>CM060937.1:662259105-663459105 GCA_030765085.1 Allium cepa
GAAAAATCTGATTGAAGAGTTGCTAAGAGAAAACAAACTGCAGCAATTTGTGAAGAAGAATAGCAACAATCCTGCATCGTCAAGTCAGGGGCAACAGGTTCCTGTTCATCGGCCTAGGACAGGTGAGAAAGCTACGGGACATGAATATGGAAGGCCCGTTATCAATGTCATTACAGGAGGGCCTCACCCAGCTGGCAAGAGCTGGGGTGAGATGGAGAGATATTCCAGGGCTTTGAAATATGCTCCAGCCGAAGAAGACGTCTTTGTTTTAGAAGACACTACGCCCCTGAAACAACAGAAAACTTTCAGCGATGATATTGTTTTCAGAGCCAGAGATTCCACAGGTATAGAAGCTCCTACCCTAGATCCCTTGGTCATCTCGGCTGGTATTGGACCGGCCATTGTCAGAAGAGTCCTCATCGACTGCGAAGCATCATGTAATATCCTCTTCAAGAAGACATTTGACCAGATGAAAATCCCTATGATCGATGTACAAGCCTCATCACAGAAGATCGCTGGCTTCACTGGGGAGCCAAAGCAACCAATTGGGACCATCGATCTGCTTGTAGAACTTGGGGAAGCAGAAAGGAAAGTGGTCCGCAAGCAAACATTTGTGATTGTCGATGAGTTTTCTGCTTATAATGCTTTTCTTGGCCGTCCAACACTCGCAGCATTCAAAGCTATCCTAGCCCCGTGGTGCCTCACTATTAAATTCCCTACCGACAATGGAGTAGGAGTTATAAAAGGGGATCAAAATGCTGCGCGAGAGTGCTATTTGACAGAGCTGCGAGAGTCAAGAAAAAGAGAAATGGGAAAGGATGCGGCAACCCCAGTCCGCATCAAGGAACCAGCCTTGTAGCAATTACGGGGCGGACCCTGCACTGGAGAGCACAGCGGGGCACGGAAAGAAATGGATCCCAGAAAAGCCAGTGCAAGGGAGAATAGAGTGGTACCGGTGGAAACGACAGTTCCGGTACCTGTTGACCCGAAGGACCCAAATAAGGTGTTGAATGTGGGTTCACAGCTTAATGTGTCAATTCAGAATATCTTGATATCTTTCCTGAAAGCAAATCTGGATGTCTTTGCTTGGACTCATGCCGATATGTGTGGAATATCTCCAGAAGTAGCAGTACACGCTCTGAATATTGACCCAAAGTTTACGCCAGTTAAACAGAAAAGAAGAACCCAAGGTCCAGAAAGGTCAGCAGCATTAAAAGAAGAAGTTGATCGACTCATGGAAAATAACTTCATCAAAGAATCTACATATCCGAATTGGGTTTCAAATCCTGTGCTGGTCAAGAAAGCTAATGGAAAATGGAGAGTGTGCATCGATTTTTCTGATCTAAACAAGGCTTGCCCCAAAGATTGCTTCCCGTTACCCAGGATCGATCAACTGGTAGACGGAACTGCGGGACATGAATTGTTATCTTTCATGGATGCCTACTCCGGTTATAACCAAATCATGATGCACGAGCCGGATCAGGAGGATACAAGCTTTATCACAGATGTTGGACTTTATTGCTACAGAGTTATGCCCTTCGGATTGAAAAATGCAGGGGCAACCTACCAAAGACTTGTTAATGCTATGTTCAAACCGCAATTGGGCAAAACTATGGAAGTCTACGTCGACGACATGTTAGTGAAGTCCAGGAAAGCAGCAGATCACATTGAACACTTAGCAGAAATGTTCGCAGTCCTTCGGAAATACAGAATGAAACTTAACCCTCTGAAATGTACATTTGGGGTCGAGTCCGGAAAGTTCTTAGGTTTCATCGTCAGTGCTAGGGGCATTGAGGCTAGTCCAGCTCAAATTACTGCCTTGAAAGAAGTTAAAGCTCCTAGAACGAAGAAGGAATTGCAGAGTCTCAACGGAAAGGTCGCCGCCCTGAGTCGGTTCATTTCCAAAGCCACTGATAAATGCATCCCATTCTTTGACGCCCTGAAGAAAGGAAAGAAGAATTTTGAATGGACTTCCGAATGCCAAAAAGCCTTCGATGAGTTGATCCGTCATATGGAAACGCCTCCAATACTTTCTAGGCCAGGTAATGGTGAGGATCTTCTTATATACTTGGCAGTATCATCTCATGCTCTAAGTGCAGCGCTGATACGGGAAGACAAAAGGATTCAACATCCGGTTTACTATATCAGCAAAAGACTCACTGGGGCAGAGCTGAATTACTCCAAGTTGGAAAAACTCGCCTATTGCCTACTAGTTGCATCAAGGAAACTGAGGCAATATTTCCAAGCTCATCCTATCAGAGTACTCACTGATCAACCTCTAAAGCAAGTCCTATTTCGCCCTGAAACTTCGGGTCGCCTTCTAAAATGGAACATTGAACTCAGTCAATATGACATCACTTATCACCCCCGAAAAGCAATCAACGGACAAGCTTTAGCTGATTTCATTGCAGAATTCACAGAGAAGGATAATGGTGAGGATGAAGCGATCAATGATTCCCCAATCCAGTGGAAGATGTATGTTGATGGTGCAAGAAATGACTACTGTTCTGGAGCCGGAGTGGTACTTGAAACTCCTAAAGGTCGATCATTATGTTATGCACTAAGATTGGAATTTCCTTCAACAAACAATGAAGCAGAATATGAAGCTCTTATTGCAGGTCTGAAAATCGCTAAAGAGCTAAACATTCGAGCATTACAGATCTTCAGTGATTCTCAGCTTATTGTATGCCAAGTCAAGAAGGAATTTCAAACAAAAGGTGGAAACCTACCTTCCTACTTGTCAAAGGCTTGGGAACTCCTATGTGAACTCGATCACTATTCAATAAGCCACATTCCTCGGGAAGAGAATATGAAGGCAGATTCCCTCGCAAAGTATTCAAGTTCTGGTGAAGCTCAACTATTGGGATTGGTCCCTGTAGAAGTCCTTTCAGCACCAAGTATAGACGAGATGGATATTGACTGGATTATGAATGTATCTCAAGAACAAGAGTCATGGATGACTCCAATACTGGACTACCTACTCAGAGGTTCTCTGCCAGAAAATTCGATAGAAAGACGAAAGCTACTAAGGAAAGCCTCTCGCTATGTAATTCAGGATGGCCGATTGTACAGACGGGGATTCTCAATGCCATTGCTTCGATGTGTATCCCGGGAAGAGTCCAAAACAATCCTAGCTGAGGTGCATGGAGGAGAATGTGGTGATCATTCAGGTGGTCAAACATTAGCAAAGAAAATTCTCCGATACGGATATTTTTGGCCAGAAATTAATCGAGATGCTGCAGATTACTCCCGAAAATGTGACAGATGCCAAAGATTTGCCAAAATTCCTAGAGCACCTTCTACCGAACTCACACAGATGGTCAGTCCATGGCCGTTTGCGATTTGGGGAATGGATCTCATTGGGCCGCTACCAACTGCCAAATCAGGGATTAAATATGCTATTGTTGCAGTTGATTACTTTACTAAATGGGCTGAAGCTGAACCATTGGCTACTATCACTTCTAAGAAAATGATAAGCTTTGTGACCAAGAATATCATTTGCAGATACGGTGTGCCTCAGAAAATAATCACAGACAATGGTACTCAGTTTGAAAGCGAGGAATTCCAGGATTTTTGCAAACGATTCAAAATCCAGAAAAGCTTTTCGGCAGTAGCTCATCCGCAGGCAAACGGGCAAGTGGAAGCAGTGAACAAGATCATCAAATCAACCATCAAAAAGCAACTCCAAAGAGCAAAAGGTGGTTGGGTCGATAAACTACCACTTGCACTATGGGCATACAGAACTACTCACAAAACTGCGACTGGGCATACTCCTTTTTCGTTAGCATACGGATCGGAAGCAATGATTCCGGTTGAAGCAGAGGTCCCTTCACACAGAAGAACCCATTTCAATCAAGCAGAAAATGAAAAGCTACAACTTGAAGCGCTAGATCTCCTTGATGAAAAAAGAGACGAAGCTAATCTCAGAGTTGCAGCTCATCAGCAAAGGATAGCCAGACATTTCAATTCCAAAGTTCGTCAACGCAGCTTTGAAATTGGAGATCTAGTCCTGAAAAGAATTATGACCGCGACAGGTGTGTTTGGGCCCAATTGGGAAGGACCATATGTGATAGGTCAGAAGCTTCTTGACGGCACATTCAAACTCACTACTGTTGAAGGAGTTCAAATTCCAAGGGCATGGAACAGCAATCACTTGCGTCCATATTTTACATGAAAATTTTGTTGAAATAATGTAAAAGAGTTGTGGATATATGATTCTTGTAATTGAGAGCAATTGTAAAACTAATGCAAGTGAATAATGAATGAATATAAAGTGGATGTAGGCCCAAATTTCTGGCCGAACCACTATAAATCTTGTGTTCTTTATTATTATTACATGTTTGCTTTATTTTCGATATAAAAATACATAAAATGTATTGCTGAAATATCGATTTAAATTTTTGCAGACAATGGAAATAAAACTTGCGCATAATAAGACCGAGTGATTCTCACCATCATTCAACAAACAAATTTCAAGTCATAAAGGCCCCGAATTCAAATCCAAGATAGGAAATACTTCAATTGAACGGCTTATGATTTCGATAGAAACGAGCCCTTGCTAATAAATTGAGATTGTTTGAACGAACAAACATCCAATTAAGAAGCTAGTGCCCGTTCTCACGAACTTGCCTGACAATGAAGTACGCTTCCTTGGATTAAACAAGCTACTTGCGAGAAAAGGGGAATGAAAACTTGAAAAGAAAAAAAAGGGGATCGCTGAAAAGGCATAAGCAAGAAGACAAGAATACAACCAAAAGCTATCATCGGCAGCACAAGTCCTCTTCGGAGGCACGACTCTTCGGAGGATAAAGACCTCTAATGGGTCATACGCCACAAAAAAGAAAGTTCTCTACTCAACAAAAAAGATTGGAGGAGTCATGACCCTCCAACCATGAGAGAGTAACTTCCAGGCGATGAAAACCCTCTCTGAGGCACATTTCACCAGGAGTTGAAGTGTTATGACCGCTCTTCGGAATTTCACTTCACCAGAGTTGAAATGCAAACAAAATAAAAGCCCTCTTCGGAGGCCCATTTCACCAGGAGTTGAAGTGTTATGACCGCTCTTCGGAATTTCACTTCACCAAAGTTGAAATGCAAACAAAATAAAAGCCCTCTTCGGAGGCCCATTTCACCAGGAGTTGAAGTGTCGTAACCGCTCTTCGGAATTTCACTTCACCAAAGTTGAAATGCAAAACAAGATAAAGACCTTCCCGGAAGCCCACGTTTCACTGAGATTGAAATAAAACTTCCAAGTGTTGAAACGTGAAAAGGCTTTCTTCGAAGGCACAACTCTTTGGAGGTACACGTTTCACCAAGATTGAAATAAAACTTCCAAGTGTTGAAACGTGAGAAATCCCTCCTCAGAGGTAAAACCCCCTCCCGGGGACACAATCAAAAAGAAAGACCTCTTCAGAAGCCCACGTTTCACCGAGATTGAAATAAAACTTGCAAGTGCTGAAACGTGAAAAGGCTTTCTTCAAAGGCACAACTCTTTGGAGGAACACGTTTCACCAAGATTGAAATAAAACTTCCAAGTGTTGAAACGTGAAAAAATCTCTCCGCAGAGGCACAAATTTTTACTAAAAGAAAAAAGAAAAATCCTCATCAAGAGCGTACTTGATGACTTTACCTATTCTAAAAAAAAAAAAAAAAGAAAAGGGGAAAGAAAGTTAAAGTACGTTCAGAGGTCCGCTTTACCACATAGAAGAATTCACTTGGCAAAATATATACATACGCAAAAGGAAAAAGTGATTTCTTCGAAGGACAAAGCGTAGAAGCTTATATGAAGGAAGTTGCACTCTCCGAAAATTCTCTTCGAGAATGAAGTAATTATTCTTTAGAAAACGAGAGTGCAAGTCCCCTCAAAGTATACGATATTGCAGTAGGCTCATGGTATAGGGGCAACATGGTATAGTTACATACAAAGCGGTATAACTATGTCGGTAAAGTACGCTCAAACAACATACCACAAGCTCACCGCAACATCGTATAAATAAACTTGTGCAAAAATGAATAATAAATGCATTCTCAAATTCAAACAAAAGTCTGTACAAATAAAGAATCATTTTATTCAATTGCAGATATTGCAGATACAGTTTTCAAAATAAAAAGCAGGGGCCGGTGCCTGCACAACATCCGACCATTACACAAAAAAGGAATCAAAAAGCTCAACTCTTCATTTCTTCTTGTCGCCTTTAGACCCTTTACCCGGCCGAGTGGTCAGCTTTTCGGGTCTTTTAGGTTGGTCTGAAGGCATAAGGGAAGAAGGGGAGGGAGGTGCAACTGGCGCAATTTCCGGTTCCTCTTCAGTGGTGATAATTTTCTTCCCCCTCCTCTTCGATGTCCCATGCTTCTTTCTTCTCTGCGAAGAAGACTCACTCCCCGGAGTAACGAGAGCGGACAAAACTACGTCGTCAGAAGGAGTCCGCTCCGGAGAGATCTCACCTCCTTCGAGTCCCTCATCTTTTTGCTCCTGCGAGGCAACAGGGTCATCCAAACCATGAAGAGCCTCAATTTTCTCCTCTTGTGACCCAGGTTGTGAAGCAGAAGGAGGAGTCACCTAAAGAGATGGAGGAGGAATAACCAGAGAAGGCGAAGTCTGCACGGCACTTGTTGTTTCAACTGTAGAAGAAGAAAAATTGAAAATGTTAGTATCTTCCCGAAAGAAGGGAGATATGGGTTCATCGAGATTCAAGAGGTAATCGAGAAGCTCATCAAATTTTTGAGGAATAAGCAGGCAATCCACCTGAATCGGACCAATGTCGAAACTACCTGAAGATATTGGCTTCGTCAGTTCAATCTCATAATTCTGAGCCTCTATGTCCTCCAAAGCCTCTTCATCAATAGGGGTAATTACCCCGGTTTTTGTAGGAGGCGGCGAATGAGCACTAGAGCCTGTAATGTCCACCTCGGGAGAAACTAGAGGACGTTCAGAGGTAGTAGGCGGTACTTCTTTTTCAGAACGCTCCTCTTCCGCCATCCCGGCCCGCACTCTGGCAAGCTGCTCCTTTCCCTTGGCAAGAGCGGCACGGGCCTCATCATCAAGATAATGCTCTTCAAGGGCTGACTCAGCATATCCAGCACCTTTACCACCAAGCATATCAAGTGCTGCCTCCCAAACGTCAGCCAGTGTGATTTCATACTTGGGGCCTAGAAAGGCAAGGCTGCCACGTCCCAAAATGCTGTGCAGATAAAAATCGAATAATGTGGAGCTAATGTCAGCTTTGGTTGCTTGATGAGCCTCTTCGGCCGCAAGTTTACCAGCAATAGCCTCGTCGCGCTCCTTTTCGGCCATAGCAAGTCGAGTTTTTAACAACTCTATCTCCAAGCTTTGAGAGCCGGTCTGTTCTCCCAATTGTACAGTTTCAGCACGATATTCTTCTATGACCTTTTCCTTGTGTGCAAGCTTATCTTCGACTTCTCTTTGACTGGCATGCGCATCTCGTACTTGTTGCTGAAGCATGCTCTCCTTTTGTGAATGGAAAGTAGATGAAGTAGCTAATTCTTCCTTAAGTTTTTCTACTTCCGCTTCCAGCTTTTCATTGTAGGAAGCAATACTTCTCATTTCGGCGTCATGCTGTTCAAGAGTCTTCTGCCACTCAGCCTTATCATTCTCCATTGTTAGCATGGCCTCGAGATTGGCTCGGTTAACCCTCTGAAGTTCGTCGACGAGTTTTTGCCAGTTCGACATTCTTTCGATATCGGTCCTGACAGCATCAAGATTTCGCAGCATAGCCGGTTTGTCGAGGGGAACCAAGTCGAGATCAAATCGAACCCCTCTCAGGCACCACTGAGGAAATCGACTTTGAAGAGTGGGAGGACCTTGCCCGACTTGGTATGCGGGCCGGTTGATGATTGCTTGAATGTCGGAGCGAGCGGGAGCAGGAGATTGAGCAGGGACATGTTCAGAAGCTGAAGGAGTTGTTTCTTCAGTAAGTCTAGCCCGCTTGCTAGAAGAATCGTCTATGTGACTCTTTCCTCTCTCATCATGAGCTTTTCTCTTTTGGGTGTCATCATCTCTGTGGGGAAGATCATGTCTTTCTTGTTCCCTTCGGCGACGTTCTTCATATGCTCGTCTCTCGTCGGCTTTCCTGATGGCCCTCTCTTCATCCGACTCTCTGTAAGAAGGAAGGTAACGCCTGTAATCATACTGGCTACGCCTCCCGTAGCGTTGGAAATCATCATAGTACGAGTCGCTGCGCCCCATAGGAGAATCTGGAATTAAAATAATAAGCTTTAGGAATCTTTAAAGTACAAGAAGATAAGTGCATAGAAGTGATGAGAAATTCTAAGTGTGTGTGATGTGCAAACTACGCGCATTAATCTACGAACCACTCTTTATTTAGGGAGTGGTTGTGGGTGTAATAGTTAACGTCAACTCTTGAGTCGACGACGACTGTTGCAAAATAGAAGTAGCTTCAACTACTGAAGAAGAAATCCCGGCAGTAGTAGGGTCATCTTTGAAGATCTCTTGTGAAGTAGCGAAGAGGTCGCTCAATCCTTCGAAGGTATCGTCCCTGCTTTGCTTGACGGGACTGGATTTCTTAGCCTTTTCACCAGATTCTTGTGAATGGTGAGAGGACCCCTGAGGCTCTTCTTCCTCGATAACCGGGGGAAGTTTATCAGATGGCCCCGCAACATCAACAGAAGTGGAGCACTTCACCAGCGAAGATTCAGGAGTCTTTATCGGAGAATCGGGGACTTCCGTTGGAACTTCATGAGCATGCATAGAGCGAGAAGTGTGTAGAAGCCCATGTTGATGTAAAAATTCATCCCTCAACAGAAATTTTATGCTCCTCTCTTCTGTGGCCACGGCACTCAACCTCTCAAAAACTTGCTTATGAATTGGGTCTCTAGAAGGGAGAGGAAGTGCTGAAAGGAACAAAGAATGAAATTAGCAGCTGAAAGTTCGGATCTCGAAAAAGTTTCAAAACGGAAAAAATAGAAACACTAATCTTACTTCCTACTCTCCAGATGGCATAAAACCCTGGGGGACAGCGGGCAAAGAAAAACTGGTTCAAAAATCCATGAACACTTTCAGTAAGATCGGAAATGAGCTTGCGGTTTCTGGCACTTCTCACAATAATGAGGGAAGGATGATCTTTACTCTTTGCAAACGAGCACAGATAACGAATTTCTTCAAAATTCGGTAGGCGATCAAGAGTTCTTCTAAACAAAACACATAACCCCGTCAAGATGGCATAGCCATTGGGATGAAGTTGAAACGGAGAGATTGTCAACCGAAGGAGAAGAGTTCGAAGGAAGTCGTTAAAAGGAGGAATCGCCCCACTTAAGCACATTTGGCGATTGACTGCAACAAAACCATAGGGAGGATTGTCAGCAGTATCACTTGGCCCAGGGAGAAGAACATCACTTTCAGCAAAGCCAAATTGAGTGCGCAGCTGGATAAACGCTCTCGAAGTTAGAATAGTCGAGGTTCTCTCCGGAGGATTCTCTATGGGAACAGCTATCGGAAAAGTTTCTTCCTCTTGAGTTACCACTTCTTCTTCTCGGTGGGAAGTCATTCTACATAAATAACTGGGTATTCAAACATGAAGGTGCACGTTTCCTAAAGTGTGTGAAGTGTTGTGTAAAATCAATCAAGCAGTAAACAAATGTAATTGGAATAAAAGCTAGCAAGCATTTGTCAGTTATAAAGTCCAAGATTCATTGTTTTAATATGCAAGTGTAATGTTGATGCAAGCAAATCAGTTCAAGTTAGCGATGCTTTGCATTAATACTTCACTTTAGTTGAATGGTTCACAGCATTTCATACAATGTATTTAAATTGATTACTTTATGTCAGCTAATCTGTCATTTGATGTGGGCAGTCAATGGCAATATATTCGCCTTGGTCTTTGTGATTGTTGTTTTCAGCAGGTTGTTAACCTATGAGACAATGTGGTCTATGAAGTAAAGCAACAAGGTTAAAATGATCCAAAATTTAAGCTGTTTAGCACAGTAGATCAAGTTAAGAATTCAAATTGGAACTATGCTTTTAAGTGGGAATTCGAGTTGGGCATCTAAGTGTTAAATCGGCTGCGACCCAAGGAATTTCTCGCGAGTTAAGGTTAGGTTTCTGGTTCCTTAAGGCGGCAGTTCTTTAGGTCGTGGAGGATAGTAAGAGAGGAAGGCTCTGGTTCAAGAAGTGGTGTGAAATTCTCTAAGTGTTAACTCGACAACGGTCTAAGTGTTAACTCGGCAGCGGTTTAAGTGTCAACTCGGTCACGGGTTGAAGGCTTAACTCGGCTATGATTGAAGGCTTAACTCAGCTACGATTGAAGGATTAACTCGGCCACAGTTTTAAAACTTAAATCAGTAGAAGATTAGATCGGCAGATTCTCCCAAGAATTAATTCGGCTACGATCTAAGGGTAAGGTCGGCCAAATGTTAAGCTACCCAAATTCACTGAGTCGCTTCCGGACTAACATCTCACTACATTCAACCCGTTAACCCAATAACCATTCCATCAACAGCCGCCTTCATTCACGTAATCCAATCACCCAATAAAACAATTTGAAATTGTTACAGATCCGATGTCCTGCCATCAAAGACCATCGAGCCTGAGGCGATAAGCCACCTTCATTGTATCAACGATCACCTCAAGCAACCTAAACTTCATCAATTACGAAAACAATGGTATTCTTGATGGAGCATCACGCAAAGAGGCGATTCGTGTTCAAGCGACAGGATTCATGAATCGACAGTAATCTACAATCGAAAGAGGAATAGAATCACTTACGCAATGGATGGTAGAGGTTATCGGTGATTAGTTGGAAGGAAATCGCTTCTAGGAATTTGAGAACACTTTAATGGCGGAATCAGGCAAGAGAGTAAGTGACGAAGAAAGAGGAAGAAAGTTAACTTATACCCTACAGTGGATAATTTGGAGCAACACACACGGTCTAACTGTTAGGTCGCATACGACCTACCGACCTAAGAGGGGACGGGTTAAGGGCTATCGAAGCACACGACCTAACATTTAGGCGTATACTTCGAGGGGCAAATGTTAACTCCGCCTCGACCATGACTTACCAATCTAGTGCATCAAGAGGTTCCGACCTAACAGTTAGAAGCATGCCGACTTAAGGCTTAACAGGGGTACCGACCTAAGGCCTAAGGGGTATGCCGACATAACATTCAACGTAGATACCGACCTAACTGCCTTATCAGGGAGACCGACTTAAGGGTTTGAGAGGCATACCGACTTAAGAAATACCGAGTTAAGGCTAAAACAGTGGACGACCTAACGTGGGTACTGGCTTAAGACTCAGAGGATGCCGACTTAATAGGAAGGCCGACCTAAGGCCTAAAAGAGATGCCAACTCAGTGACTTGACCGAGTTACCGATCTAATGTTTTACCAAGCTGGCGACCTAGAATAGTTGTCGACCCAAGTCACAACCGATTTAGGACCAATGTTAGCTCGTTCACGACTCAAGAAAAGGAAGATGAGTTCAATGCAGCTACTCAGCACAGCAGCCTCTTAACTCGTGCACGATTCAGCTCCCAGTTATCTCGGTCACGACTCACGACCTAATTTGAGTCGTGAACGACTTAAAGCTATTAAATGCAAACCCGAGGCCATATTACTAAGAAGGGGTGGTGTTGACTCGGAGGCGACCTAGGACTTGTGCAAGTGAACTCTTGTGAAGCCATGAAGGGGCCAGATGGACCGGCCACGACTCATATTAAGTCGGCTACGACTTAACTTAAATCGGCCACGACTTAGGACTTGGCAATAATTCCAGACCGAAACTCTCTATAAATAGGCAACCACCTCCAACATTCAAAGGACTTTGGGGGGGGGCACGTTCTCTTCATACACCGTTACCTTGCTGCATTAAGAACTTCATCAACACTTAGAGCTTTCAAGATTAGAGGAATACATCAAAGAAATTCACGAAGAAACCACACATCTTCAACATGAATTTAAGGACTTTAATCGACATTGAAGCTTAAGACTTGTTCCAAATCACTTGTAACTTGAAGTATATTGTACTTGAGAAGAATTGTATCAGCTTGTAACGGGATTATTAATAAAAGTACTTAGAGTGGACGTAGGCTATACCCTTAAGCCGAACCACTATAAAATTGTTGTTGTTTACTGCTTTTCTGCTATTACTTGCTTGTAATTCTTTCCCGATCTATCGGGTGGTGCTTTCATAACTACACTTCACACACCGGGGTGTTAGCGTTCACATTTTAGCGTTAACAAATTTAATATTAGAATTGGAATAATTGGTAGTTCTGAGTGTAAATAGATATAAAATTTGATTTTAAAGTTTATTTTGAGTCTAATTGGATTTGAATTATAATATTGGGTCTGGTGGATGGAATTAATAGTTGATAGATTGAATTTGGAATTTTATATTAATTTAATAATGGAATTTAATAATATAATAATGCAAATAATAAGATTTTGATTTAAATTGTACCAGAATGATTTTAGATGTGAATGTAAATTTTATACGAGTTATAATAGAGTTAATAAAATTTTAAAAGTAAAATTTTAGATGATTTCGACAATTTTGAAAATCGCTCGATTTAATCGACGAGTGAAAATAGCCTTCCGGGGCACAGTTTCGGAATTCGACGAAATAAGGTCCATTGGATCCGTAATATTTAGTTATTATCGGATTTCAATTTTCGTAGCAATCGGAGTTGTCGTTTAACCATTGTAGCTCGGAACGCATTGAAATCGTTTTAATCGGTTTAATTTAAATTTGATCGTTTTTTTGGTAACTCGTGCGTATGACCAAATTAGCTTACGAAACCTATTCCATTGTGTCAGAAACGCGAAAAAACCCTAGAAACGCCTGTTGGTGCATGTGATTTGGAGTTCGTTTGCATAGGTCGTTAAAATTTGGAGAACAGTATTAAAATAATATTAAAAATATATATATATAAACCCAATTTCTTTTTCCAAACCCTAATTCACTTCTTCAGCTGCCATTCAATAATAATGAATGGCCGAAAATCACCATACTCTTCCCATCGAATTCGCCAAATCCATCAATTTTTAGGGAAAAACTTCAACTAGGAAATCAGAGAACTCATCGATCTCTCTAGATCCAATGGTGGATCTTGGCTATCGTCGCCGGTTGGAGGCGAATATGAGGCCCGTTCATCACGAGTTTGTTCGCATTTTTTGAGCAAAGCGTAGGACCGAGCTCGATGAAGCTGCGGCCGAGGGTGGAGCTCGCGAGTGGCCTTCCGGTGGTTACCACCGATCGCGCTCGTGTTGTCGAGTTGGAGCGGCGTTCGTTTGGGTGAGCAGCGTTTAGTGGGTTGCCTGGAGTTGTCACGAACGAGAGGGAAAAAGGAAGGTGCGGCCCGATTTCTTCATTCGATTTTGAACGGCCGTGATGGTATTTTATTTTATTTTATTTAAAAAAATAATATAATTTATTTATATAAATGTTTATACAATCTTTAAAATTCAATATCTCACTCATGTTTTATCCGTTTTTGACGAAACTGGAAATGCCGGGATCGCAGAGACGAACACTACGCAGTGGTGCAGTTCTAAAATCATTCTAGGCAAGTAAAAATTCAGGTTAAATCGAACACCGTTCGGTTTAATTTAAATTTGAACGCTCGCCGAAAACCCAAGGTGAGTTTAACTCACTCACATCTGGATGCTAGCTAATTTAAATAGTTAATATTTAAATATTTGTGTGATTGGTTGAATATAATGTTGTTATCAGTCTGGATTGATATATATATATATATATATATATATATATATATATATAATTGTTGTGCTAATATCTGTGCATGCAGGGAAAACAGGTTGGAGAGATCCAACTGGATTCCTCACAATATAGTAATTATTTTGATAATTGATGATGCATTCTATTTATATATATGATAGATAAATCTGGAGTTAAATTGGACTGTGATGTTGTTGGATAAGTATGATCCCAGATTTTTAAGTATAAATGAATTAAATTGGGTTCTTAAGAAATAAAATAAACTATTAAATAAGGATTTAAAGGAATAAAAATTGGAATTTGGTTTGGATGAAGATTGGAAATTATTAAATTTGGAATTATAAATGAAGAGGAAATTTATCAGTTGATAAATGTGAAAGTATGGATTTCTGGAGATAAATTCTACAGAAGTATAAATTGTTTAAAACATTGAGGTTATTTGATGATGTTCGCTTGGAAATTAAAATATGTTTCCAATGAAGCTTTCCAAATATAAATTAGCAGTTTAAAATGTATATAAAAATATTTTGAAATACAATTTTACACCATTGGAATTTTGTTTAAGTAATTCGTAAGTATTATTTTCATTTAATAAATTCCCAAATGTTTATTTAAAAATATTTAAACCTATACTTTGGAAGTGGATTTTCGGGAATGGAAAAATGTGTTTAAGCTTCGGAAGAAGTTATCTTTAAACATGGAAAAGAAATTTATGTTATTAAAAGTAATTTTGAATTGGAATAAATCAGGCGGGATTTATAAGAAGAATTCTCTGGGTTGTTGGATAGAAGTGTATTTCCCTGGGAAACCAAGTTCGTGTTTTAAAGCAGATTTTAGGTAAAGTTAAAGTTTAAACTTGTTTCAAAAGTGTTTTTAAGAAATTATTATTTTAAAGTAAATAATTAATAAATTAGCTATAATAGTAATTATTTAAGAATATTATTAGTAATTATTTTTATATATGGATTTATTTAAAGGATAGTTTGATTTAAGTTATTTGGAACCCTGTATCAATTCTTTTAAAACTCCATCTTTAAATTTCATTTAACTAAACCTTATTTTAAACTAGTTTATATCTTATCAAGTGGTTTTACTTCAAATATTCTGAAATTATTTTTAGAGTAAATAACTAGTAGTAAAATTAAATATTTCAAAGTATATTTTAGAATAAAGTATTTTAATTGTTTTAAAATGTAAATGGTTTGGACTTGGTTGTTTCCAGTCGGAAATAAATATTGTGAAATTTATTTTGTTAAGGAAGATGTTTTGTAAAACTGTTTTCAAAGGGAGTTGAAAAAAGAAATATATCTTGTAAAGATATTTGAGGCAAATAAATAATGTGGGAAATTATTTATTGTGTGATGGTTGTTTGTGAGTATTAATTGATAGTTAAATCACCGACTATCAATATTGGATAAATGCGTTGATCATTTCGAAGAGACCAGGATGGAGATTTATTTCTCGAAAACCACTTCGATCCGGTTTGTACGTTTCGTGCGAAAAACATGTTCGGAGTCGAAGATGGAACAGTGAAGTGCAAGGGCTAGTCGCTACTAATCCTGAGGATATTTCCAAAGTGGATGTAGTAGGAGTAGTGCCTTCGGTTGCGTTCAAACCCGGGACGGACTTGTATGGACGAATGCTTTCGGAACATCGTCAGGTGGGCGATGGGCATTCTAAGTGAAACGTTCTAAAGGTAATGCTTAACCTCAAGCCTCATCAACCGAGAATGACTGAAAATCAGGGGATATGCAGCAAGGCTTCGTGGGTAGCCCCCACTTGAGAGTAAGGTCATCCCTGTCTACATGTCCCTTTTTATTTGGCTTGGTGATGCGGTTGCTGATCCCAACCGTGGGGTGATCTTATTCGAAACTGTCCAGTAAGGGATGGGTCCGGCCTTGTGTTGCAGGGATCGGGCATGGTCCTCGGTACGGTGATCTAGGCCCCGTACTGTGATAGGTGGTACCCCGGTGCCTAGTCATTAGTTGGAAATCCATTCTCCCTACGAGCCTTTTACGAGTTTTGTTTGTATTACCCACTTTGTGGCTAGTAGCTGGAATTTAATAAATGTAACAATTTCGGCTATTTTATAAGTATTTGTATATAGACCCTATTATAATATCAGAGGATTTCTATGAAAAGTGTTTTAGCTATCGTAAGGTAAAAACCCGACATGTTTATTTGTGGCGTGGTCTTACGAGATGCTTTTGTTTTCAAAAAGGATTTTTGAAACTTTAATAATCAACTTGGATGCATTATTATCAGCTGGTATTCCAGACTGACTCGGGTGTTATTTCATTATAATGCTCGGGTCAGACCGAGTATTATATGTTCAGGACAGGATGCTTTGGAGCAACAGAGGAGCTGGAGTCCGAGACGTATTATTCGTATTTGTATATTCATCCGCTGCTATGATTGTATGATTGTCTAACTGGTAAATGTTGTTCGTATGAGATACTCTGATGATATGATGTATAAAACAGATATAGTTTCATTTTGTGTAAAGATCTATTATTTACTATTATATTGTATTCCGCTGCGACTGTGAGATTCTGATATTGTTTAGTTTCTTCTTCTTCTATCTCTTCTTCTTTAACCCTAATGGTTCGTATTTCTATTCCACTTGAGTTCATTGATGTAGAATAGTGTTGACTCAAGGGGTACGAATTTGCAAGTCGTCACATTTATTCTTGGAAGATGTGATATCATGGTATGGAGCCCAGATATTTAACCTATGTGGTTACTGCATTACTTTGTGGTTGTTGGTATCAAGCGCTCGGATAAAGGTTGGTTACGACCAGGAATGGAATATCTCAGGTGATACTCCCGGGCAGGGGTACACCGGCCTTATGTTGGCAGAGAACTGAGGGAAGGTTCTCGGGGCGTCCCTCCAGAGGCGTACCCATGTGACAATGGGAATTTCCTTAGCCTGACCATTTGTTAGAAAACCCAAAGAAACAATACGCGCCCAGTACGGTTTTAGTTGTATAACCTGCCATGGAATGCGGTGGTAACCTGCTATTGAACATGGTAGCTATAGTAGGCATACGATGAAATGTTGTATGCTGGCTAAGATTAATATTATGCTTTCGAAATGTTTTCTGCACTATGCACTAATAATAATATTAAATGGTTTTCGCGTATCAAGCATTTATACCTATCATAAGGAGAAATCTCCTCCAATTCTGCGTTTGCTTGGTGTGTGTGGCGGGAGGCCTAATGGTAGTTTCATTTTCCAAAATGCATTGCGGATTTCAAATTTAAATTCTTTTGTTTGTTTTAAAAGATAAAATGTTTTTTTTTTGCTCATACCAGTACCATGGCTGACCCGGAGTTTATTGTTCCCTTTCTAAAGTCTGGGTGCTCATAATTTTCCACACGGTCAGTCTAGAGTTGGGTTTTTCAGATAGTCGGTTAGTAGATATCGATTTATACCCTTCAGCATTCTTTTTGGAATTCTTTGGAGTCTTTCATATTCACGGACGAGACATGCTTAGCTTGGTGAAACTTGATGGTGGTTCAAGACTCGTGGTTTGAAGCATTGGCTTGGAGCTTTGGATTAGGATGCAGTTGTGGATTCATTCTTGACTAAAGTTCACTTAGAGTTATCTCTTCTATTGATATCTTTTCCGTTGTAGCATTGTATCATGCTTTTGATATTTGTTGAGCATTATTGATATCAATATTGTATATCATTCTGGATATCGTATTTATTAGAGTCGTATATGATATTCATTTCTTTTTCTTCTGCTGGGTTGTTATACTTGATGTGTTATAAGCTTCGGCGAACCAGAATCAACGTTTGGATCTACAACATTTGAATACGAGTGTCGTATTCAGTGTCGATTTTCGAAGGTCGAGTCAGGGTCGTTATAATTGGTATCAGAGCTGAAGGTTGAAACTTTAGCTTAGGAATATAACACATTAAGTGGCTCATTAGAGATAGGGTGAAGTATACCCTAGAATGAGTATATCCCCAAGATATCTGTTCGAATGCCTCAGTAAATTCTCTTACTATTCACTGATAGTAAGTATGAGTGCAAGAAGAGGACGAGATAGGGGACAGGGGAGTACCACTACAAATGGTCAGTATCCTGCAACGGTGGAAACAACTTTCTCTTTCAATCTCCTTTGATTCGTCTTTTCAATTCTTTGATGGTTCCTAGCAGCTCCAGGAAGAAGCTTTGATATATTTGTATGGGACATAAACTCCAGATGGGTCAGAATTGTTTGTTTGGATGAATTGTTCGCTTTGGTTTCTATGGTTAATAGGTTTATTTTGGTTGCTTAAACTAAAAATTTTAGATTGTACCCATATATCTGTCTATTCTTTGGGGTATTCCGACTTGAGCTTGGAATCCATACCTAGCATTTGAGAATCATGGAAGATTAAATTCATTTATTTGTTCTTTTGGGTCCAGATATGTTCTACGAGTGGTTAGTTATCCTTCGAACTAACCAATCACCTGTATATTTCATAGTTCTGATGACCCGAGTATTTTGATTCGTTCTTGTATCCATTATTGATATTCTGATTTGGTAAGCCAAATGTAGAACAAATATTCAGTTTAATCTGGTAAACCATATCTTTGATATGTTCATTTGTTCTTTGTTATCTTCCCGTTTGACAAATTTCGAGGACGAAATTTTCTTGAGGAGGGGAAATCTTTAACATTCCCGATTTTGGATCAATTTTAATTTAACAATTAATTTAATTTTTGGAATCAAATTTTGAATAAATAAGAATTTTTCCAAATTTAATCAGATATTTGTATATAAAATTTATTTTAAATTGAATTGTGAGATTGGGATACAAGAATTGAAATTTAATTTCTTATTTGGTAATTTTAAAAGTATAAGATATAAAAATAAATATGAGAGGTTTAATGTTGTTTCTTTAAAAAAAATTGAATTAAGGTTTGTGTATGTATTTAAAACATTAACACATAATAGTTCAACTTGAATAGGATTTGATAATTTGATTTCAAATCGTGTGTTATTAAATTGTAAATAAAATATGTGTTTTATAAAATAGATTGAAAATAAAACTTGAAATTTAGATCCAAAATTAGATAAGGTGTGTATTTATGTGAAAGAGTTAATACAAAGTTTAATATATATATATATATATGTATATGTATATATATATTGTAAAAAAAAAGAGAAAACATGAACATGATTTGTAAAATAAAATAAAGCAAGGATTTAAAACTAAATTTAAAATTTGTTGAACTAAAGGACTTAAACATAAATATAGAAAAATTTACATGTGTAAGCATTTTTACAATAACAATTTACAATTGTAAACATTTTTGTCAAGCATTTGTACAAATGTAAATATATGATACAAGTGGCAAAAGAATTAATTTTTCTTTTGAAAATTTAATTACACAAACAATATGTAGGAAAGAAAATTTGCAAACCAGACTGTTTTAATCTCTTCATTTTTCCCCTAACAAAAACCTGAGAAATGAAGGAAGCAAACCAGGACATTAAAATTTTAGCATCCCCAAAACCAGATGAAAACAAAAGCAAAAAGAATTAAAACCTGATTGAATACCCAAAAGTATTTCAAAGATCTAGAAAACAAAACAACTTCAAATCTAAAGCTATAAGATCAGATCAACAACTTCTTTTCAAATCAAAACCTGATCATCAGCAAGCAAGAGGAAAAGCTTAACTCAAACAATGCAAGCTTCAAATTCAAATCGATTTCCAGGATTAAAGAAAGAAAAATTTCAAAAGTATTTCCTATCCTCTATTCACATGACCAGGTGAGAAAAAACACAAACCTTATTATGTTCTTAGTGATTGGATTTGTGTTGAAGTATTGATATAAATTGTGCCTAAATTACTGTGTGAATTTGCTTGCATGATCCTGTATATATGTATATCTATGCAAACATCTGTATGCATATCTGTGTATACCCAGAAGTGCCTTTCTATTTGAAAAAAAAAGAAACTCATAGACAACTGCATGCTAAAAAAATTCAATCCCTTCCTCTCCAATAAGCCTTAGGCTATAATTTCTAAATTTAAAATGTTTGTAACAATGTGGAATCATTTTTAAAAAATAGTTACAAGCATATACATTGAGCAATCACTTTTTTTAGATAAAACAGTGATGAACAAAAAGATTTAACAGAAAAACAAATGATTTGATTTCACATTTGGATTCGATAATCTGGTTAGTATTTGCAAACAAGGAATTTTAAGAGAAAGATCAGGATTTTTAGTTGGATAAATAAAGGGAAATCGCGAGTTATACAGAAAACGCATTTTTGTTAATACCTGATGATCAACGGAGGGTTAGGGATCGCGATTAGGGAGAAAGCTAGGTGGTGCATGGGTGGATTTGAGAAAAATATGAATTGAATTTATTAAGTGTTGTGGCGATAGGAATTGGTTGATTTAGGGTTCGAGTTTGTTTTTGGGTCGCTTAAGTTTGTGAGGCCTCCGCGATGTCCCTAAATGGTCGAGTGGTACGTGAATTAGGGTAAAGAAGCGTCAATGGTCAGGGAACGCGTGGCCGAAGTTGTTGACGCTCAGGTGGCCGGAGTTGAAGGAGCGAGACGTTGACAGGTTTTGGGTTGAGGAGGTTCAGCTATTTCCAAGTTTTAGTTCATCATCTCGAATTCGACTTCGAGATTTGAGGGACGATCTGATGATCGCATTGGATTGTATGGATGAAGATTGGTATGGGAAGTTCATCATTGATGATCAGAGGTGATCAACGGCACCGTGCTTGTGCACGGTGCACTGTTGTTCCAGTAAAGAAGATTTGGGTTTTGGATTGTGATTGCGTTAATTTATGTTGACTCCGAGTGTTGTGACATTTTTCTCAAGGACGTTTAGTTTGTGGCTCGAAGTAGTTTAAGCTGCCTCGGGTAAAAAAAGATGTTACAGGTTTTTTTACAGAAACCTGTAGTGTATGTGTTTTAAAAATCTAAACTGAAGATTATAAATGAAAACAAAGTTTAAACTAAGTTTGAAACCTAAGTTTGAATCTGAATTCAAGTAAGCTGAACTTTAGTTTTGAAATAATTTAAGTTTTTGAAATTTAAACTTGCTTTAACACCTTTAAGTATTTAAAGTGTATTTGGCTTGAATTTAAAAACTGAAAAGTTTGAACTGTAAAGTGAAGGTTTAAATAAGTTTAAATATAAGTTATTAAATCCGGAATGTGAGTTTGAACCTCAGTTTTTTCAGATTAAAATAAGGATTTTAAACTTAAATCGTTTAACTACTTTAAAGATGGTTAAATGATTTGAAATTTAAAATGAAGTTTAAATATAAGTAAGTTTTTGAATCTAAGTAATCTAGAACCAAAATTTAATGTGTATTCTAGTTTTGAAATAAATGAAAGTTTTTAAAATTTAGAATGATTGAAACAAATTTGTTGTTAAAATGTATTTTTAAATTGATTTGAATTTAAAAATGAAATTTGTTTGAAACTTCATTATAAAGATGAATATTTCTTTAACTTGTAAGATAAAAAGGTTTTTGAATTGTTTTTAAAACTTTGTTTAAGTTAAATTTGTATTTGTTTTAAATCTTAAATTTAAAATGAAGTTTAAATTAAATTTGAAAGCAAATTGGTTTTAAATTCTTTGATTAAGTAAGAAATGTTTTATCTTGAAGATAAATGGAATTTAATGATCTGGATTCATTAAATTATTAAGTTAATTAATCAAGCGATCAAGGAATGCTTAAATAAAAATAATAATCACTTAGTGAAAGTAATTAAGAGTAGATTAAAGATTGATTAATCAAATATTAAGGGTTGATTACTTTAAAGCAGGATAAATTAATATGTTTAATTAATTAGGATAATTAAATTAAGGATAATTAATTATAATTAAGATTTAATTAATAATTAAGGATTTATTAATTAAAGTAATTAATTAAGGATTAATTAATTAAATTGGTTAATTGAAGTCTAGTTAATAAATTAATAATTAAAGGTGGATTAATTTCTAAATTATTAAGGAAATTAATTAAGGTAAATTAATTGCTAGTTAATTTATGCCTAACGATGACTAAGTGTTTAGGAATGATCATTTATTTATGGGTAATAAATTAATGTGACAAATTTATTAAAGGTTAATTAATTTATGAAAATAATGATTATTAATTAAGGATTAATTAATTAAATCTTTGTAATTAATTAAGGACAATTAATCAAAGGATTATTATTAATCAAAGATTAACTAATGATTAATTAAAAAATAATTAATAATAATGGTTTGTAATTAGTTAATTATTAGTTAACCATGATTAGAAATTTATTCATTGGTAATGATCTGGTTTAAAATTAATCAAATGACTTGATGATTATACTTATAAATGTATGGATAGTATGGAATGCTGTGAATTATGTTGATATCACTTATGTGTAAGGTTATGTGATATGTTTGTGCTGTGAAATGTAATTTATTTATCTATAATACATTTATGTTATCTATGTGTGATTTTGTGTATATAGATAAGCGTTATAGGATTATACTGATTATCGATATTGCTGTGATTGTATCTGTGATGATTAATGATGTGATGGTTGATGATGTTGCACTACTATTGCGTTAAACCCCTGGACCACACGTACACACACAAATATGGATTTCACTTGAAAATCGGTTAAGTCACAGATTTTTGAAAATAATTTTTCAATTTGTTTTTTTTTAAAAATCAAATGGTTTGGATATGGATTAGGTTTAAAGTGAAAAGCTTTTGGAAAGGAATTTCAAAGATAAAAGCTATTTTTGAATAAATAGATTTAGTTTTAAAATATGATTTACGATTTGAATTCAAAATTTGAAATTGAATTCTATTTTGAGAATTTAAGATTTAAAAAGGTTATACAAGCTATAAATGTGTTAAAATAGGTTTTTAAAGTATGGTTTTGAGAATTTGCATTCAACCAAGTTTATATTTGAAAGGCGTTAACTCGTACGATTATAATCGGGTTTTTCGAAATGGAAACAAGTGGTTTCAAATAATAATAGCATTTATATAAGGAAAGAATTTCCAAATTACGATGAAAAGATTTCAAATTTGAAATAGAATGGCTTTGAAAGCTATAATTGAATCTTTGTGAAAGATAGTTGAACCCTATTTTGAAATTGAAGAGGATTTTAAAAAGTGTATCTTTTATATATATAAAAGATTGAAACGGGAATTGTTTTTGAAAGGCTATGAATGAATCTTTGTTAAAGATTTGTAAACCTTGTTTTAAATTGAAAGGGGATCTTAAAAAGTGAATATTTTGTTTAAAAAATTTAAGTGTGGAACTTGTTTAAACCATTGAAGGTTTTTGAAATGAATCATTTTGTTTAAAAGATTGGAAATGGTAATTTGTTTTAACCATTTGAATGAAAGGTTTTGGGCTTTAAGCTATGATTTAACTAAGATCCCATATCCATATGTTTTTAAATATTGCGCTCGATTATTTGGTTTAGCCGGAAAAGGACCTTGTGTCATATAACCCATTTCGAATAATGATACGTCGTTATGGATAGCATTCCTAGACCGGCGGTGAAGACTGGGTATTTGCGAGAACGATAGGATGACCTATCGATTGTATCTGCACTGAGTAGCTACGGTATAGAGATTCCCTAAGTGATGGGAAGTCCGATCGGGATTGTGAATACCTGAATTGCAAGGGCTTCTTTGGAAGTGCCTTCGGTTCTGTTCGAACCCGGAACAGACTTGTATGGATGTGTGTCTGACGTTACACTTTGAGATGTAAAGCTGGTTTCTATCAAATACATTTCTTTTTGGTGGCGGAGAATTTATTCTCTTAGCTTAATACCCTTCTCTGAGACGTACGAGCTCATAGGTTATGTAGTTGATGGTTACTAGTGATACATTCCCAATTTGGTAATGTGGCATACGAAGTGATGTTGATCATTTGTTGATCAAAGCAAGGCTTTGTGAAAAGCGTAGCTTTATGGACGAGACTGCATCAGGACCTCACACCCTGAAAATGGTCGAAACAGGAAAGATGCAGTAAGGTTTCAGGGGTCGTGTCCCTAGGGTATGTTCATTTCTTCTAGACAGATGTGATATCATGGTATGGAGCCCAGATATTTAACCTATGTGGTTACTGCAAATACATTACTTTGTGGTTGTTGGTATCGAGCGCTCGGATAAAGGTTGGTTATGACCGGGAATGGAATATCTTAGGTGATACTCCTGGGCAGGGGTACACCGGACTTGTGTTGGCAGAGAACTGAGGGATGGTTCTCGGGGCGTCTCTCCAGAGGCGTACCCATGTGGCAATGGGAAGTTCCTTGGCCTGACCATTTGTTGGAAAACCCAAAGAAACAATACGCGTCCAGTACGGTTTTAGTTGTATAACCGACCATGGAATGTGGTGGTAACCTGCTATTGAACAAGGTAGCTATAGTAGGCATACGAAGAAATGTTGTATGCTGGCTAAGATTAATATTATACTTTCGAAATATTTTTTGCACTATGCACTATTAATAATATCAAATGGTTTTCGCGTATCAAGCATTTTTAATTATCATAAGGAGAAATCTCCTCCAATTCTGCATTTGCATGGTGTGTGTGGCGGGAGGCCTTATGGTAGTTTCATTTTCCAAAAAGCATTGCGGATTTCAAATTTAAATTCTTTTGTTTGTTTTAAAAGATAAAATGTTTTTGTTTGCTCATACCAGTCCCATGTCTGGCCCGGAGTTTATTGTTCCCTTCCTAAACTCTGGGTGCCCACAATTTTCCACACGGTCAGTCTAGAGTTGGGTTTTTCAGATAATTGGCTAGTAGATATCGATTTATACCCTTTAGCATTCTTTTTGGAATTCTTTGGAGTCTTTCGGATTCACGGACGAGACTTGTTTAGCTTGGTGAAACTTGATGGTGGTTCAAGACTCGTGGTTTGAAGCTTTGGCTTGGAGCTTTGGATTAGGATGAAGTTGTGGATTCATTCTTGACTAAAGTTCACTTGGAGTTATCTCTTCTATTGATATCTTTTCAGCTGTAGCATTGTATCATACTTCTGATATTTGTTGAGCATTATTGATATCACTATTGTATATCATTCTGGATATCGTATTTATTGGAGTCGTATATGATATTCATTTCTTTTTCTTCTGCTGTGTTCTTATACTTGATGTGTTATAAGCTCCGGTGAACCAGATTCGACGTTTGGATCTGCGGCATTTGAATATGAGTGTCGTATTCGATGCCGATTTTCAAAGGTTGAGTCAGGGTCGTTATAATTGCTATCAGAGCTGAAGGCTGAAACTTTAGCTTAGGAGTATAACACATTAAGTGGCTCATTAGAGATAGGGTGAAGTATACCGTAGAATGAGTATATCCCTAAGATATCCGTTCGAATGAATCAGTAAATTCTCTTACTATTCACTGATAGTAAGTATGAGTGCAAGAAGAGGACGAGATAGGGGACAGGGGAGTACCACTACAAATGGTCAGTATCCTGCAATGGTGGAAACAACTTTCTCTTCCAATCTCCTTTGATTCGTCTTTTCAATTTTTTGATGGTTCCTGGAAGCTCCAGGAAGAAGCTTTGAGATATTTGTATGGGACACAAACTCCAGATGGGTCAGAATTGTTTTTTTGGATGAATTGTTCACTTTGGTTGCTATGGTTGATAGGTATATTTTGGTTGCTTAAACTAAAATTTTTGGATTGTACCCATATATTTTTCTATTCTTTGGGGTATTCCGACTTGAGCTTGGAATGCATACGCAGTATTTGAGAATCATGGAAGATTAAATTCATTTATTTGTTCTTTTGGGTCCAGATATGTTCTAATAGTGGTTAGTTATCCTTCGAACTAACCAATCACCTGTATATTTCGTAGTTATGATGACCCGAGTATTTTGATTCGTTCTTGTATCCATTATTGATATTCTGATTTGGTAAGACAAATGCAGAACAAATATTAAGTTTAATATGGTAAACCATATCTTTGATATGTTCATATGTTCTTTGTTATCTTCCCGTTTGACAAATTTCGAGGACGAAATTTTCTTAAGGAGGGGAAATCTGTAACATTCCCGAATTTGGAACAAGTTTAATTTGATAATTAATTTAACTTTTGGAATCAAATTTTGAATAAATAAGGGTTGCTTGGATAAAATTTGAAATCTGTAACATTTTCGAATTTGGAACACATTTAATGGAGTGCCTGACTCACTCGATTTCGAATTTTAGGCAAGCTCGAGGTTTTGGGTGATAGAATGGTTGGAGATGGTCGATGATGACTTGTGGATGGTTGCAGCGCTGGTCGGAGATGACCAAAATTCGTGTGCATGTGCACATGGGTCTGTGTGTGTCAGTATGCTTTGGTTCGGGTTGCCGTAGGGCTAAGGAAGAAGGGTTGTCTTGGGTTGTTGCTCGGGAAAGTTTGGTCTAGGCTCGAAGGCGATTACGGGTCGTATGCGAGTGTTTTACTGGCAATAGGTTTTTAAGTAAAATAAAAAAAATCGAAGTCTAAAAAGAAAAAAGAAGAAGAAGAAAGAAGAGTTTGCTCAGGTAAGCTTCTGTGCGACGCGAGAGAAAACTCGGTGTTTTTGAGTTTGTCTCGGGTCAGGTTAAAGTGTTAACCAAGTTTTTTAAAAATTAAAATTAAACAAGTTTTACAAATTTAAATTAAATCAAGTTTAAACACTTTCTTGGTTAATTCTTTCAAAATAATAAATGTTTATTCCTAGTTTTGGAATTGGTTAAAGGTTTAAAATAAATTATTTTAAATAAATTAAGTTTAAGGTATTTTATTATATACCTATTATTTTAAATTTATGTTTAAGTTCATTTAAATAAGATTTAAATGATAATTAAGTAATTAATTAAGATAAATGGTTTATCTTAGATAATGTTTTCGATTATTAATTAACTTAAAGGTTTTAAGTTAATGATAATTTATTTCCAAGGTTTATTTAATAAGATTTAGATGATATAATTAATTAAGATAAATAGTTTATCTTTAATTAATTAGGGTCTTGATTTATTAAAGGATTATTAATTAATGTGATTAATTTAAAGGATCACTAATTTATTAATTTAATTTATTTGGTGATTAAATTAAATTAATTAGGAATTAAGTAATTGATTAAGATTAATGGTTTATGTTAAAATTAATTAAGATCTTAAGGTAATTGAAGGATCATTAATTGGTAATTCAACAATATTTACTTAATGAAATTAATTAAAGGGTAATTAATTACTTAAAGGTTAATTACTTAATGGAAGTAATTAAGGATAATTAATTAATGATTAAAGGATAATTAATTTATAATTAAAGGTTAATTAATTAATAATCAAGGGTTATTAATTAATTAATGTAATTCATTAAGGCTTAATTAATTTATAATTAATGGTTAATTAATTATGATTAAGAGATAATTAATTATTAATTAGAGGATAATTAATTATGACTTTAAGGATAATTAATCATTAATTAAAGAAAAATTAATGAACATAGTTATGTGATTAATTAATTCAATAATTAATTAAAATGGTTTTTAATTAATTAATGTTAATTAAGTAGGGTTTAAAAAGTAATTGAAGTAATTAATTTAATTTATTTGGTGATCAAAATTAAATTAATTAGGAACTGGACAACTAATTAATCTTGCTTATGGATGATTGGATTATATTGAATGACTTGAATTGTTTGATATCTCTGATATGAAAAGTTCTGTGATACGAACTGCTTTGATTGAGCTGTGATTAATGTAAGTTATTTATCTGTGATGAATTTACATATTTATCTGTAAATGGAAAATAAACGTTATAGGATTATACCACTTTTGTTGTGCTTAGATTTATGATGGTTGTGATATTTTATTGTTACTTGCAAAACCCCTAGACAAAATATACACACAAATATGGATTTCGTGGGAAATTGGTTAAGTCACATTTATTTTGAATTTTAATATTATTTTATTCAAATGGTGAAAAAATTTAGAAGTTGAATTTTGAATCCAAAATGTTTTGGAAGTGAAATTGGGTAAAATATGAAAGCGTTTGAAAAGGAAGTTTTGAAATTAAAATTAATTTAGCAATTTGAATTTAGCACAGATAGAGCTTGCCAAGAGTACAGCAGTTCGCTGATTTTTCGGTTTATACTTTAAATGGCTATAACTTGAGCAAATTTAATTGTATTTTCCCAAAACGAAAGATCTTTGTTCTCAAATGATAACAGACTTCCTATAAAAAAAGAATTTCCAGTTTTTGTTCAAAGGATTTCGAGTTATGGGTAAATCTAATTTGAAATGGAAATAGTTTTGAAAGCTATGAATGAATCTTTGTTTAAGATTTGGTAAACCTTGTTATAAATTGAAGAGGATCTTAAAGATGGATCTTTTGTTCAAATGATTTAAAAATGGAAATTTGTTTAAATCATTCAAAAGGAAAGGTTTTGGAAAATAAGGGCTAAAAAGTTATGACTTAACTACCTGTAAAATTTCAATAATTTTTATTTGTTTTATTAATATATTTAATTGAAATTTGAGAAATTGTAAACAACAAAATTTTGAAATAAAAATTTAATATTTGAAATGCGTCTAGTTAAACATATCAACTGGTAAATTTTCTTTCGAAAATATGAAGTTTATTTTCATGCGTAACTTTATTTCAATTTAATCAGTTAAAAATCGATGAAAATAAAATGTTTTCGAAACCTAAATATTTTTACATAGAAAAAATCTAAATCATCTTCTGAGCAAGACGCCATTCTTCTTTTTTCCAAATTTGGACTTCTTTAGCTCCGTCGATCTTATTTTTCTACGTTTTTGCTGCATTTTCCGCTAGTAGAAAATTCGAATTCTTATAATTCAATTGTACCATTAATATCTGTATACCGTTTTGATCGTCATATCTTGCTGATCCATGCGGTATATTCAACTCGGTATTTTGAAGTGCGATACATAGTGGAATCCGTGAAATGGTTTATTGTATCGGTCCGTTTTGTTTCTCAGTGACCATTCATCATCTAACGTTTAGTCCAATGGACTGTTGCTTTTATTACCTCTTGAATTCAGCTATAGACCTTTTCTATTCCCTATGCCACCTTCGTTTGAGAAGTTACCTGTCGCTAGCTATCTTTGAAAAAAAACAAATTTTCACATTACCTTCTATGTTCCACCGTTTCAAAAAGTTCATTTCTTCCGATTCAATACTTATCTCTATATTTTTTCCTTCTTCCAAATTTTACTTTACAGAGATAAATTTTTACAAATTTTTTTTCTCTGCCTGTTCCTTTTCCCTACCTATCTCGGCCTTCCACTTTTTTTTTCCTTCACCTCACTATCTTTCTTCTCGCGCATGCCGTCACATCCTCCAACCGTACATCCACCTACCACGCCTTCTCGGGCCATACAGCTGCTGTTTTCCTCACGTCACCACTTCAACCCCATCACCTTCATCCAAGTCGAAGCCTACCACCGACAACACCCATGAAAACCTGTGACCTGCTTTCCCCCTACGTGCATGTGCACACCTATCTAAGACCACCAACCACCTTGCCAACTCCGCCTGACCCCATGCACTGCTCCATACCCGAATCCACAGCCACTGGACCCGCTTTCATCTTTCTCATCACCTCGCCATGACCAGCATCAGCCACCCACGCATCCCCCAGTGCCACCTTAGCCGGTTTGCTTCCTTTTCCCTAACTCATACCAGGTCATACCCACCACTTCCCGACGTCACTCCATCTCCGGAACTCCAACATCTCTAAAGCTCCACCACTGACCTCCACCGAAGCCGCCAACCTAGCGCATACACAAGAGAAACTTCCTCCTCAAGGGTCACCAAGCACACGTCGGCCTCTGTCGAACTCGAGTTTGCTTCACCGCCTCACGCCTTATCACCTCCACCGATTTATCTCCTCCGCTTTATAACCGTGACCGCACCTCCTCCTTATCTTCTCCCCTCTCACAGGCCGTAGCTATCTTGTAAGTGATTGAGACTTTATAAGTTGATGTATTTGATATTATACATGTTAATATATATTTTATAAAAAAAAATTTGTATATATTATAAAGTCTTTCCAATTTAGTTATATAAATATGTTTAAGTATGATTATATATAAATATAAATAGTTTAAGATGCTTGTCGGTTGTCAGCATTATGTGAGTTTTTATATGTGGACTGTTAGTAGATCTGTAGTTATCTAAATTTTGTATGTCAGTTTTTTTTATACACCATTTTTACTTAAGTTATAAAAGTTATTGGTTATATAAATGGGTTGAATATTGAATAGGTTGCGTGCATATTGGTGTTGGAACGTCAGTACTTATATGTGATATGTTGCGTTGTGTTTGCGCCAAAATTGGTCACAACACCCAATATCACGAAAGCACCCGTTTACGTACTCAACTCGATAATAATCAACACAGAACTCAGCAACAATCAATATAGAATTCAGCTCTAAGTAACAAATCACAGTAATTCACAAGCAACAATCACAAACACAGGATTTATAGTGGTTCGGCGTTCGTGCCTACGTCCACTTTGAAGGATTTCTCTTTATTGCTTTGCTCGATTCAATCGATTACAATGGATTACAGTGGATAATAGCTTTGAAATCCGAATACAACAGTGATTCTGATCAATAGACTTTAATCCGGCAGAGTCTCAGTGTTCAATGGCAGAAGTTCTCGGAAGATCCCCTTTTCTGAAGGCTTCAGGGTGCTATTTATAGGCGTTGGAGGCCCAGATCTGGCTGAAACTTCGGGAGACCTCTTCTGGCACGTGAGTGGGCCCACGCGACCGACCCCACCAAGTTTCGTCTCGATCTGACATCGATTCGAAGTCATTTCGAACCCATCAAGAAATGGTCCAATCGAGCTGAAACTTGGCAGGAACAATCTTTACCTTGTATGGAGGCTACTGTGAAAATTTGGTTGCATTTGGATGTGTGGTTGAGGAGATATGATCGGTTCGAAATAGTGTTGCTCGGTTGACTGTAGAGTTCGAATCGATCAATTCGAAACCATGCCTTCGAATCCATGGACACACGTGATTCTGCAGTGACGTGGCGCGTGCTCTTCGAGTCGATCCTGTTTTGTCTCCGAGTTGACCGCTTCGCACCCATGGATTTCGCCTCGTTTGTATCGTGGGGCGACACGTCATCCAAGTTAGCTGACTTGGTGGGTACGAACAAGTGAATGTCCCTGGGTTCGAATGCGACCGTTTCGAACTAAGGTGTACTCGTGGGTTCGAACTCGATCGATTCGAACAAGATCGATTCGAAGCGGCTTGGATTCGAAGCTGGTGGGCTTGAATGGATTCGAAGGTGATGGTTTCGAATGTAATGGAGTCGAAGCAAAGGTTTAGTTCATGGATTCGAGGGTGAGGTCATGGATTGATTCGAGGCAAGGCCATCTGGGGGGTTGCTTGATGGAGTCGAAGCAAGGGCATATCCCATGGATTCGAAGTAACAGCAACTCCATGGATACGAACTCTATAACCTGGAGGGATTCGAAGAGAGGACATCATGATGGATTCGAACGTCGCTTCTTCTTACGGATTCGAACATGATGGAATCGAAACTGATGGGTTCGAGTGTGGCGTGGCAGTGCTTATCGGTTCGAACACGGAGCTTTTTTGGATGGGTTCGAACTCGATGGTTTCGAACAAGTGAAGGGGGAGGGGTTCGAAATAAGCAATGTCCATCCTCCTCAACTTGAATCCATCATAACTTGAGCATACGACCTCGGATTGACTTGAAATTTGAAATACCGACTTCCATGATCTTTCTTGTCGTGTCTTATCAATTGTGGCCTGATCCGGACTTGGACAAAATTCATCGATATCCATAGCAAAGTGAAGTATAACCAATCTCTGAGACGAACTGTCTTTCGTTTTCGACCAATCTTTTGGTATCACGGCTTTGCCAAAAAGCGGGATAACATTTTGCCCCCCAAAACATGCCTTGCGGTAGGAAGGTGTGTTTTGTAATGCTTTGAGTTGGATGTTCTTATCCTGTCATCGACCTATAAAGAATTTGACAGTTTCATATGGCCTCAAATGACGATCATTCGGGATCAAGCCATTTGGGATGAAGCGCGGCCGTTCATGGTCGAGCGCTTAACTTCAAATGACGATCGTTAGTGATCGAGTCATTCGAGGTGAAGTGCGACCGTGCGCGGTCGAGCGTATAAATCCATGCATCGATCGTTCGGGATCATATGCTGTTCGAGGTGAATTGGGACCGTTCGCGGTCCGTGCCGTTCGCGGCATAGGATGGAATAGGACCGTTCGCAGTCGATGCCGTTCGCGGCAAATGATGAGAATAGGACCATTCGCGGTCGATGCTATTTATGGCAAAGGATTGAATGGGACCGTTCGCGGTCGACGCTGTTCGCGGCAATTGATGATCGTTCGCGACCAAGTGCCGTTCAAGGCGAATGGTGACCGTTCGAGGTCGGATTTTATAATAAGTGAATCATGACCGCTCGCGGTCGGTGCCGTTCAAGGCAGAGAGTGATCGTTCGCGATCGTGTGCCGTTCGAGGCGGATTTGTGACCGTTCGCGGTCGGGTGTTGGACCTCAAGTGACGACCGTTCGCGATCAAGCCATTTGAGGTGTGGTGAGTTGTGACTGTTCGAAGTCGAGTGCCGTTCGAGGCGAATTGTGTGCCCGGGAGGGCTTGATGTTATCGATGTCAGGGTCACGTTCGGGTGAGATCCTGGATCGTTTGTCAGGGCGGTTCATCGCCATCTCAGAGCATGCCTAAGGATCGTTCGCGACCCCGTACATGTGTAAGTAGCTTAGCCATTCCAGAGTTATCAGAATCAAATATCTATTACACGGATGAGTTTTTAAAGCAATGTCCAAACAAACAGAGTCTAAATGTTCAAATTGAAATGATATGAAAGCAAAGCATGGATGTCAAAGTGTAAGTTCCCACTACGAAACGGTCAATGATCATCCAGAGCATGCCTGGAGATCGTTCGCGATCTCGCACATGTGTAAATGATTTGATTGCGTTAGTGGAAGCTTACAACTTGTTCATCGTTATCTTACTCAATTGATAACAAAACGGTGCCTCGATTCAGGATCGCCCCTAGCTGATGTGGACGGTGGTCGTTCTGGTTCCGCCACAGGAGCTCGCCTCCTTACATATTGAAGGAGCATACCGTTCCTGATATGCCCTTCCACCTCGTCCTTCAGGTGCCTACAATCGTTAGTGTTATGACCGTTTAATTCATGGAATACACAGAACTTATCTGATTTCCTTTCGTCAGAGGTAGGGTCCCTTCGCATCGGCCTTCGATACGGAATCTGCTCTTTGGTATCCTGATAAATTCGTTCCAAGCTCTCGTTCAGCTCAGTGTAGGTGGTGAATCGCGGCTCCCTCCGTTGCCGCTTTGATCTGTCTCTATCATTCTCAATCCTTCTTTTACCTTTATCCTTGTCCAAGTCCCTTCTAGGGGGCTTTTCGTCTTTGAGTGCGTAAACTTCTATCCCATCTCCTTCTTCTCTTTCTGCATTCGTATCCTCTAATCGTAAAAACTTTTCTGCCTCATGATAGAATTCTTCCAGATCTACGGGTGGATCCTTAGTTAATGAATTTTTGAACTCCGTTCCGTCTGCTATTTCGGACACAGCCGCCATCATAACCATGGATGGATCCGGTCTGTCCACCGAAGCCGCCGCCGCATTGAACCATGTCAGGAAACTTCTCAATGTTTCTCCAGCCTTCTGTTTCAAAGTTGCCAGTGTCATCACATTCTTAGGTCTTGTAATGTGAACCCTGAATTGCCTCATAAACCTCTCAGTTAAATCATTCCATGTTCCAATGGATCCACTATCTAATTGCCTGAACCATAATGCCGCAATATCCGTCAAGTACAGTGGAAAGCACCGGGCCATAACTTCCTCTGATGCCCCCAGCACTTCCATATGCCTCATATATTTTGTCAGATGGACCGTGGGGTCCGTTCTCCCGTCATACATATCCAACGATGGTAATTTGAAATCTGGTGGGTTTCTAGCTCGTCTGATTGCCGGAGTGAAAGGACTCCTATTAACATCCTCTAGGTCTTTGTTCACCAAACCGCCTCTCATCGCTCGCCTAACCATCTCTGCCAACTTGTCGGTGTCTCCAAGATGTAACCTTCGTTCGTTACTTTCATCCTGCCCCCCGAGTTCACGAGGGAACTCTGAGATCTGCCCCCTTGACTGAGTGTTCATTCCTCTGCTGTCTCCAGGTTGCGCAGATATTCCTCTTTCTCCCTCCGAAATTGGACCAACATTCCCCATGGGTGTGCCCCCTAATCCGGGTGCGACGCCGGATGGTCCTGCTTCGTTCTGGACTCCACTGGCTTCTCTATTATGTGCTTCAAGCTGTCCTATCTGTTGAAATAAACTCTGGATCAACTCCTCTTGCTTCTTCATCATCGTCTCCATCTCGTCCCTAGTGATGTAGATCGATGGTTGATTCGCTCCTGAGGAAGCCTCCTGACTCCCCTGCTGTTCACTCCTCTCTGGCCTTGGCCTTCTACTCGATTGTCTCGTCATAATTTCTCAAATCTAAACTTTCAAACTTTCTCTGAATCAATTATCAACTGGTAGAACTCCTGAGTTCAGTCTCTCAGTGAAAGCACCAAAATGTTTGCGCTAAAATTGGTCACAAACACCCAATATCACGAAAGAACCCGTTTACGTACTCAACTCGATAATAATCAACACAGAACTCAGCAACAATCAATATAGAATTCAGCTCTAAGTAACAAATCACAGTAATTCACAAGCAACAATCACAAACACAGGATTTATAGTGGTTCGGCGTTCGTGCCTACGTCCACTTTGAAGGATTTCTCTTTATTGCTTTGCTCGATTCAATCGATTACAATGGATTACAGTAGATAATAGCTTTGAAATCTGAATACAACAGTGATTCTGATCAATAGACGTTAATCCGGCAGAGTCTCAGCGTTCAATGGCAGATGTTCTCGGAAGATCCCCTTTTTTGAAGGCTTCAGGGTGCTATTTATATATAGGCGTTGGAGGCCCAGATCTGGCTGAAACTTCGGGAGACCTCTTCTGGCACGTGAGTGGGCCCACGCGACCGACCCCACCAAGTTTCGTCTCGATCTGACATCGATTCGAAGTCATTTCGAACCCATCAAGAAATGGTCCAATCGAGCTGAAACTTGGCAGGAACAATCTTTACCTTGTATGGAGGCTACTGTGAAAATTTGGTTGCATTTGGATGTGTGGTTGAGGAGATATGATCGGTTCGAAATAGTGTTGCTCGGTTGGCTGTAGAGTTCGAATCGATCAATTCGAAACCATGCCTTCGAATCCATGGACACACGTGATTCTGCAGTGACGTGGCGCGTGCTCTTCGAATCGATCCTGTTTTGTCTCCGAGTTGACCGCTTCGCACCCATGGATTTCGCCTCGTTCGTATCGTGGGGCGACACGTCATCCAAGTTAGCTGACTTGGTGCGTACGAACAAGTGAATGTCCCTGGGTTCGAATGCGACCGTTTCGAACTAAGGTGTACTCGTGGGTTCGAACTCGATCGATTCGAACAAGATCGATTCGAAGCGGCTTGGATTCGAAGCTGGTGGGCTTGAATGGATTCGAAGGTGATGGTTTCGAATGTAATGGAGTCGAAGCAAAGGTTTAGTTCATGGATTCGAGGGTGAGGTCATGGATTGATTCGAGGCAAGGCCATCTGGGGGGTTGCTTGATGGAGTCGAAGCAAGGGCATATCCCATGGATTCGAAGTAACAGCAACTCCATGGATACGAACTCTATAACCTGGAGGGATTCGAAGAGTGGACATCATGATGGATTCGAACGTCGCTTCTTCTTATGGATTCGAACATGATGGACTCGAAACTGATGGGTTCGAGTGTGGCGTGGCAGTGCTTATCGGTTCGAACACGGAGCTTGTTTGGATGGGTTCGAACTCGATGGTTTCGAACAAGTGAAGGGGGAGGGGTTCGAACTAAGCAATGTCCATCCTCCTCAACTTGAATCCATCATAACTTGAGCATACGACCTCGGATTGACTTGAAATTTGAAATACCGACTTCCATGATCTTTCTTGTCGTGTCTTATCAATTGTGGCCTGATCCGGACTTGGACAAAATTCATCGATATCCATAGCAAAGTGAAGTATAACCAATCTCTGAGACGAACTGTCTTTCGTTTTCGACCAATCTTTTGGTATCACGGCTTTGCCAAAAAGCGGGATAACACGTTGTATATATTCATATAAGTGGTATTATATATGTACATATGTTTATAGTTTTAAGATTTTAGTTATGAATCATGTATTGAATTTTGGTTTATGTAAATCTAGTTATTTTATGTTGTATAGCATATATAAAATGTGCATATATAAAAATGTTAATAACATAGGTTATGTTCATATATGTTACGTTATTTTAATGTATATACTATGTAAACTTGATGCGTGTTTATATGAATGGAAGGTTATATTTATATATATACTAGTTCTAGGTATTAGTCTATATAAAGTATTGCTTTCAATTTTAATAACGTGATATGTGTTGATGCGTTTGATAACTAATGTATAATAACGTGACATGTTTAAGTGCTTTATGCATGTTATATTAATTATATGTTATGGTGTCTGCATTTGTGAATTGGTTTTAAGTATGGTTTTATAAAAATAATACATGAATTTCAAATGGTTTGAACTAAAGTGATTTTTGTTATCATAAGTGTGTATTTTATTTATTATTTTATTTTATATTTTATTTTATTTTTGCTTCAGATCAAAATATTTATTTTATGAAATAACAAATATTCTGTATATATATCTAACCGATTCTGATTCAGTTCATCAATCTATGTTATCAGCTTAGTTCGTCGAATGGGTATCCAGCTAGCTTTGCTTTGAAATTCGTATCTGGATCCGTAACTCAAATTTCAGTGTCTGTATCAGTGTGCGTATCCGTGTCATCTCATATTCTCTCTAGCCTCGAAAGATGAGCAATCGCTCGCCATTAATATTCTTTTAGTTATTAAATTTGATTTCAATTGAGACGACAATTGAAATATGTTGCTGTTAGTTATTTATACTGTTATATATGTTATTACCTGTATCAGTTCACCTGCGACATCTAACACCATTATCTGTTATTTATATAATGATAATCCAGTTTGGTTGTTAAATGATTGATTGTTTGATGTGGACATTGGACATTAAATTGTTAATGTGATAAGTGATAAATAATTTGAAATTGAAATTGACGTAGGATGGTTAACAATTTAAAATTGAAATAGGTGTTGAATTTGATTAATAAATTGTGTAATATGACCCCCCATTAAATGTTAAATTAATCGACATGTTAAAATTTGGTTAATTACACCTTGAACCATTTAAATGTATGTTGTATAAATTGATGTAGTATGAAATTGAATAATAAATATCAAGTGAAGGACCGTATAAATATTAGTGTAATAATCTTTAATCTACATGAAATGATAGTGTAGATTCTTGAAATAATTATATTAATTTGCACAAACAACAATGTGAATTAATACGATTATTTCGGGATTATTTGAATTAATTATTGGATTGTTATTGATTGTTGTTATTACTTGTTTATTTACTTTGACATCATCCTAGTTATCACACTGCAAGTTCCCTTTGCTATGCTTTGATATTTGAATTGAAATGGAATCGGGTTGGAACGATAAATACCCAAATGAACTTGACCTAGGATAGAGAATTAAATAAAAACCCGATTGGTCAATAATTTGATTTAAAACTAAAAATAAGTATTTTATTTGAATAAAATAATAAGAGATTTAAATGAAGTTGGAATTTGAATTCTGGTGAAATTTAAATTCTAGTGAAATTTAAATGTTAATATTTAATAATCTGAAACAAAATATTAACAAAGTAATTGATGGAAGAACGTTTTTTAATTTAGGAATGATTGAATTAAGTTTCGAAATTATTTAATAATTAAGTTTGAAATTATTTAATTACGTTTTGAAATTATTTAGTAATTAAATAAGATTGAATTATTTGAGAACTAAATAAAAATTTGAATTCTTTGATAAGAGAAATTGAACTTTTGAATAAGTGAATTTGAACTTCGTTAATAAAAGAAATTGGGTTCTTTATTTATTAAGTTTTGGGAAATTATTTAAGTAAGTTAATAAGTGAAATTTAACTTCTTGAATATGTGAAATTTAGCTTCTTTATTAATTGTGTTTTGAAATTTGTAGCTAAGTAAATAAATAAGTGAAATTGAATTTTCTTTAACAAGAAATAAAAATGTGATTTATTGAAATTAATGTGAGACTTGTAATTTAAAGAATTGATTTGACGAATCTATTTTAATTCAATTAGATGTTTTGATATAATAAAGTTGAACTTAAGTAATTGATTTAATGAATTGGAAATCGAATAGAAATTGTTTTGAATGACAAATTTACTTAATGAATATTGAATCAAATCGGTCAATGAATTCAAATTGATTTGAACGTTAAATTAAATATGTTTAAAGGATTACGGAATGAAACTTATATATGAACTTGAATCAATATCGAATTGTTTAAATAAAAAATTGAAATTGAATTATAAGATTTTGAAATTATGAATTTGGAAATTTTGAGACATAAATTATGGAATTTGACATGGGAAGAGAAATAAAATGTTGATTTATAAATTCTAATTGGAATTGAAGTTGATTTGGTTTTTGAAATTTATTAAACGACCAATCGGTGTAATAATTACGAAAGTTATTGAAGAAACCAGAATCGGTTATGGACATACTCTCTGTCTAAACCGAAAACCACTTTAATAACTATACGCGGAGTGTGATCCAGAATGAAGTGGTTGGAAATGACCAAAACAGGAGCCAGGCCGGGCCAAATGGGGTTAGCCACCTCGAGCGAACACACTTCTTCGTAACTACTACTCATTACTTGTTATTGACTGGTGCACCCTAGAAATTTTAGGAGTGTTGTTTCACGATGTTGCGATCATTGCGGCGATGCGTTCTAACCAGTCCGGATCAGGCAAGCGGTAGTTTCACTACCTTGGGTATTGCCTTATGTTCCTTATCATACTTGTATCCCTATATATGCGACCACTACGAATTTGTTTTGGGTTATACCTACGGAGTACTCCCTGATATCCCACTAGTTTATGGTGGAGTTTATAGTGCTGCATAGACTATAACGCTTATATCAAATGTGTTAAGGGGAATAATGGCAACGCCTTAACACTATTTTGATACTTTAGATTACCCATAGACATTATCTACTTAGAGTACATATAAATGTTAACGGATCCTTAGAAGATGGCTATTCCAACGTCCTCTGAGTTACTTGTATTTCAATTGTTATTTCACTTGAGTTGGATTTATTGATATAAGAATGTTATCCTGAATCGAGTGTTTTGTGTTTTTCTTTACTTTCGGGTCAGACTGAGTGGTTCAGCTTTTGAGACTCACCTTGGAGTTGGAGCTTCGCCTGAAGACCCAGCTATCTATCCAGCTTTCAGATATTCAGTTGATTCCAGTGATGTATTCTGATTCTTGTATTTGACTATTGTATTCAAGACTTCTGTTGTAACTTATTTAACTCTATTATGTATATAGTAGCTTCATGAACTACTATCTTTTGCTTCCGTTGCATATTATTACTCGGTGTCTGTGATTCTATGATTATTTATTACTATATATGCTCAGTTTGCCAAATTTAAGTTAACAATTCGGTATTTTGAATTATTTTAGTCCGACGTGTGCGGATGCGAATAGTCCAAAATAGCGGGTCGTTATAGTTGGTGTCAGAGCTTTGGTAGCTCTAGTCAAAACTTAACATACAGGGTAAATGTATTTACAGAAACACTTTCATTCGAGTTTCAATCTCTTCCTTTTGAATCGATTCCTTTGAATTTTGGAACGTTCCCTACGATTCCAAAATTTATTCGTGTACCTCACTATTCGTCTTCTCTTAATTCTGGAGTATCCCATAACTCCATTTCGAATAATCTTTATAATGAGTCGGCAGTCCCGCCGATCTCAAATTGATTTGCAATGGGATGAAACTCCTTTGCAATATGCATTGATTTACCAAAAATTTCTATATCCTCGGTTTATAATGCTATCTATCTTCCGCTATGTCTGAATTCTATCTCTTGAGATCGAATGTTGATTTGCCTCGAAATTCTGCATCGATCTTATTCTTGAAGTCACGGTCGACCCGGTTAAGGTTGCCACGATTTATATAAGCTAATCAATCTTCCTATTTGTTATTAAAATCATCTTATTTTGTCTCGAACTTATCTTCGAATCAAAATTCTCTTTGATTTGAGTCCATCAAAATTTGAACCTCTATTCTTGTTTTGAAATCAATTCTTGTATCGTCAAGCGAGGAAGTGTATTTGTAAATTAATATTTAAAATGTTTTATATATATTGTGTTGTTTGAGTTGTTGATGTTGATTTGGGTTTCCGATCGATTCGTCTGATCAACGCTATCGATAGGATTTCCAAAATGCTTGAACAGAACAAACTGACACAATATTGTTTCAAATTTGGTAAATAAATAAAAATTTGCGTGATTATATTATATATAAGTAAATTTTTTTAAATTGTTAAATGAATGGGTCAACAAAATGGTAATATTTAATTTTTATTTATTGTTTTGTAAACCATTAACTATTGCAATATAAATAAATGAATTTATAAATTTGGTTATAATTTGATTTGGAGTTTGTAACGAATTTAAATCAAGAATTTGGGAATTTAATTTCCGATGATTTCAAACTTTGATTTGAATGTTTTAAAGTGTATAGTTTTAAAATATTTTCAAATTGAAATTATTTTAAAGAGTTAAAATATTTAAATCAGTTCTCTTCTCTTTGTCGTTGGAAAATAATTTCGGTGATGGCGGCCCCATCATCGACATTCATTTTCGAGTTTCGAAGTGGAGAGACCATCAGTAGATGGCTACACTTTTGTTTTGAAATGAATTTGATTTGAGTTTCTAAAGTATGACTTGATTTAATATATACATATATATATATATATATTAGTATTTGATTTAGATTTGACTTGGATATATTGTATGTATATAATTATCCTAAATTGTTTGAAGTTAATCGGAAATTTAATTCTTAAAATTTCGGTAAAGGATGATTTCAATTATAAAATGAAATCGAAATTTTGAATAAAAATTTAAGCTTGAATAATTAAATTAGGAAATTTTACCTGTATAATACTCAATTGCTTAATATATAACTTACGTAATTTTCAAAAGTCAACTATGTAATTGAATATTATACAGTATAAAATGATGTTAAAGGATTTATAAATAAATTTGAGTGGTTTTAAATAGTTTAAATAAACTTAATATATGTGATAAGATATATTAAGTGGAATAAATTTAATAATAATTTGGAATAAAAATGGATTAAATTATTGAATAAAATATGATTATAATAATGGACTATTCAAATTTTGATTTTTGAAATTGTTAATTTAGGATAATTGGATAGTAAACAATGAAATTTCTTCATAAATAGAATTTGAGTGCGTATAAAAATGGTATACACTTAAGTTTAATTATAAAATGATTGATAGAGATAAATAGAATACTAGGTTAGTTGAATAATAAATGGATTAATAAAATAAATTGTTGTTTGAAATAAATTTGGTAACAAGCAGTGATAAATTGAATAAACCAAGTTAATGAAATTTCTTGAGTTTAAAGTCAATTGTCGAATATAAATTTATTTCAAATTGAAATTTATACAGTTTGAACTAATTGTTTTATTTTGTTTTCAGTCTATTTTCATCCGCTTGTTTCTATTCTCCTACCTCCTTCCTTTTCGGAGACGAAAAGTATTGAGTGGGGGAGAGTGTAACGACCCATAAAATTTCAATAATTTTTATTTGGTTTGTTAATATATTTAATTGAAATTTGAGAAATTGTAAACAATAAAATTTTGAAACAAAAATTTAATATTCGAAATGTGTCTAGTTATACATAGCAACTGGTAAATTTTTTTCCAAAAATATGTAGTTTATTTTCGTGCGTAACTTTATTTCAATTTAATCAGTTAAAAATCGATGAAAATAAAATGTTTAGGAAATCTAAATATTTTAACATAGAAAAATTCTAAATCATCTTTTGAGCAAGACATCATACTTCGTATTTCCAAATTCGGACTTCTTTAGCTCCGTCGATCTTATTTTTCTAAGTTTTTACTGCATTTTCCGCTAGTACAAAATTCGGATTCTTATAATTCAATCATACCGTTAATATCTATATACCGTTTTGATCTTCTTGTCTTGCTGATCCCTGCAATATATTCAACTCGGTGTTTTGAAGTCTGATATACAGCGGAATCCGCGAAACGGTTTACTGTATCTGTCCATTTTGTTTCTCAGTGACGATTCGTTATCCAACGTTTAGACCAATGGACTGTTGCTTTTATTACCTCTTAAATTCAGCTGTAGACCTTTTCTATTCCCTATGCCACCTTTGTTTGAGAAGTTATCTGTTGCTAGCTATCTTTGAGAAAAAAGAACTTTTCACATTACCTTCTATGTTTCACCGTTTCAAAAAATTCATTTCTTCTGATTCAATACATATCTCTATATTTTTTTCCTTCTTCCAAATTTTACTTTACAAAAACAAATTTTTACAAATTTTTTTTCTCTGCCTGTTCCTTTTCCCTACCTATCTCGGCCTTCCGCTTTTTTTTTTCCTTCACCTCACTATCTTTCTTCTCGCGCATGCCGTCACATCCTCCAACCGTACGTCCAACTACCACGCCTTTTCGGGCCAAACAGCTGTTGTTTTCCTCACGTCGCCATTTCAAACCCCTCACCTTCATCCAAGTCGAGGCTTACCACCGACAACACCCATGCAAACCTGTGACCGGCTTTCCCCTCACGTGCATGTACACACCTATATAAGACCACCAACCACATTGCCGACTCCGCCTGACCCCATGCACTGCTCCATACCGGACTCCACAACCACTGGACCCGCTTTCATCTTCCTCATCACCTCACCATGACCAACATCAGCCACCCACGCATCACCCAGTGCCACCTTAGCCAGTTTTCTTCCTTTTCCCTAACTCACGCCAGGCCATACCCACCACTTCCCAACGTCAACCCATCTTCGGAACTCCAACAGCTCTGATGCTCCGCCACTGACCTCCACCGAAGCCTCCAACCTAGCGCATGCACTAGAGAAATATCCTCCTCATGGGTCACCAAGCACACGTCGGCCTCTGCCGAACTCGAGTTTTCTTCTCCACCTCATGCCTTATCAGCTCCACCGGTTTATCTCCTCCGCTTTGTAACTGTGACCGCACCTCCTCCTTATCTTCTCCCCTCTCACTGGTCGTAGCTATCTTGTAAGCGATTGTGTGACGACCCGGAATTTTGAGCAATTAATAATCTTTGTTAATAATTAAATTGATTTGATCATTTTACATTATAAATTGGCAAGTTTAATTCTTTTGAAAACTAATAATATTTTAATTTGGAAATATTTATTCTAGCAATATAAAATTGGAGGATTTATTTTTCTAAAAGTTAATCAAAATTATTTTCTATTTATAATGTATATATAAGTATATATTGTAAATAGGAAGTCATTAAGTAATAAAAGTATATGAATATATATATTGTGATTTGGATCGTGTTTTAAAATTAATATAGTAATTATCAAAACTAACGTTAAAAATCTATTCCATTTGAAATGTATATATTGTATATATATTAGAAATGGGATAAAAATATTGTTTCGAATTTAATAAAGTGTTTTCAAACTTTAATTTGACTTAATACATTTTAAAAGTGATATTTGAGATTTAAATTTTAATAACAAGAATAATTTCTTATTTATTATAAATATATAGTTTAACTTGAGTTTTAGATAAGATTTAAATTTAAGAGTTCATTTGTTTTTAATATTCTTTCATTTTAATTTTCACATAAGATAAATTGTCTTAAAAATATTATATAAAGAGTTAAAATCAATTTCTCAAGTTTATAAACATATAATACCTTTAATTTGATAAAAGCATAGGTAATTTATAAATGTTTACATGGATTCACTTTTGTATAATTATTAAGATCTAAAGCTTATTTATATAAGATAAATACATATTACATTTTATATACATTACATAATTACATACATAACTTAATTGTAAATTATTAAAAAGGAATGTAATATTTGTAAAAACATTAATTAAACACTAAAGAACACTTGTAAACATTATAATGCATGTTAGAGACAAGTGTAAATCAATGTGCTTAGGTGTAAGATAACTAAAACATTAATGGGACAAATGTCAATTTTCTTTAATTTAAAATCAAAAAAAATATAATAAAAGAAGAGTTTTATTCTTCAGCTGAAAATCTTTTGTTCATTTTCATCTCGAACATAATACAAAACAAAGATAAAAAATGAAAGAATAAAAATCTGAAAAAAAGGGAATCTAACATCTGAAAAATTTAAATCTGGAATTCAATCTGAAACAAGAAGTTAAAAAGCAAGTTCAACAATCAGAGGCAAGAAGCAACAGGATGTAAACTTCAACAAATCAGCAACGACAGATTAAAATTCAGCGTGCAAAATTAGATTCAACAGCAACTACAGGTTATAATTCAACATGCAAAAGGAAATTTCAAAAAAGAAAAGCCTGGAAACAAAATAACAGTTTCTATCCTCTGCAATATAAGGTGAGTAAATGAATTTTAAAAACAGTTTAAAACTTGGTTTCAACTTGTTATTGTGATGGATATCATGATGATTTCTGTAATATTGAAATTCAATTGGATGCATGTCTGTAAATTTGTGTTGAATACCTGTATAGTTTAAATTGTTACTATGTGTTATAAACAGGTTTCATCATCCCAATAAAATTCAATAATTCTGTTTTTAATCCAAACTAGCTTATGATTTATAAACAAAGGTTGTTTGAAATAATGCAATATTTCATCTAAAAATAATTTTAGGAATTTAAAGTAAAACATTTGTCCAGCAATTTAAAATTTACAGCAATAAACAAATTAGGTCAAAAAAAATTATGATTTAAATTTTTAGTTTTGATTGCATGATTGGAATAACAATAGGAAATCATGATTTTTAATGCTTGTATCATGATTATTAATTGGGTAATTAGTGAGATATTTGGGTTTATCTGTTTTAGGCTTTTTGGCCGATTCACGGCGAACTACGACAATCGGGGTGCCTTGGTTGAGTAGGAAGGTCGAAGGGATGTAGGTGTTCATCAGAAAATTAGTATTGGGATTTTTAGATGGCCGATGTGGTCTTGCGATGGAATTGTAAGGTTTTTCACCCAGTTTTGGTGACGTTTCTGCTGAAGCTTTTTCAGCGTCGAGAGTGATTCGGTGGCGATCGCGAGGGTTGGGATAGGTTCAGGGGGACGCGAGGGAGTTATGGTTGAGATGGCAGGTTTTCTCGAGTGTAACATTTTGAATTTTTCCCGCTCAAAAATCGACATCCATACTTCAAATCGTATTCGAATGCCATAGATTCGACCGTTCAAATCCGATTCGCCGGAGCTTATAACAACATTAAGTACATAACACAGCGGAATAAAAGAATAATACATTTGATATACAGCTTTGATACAATATCTGATACCACAGATAATCCAATAGATATCAATATACATCAGAGATATGATACAATAAAATAGCAGCGGAAAGAAAATAGATAACATCTAGCAGCGGAACAAATAACTCTAAAATAGTCTTCAAGGAAGAACTCCGAGAACTGCAACTCCATCTCAAATAACTAATCCAGTAATAGCTCGAACTCCCCATAACAATGCACCAAGCTCAGCAAGACTGGTGCGATCCAAAGACTGAACTAACTCCAGATAATCTACTAATCTGACTATCTGAAAAACCCAACTCTAGACTGCTCGTGTAGAAAATAATGAGCACCCAGAGTTTAGGAAAGAAACAATAAACTCCGGATCAGTCGTGGGACTGGTGTGAGCAACAAAAACAGTTTATCTCTTAAAACATTCAACAAAAAAAATTTCAAAGTCAATTCGCAATGCTTTTAAAAATGAGACTACCATAAGGCCTCCCGCACACACACACAATGCAAACGCAGAATCGGAGGAGATTTCTCCTTATGATAGTCAAAGATGCTTGATACGCATTAAAAGAAACATTTTGTATTATTACTAGTGCATAGTGTAGGAAAAATTCATTTCGAAAGTAGAATATAAATCTTAGCCAACATACGACCATTATCGTATGCCTACTATAGCTAACCATGTTCAATAGCAGGTTACCGCCACATTCCATGGCAGGTTATACAACTAATATTGTACAAGGTTCGTATTGTTTCTTTGGATTTCCAACGAATGATCAGGCCAAGGAACTTCCCATTGCCACATGAGAATGCCTCTGGATGGACATCCTCGAGAACCAAACCGGATCTCTACCAACACAAGGCCGGGTTACCCCTAACTGAGTAACAACTGACCGAATATGCCATTCCCCGGTCCTTTGGGACCTTTATCCGAGAGCTCTCTAATCAATTCACACAATCATAACAAAGTGTTTTCAACATGAGTAAGTATCTGGGCTCCATACCATGATACCACCCTTTTCCAGAAGGAAATGCACATATCCTAAAGGGCGCTACCCCTCATAACCTTGCCGCATCTTTCCTGTTTTGACCATTCACGGGGTGTGAGGCTCGACGAAGTCACGTCCACAAAAACATACTTTATACAAAAGCCATGCTTTGGGTCAACAAATGATCATAGAAATGATCACCAGGATAGACGATCAAATAAATGATCCTATCACAAATAATCAACACAATGATCATTTACAGCAACACTCAGCATGTCACATTACCAAAATTGGGAATATATCGCTGATAACCTTCAACTATATAACCTCTGAGTTCGTACGTCTCAGAGAAGGGGGTTAAGCTAAGAGAATAAATTCTCCGCCACCAATAGAAATATATTTGAAAGAAATCGGCTTTATATCTCAATTTGTAATGTCAGACATACAATCCATACAAGTCTGTTCCGGGCTCGAACAGAACCGAAGGCACTTACAAAGAAGTCCTTGCAATCCGGATATTCACTAATCATGTTCGGACTTCCCATCACATATGGAGTCTCTATACCGGGGACCAGTCGATGCAAAGACATTCGACGAGTTGTCCTTTCGCTTTCAAAAATATCCGGTCTTCAACACCGGTCTTCAAATGCTATACATAACGACATATCACATATTCGGAATGGGATATATGACACAAAGGTCCTCTCCCGGCTAAACCGAATAGTGAGCGCAATATTTACAAGAAATATATGGATATTGGGATTTCAATTAAGTCACAACTTAAAACCCAAAACTTTCTTTCAAATATTTTAAATCAATTACCATTTCTAATCTTTTAAACAAAAGATTTATTTCACAAAGTTCCATTTACGGATTTCAAAACAATTTCTATTCCATTTGGATTAACTCGTTAAATCTTTATATCAAAGATTTAACTTATAGCTTTCAAATCGTTTCTATAACTTGGAAATTTTCTTCATCTCAGACTAGAAATCATTTTAACTCAAATTGGAAATTCATTTCGTATGTGAAAGCTTTTATTATTTGAAAACAAGTAGTTCTCATTTCGAAGGAATTCAATCTCATTTATACAAGTTAAAATCTTTGGGTTAATTCAAATTCCCAAAAAAAAAACACCTTAAAATGGTTTAAAACCCATATAAACCGGTATACCATTTAATATCATAATACTGAATATAGAATTCAATTTCAAATATTGAATTCAAATTTAAATCAAAATATTTAAATTTCAAAACTCAATCAAGTTATTCAAAATAAATTTCATCTTTGAAATTCCATTTCAAAAGCTTTTCACTTTAAACCCAATCCATTTCCAAAACATTTGAATTCAAATATTCAAATTTAAAACTATTTCAAAAATCTGTGACTTAATCGATTTCCTCGTGAAATCCATATTGGTGTGTGTATAAGTGTGGTCCAGGGGTTTAACACAATAGTGCAACATCATTCAATTATCATAGATAAAAGTACAAGAATATAGCTAATAAGCGGTATAAACGATAACACTTATTGTTCATTCACATAAGACAGATACGTATATCATTGAAAATAAATTACATCACAGATAATTATTTACATTCATCATAGATCACACTGAAATAACTCATAGCACAAAGCATAGCCTATCAGAAATATCAAACAGTTCAACAATCAATAGGATTCAAACATCTATAAGTGAACTCAATTAATTTTCTGATTAATTTAGATCAGATGGGTCATCGATCATGGTTAACTAATATTAATTGATTTCAAATCATTTGATTAATTATCCTTTAATCATTTATTAATTAAATTAATCAACCCTAAATTATTGAATAATCAATCTTTAATCATTCAATTATCCTTTATTTAATTTACTTAACTTATATAAAAGAAATCTTAAATTACCATTTTTGTAATTAATTATCATTAACAATTCTTAATTACAAATTAAACATTTAATTATTAATTTATCAATTTATTAATTACTAATTACTTAGTTAATCAATTATAAATTCTTAAGTAAATTCCTTAATTAAATTAATTTAACTTAAATTAATAAGTTTAAACTTATAATTATTAAGTTAATTAGTACAAAACGTTAATTATTCCTTACTTAATTAATCTTTAAACCTTAATTAAGAAATTTAAACCTTTAATTACTTGTAAATCCAAATCATTAAGTAATTAAATAAATAAATTATCCATTCAAATTGATTTAATAATGGATGAATTGCAAATCATCATTTACAAATTATGTTTGGAAACATTGATCTTCGAATTTACTTTTAAATTTAAATTTAATTCCAAGATTCAAAATAAATCCCAATTTACTTTACTAAAGTTTAAACTGATTTTCAAAACCTTTAAATTTACTTGTTAAAGTAATAAGTTGTTATAAAAGGACCCTTAAAGAATTAGAGTCAAATTTTCTTTAAGTTTACCAATTAAAGTATACTTTAACAATTTAAACTCATTTAAACTTTTAAATTTAGAAACTTATTTTATTTCAAAATCTTGATTTCCATATTTAGATTCATGTCCAGATTTCCAGATTTTGATTTTTAACTTCATCTAAATTCTTTCTTTACAAATCAATTTTTTATTTTATTTTAAATCTAAATCCACTTAATCACTTTTAAGTTATTAAACAATTTAAGTGTAGAAACTTAATTTATTTCACAAACTAAGTTTCTAACAAATCTTGAATTTATTATTTTTACGTTGATTTAAAACTTAGTATAAACCTTGATTTTTTTTTTATATATATAAAAAATCAAACCTTAAATTTGGAACCCAGGTTTTAAATTTTTTTTTTTTTTTAAACTTACAGGTTAAAACTGTAACACCCACAAACAACTTGAGCTACCTGCAAACTGCTTCGAGCCCGATACATATTTGCTCGAGTAAACACTCGAGACCAACGTGAGGAAACCCGAGACTTCCTTGTTTCACATGCGTTCCCAACAAATTTTCCACAGGCATGCTTCTCTCCCTCTCGTCCTCCTCCTTATTCTCTTTTTATTTTTATTTTGTAATTTAAGTTTTACAACTTAAGTATAAATAGCATCAGGTTCATACTCACGCTCGAACTCGACCTTAAACCCGAAGCATCCAACCCAAAAACTCGAGCACAAACCTTTCTTCTCAGACCAGACTCAGCAAAAACAACAGAACCAACGAGGAAGAGCACTGTGCACGTGCACAATGATTCCACCCAACTTCGATCATCGCTGAAGCTTCACTCAAGTCGCTGATCGTTCCCAGACCCTACTACGGTCATCAGAACTCATCATCAACTCAGAAAGCAAAATCGAGCATCACTGCACCAAACTGGAATCAATGACCTTCCCTAAAATCTTCTGGTGCTCACCACGTCGACCACCGGGATATCTACGATTTTTGCTACACATTCGTCAACACACCAACCTCCATTCCTCAAAAATTCGTAGCACTCGATCCTCTAGAGAAACCGCGGTGGACCATTTACTAACCACCATCAAAACTAGGGTTTAAATCTATCACGACCTGCCGCCTCCGCCACGTCGAACGATCGCCACCCCTTCCATTTTTCCCAGCATCACTGACCACCCACCTACCTTCAGACAAAACCCCGAGCATGCCGGTCCACTTGATCACCCAAGAAACGAACATAACCCATTTTTGTTCAACTCAAAATTTCTCATTCAATACTTAACAAAAAAATGTGAATTTAGTTTTAAAAATCCTAATTTCAGATGAGAATTCAAGTTATAAACCTGAATTTATATTTTTAAGATGTTCGAAATCATCACTTATTTTCAACCCTTAACTGTTCTTAAGTTTTAGAGCAGACTCTAATTCATTTAACTTAAAATTCAAGTTTAAAATTTTACTTTATAATCAAACAAACATAACTTGTTAAGATACTAAGTCCTAATTCCCAATGGATCAAGCAGAAAAGGTTTTCTTTGAGTAAATCCTGAGCTTGAAATTGAAACAGAGGTATTCTACAGGCCTTGTTTTCAGCATGCATTCAATCATACAGGTATCTCTTCCATATATACATACTCATATCAAACATAAATCAAGCAATCAGTTTTATAAAAAAAAAACTTAAACTTTTTAACTAGAAGTTACTCACATGTCATGGTTGAACAGAGACAGTGCTTTTTGTTTTTAACCTGGAAACTTTGAAACATTGCTTGTATATTGTTGTTGAAGTTTTGTTTTAGTTTGAAAGGATATTTGCTTCATTTTTTTTTTGTTTTTTTTTTTTTGAAGATGGACAAAATGAGATTGAGGAAGGCTGGGTATATAAGAAAATGAGTAGTACAGGGATGATATCTTTGTTTACACATAGGTATGGGTGATATGCTATGTTATGGTGGCTGAGATGTGTTTATTAAATGCTTTGGTACTTTATCACTTTTCCTTGTTTTGTTTAGTATAAAAGGCATGGCTGGTATGCTTGCTAATAAATGTTAGTGCGTGTGCTGATAGGATCGTGTACATGCAAGACAGTAAATGCATTAAATGTAAGTATGTTTGAAATGTTTATTTGCTCCCTTGCATTCTTACAGCAATCTTACTTTATATATATATATTTTTTATTTACTTTTTTTTCTTGTTTCACTTACTCACATATGCTCAAATACATATATATATATATATATATGTATGTATCTCATATATATACATATATGCAAATTTTCAAATAAATTTGACTTAATATATTTTCTATTTGAATCGGGGAAACTCGCATCCATTTAAAATTAATTTTATAAATTTTTATTCAAAATTTCATTTAATTACCAATTTAAATTCATAAAAATCCGGGGTCGTTACAGACTTCCCCCCTTAAAAGGATTTCGTCCTCGAAATTCGCAGGCACGAAAACAACACAGAGATAGCTAGATAGAGAAATATCCTTTCAAATCAAGCTGGATATCAATTCTGCATTTGGCTTACCAAATCAGAATATCAACAATAGATACAAGAAATTATAATAAAATTTCAATTTTTGGTTTTAAACAAAATCATTTTATTGATACAATTCTAATCATTCTTCATATTCTATTAATCAAGTTAACGCAATTTAAAATTTCTAATTTCAATTTTCAAATTCATATTCAATAAAGTTTTAATCAAAGAAATGATAAGAAATCGATGAAGATACGAAGTAAGAATTTCCTACAACGATTCGTAGAGCATCAACGCACCGAACTCTTTCTGGAGTTGTCACGAATCAATCCAAAAGAATTTTGGAAACGAATCAAAGAAAATAGATAAGAAAGTTATTTCCACTGTTGTTACAGAGTTCTAACTAATTATAGTCGTATTTCCCTGTCCCCTATCTCATTCTCTTATTGCACTCATACTTACTATCAGTGAATAGCAAGAGAATTTACTGAGGCATTCAAACGGATATCTTAAGGATTACACATTCTAGGATTTACTTCACCCTATCTCTAATGAGTTACTTAATGTGTTACACTCCTGAGCTAAAGTTCAACCTTAGCTCTGATACCAAATGTAATGTTTCGAATTTTGCCCGCTCAAAAATCGACATCCATACTTCAAATCGTATTCGAATGCCATAGATTCGACCGTTCAAATCCGATTCGCCGGAGCTTATAACAACATTAAGTACATAACACAGCGGAATAAAAGAATAATACATTTGATATACAGCTTTGATACAATATCTGATACCACAGATAATCCAATAGATATCAATATACATCAGAGATATGATACAATAAAATAGCAGCGGAAAGAAAATAGATAACATCTAGCAGCGGAACAAATAACTCTAAAATAGTCTTCAAGGAAGAACTCCGAGAACTGCAACTCCATCTCAAATAACTAATCCAGTAATAGCTCGAACTCCCCATAACAATGCACCAAGCTCAGCAAGACTGGTGCGATCCAAAGACTGAACTAACTCCAGATAATCTACTAATCTGACTATTTGAAAAACCCAACTCTAGACTGCTCGTGTAGAAAATAATGAGCACCCAGAGTTTAGGAAAGAAACAATAAACTCCGGATCAGTCGTGGGACTGGTGTGAGCAACAAAAACAGTTTATCTCTTAAAACATTCAACAAAAAAAATTTCAAAGTCAATTCGCAATGCTTTTAAAAATGAGACTACCATAAGGCCTCCCGCACACACACACAATGCAAACGCAGAATCGGAGGAGATTTCTCCTTATGATAGTCAAAGATGCTTAATACGCATTAAAAGAAACATTTTGTATTATTACTAGTGCATAGTGTAGGAAAAATTCATTTCGAAAGTAGAATATAAATCTTAGCCAACATACGACCATTATCGTATGCCTACTATAGCTAACCATGTTCAATAGCAGGTTACCGCCACATTCCATGGCAGGTTATACAACTAATACTGTACAAGGTTCGTATTGTTTCTTTGGATTTCCAACGAATGATCAGGCCAAGGAACTTCCCATTGCCACATGAGAATGCCTCTGGATGGACATCCTCGTGAACCAAACCGGATCTCTACCAACACAAGGCCGGGTTACCCCTAACTGAGTAACAACTGACCGAATATGCCATTCCCCGGTCCTTTGGGACCTTTATCCGAGAGCTCTCTAATCAATTCACACAATCATAACAAAGTGTTTTCAACATGAGTAAGTATCTGGGCTCCATACCATGATACCACCCTTTTCCAGAAGGAAATGCACATATCCTAAAGGGTGCTACCCCTCATAACCTTGCCGCATCTTTCCTGTTTTGACCATTCACGGGGTGTGAGGCTCGACGAAGTCACGTCCACAAAAACATACTTTATACAAAAGCCATGCTTAGGGTCAACAAATGATCATAGAAATGATCACCAGGATAGACGATCAAATAAATGATCCTATCATAAATAATCAACACAATGATCATTTACAGCAACACTCAGCATGTCACATTACCAAAATTGGGAATATATCGCTGATAACCTTCAACTATATAACCTCTGAGTTCGTACGTCTCAGAGAAGGATGTTAAGCTAAGAGAATAAATTCTCCGCCACCAATAGAAATATATTTGAAAGAAATCGGCTTTATATCTCAATTTGTAATGTCAGACATACAATCCATACAAGTCTATTCCGGGCTCGAACCGAACCGAAGGCACTTACAAAGAAGTCCTTGCAATCCGGATATTCACTAATCACGTTCGGACTTCCCATCACATATGGAGTCTCTATACCGGGGACCAGTCGATGCAAAGACATTCGACGAGTTGTCCTTTCGCTTTCAAAAATATCCGGTCTTTAACACCGGTCTTCAAATGCTATACATAACGACATATCACATATTCGGAATGGGATATATGACACAAAGGTCCTCTCCCGGCTAAACCGAATAGTGAGCGCAATATTTACAAGAAATATATGGATATTGGGATTTCAATTAAGTCACAACTTAAAACCCAAAACTTTCTTTCAAATATTTTAAATCAATTACCATTTCTAATCTTTTAAGCAAAAGATTTATTTCACAAAGTTCCATTTACGGATTTCAAAACAATTTCTATTCCATTTGGATTAACTCGTTAAATCTTTATATCAAAGATTTAACTTATAGCTTTCAAATCGTTTCTATAACTTGGAAATTTTCTTCATCTCAGACTAGAAATCATTTTAACTCAAATTGGAAATTCATTTCTTATGTGAAAGCTTTTATTATTTGAAAACAAGTAGTTCTCGTTTCGAAGGAATTCAATCTCATTTATACAAGTTAAAATCTTTGGGTTAATTCAAATTCCCAAAAAAAAAACAACACCTTAAAGTGGTTTAAAACCTATATAAACCGGTATACCATTTAATATCATAATACTGAATATAGAATTCAATTTCAAATATTGAATTCAAATTTAAATCAAAATATTTAAATTTCAAAACTCAATCAAGTTATTCAAAATAAATTTCATCTTTGAAATTCCATTTCAAAAGCTTTTCACTTTAAACCCAATCCATTTCCAAAACATTTGAATTCAAATATTCAAATTTAAAACTATTTCAAAAATCTGTGACTTAATCGATTTCCTCGTGAAATCCATATTGATGTGTGTATAAGTGTGGTCCAGGGGTTTAACACAATAGTGCAACATCATTCAATTATCACAGATAAAATACAAGAATATAGCTAATAAGCGGTATAAACGATAACGCTTATTGTTCATTCACATAACACAGATACGTATATCATTGAAAATAAATTACATCACAGATAATTATTTACATTCATCATAGATCACACTGAAATAACTCATAGCACAAAGCATAGCCTATCAGAAATATCAAACAGTTCAACAATCAATAGGATTCAAACATCTATAAGTGAACTCAATTAATTATCTGATTAATTTAGATCAGATGGGTCATCGATCATGGTTAACTAATATTAATTGATTTCAAATCATTTGATTAATTATCCTTTAATCATTTATTAATTAAATTAATCAACCCTAAATTATTGAATAATCAATCTTTAATCATTCAATTATCCTTTATTTAATTTACTTAACTTATATAAAAGAAATCTTAAATTACCATTTTTGTAATTAATTATCATTAACAATTCTTAATTACAAATTAAACATTTAATTATTAATTTATCAATTTATTAATTACTAATTACTTAGTTAATCAATTATAAATTCTTAAGTAAATTCCTTAATTAAATTAATTTAACTTAAATTAATAAGTTTAAACTTATAATTATTAAGTTAATTAGTATAAATCGTTAATTATTCCTTACTTAATTAATCTTTAAACCTTAATTAAGAAATTTAAACCTTTAATTACTTGTAAATCCAAATCATTAAGTAATTAAATAAATAAATTATCCATTCAAATTGATTTAATAATGGATGAATTGCAAATCATCATTTACAAATTAAGTTTGGAAACATTGATCTTTGAATTTACTTTTAAATTTAAATTTAAATTCCAAGATTCAAAATAAATCCCAATTTACTTTACTAAAGTTTAAACTGATTTTCAAAACCTTTAAATTTACTTGTTAAAGTAATAAGTTGTTATAAAAGGACCCTTAAAGAATTAGAGTCAAATTTTCTTTAAGTTTACCAATTAAAGTATACTTTAACAATTTGAACTCATTTAAACTTTTAAATTTAGAAACTTATTTTATTTCAAAATCTTGATTTCCATATTTAGATTCATGTCCAGATTTCCAGATTTTGATTTTTAACTTCATCTAAATTCTTTCTTTACAAATCAATTTTTTATTTTATTTTAAATCCAAATCCACTTAATCACATTTAAGTTATTAAACAATTTAAGTGTAGAAACTTAATTTATTTCACAAACTAAGTTTCTAACAAATCTTGAATTTATTATTTTTACGTTGATTTAAAACTTAGTATAAACCTTGATTTTTTTTTATATATATATAAAAAATCAAACCTTAAATTTGAACCCAGGTTTTTTTTTTTTTTTTTTTTAAAACTTACAGGTTAAAACTGTAACACCCACAAACAACTTGAGCTACCTGCAAACTGCTTCGAGCCCGATACATATTTGCTCGAGTAAACACTCGAGACCAACGTGAGGAAACCCGAGACTTCCCTGTTTCACATGCGTTCCCAACAAATTTTCCACAGGCATGCTTCTCTCCCTCTCGTCCTCCTCCTTATTCTCTTTTTATTTTTATTTTGTAATTTAAGTTTTACAACTTAAGTATAAATAGCATCAGGTTCATACTCACGCTCGAACTCGACCTTAAACCCGAAGCATCCAACCCAAAAACTCGAGCACAAACCTTTCTTCTCAGACCAGACTCAGCAAAAACAACAGAACCAACGAGGAAGAGCACTGTGCACGTGCACAATGATTCCACCCAACTTCGATCATCGCTGAAGCTTCACTCAAGTCGCCGATCGTTCCCAGACCCTACTACGATCATCAGAACTCATCATCAACTCAGAAAGCAAAATCGAGCATCACTGCACCAAACTGGAACCAATGACCTTCCCTAAAATCTTCTGGTGCTCACCACGTCGACCACCGGGATATCTACGATTTTTGCTACACATTCGTCAACACACCAACCTCCATTCCTCAAAAATTTGTAGCACTCGATCCTCTAGAGAAACCGCGGTGGACCATTTACTAACCACCATCAAAACTAGGGTTTAAATCTATCACGACCTGCCGCCTCCGCCACGTCGAACGATCGCCACCCCTTCCATTTTTCCCAGCATCACTGACCACCCACCTACCTTCAGACAAAACCCCGAGCATGTCGGTCCACTTGATCACCCAAGAAACGAACATAACCCATTTTTGTTCAACTCAAAATTTCTCATTCAATACTTAACAAAAAAATGTGAATTTAGTTTTAAAAATCCTAATTTCAGATGAGAATTCAAGTTATAAACCTGAATTTATATTTTTAAGATGTTCGAAATCATCACTTATTTTCAACCCTTAACTGTTCTTAAGTTTTAGAGCAGACTCTAATTCATTTAACTTAAAATTCAAGTTTAAAATTTTACTTTATAATCAAACAAACATAACTTGTTAAGATACTAAGTCCTAATTCCCAATGGATCAAGCAGAAAAGGTTTTCTTTGAGTAAATCCTGAGCTTGAAATTGAAACAGAGGTATTCTACAGGCCTTGTTTTCAGCATGCATTCAATCATACAGGTATCTCTTCCATATATACATACTCATATCAAACATAAATCAAGCAATCAGTTTTATAAAAAAAAACTTAAACTTTTTAACTAGAAGTTACTCACATGTCATGGTTGAACAGAGACAGTGCTTTTTGTTTTTAACCTGGAAACTTTGAAACATTGCTTGTATATTGTTGTTGAAGTTTTGTTTTAGTTTGAAAGGATATTTGCTTCAGTTTTTTTTTTTTTGTTTTTTTTTTTTTGAAGATGGACAAAATGAGATTGAGGAAGGCTGGGTATATAAGAAAATGAGTAGTACAGGGATGATATCTTTGTTTACACATAGGTATGGGTGATATGCTATGTTATGGTGGCTGAGATGTGTTTATTAAATGCTTTGTTACTTTATCACTTTTCCTTGTTTTGTTTAGTATAAAAGGCATGGCTGGTATGCTTGCTAATAAATGTTAGTGTGTGTGCTGATAGGATCGTGTACATGCAAGACAGTAAATGCATTAAATGTAAGTATGTTTGAAATGTTTATTTGCTCCCTTGCATTCTTACAGCAATCTTACTTTATATATATATATTTTTTTATTTACTTTTTTTTTTCTTGTTTCACTTACAACACATATGCTGTTAACTTTGTTTTGTTTTGTTTCTTATTTATGCCTTTGTTTACTTATACTTTTGTTCTTTTTTTTTATTTATTTATTTGTTTTAAGTGTACGTACTTATGTTATTCTATTATGTATGTATAGTTTGTATATTTGTTTGTTTGAGTTGTAGTTTGTTTTGTTTATGCTTATATTTGTATTTGTTTGTATATTTGTTTCTATTTCTTATTTGATTTTATTTGGTATGTGTTTTATTACTTCTTTTGTCTTCTATTTCTGTTGTGTTTCTATTGTTAGTTTAAATATTTATCATAAATTTTACTTTAAAAATTATTGTTTTATATTTATCTATATACACATACATATATAGTATTTAAATTCAAATCAAATATATATATCTATATATATATATATATAAAATTTTAAATTTACTCACATATGCTCAAATACATACATATATATATATATCTCATATATATACATATATGCAAATTTTCAAATAAATTTGACTTAATATATTTTCTATTTGAATCGGGGAAACTCGCATGCATTTAAAATTAATTTTATAAATTTTTATTCAAAATTTCATTTAATTATCAATTTAAATTCATAAAAATCCAGGGTCGTTACAACGAGGCTGTGGTTGTCGTGGTGGTCGACTTCCTGGTGATGTTTTTTTTCGAGATGATGTGTTTGGAGGTCAAAATTTGATGCTCGATCGAATCGTGGTTTCTGGATTTCGATTGTAGTTGAAGTGGTCGAGTGCGATGTAACGAAAGCCGGAGTGGAGTTCGTTGTTGGCAAGGGTGGTGGTGCACGTTGACGCGCACGGTTTCCTACATCAGGCTTGGGTTTGGAAGTAGATAATAGGAGCTCGAGTTTTACTTCGGGAAGGAGGTGTTATTGCTCGAAGCAGGGAAGTAGTGGGGAATGGTCTCGAGTTCGCATCGGGATCCAAGAGGGGTTTGCTCGAGTTTTCATTCGAGCATCTGGATGTTTTGCTCGGGTTTATTGTTGAGCAGGTTTTGGAGTGTAACAGCAAATGTTTAAAAGGGAAATATTTACAAAGAAATTTGATTTTGGAATAAAGTTTTAAAACAAAAGACAAACAAGTTTTTACTTATAAAAATTAATTTGTTTCAAAAGTTAAGTTTTAAACAAGTTTTTATATTTTGAAAATATAAAAGTTTTTAAAATGAAATAAGTGGATTTTTAATAATATGGTTGTATTAAATTTTATTAAATAACTTTGTAAAGTTTAAAGATTTAGAAGTTTGAATTTGAATGTTTAATTTGTTTTAATTATATTTGATTTTTAAAATGTTATATTTTAAATAAAGGTTTAATGATTAAGATTTAGTAATCATTTATAATAAAGATTGTCTTAAGTAATTTAGAATTTTGATTAACTAAAGATAAACAAATGTATGAAGATAATTGGAATAATTCAATTTTATTAATGTAATTAAGATAATAAGTTTTCTTAACTAAGCATCTTTTTAATATAAGAAGTTAAAGAATTATTTAATTAAACTTAAATGATTAGTTAAATAATTAATTAAGTAACTAATTAGTGATTAATTGAAGATAATAACTTATGGATTAATTAAGTGTAATTATTTGGTGAAGTAATTAAGTAATTAATTTCTGGAGGAATTCAAGTAAAAGGAAATTATTGATCAAAGTAATTAAGGTTAATTAATTTATGAAAGTAATTAGGTGGAAGTGATTAAGGGTTAATCACTTGTGTTATTAATCAAAGAATGAATTAATATAATTAAATAAAAGTTTAAATTATTTAATTAATGGTTAATTAATAAAGGGATTAAGAGAATTTAATAATGTGATTAATTACTTGTTAAAGTAATTAATTAAAAAGAATTTAATCGATGAAAGTAATCATTAATTAATGGAAATAAATAATTAATTATTAATTAATAATTAAAGGGTAATTAATTTATAATTAAGTTTTAATTACTAAATGTAATTAAAAAGTAATTAATCGAATGTGTTTAATTAAAAAGTAATTAACCAAGTATAATTAATTAAATGTAACTAATCAAGTGTGATTAATTTAAAGGTGATTAATCAGGTGTGATTAATTATAAAAGATAATTAAGAGATAATTACTTAGGGCAATTAAAGAATAATTAATCAAGGTAAATTAGGGGATAATTACTTGGTATGATTAAGAAGAAATTAATCAAGTTGTTTAATTTATATTGTAATTAAGGAATAATTACTCAAAGTAATTAAGAAATAATTAATCAAGGGAGATTAATTAAAGTGGAAAATTAAGTGATGTTTAATTAATTATTTTGTAATTAATTAATACTAAGTTGGGTTAATGATAATCCAAGTGATTAAGTAAGGAATTAATTTGATTAAGGATAAATTAAATTAATTAAGTTTGGATCAAAACTTGTTTATGGTTGATCAGTGATTGGATGATAAATATCATTGGATGAGTTAATGATATTGGATGATATTGAATGTCATTGGCTGACATGTAATGAGATGAATGTGATATATCTGAGATGTGATATATATGCTGCTTTGTGATATGTGTGAATAAATTTGATAATAGTGGATTATCTATCTGTGTGTTGTGAATCATCTATTTATGTTAAGTGATATTCTGAATATCTACTGTTTAAACCCTTAAGTACAACTTGGACACTAAAATTGCGTTTGGATTCGGTGAGACCGGGATTGGGTTTCCATATCTGGATATCCGAAAACCACATCGATCCAAATTAAACGTTAGGTCGTGAATCCAAGTGGAGCTTAGTGAAGACTCGAGGTGTAAGAACTATTCTTCGTCAGTATAACTCTGGGGGTGATTCCGAGATGAGTTTGACGAAGGTAGTACTTTCAGGTTCGAGATGAAGATTCGGAGTGCAAGGGCTATTGTCGTTGACTCTGAGGGTGATTCCAAAATGAGTGCAACGAGAGAGTGCCTTCGGTTTCGTTCGAACCCGGAACGGACTTGTATGGATTGAATGGTTTCAGAACATCGTCAGGTGGACGATGAGCATTCTAAGATAAATGTGTCCTATAATGGTAATCGCAGACTCAAGCCTCATCAACCGGGAATGGCTAAAACAGGAGAGGTGCAACAAGGTTAAGTGGGTCATGCCCAAGTAGGACGAGATTTACCCCTGTCTAGATGTCCCTTTTTATTCGGCTGTGTAGGGAGTTGGAACTGCAGCCAACTGCGGGGTGGTCTTGTTCGGGACTATTTAGTAAGGAATGGTCCCGGCCTTGTGTTGTAGGGGATTGGGAGTAATCCTCGGTACGGTGATCTAGGCCACGTACTGTGACGGGCGGTACCCCAGTAGCCCTGCCATTGATGGAAACCCATTTTCCCTACGAGGCCCTACGGTTTTGTTTGTATTGCCCACTTTTGTGGCTAGTGGCTGGAATTTGATCATGTAACAGTTTCGGCTATTTCTTATTTACTTGAAAACCCTATACACTATTATAATATCACTGGATTTCCAAACCAATTTTTCGGTTAGCGTAAGGTAAAAACTTTTCCATGTTTATGTGTGGGAAGTCTTTCGTGATAACTTTCTTTTCTAAGGATTTTCTAAAGTTAAGAAATTTTAAACCATTTACTCACACCAGACCACTATCTGACCTGAGTGTTTATTTTCTATTTTATTAAACTCTTAGGTATTCATATTATGTATGAGTAGTCAAGTGATTCTGGTTATCCTTGACGAATTCTGGAGGAGCTTTGGAGTAGGAGGCTTCAGCGTGTTGATATATAGTTAGAGTTTTCACTGTGTTGTTATTCTGCATAGTTGTTCTTGTATTGTATATTAGACAGAAATGGTATAACTGTCTAAATTAAGATGTATAGTTGTGTACTCTGATGTATATGATACTAAATATATGTTATATATATATTTCATTCGTTCCCCTGTGAGATTCTGATGTGCTGTTTTTCTTTCTTCTCTTTATTTTCTTCTTCTATCCCTTTCTTTCTTATATAGTGATGCGTCTTTCTGGTGTTAGAAAGTCAGGTCGCTACAGCTGGTATCAAAGCACTAGGTTGAGCGAATACCTAGGCTTTGGAGTGGTGTCTATCTTGAGAGAGCGTACTTGTAATTTTTGTATAAAGATGTATTTATATCTACCTAATCTGTTGGGTTATCTGTTCGGATTTTCCAACATAGGTTATAGAGGTAGATCGGGTAGAAGTGTGTGGAACACGACTACCACTAATGGAAGAGGCTCATATGTGTGGTTGGAGGTATCTATCGAGATTGTAGATCTAATACTGTCTCGAATAAGCTTTGTAGATTGGTGAAAGGATTCCATTGAATCCTAAGGAAGTATTTTCAAGGATTAGAGTATATTCTTGAAGTGTGAGGTTGATTTGCTCTCGAGTGAGCGGGATTTCCAAGAGTTGAATCTGTTAGCTGAGCAGAAGAAGGTGATGGTACCTTGGTGACTTCAGGAAGGAATAGCTGTGTGGTGAGATGCAGTATCCATAGATGGTTCTGAAGATGTTCTTTTGGAGCAAGATTATGATGGTGTTGAAAGAACAGTGATGCCTACTGCAGGGAAGATTCGGATGTTTAGGGTTCTTCTGGATCTCAAGCAAGGATGTCTTATCTATATTAAAGTATGACACTAAGGTCGATGAGTTACCTCATTTTGGACATGGTCTCATTATTTTCCTTAAGAAGAACAAGTGGCTGGTGTTTGGTTTGGAGCCGAGTTTCTTGATAAGATGTCTACCCGTCTCAAGGATCTTTTAGAGGAATTGGGTAATAGTTTTGTGTTTCAAGAAGCTTTTGTTTTAAGGATGATATTTGGCTTAGGAGTATCATTAAAGTGAAGTGTGGAAGCAGCAGCGTGGATCCATTTCTTTGATGGTTCAGAAATCTTTGGAATTCTACTATCGGTAGTCCAGGCAGATATTGAAGGCTTATCCATTTCTTTGGGAAGCTCAGCGGAGTAGGGTATTTGTTGGAGGTGATCTATCAGTTTTTCTAGTAGATAAGCCATTCTGGGATGATTGATCTCGATGAGGAAAGCTGTTCTAGTTGGTGTAGATAGTTCTTTGGACTGAAATGGTAAGATCACAAAAGTGACCTGCGATTAGACTGGGAATTCATGGAGTATTATTTGGTTTTGAATTGAGGCATCTCAAGTGGAGGGGAAAACTATTAAAGTAGTCAGAGATTATCCTGATGTTTTTGAGGAATTCAGAGGTCTTCCCGCATTGGAGATTGAGTTTCTTATCAACTTGGATTCCAGGAGCAATATCGATGGTTCAACCATGTAGAGGGATGACTCTTAGAGTGAGAAGAGTTTGGTGAGGCAGCTCAAGATTTTTAAGGAGGGATTGATCATCTAGTTTCCTAGTTAAGATTCTGTTGGGATGTTTTGACCAAGTGGAATGGGTCACTAAGATTTTTAAAGATCTAATGAACAGTGTATGGAGAAAGATCGTGCTCGAGTTCTTCGATAGCATTCTCATCTACTCTAAATCAGAGTTGTGCAGCGAAAGCGAGATAGCAGTTATTCTAGAATGGGAGCAACCAGGAGTTGCAGTAAGGGATTTCTACAGGAAATTCAAGTATGAAGGAATTTTTTGGATTTAAAGGCAAGGTTGTCAGGTGCAACTGCTTGGCTATTCCAGATAAGGGAAGTAGGTTTGAAGTCCACTAATGCTTGTGGATTAAAGTTGTATTCTGGATTTCGGCAAATTTTTGAGAGAACCATTTTGTTGAGTAGGATCTGGAAATTGGTTTGATTTTGGTCTAGTTTGTTTCATGAAGAAATCAGTAAGGGTTAAGCTGATCAGAAGTTGAAGGTGACTCAGGAGCATCAGAAGGGTTATGCAGTTAAGAGTTGAGAAGATTTGGAATGTGGAGCTGGAATTTGGATATTGTTTTAGTTTTATCCGATCAAAGGAGATATAAGACTGGGTAAAACTGGAGAGCCGGCTCCAGAAGTATTTTGAGATTTTCCTGTGTTCTCTGGAGATTAGGTTTTGATCTACATGATTGAATTGCCAGTTCGGATAGCTGGAATTCATTGTATTTCATGTATCTCTAAGGAATACGTGTATGATTCATCGAGTGAAGGAATCAACAGTTCAGAAGGATCTTGAAGTTGAGCGGGTCTTGAGTTTAGTCTGATGTCTTGTTTAGATTTGTAAATCTAGATGAGAAGGAGTTCTAGATTATAGTAGCATAGTTACTTAAGATTCTGTAGAGCGAGTATTCCAGTATAGATACCTGGAAACTCTAGATAATATTAGGAAGTTCTATTCAGAATTTTATCTGGATAATTAAAATTATTTGTTTGAATTTGGTTTCTGTGGTTGCGTTGATTGATAATGTATGATTGATTTGTATGATTGTTGTTTGAAGTTAAAAACTTTTGCTGGGTTATCAAATTATCTTTGCTTTTAAATGGACGAAATTCTTTTAAGAGGGGAGGAATGTGACGACCCGGAATGTTGAGCTATATCAATTTAATAATCTTTGTTAATAATTAAATTGATTTGATCATTTTACATTATAAATTGGCAAGTTTAATTCTTTTGAAAACTAATAATATTTTAATTTGGAAATATTTATTCTAGCAATATAAAATTGGTAGGATTTATTTTTCCAAAAGTTAATCAAAATATTTTCTATTTATAATGTATATATAAGTATATATTGTAAATAGGAAGTCTTTAAGTAATAAAAGCTAATATATTCAAATTATAATATATAAGAATATATATATTGTGATTTGGATTGTGTTTTAAAATTAATATTGTAATTATCAAAACTAATGTTAAAAATATATTCCATTTGAAATGTATATATTGTATATATTAGAAATGGGAAAAAATATTGTATTGAATTTAATAAAGTGTTTTCAAACTTTATTATATATAATTTGAAATTTGAAATTTTAATTTGACTTAATACATTTTAAAAGTGATATTTGAGATTTAAATTTTAATAACAAGAATAATTTCTTGCTTATTATAAACGTATAGTTGAACTTGAGTTTTAGATAAGATTTAAATTTAAAAGTTCATTTGTTAATGATATTCTTTCATTTTAATTTTAACATAAGATAAATTGTTCTAAAAAATTTATATAAAGAGTTAAAATCAATTTCTCAAGTTTATAAACATATAATACCTTTAATTTGATAAAAGCATAGGTAATTTATAAATGTTTACATGGGTTCACTTTTGTATAATTATTAAGATCTAAAGCTTATTTATATAAGATAAATACACGTTACATTTTATATACATTACATAATTACATACATAACTTAATTAGAAATTATTAAAAGGGAATTTAATATTTGTAAAAACTTTAATTAAACACTAAAAAACACTTTTAAACATTATAATGTATGTTAGAGACAGGTTTAAATCAATGTGCTTAGGTGTAAGATAACTAAAACATTAATGGGACAGATGTCAATTTTCTTTAATTTAAAATCTAAAAAAATATATAATAAAATAAGAGTTTTATTCTTCAGCTGAAAATCTTTTCTTCATTTTCATCTCAAACATAATACAAAACAAAGATCAAAAATGAAAGAAGAAAAATCTGGAAAAAAAAGGAATCTAAGATCTGAAAATTTAAATCTGGAATTCAATCTGAAACAAGAAGTTAAAAAGCAAGTTCAACAATCAGAGGCAAGAAGTTACAAGATGTAAACTTCAACAAATCAGCAACAGCAGATTAAAATTCAGCATGCAAAATTAGATTCAATAGCAACTGGAGGTTATAATTCAACATGCAAAAGGAAATTTCAAAAACAAAAGCCTGGAAACAAAATAACAATTTCTATCCTCTGCAATTTAAGGTGAGTAAATGAATTTTAAATACAGTTTAAAACTTGGTTTCAACTTGTTATTGTGATGGATATCATGATGATTTCTGAAATATTTAAATTCAACTTGATGCATGTCTGTATATTTGTGTTGAATACATGTATAGTTTAAATTGTTACTGTGTGTTATAAATATGTTTCATCTTCTCAATAAAATTCAATAATTCTATTTTTAATCCAAACTAGCTTATGATTTATAAACAAAGGTTGTTTGAAATCATGCAATATTTCATCTAAAAATAATTTTAGGAATTTGAAGTAAAACATTTGTCCAGCAATTTAAAATTTACAGTAATAATCAAATTGGGTCAAAAAAAATTATGATTTAAATTTTTAGTTTTGATTCCATGATTGGAATAACAATAGGAAATCATGATTTTTAATGCTTGTATCATAATTATTAATTGGGTAATTAGTGAGATATCTGGGTTTATTTGTTTTGGGCTTTTTGGCCGATTCACGGCGAACTATGGCAATCGGGGTGCCGTGGTTGAGCAGGAAGGTCGTAGGGATGTAGGTGTCCATCAGAAAATTAGTGTTGGGATTTTTGGATGGCCGATGTGGTCTTGCGATGGCGTTGTAGGGTTTTGTCACCCAGTTTTGGTGACCTATCTACTGAAGCTTTTTCGACGTCGAAAGTGATTAGGTGGCGAACGTGAGGGTTGGGATAGGTTCAGGGGGACGTGAGGGAGTTACGGTTGAGATGGCGGGTATTCTCGAGGCTGGGGTTGCCGTGGTGGTCGACTTCCTGGTGATGTTTTTTTTCGAGATGATGGGTTCAGAGGTCAAAATTTGATGCTCGATCGAATCGTGGTTTCAGGGTTTCGATTGTAGTTGTAGTGGTCAAGTGCGACGTAACGAAAGTCGAAGTGGAGTTCGTCGTTGGCCAGGGTGGTGGTGCACGTTGATGCGCACGGTTTCGTGCATCAGGCTTGGGTTTGGAAGAAGATGATAAGAGCTCGAGTTTTACTTCGGGAAGGACGTGTTATTGCTCGAAGCAGGGAAGTAGTGGGGAATGGTCTCGAGTTCGCATCGAGATCCAAGAGGGGTTTGCTCGAGTTTTCATTCGAGCATCTGGATGTTTTGCTCGGGTTTATTGTTGAGCAGGTTTTGGAGCGTAACAGCAAATGTTTAAAAGGGAAATTTTTACAAAGAAATTTGATTTTGGAATAATGTTTTAAAACAAAAGACAAACAAGTTTTTACTTATAATAATTTGTTTCAAAAGTTAAGTTTTGAACAAGTTTTTATATTTTGAAAATATAAAAGTTTTTAAAATGAAATAAGTGGATTTTTAATAATATGGTTGTATTAAATTTTATTAAATAACTTTGTAAAGTTTAAAGAGTTAAAATTTTTAATTTAAATGTTTAATTTGTTTTAATTATATTTGATTTTTAAAATGTTATATTTTAAATAAAGGTTTAATGATTAAGATTTAGTAATCATTTATAATAAAGATTGTCTTAAGTAATTTAGAATTTTGATTAACTAAAGATAAACAAATGTATGAAGATAATTGGAATAATTCAATTTTTACTAATGTAATTAAGATAATAGGTTTTCTTAATTAAGGATCTTTTTAATATAAGAAGTTAAAGAATTGTTTAATTAAACTTAAATGATTAGTTAAATAATTAATTAAGTAATTAATTAATTAGTGATTAATTGAAGATAATCACTTACGGATTAATTAAGTGTAATGACTTAAAGAAGTAATTAAGTAATTAATTTATGGAGGAATTCAAGCAAAAGGAAATTATTGATCAAAGTAATTAAGGTTAATTACTTTATGAAAGTAATTAGGTGGAAGTGATTAAGGGTTAATCACTTGTGTTATTAATTAAAGAATTAATTAATATAATTAATTAAAAGTTTAAATCATTTAATTAATGGTTAATTAATAAAGAGATTAAGAGAATTTAATAGTGTGATCAATTACTTGTTAAAGTAATTAATTAAAAAGAATTTAATTAATGAAAGTAATCATTAATTAATGGAAATAAATAATTAATTGTTAATTTATAATTAAAGAGTAATTAATTTATAATTAAGTTTTAATTACTAAATGTAATTAAAAAGTAATTAGTCAAATGTGTTTAATTAAAAAGTAATTAATAAAGTATAATTAATTAAAAGTAATTAAACAAGTGTGATTAATTTAAAGGTGATTAATCAGGTGTGATTAATTATAAAAGATAATTAAGAGGTAATTACTTAGGGTAATTAAAGAATAATTAATCAAGGTTGATTAATTTGAAAGGGTAATAGTGGATAACTACTTGGTATAATTAAGAAGTAATTAATCAAGATGATTAATTTATATTGTAATTAAGGAATAATTACTCAAAGTAATTAAGAAATAATTAATCAAGGGAGATTAATTAAAGTGGAAAATTAAGTGGTGTTTAATTAATTAATTTGTAATTAATTAATACTAAGTAAGTTGGATTAATGATAATCCAAGTGATTAAGTAAGGAATTAATTTGATTAAGGATAAATTAAATTAATTAAGTTTGGATCAAAACTTGTTTATGGTTGATCAGTGATTGGATGATAAATATCAATGGATGAGTTAATGAGATTGGATGATATTGAAAGTCATTGGTTGACATGTAATGAGATGAATGTGATATATCTGAGATGTGATATATAGGCTGCTTTGTGATATGTGTGAATGAATTTGATAATAGTGGATTATCTATCTGTGTGTTGTGAATCATCTATTTATGTTAGGTGATATTCTGAATATCTACTGTTTAAACCCTTAAGTACAACTTGGACATTAAAATGGTGTTTTGATTCGGTGAGACCGGGATCAGGTTTCTATATTTGGATATCCAAAAACCACATCGATCCAAATTAAACGTTAGGTCGTGAATCCAAGTAGAGCTTAGTGAAGACACGAGATGTAAGAACTACTCTTCGTCGGTATAACTCTAGGGGGATTCCGAGATGAGTTTGACGAAGGTAGTACTTTCAGGTTCGAGATGAAGATTAAGAGTGTAAGGGCTATTGTCGTTGAATCGAAGGGTGATTCCAAAATGTGTGCAACGAGATAGTGCCTTCGGTTTCGTTCGAACCCGGAACGGACTTGTATGGATTGAATGCTTTCAGAACATCGTCAGGCGGACGATAAGCATTCTAAGCTAAATGTGTCCTATAAAGGTAATCACAGCCTCAAGCCTCATCAACCGGGAATGGCTAAAACAGGGGAGGTGCAGCAAGGTTAAGTGGGTCATGCCCAAGTAGGACCAGATTTACCCCTGTCTAGATGTCCCTTTTTATTCGGTTGTGTGGGCGGTTGGAACTGCAGCCAACTGCGGGGTAGGGAGTAATCCTCGGTACGGTGATCTAGGCCACGTACTATGACGGGCGGTACCCCTGTAGCCATGCCATTGATGGAAACCCATTTTCCCTACGAGACCCTACGGTTTTGTTTGTATTACCCACTTTTGTGGCTAGTAGCTGGAATTTAATCATGTAACAATTTCGGCTGTTTCTTATTTACTTAAAAACCCTAGACACTATTATAATATCACTGGATTTTCTATCAAATGTTTTGGTTAGCGTAAGGTAAAAACTTTTCCATGTTTATATGTGGGAAGTCTTACGGGATACCTTTCTTTTCAAAGGATTTTCTAAAGTTAAGCAATTTTAAACCGTTTACTCACACCAGACTCCTGTCTGACCCGGGTGTTTATTTTCTGTTTTATTAAACTCTTGGGTACTCATATTATGTATGAGTAGTCAAGTGATTCAGGTTATCCTTGATGAATTCTAGAGGAGCTTTTGAGCAGGAGGCTTCAGCGTGTTGATATATAGTTATAGTTTCTGCTGTGTTGTTATTCTGTATAGTTGTTCTTATATTGTATATTAGATAGAAATGTTATAACTGTATAAATTGAGATGTATGGTTGTGTACTCTGATGTATATGATACTAAATATATGTTGTATATTTTATTTCATTCGTTCCGTTGTGAGATTCTGATGTGTTGTTTTTCTTTCTTCTCTTTCTTTTCTCCTTCTATCCCTTTCTTTTTTAAATAGTGATGCGTCTTTCTGGTGTTAGAATGTCGGGTCGCTATAGATTGAGACCTTATAAGTTGCTGTATTTGATATTATACATGTTAATATATAAAAAAAAATCTGTATATATTATAAAGTCTTTCCAATTTACTTATATAAATATGTTTAAGTATGATTATATATAAATATAAATAGTTTAAGATGCTTGTCGGTTGCCAGCATTATGTGAGTTTTTATATGTGGTCTGTTAGTAGATCTGTAGTTATCTAAGTTTTGTATGCCGGTTTTTTTTATACACCATTTTTACTTAAGTAATAAAAGTTATTGGTTATATAAATGGGTTGGATATTGAATATGTTGCATGCATATTGGTGTTGGAACGTTAGTACTTATATGTGATATGTTGCGTTGTATATATTCATATAAGTGGTATTATATATGTACATATGTTTACAGTTTTAAGATTTTAGTTACGAATCATGTATTGAATTTCGGTTTATGTAAATCTAGTTATTTTATGTTGTATAGCATATATAAAATGTGCATACATAAAAATGTTAATAACATAAGTTATGTTCATATATGTTACGTTATTTTAATGTATATACTATGTAAACTTGGTCTTTGTTTGTATGAATGGAAGGTTATATATATATATATACATATATATATATTAGTTCTAGGTATTAGTCTATATAAATATTGCTTTCAATTTTAATAACGTGATATGTTTTGATGTGTTTGATAACTAATGTATAATAACGTGACGTGTTTAAGTGATTTATGCATGTTATATTAATTATATGTTATGGTGTATGCATTTGTGAATTGGTTTTAAGTATAGTTTTATAAAAATAATACACGAATTTCAAATGGTTTGAACTAAAGTGATTTTTGTTATCATAAGTATGTATTTTATATATTTTTTTATTTTTTATTTTATTTTATTTTTGCTTTAGATCAAAATATTTATTTTATGAAATAAAAAATATTCTGTATATATGTCAAACCGATTTTGATTCAGTTCATCAATCTATGTTATCAGCTTTGTTCGTCGAATGAGTATCCATCTAGCTTTGCTTTGAAATTCATGCCTGGATCCGTAACTCAAATTCCAGTGTCCATATCAATGTGTGTATCTGTGTCATCTCCTATTCTCTCTGGCCTCGAAAGGTGAACAATCACTCACGATTAATGTTCTTTTATTTATTAAATTTGATTTCAATTGAAACAACAATTGAAATATGCTGCTGTTATTTATTTACATTGTTATATATGTTATTACATGTATCATTTTCACCTGTGACATTTAACACCATTATCTGTTATTTATATAATGATAATCCAGTTTGATTGTTAAATGATTGATTGTTTGATGTTGACATTGGACATTAAATTGTTAATGTGATAAGTGCTAAATAATTTGAAATTGAAATTGACATAGGATAGTTAACAATTTAAAATTGATATAGGTGTTGAATTTGATTGTTAAATTGTATAATATGACCCCCATTAAATGTTAAATTAATTGACATGTAAAAATTTGGTTAATAACACCTTGAATCATTTAAATGTATGCTGTATAAATTGATGTAATATGAAATTGAATAATAAATATCAAGTGAAGAACCGTATAAATATTAGTGTAATAATCTTTAATCTATATGAAATGATAATGTAGATTCTAGAAATTATTATATTAATTTTCACAAACAACAATGTGAATTAATACGATTATTTCAGGATTATTTGAATAAATTATTGGATTGTTATTGATTGTTGTTATTGCTTGTTTATTTACTTTGACACCATCCCAGTTATCACACTGCAAGTTCCCTTTACTTTTCTTTGATCTTTGAATTGAAATGGAATCGGGTTGAAATGATAAATACCCAAATGAACTTGACCTAGGATTGAGAATAAAATAAAAACCCGACTGGTCAATAATTTGATTTAAAAATAAAAATAAATATTTTATTTGATTAAAATAATAAGTGATTTAAATGAAGTTGGAATTTGAATTCTAGTGAAATTTAAATGTTAATATTTAATAATCTGAAAGAAAATATTAACAAAGTAATTGATGGAAGAACGTTGTTTAATTTTAGAATGATTAATTAGGTTTTGAAATTATTTAATAATTAAGTTTGAAATTATTTAATTAAGTTTTGAAATTATTTAATAATTAAATAAGATTGAATTATTTGAGAATTAAATAAAAATTTGAATTCTTTGATAAGAGAAATTGAACTTTTGAATAAGTGAATCTCTACTAGACAAGGCCTCTGGAGGGACGTCCCCGGATCCTAACCGGATCTCTACTAGACAAGGCCGGGTTACCTCTATAATAGGTAACTACTGACACGAGCATGCCATCCCCCGGTCGTTTGCGACCTTTATCTGAGGATCCTCTCAACCAACAACCACAAAGCAATAAGTTTGCAGCAACCACAAAGTTAAGTATCTGGGCTCCATACCATGATACCACTCATAATCCAGAAGGAAATGACATACCCTCAGAGGGCGCTACCCTCAAATAACCTTGCTGCTACAATTCTTGTTTCGACCATAACCGGGTTGTGAGGTTCGACTAAGTTTCGTCCACAAAGCTACGCTTTTCACAAAAGTCACGCCTTGATCAATAAATAATCAGCAGCACTCAGTATGCCACATTACCAAGTTGGGAATATATTACTGATAACCTTCAACTACATAACCTTTGAGCTCGTACATCTTAGAGAAGGGTGTTAAGCTAAGAGAATAAATTCTCCACCACCAACAGATATGTATTTGAAAGAAATCTGCTTTATATCTCAAAATGTAATGTCATACATACAATCCATACAAGTCTGTTCTGGGTTCGAATAGAACCGAAGGCACTTCCGAAGAAGCCCTTGCAAATCCGGGTATTCACAATCCCGATCGGACTTCCCATCACTTAGGGAATCTCTATACCAGATCAACTCAGTGCAGAGACAATCGATAGGTCATCCTATCGTTCTTGCAAATACCCGGTCTTCACCACCGGTCTTCAAATGCTATCCATAACGACGTATCACTATTCGGAATGGGTTATATGACACAAGGTCCTCTCCCGGCTAAACCGAATAATGAGCGAAATATTTATAAACATATGGATATGGGGTTTCAGTTAAGTCACAACTTGTTACCAAAACTTTTCTTTTGAATGGTTAAACAAATTACCATTTCAAATCTTTTTAAACAAAAAGATTCATTTCACTAAGTTCACCCAGTTTCACAAAGATCCATTCATAGATTTCAAAACAATTTTCATTCCAATTAGGATTAACCCATTCAATCTTCAAGTTAAGGATTTAACTTATAGCCTTCAAACTAGTTTCCATAACTTGGAAAATCATTTTCATTTTAACTTGAAATCCCTTAAAAACAAATCGAAAGTTCATTACTTATGTGAAAGCTTTTATTATTTGAAAACAAATAGTTTTCATTTCAGAAAGATCCAATTTTATTTGCACGAGTTAAAGCTCTTAAATTATATTCACATTCCCAAATCAATACTTTTAAAATAGTTTAACCCATATATAACTAGTATAACATCTTTAGTCCCTAGTTTCCAAACATAGAATTTAGTTTCAAATCTTGAATTTAAGTTTAAATCAAATTCTTTAAATTCCAAAACTTAATCAAGTTATTCAAAATAAATTTCATCTTTGAAATTCCATTTCAAAAGCTTTTCACTTTAAATCCAACCCATTTCCAAAACATTTGAATTCAAATTGTCTATTTAAAAATCACTTCATAAATCTATGACTTAATCGATTTCCTCGTGAAATCCATATTAGTGTGTGTATAAGTGTGGTCCAGGGGTTTAACACAATAGTGCAACATCATTCAATCATCACAGATTAAAACACAGAAATATAGTTGATAAGCGATATAAACTATAACGCTTATCGTCCATTCACAGATTCACAGATAATATACAAATGTAAATAAATGAATAAATTATACACAGCTCAATCCACAGAACAAAATATCACAGATTAGATAGGACAATCAATTCAATGCATCTCATACAATACAATCATTCATAAGTAAGGTCAAGCATTCAATAGTCATTTATAAGTAGAATTAATTAATTATTTAATCCTAATTAATTCAATTTCTTTCCAAGTAAATTAATTACTTATGAATTAATTATCCAATCCTGATTAATCTATTACAAATCATTTGATATAAATTAATTAATCAATTACCTTAATTAATTAAATCAATTAATCACCTCATTATTAATTATTCCTTAATTAGTCCATTATAAATTACATCATTAATTATATTAATTAATGATCTCTAGTTATATTTAAATTAAATTACTTTATTTAAATTAATTACATTAAGTAATTAATCTTTAATTAACACATTTATTAATCACCCATGACTAATAAGTGTTAACTCCTCTTCTCTAGCGACCTAATGACCTATGGAATAAAGCGACCTAACGACCTATGGAATAAAGCGACCAAACGACCTAATCACTTAAAGGACCTAACGACCTAATCACTTAAAGGGCCGAGCGACCTAACAACCTAAATCATGAAGCGGCACAGCAAGACGTGACTCAACGGCTTAAGGGGCCCTAACGACCTAACGGGGTAAGAGAAGGACGACCTAGCGACCTAGTAGCTAAACGACCTAAGCCACTCAATGAAGCAAATCAGCGACCTAACGGGCTGGAAAGTCCAGCGACCTAACGGGCTGGAAGGTCCAGCGATCTAACAACCTGAAGAATAAGTGAGCTAACATGGATGCTTGATCTAACGTGTTAGCGACCTAATGACCCAACGACCTACGACCTAACGGGTTAAGACAGTACAAGGACGCCTGCATACCACCTCTTCATTAGGTCGCTTGCGACCTAAATAGACCGAAGTAACTCCATAAGCCGCAACTTCTTATGCCGCTCCTCTCCTAGGTCGCTACGACCTACCAGTTCGTTCAAGAGACTAAGTGCAACCAAGATAAGTCGTAGCTCGTATCCCTTAGGTCGCTCGCGACCTACGACATACTGTTAGGTCGTTCACGACCTATGGCTTAGCCCAGAAATTCCCTATAAATACCCCACCTACTCCAACCAAAAGGGGGACTTTTTGGCTCACTTTTGGAACGCCAATACTCTGTTGTTTTCTCAACTCATCCGACACTTCAAACACGAAAGACGCTTCATCGAACTTCAAGAGGAAATCTAACACATTCGACATGGATTCAAAGAGTTCTTCTACATCGGAGTTCTATCTAGTTATCTTTGTAGTGTTGTAATCGAAGATTGTTGTAAAGTTGTAATCAATTCAACAATAAAGAAGATTAAAGTGGACGTAGGCTTAACTTGAAGCCAAACCACTATAAAACTGTTGTCTCTTTACTATTTTTCTGTAATTTCTGCTTGTTTCTAATTCCCGTATCGACGGGTGGTGCTTTCATTTTTTCTCTACTTACACCGGGGTGTTAGCGTTCAATTTTAGCGTTAACATTTTTGGTGCTTTCATTGAGAACCCAACTCAGGCTACTTTCATCATTGCTTCGCAATAGTTTGTTGAAAGAATCTCTCTCAAAACCAGAAGTCTATCAGAGATAATGGCTCTTGGAAGAAAGCGCAGATCTGTTAGATCCGGTGATGTTCATGAAAATACTGCCACCTCTCCTCCGTTAAGCCAAACAGCTCCAACTGTTGGAGTTACACGAGCGAAGTTAGATGCTGCAGTGTCTGGGCTATATCAGCAAATGGAAGCCCAAAATAATCTAATGTTGGAAAGGTTGAACGCTTTGCTCGGAGCTAACCGTCAACCGGTGAATAATGAACAAAACTTTGCTAATGATGTTTATAATGTTGAAGCGGGCAGCTAGCCCCGTTGAAGGGACACCTCCCCAAGTTGGAGGATCAGGGCCGCAGCCAACCCTCCGCGAACGCTTATCGAGACAAACTTCCGAGAAAATGGCTGATGTCTGTCCCGCAGAGCCTATAAATGATGAGGAATATTTCTCAGGAATGGTTCAACAAATCATGATAGAAAGTATGCAAAGGGAAGAGGATGAAAAAGAATGGGGGTTCGCTCCGAGCAAGACTCCGTTCACTAAAAGGATTTTGAAAGCAGAATTTCCAAGAAAGTTTGTTCCCCTCACCATTCCGGCTTATAAGGGGACAAGCGACCCTAATCAATTCTTGTACAAGTATGACTGGCACATGACTGGTGCCAGGGCATCAGATGAGATCAAATGCTGGTACTTTCCGGTATACTTGGAAGGAGTGGCTCTACATTGGTTTACAAAGCTACCTGTCCGATCTATAGACCGGTTTTCTGATTTAACTAGGAAGTTTAAAGAACAATTCAAATTGTATGCTTCAAAGGAGAAGGATATAATGTCGTTGTCCAGCCTGGAACAGAATCCTGGAGAATCTATTAGATCTTTCTTAAATCGCTTCAACATAGCTTTGGCTGAAGTCGATAATGCAGAGTCAGGAATGATCTTGACATACTTGATGAGGGCAATCGACAAATCGGGTGAATTTGGGAAGTGGCTGAAGATGAAAGAACCGAACTCGCTTGAGAAATTCTATAAGAAAGCTGATGAATTCATGCGCTTGGAAAGCCTTCAAGCACCGGCCAAGGTGGTATCGACAGAGGTTGGAAATAATAATGCTGCTCCGAATAAGAAGGAATCTGGCACTCAGAAGTGGGGAAACGATGGTGGGAAGAAGCAAGGAGATGCGAAGAAAAATCATCCTTTCAACTTCACTCCCTTAACCGATACCCCAGAAAATATTTTCTTTGCAACCAAGGACGCTGTCGAATACCCGACATCAGCTAAATTGAGGGTTGGGAAAAACGCTGAGAAGAGTGGAAGATTTTGTCGGTTCCACAACCAACCTGGCCATGATACTAATGAGTGCGGCCACTTGCAGGATTTGATTGAGGAACTATTGAAAGAAAACAAACTCTAACAGTATGTGAAGAGGAACAGGAATGGCCCAGTCTCATCAACTCAAGGACAACAGGTTTCTGTTCATCGTCCCAGCTCAAGTGAAAAGGTAGCAGCGCATGAATCGAAAAGGCCAGTTATTAATGTGATTACGGGAGGTCCTCATCCAGGGGGCAGAAGCTGGGGCGAGATGGATAGATATGCCCGTGCTTTGAAGTATGCCCCGAATGAAGAAAATGTATTTGCGTTGGAAGATGCTGCACCCACGAAGCAGCAAAGGACTTTTAATGATGACATTGTGTTCAGGGCCACGGATTCTATGGGTATTGAGGCTCCCACCATAGATCCCCTGGTTATCTCTGTAGGAATTGGGCCAGCTATTGTGAGAAGGGTGCTTGTTGATTGCGACGCCTCTTGCAATATTCTTTTCAAAAAGACATTTGATCAAATGAGAGTTCCAATGGTTGATGTTCAAGCTTCATCGCAGAAGATTGTTGGGTTTACTGGGGAACCGAAGCAACCAATTGGAACTATTGACTTGTTCGTGGAGCTTGGAGAGGAGCAGAAAAAGGTGTTTCGAAAGTAGACTTTTGTAATTGTTGATGAATTTTCTGCTTACAACGCCTTCCTAGGCCGACCAACTCTTGCAGCATTTAAGGCAATTCTTACCCCATGGTGCCTTACTATGAAGTTCCCGACAGATAATGGCATTGGTGTTATTAAAGGGGATCAGAATGCTGGGCGAGAATATTATCTAATAGAGTTGTGTAAAGCAAGGAAGAGAGAGATGGAAAAAGATACGGCAGCCCTAGTCCGCATCAAAGAACCAACCTTGTAGAAATTACAGGGTGGACCCTGCATTGGCGAGCATAGCGGAGCACGAAGAGAAATGGATCCTAGAAAAGCCAGTGCAGGGGAGAATAGAGTGGTGCCGATGGAAGTAACGGTGCCAGTACTTGTTAACCCGAAAGATCCAAACAAAGTGGTGAATGTGTGTTCGCAACTTAATGTGACGGTTCAAAATTCTTTGATATCATTCTTGAAAGAAAACCTGGACGTATTCGCTTGGACTCATGCTGATATGTGTGGAATATCCCCAGAAGTTGCAGTACATACTCTGAATATTGATCCAAATTTTACACCTGTAAAGCAGAAAATAAGAACCCAGGGTCCTGAAAGGTCAGCAGCATTGAAAGAAGAAGTAGATCGGCTCATGAAAAATTGCTTTATCAGGGAGTCTACTTATCCAAATTGGGTTTCAAATCCAGTACTGGTTAAGAAAGCTGATGGAAAGTGGAGAGTATGCATTGATTTTTCAGATTTAAACAAAGCCTGCCCCCAAAGACTGCTTCCCGTTACCCAGGATTGATCAGTTGGTGGATGGAATAGTGGGGCATGAATTGTTATCTTTTATGGATGCTTACTCCAGATATAACCAGATCATGATGCATGAGCCAGATAAGGAGGATACGAGCTTCATCACCGATGTTGGTCTCTACTGCTATAGAGTCATGCCCTTCGTACTAAAGAATGCGGGGCAACTTACCAAAGACTTGTTAATGCTATGTTCAAACCGTAGATTAGCAAGACTATGGAAGTGTATGTTGACGATATGCTGGTGAAATCAAAGAAAGCAGTGGACCATATGGATCACTTGGCAGAGATGTTCGCAGTCCTCCAAAAGTACGGAATGAAGCTTAATCCTTTGAAATGTTCATTTGGGGTGGAGTCTAGAAAGTTCTTGGGTTTCATTGTGAGTGCTAGGGGCATTGAAGCTAATCCTGCTCAGATTACCGCCTTAAGAGAAGTCAAAGCTCCTAGAATGAAGAAGGAATTGCAAAGTCTCAATGGAAAAGTCACTGCCTTGAGTCTGTTCATTTCCAAAGCTACTGATAAATGCATTCCATTCTTTAATGCTCTGAAGAAAGGAAGGAAAAACTTTGACTGGACTCCTGAATGCCAGAAAGCTTTTGATGAGTTGATTCTTCATATGGAAATGCCTCCAATACTTTCTAAGCCCAACAATGGTGAAGATCTTTTCGTATATTTAGCAATCTCATCTCATGCTCTCAGTGCAGCGTTGGTACGGGAAGACACAAAAATTCAGCGCCCGGTTTATTATATCAGCAAAAGATTCACTGGGGAAGAGATGAATTATTCGAAGTTGGAAAAGCTCGCCTATTGTCTACTGATTGCATCAAGAAAATTAAGGCCATATTTCCAAGCTCATCCTATCAAAGTCCTCACTGATCAACATCTGAAACAAGTCCTGTTTCGCCCTGAGACTTCGGGTCGTCTTCTGAAGTGGAATATTAAACTCAGCTAATACGACATCACTTATCATCCTCGAAGAGCGATCAATGGACAAGCTTTAGCAGATTTCATCGCAGAATGTATAGATAAAGGTGATAGTGAGGAAGAGGTGACTGATAACACCCCAATTCTATGGAAATTATATGTGGATGGTGCAAGAAATGATTATTGTTCCGCAGCTGGGGTTGTGCTTGAAACCCCTGAAGGACGGTCACTGTGCTATGCATTGAGATTAGAATTTCCTTCGACCAATAATGAAGAAGAGTATGAAGCTCTTATTGCCGGCTTGAAGATTGCTAAAGAACTAAATATCAGAGTATTGCAGATCTTGAGTGATTCTCAGCTTATTGTATGCCAAGTCAAGAAAGAGTTTTAAGCTAAAGGGGGAAATCTGCCTGCTTACTTTTCAAAGGCCTAGGAGCTTCTTGATGATTTTGACCATTACACAATAAGCCATATACCCCGGGAAGAGAACATGAAGGCATATTCTCTCATGAAATATTCCAGCACTGGTGAAGCTCAATTATTGGGATTAGTCCCTGTGGAAGTCTTGTCAACTCCGAGCACTGACGAAATGGATATTGACTGGATCATGACCTTATCTCAAGAGCAAGAATCGTGGATGACTCCGATAATGGAATATCTGCTCAATGGTTCTCTGCCAGAAAATTCAAAAAAGCATCAGAAACTGTTAACAAAAGCTTCGAGATATATAATTCAAGATGGCCGATTTTACAGACGGGGATTCTCATTGCCATTACTCCGATGTGTAACCAAGGAAGAAGCTAAGACAATTCTAGCTGAAGTGCATGGAGGAGAATGTGGAGACCATACAGGTGGTCAAACTTTAGCAAAGAAAATTCTCCGTTATGGATATTTTTGGCCAGATATTAATCGAGACGCCGTTGACTATTCCCGAAAGTGTGACAAATGCCAGGATTTGCAAAAATCCCTAGAGCACCTTCCACCGAACAAACACAGATAGTCAATCCATGGCTATTTTCCATTTGGGGGATAGATCTCATTGGGCCTTTACCGACTGCCATGTCCGGAATCAAATATGCTATTGTTGTTGTTGATTATTTCACTAAATGGGCTGAAGCTGAACCATTGGCTACTATTACCGCTAAAAAGATGATAAGTTTTGTGACTAAAAATATCATTTGCAGGTATGGTGTGCTCCAGAAGATAATCACGGACAATGGTACCCAATTTGAAAGTGAAGAACTCCAGGATTTTTGCAAGCGATTCAAGATCTGGAAAAGCTTCTCAGCAGTGGCCCATCCGCAGGCAAACGGGCAAGTGGAAGCAATAAACAAAATTATCAAGTCAACCATCAAAAAACAGCTGGAAAAAGCAAAAGGTGGTTGGGTCGATAAGCCGCCACTGGCACTATGGGCATATAGAACTACCGACAAAACTGCGACTGGGTACACTCCATTTTCATTGGCATAAGGATCAGAAGCAATGATTCCGGTGGAAACAGAGGTCCCTTCACACATAAGAATCCATTTCGATCAAGCTGAAAATGAAATGCTGCAACTTGAAGCAGTTGACCTCCTCGATGAAAGAAGAGAAGAGGCGAAGCTAAGAATTGCAGCCCATCAGCAAAGGATAGCCAGGCACTTCAATTCCAAAGTTTGCCAATGCAGCTTTGAAATTGGAGATCTAGTCTTGAAAAGAATTATGACAGCAACATGTGTGTTTGTGCCGAAATTGGAAGGGCCGTATGTCATAGGCCAAAAACTTCTTAATGGCACATTCAAACTCACAAATGTCAAAGGAGATCCAATTCCAAGGGCTTGGAACAGCAATCACTTGCGTCCATATTTTTCTTAAAAGCTTTGCTGAAATATTGTAAAAGAATTATGGATGTATGATTCTTGTATTGAAAGCCATTGTAAAGCCAGTGCAAGTGAATAATAAGAACTATAAAGTGGATGTAGGCCCAGCTTTTGGCCAAACCACTATAAATCATGTGTTCTCTACTATTATAAAATGCCTGTTTTATTTTGATATGTAAAGTACTTTAAATGTATTGCTAAAATGTCGATTTAATATTGCAGGCAATTAAAACAAAGCTTACCCATCGCGAGACCAAGCGATCCCTGACATCACTCAACAAACAAATGTTAAGCCACAAAAATTCCAGTTCAAATCCTATATAAGAAGTGCTTCAAGCAAACAGCTAGCGATTCTGCCGGAGGTGGGCCCTTGCTAACTAATTGTGATCGTTTTGTGCAAACGAGCATCCGATTAAATAACATGTGTCTGCCCCTGCGGACTCACTTAACTATGAAGTACACTTCTTTGGATAAAACAAACTACTTGCAAAAGAAAGGGATGTGTGCTTGAAAATGATAACAGGGAATCGCTGATATGAGCAAATGGCGAAAAGACATGGGCGAGCAGGCAGGAAACAGCCAAAGACCTCTTCGGAGGCACAAGCCCTCTTCAGAGGCATAACTCTTCGGAGGATAAAGACCTCTAATGGGGCATGCCAGAAAAAGAAAGTTCTCTTTCTCAATAAAAAAGATTGGTGGAATGACCGGAGGCACCTTCCCAAGTGGAAGGCAAAGGGCCCTTGTTAACTAGTTGCGATTGTTTGTGCAAACAAACATCAAAGTAACTTGCATCCGCCCCGTGAATCCATCCAACCATGAGAAAGTAACTTCCAGGCAAAAGCCCTACTCGGAGGCACACATTTGACCAAGATCTGATGTGCAAACTTCACAAAAGTTGAAATGTGAAAAGCCCTCTTCGGAGGCCCATTTCACCAGAGTTAAAATGATAAAAGACCTCTTCGGAGGCACACATTTCCCCAAGATCTAAAGTGCAAACTTCACAAGAGTTGAAATGTGAAAAGCCCTCTTCGGAGGCCCATTTCACCAGAGTTGAAATGATAAAAGACCTCTTCGGAGGCACACATTTCACCAAGATCTGAAGTGCAAACTTCACAAGAGTTGAAATGTGAATAGTCCTCTTCGGAGGCCCATTTCACTAGAGTTGAAATGATAAAAGACCTCTTCGGAGGCACACATTTCACCAAGATCTGAAGTGCAAACTTCACAAGAGTTGAAATGTGAAAAGCCCTCTTCGGAGGCCCATTTAACCAGAGTTGAAATGCCAAAAAAAACCACCTCGGAGGCCCACTACCTCGCATAAAGAGAAAGAAAGAAAAAGCCCTCTTTAGAGGCGTACTTCTACTCTTAAGAGAAGATTAATCTCTCTACAACGAAAATATTCTTCTTCGAAAGTTGAAGTACCAAATCAAAGCCTTCTTTCGAAGCCTACTTCACCGCACAGGAGAATTCACTATTTTTCTTTTAAAAAAAAGAGAGAAAAAGAGTGATCATCTCCAAAAGTTGAAGTGTATAAAAAAAGGAGAGAGAAAACTTCTCCAATATAAGGCACATTCTACTAAATCAGATAAATATTTCCTTAAAATGGAAAAATTATTCTCTAAAGTACAGATGCAAGCCTTCTCCAAATGGAAAAGTTGTTATCTAAAGAAAGAGTACAAGCCTTCTCGAAAAAAGAAGAGTTGTTCTCCAAAATCTTGCCAATGTGAAAGAGATTGCAATAAACCGTGGTATGGGGGCAATATAATATAGTTACATTCATAAAAGTTTTGCTCAAGTAACATACCACAGGCTTACTGCAACATCACACAAAGAAAATAAAGAAACTTGTATGAAAAAGAAGAATAAATGCATTCTCAAATACAGACTGAAGTTTGTACAAGTTAAAGAATCATTTTATTCCATACTATGAAAATTTTATACATGTGCAGGTTTCAAAATAAAAAGAAGGCGGGGACCGGTACCCGCACAATCTCCGATCAACATAAGCCTTCATATATACAAGCAAAAAAGCAAAAAGCAAGACAAAAAGCATAGGACCAAACCCATCACTTCTTCCCGCCACCTTTCGAGCCCTTGCCTGGCCGGATGATTTACTTTTTGGGTCGGCTTGTAAGAGTAGGGGAAGTAGGAGAAAGAGGTACAGTTGGATCTTCTCCTGCTTTTTCTTCGCTGGCAGAAACTTCCCTCTATTTCTTTTAGATTACGCGCTTCCCCTTCTTCCTTGTAGAAGACTCACTTCCCGGAGTTAAAAGTGCGGACAACTTTATGTCATCAGAAGCAGTTTTCTCCGGAGTTCTCTCGCCTTCTTCATGTTCTTCAGCCTTCTGTTCTTGAGAAGCAACATGATCATCCAAGTCTCGAAGAGCTTCTATCTGCTCCTCTTGCGACCCCGGCTGACAAAATAGAAGGAGGAGTAATCTGAAGAGACGGAGGGGGAACAGCTGGAGGAGGGGAAGTCTGAACAACACTTGGAGCTTTCACTATAGGACAAGAGAAGTTAAAATCAGTATCTTTCGTAAAGAGAGGAGATAGTGGCGCGTCAAGATTTAAGTAATAATCAAAAATTTCATCAAGCTCATGTGAAGTAAACGAGCAGTCCACTTGAGCAAGATCAACATTGAGGTTACCTGGAGAAGTAGGCTTTATTACGTCAACTTCAAAGTCTTGCGCTTCAATGCTTTCTTGAGTCTCAACTCCAGTGTGAGCAGTTGCACTTTCAATGACAGCTTTAGTAGGAGGTGGAGAATGGGAACTGGAGCCAACAATATCGATGTCGGCCGAAACCGAAGGTTGAACTGGGTCGGTTAAGGTTGCCTTCCCTAAATGTTCTCCTTCCGCTATTCCGGCACGCTCTTTAGCGAGTTTCTCCTTTCCCTTGGCAAGGGCAGCACGTGCATCATCATCTAGATAATGTGCTTCAAGATCTTCTTTGGCATAGCCAGCACCTCCAAGCATGTCAAGTGCGGCTTCCCACACTTCGGCCAAAGTAATCTCATATTTAGGGACTAAAAATGAGAGACTACCGCGCCACAGGACGCTGTGCAAGTAAAAGTCGAATAATGTAGAGCTGATGTTGGCTTTAGTTGCCTCATGAGATTCTTCGGCTGCAACTTTGCCGGCAATGGCCTCATCTCGCTCTTTTTCAACTTTAGAAAGTTGAGCTTTTAGCATTGCAATCTCTATGTCCTGTGAGCTAGTTTTTTCTCGCAACTGAATAATATCAGTGCGATAGCTTTCCATAATTTTCCCTTGTCCCTCGAGCTTAGCTTCAGCATCTCGTTGAGCGGCATGAGCATCCCGTACTTGTTTTTGAAGCACTTTTTCCTTTTGAGTATAGGAAGTGGAAGAAGTGGCTAGTTCTTCTTTGAATTTTTCAATTTCCGCTTCAAGCTTCTCATTGTAAGCGCCGATGCTCTTCATCTCTGCGTCATGCTGGTCAAGAGTTTTCTGCCATTCGGATTTATCATTTTCCATGGTCAGCATGGCTTCAAGATTTGCATGATTTACTCTTTGAAGTTCGTCGACAAGTTTTTGCCAACCAGACATTCTCTCAATATCGAGTTTGACAGCATCAAGATTGTGCAACATAGCTTGCTTGTCGATTGGAACCAAATCAAGATCAAAACGCACTCCTTTTGAGCACCAGTGCAGAAACCGGCTTTGAAGGGTAGCCGAACCCTGTCCAACTTGATACGAGGGCCTACTGATGATTGTTTGAATGTCAGTTCGGGTAAGGGCAGGAGATTGAGAAGAGACGGGAGCAGCGGGCTTTTCAAGAATTTCAGATGCCGACTTTTCGCTAAGTTTGGCCCATTTACTCGGATCTTCAACGACATGACTTTTTCCTTTGTCATCACGAGATTTTCGTTTGTGAGAATCATCTTCTCTCTGGGAAGAATCAAGTCGTTCATCCCTTCTCTCATAGATTTGTTCGTAAGCATGCCTCTCATGAGCTTTTCTCGCAGCCCTTTCTTCGTCGGTCTCTCTAGAAAAAGGCAGATACCTCTTGGAATCATAAGAGCCGCGTTTTCCGTAGTGCTGAAAATCATCGTAGTATGAGCCACTTCGCCTCATTGGAGAACCTGAAAGTAATAAAGAAGCAAAGCTTAAGAATCTTTGATGTAAAGGAGCTAAGTACATATAAGTACAGAAAAGATCCTAAGTGTGTGTAACGTGCAAACTACGCGCATCAAACTACAAACCGCTCTTCGGTTGGGGGGTGATGACGGATTTTGCAGCAAGTGTCAACTCTTGGGTTGACGGAATTTGTCACAAGACAGAGGTCGCTTCAACTGCTGGAGAGGGAACTTTAGTAGAGACGGTTTCATCTTTAAAGAGCTCCTATGAAGTAATCATCAGGTCGCTCAGCCCCTCAAAAATATCGTCACCACCATGCTTGGCGGGACTCGTTCTCTCAGCCCCTTCATTAGCAGATTTCCTGGGATGTTGAGGAGGTTCCTCTTCTTCAATAACCGGAAGAAGCGTAGGCTTGCCAAATGACCCCACGATATCAGTAGGAGTGGAACATTTCACTAATGAGGCTTCTACAGCAGGTTCTTTCAATGTGATTTTTTCTGCAGAAACTGGGGCATCTGATGTCTCTGCTGGAGAATCAGGAACTTCATAAGGCTGAGTAGAACGAGAAGATTGCATAAGTCCAAATTGGTGCAGAAACTCGCCTTTCTGCAAAAATTTAATACTTCTTTCCTCAATCGCCACGGCATTTAATCTTACAAAAGTTGGCTTGTGGCTAGAGTCTTTAGAAAGAGAAGGAAGTGCTGAAAAAGTAAAGAATGAAGTTAGCACATGACAACTCGGATTTCAAAAAGCTCAAAAATGGAAAGAACGGAGATAAGCAATCTTACTTCCTACTCTCCAGATGGCATAAAATCTTGAAGGGCAACGAACGAAGAAGAATTGATTCAAGAACCCATGGGCGCTTTCCGGAATATCGACGATCAGTCTACGGTTCCTAGCGCTTCTCACGAGTATGATGGAGGGGTGATCTTTGTTTTTTGAAAAGGTGCACAAGTAATAAATTTATTCAAAGCTCGAAAGACGGTCAAGTGTCCTCCTGAATAGAATGCACAATCCCATCAAGATGGCGTAGCCATTGGGATGCAATTGGAAGGGAGAGACAGTTAATCGGAGAAGGAGCCATTGAAGAAAATCATTGAAAGGAGGGATATCACCACACAGGCACATCTGGCGATTAACAGTGAAAAAACCGAGAGGTGGCCTGTCAGCAGTATCATTTGGCATAGGAAGTAAAGCATCTGCTTTAGCAATACCAAACTGAATGCGTAGCTGGTTGAACACCCGTTGATTCAGGGTGGTTGAAGTCCTTTCCGGGGAATTATCCAGTGGATTGGCTATCGAAAAGGCCTCTCCAGCTTGTCCCACTACTTCTTCTTGTCGAGAAGTCATTCTACACAAGGAACCAGATATTCAAATATGAAGGTGCACGTTTCCTAAATGTGTGAAGTGTTGTGAAAAATTGATAAAACGACAAGCAAATATAACTGAAATTAAACTAATATGCATTTGTCAATTATAAAGTTTCAGGGCTTGTTGTTTTAGGTCCAAGTACAAGTGCAGTGTTGATGCATACAAATCAGCTTTAGTTGATCAATTTTTCTTTGCTTCAGTACTTCACTTGAATTTGGTAATTCATAGCATTTCATTCGTATAATTTCTTTAAGTTGATTATTCTTTATCAACTAATCTATCATTCGATGTGGGCAATCAGTGGCGGTATATTCGCCCTAGTTTTTCTACAAATGTTGTGCTTAACAGGTTATTAGCATTAAAGATAATATAATCTGAAAAGAAGTACAACGAGTTCAAGCGGTTCATTCTAGCTATTCAAGTTGAAAGGTGTTCAAGTCCTTAAGTCGCAAGAACGACTTAAGCTAACCCGGGGATTATTTAGGTTGTCCAAACCAAGTCCAACGACCTAACACAAGTCAAACTCTCTTAAGTCGCTTTGTTCAAGCCAAGGAGTTCAAAGCAGTGCAAAACTGGCTAAGTCCTAGGTCGCTTGAATGTATACGCGACCTAAGAGCTATATCGCAAGAAGTTAGGTCGTTCGATTAAGGTCGCAAATTTGAAGGTCGTTCAAATTTCCTTAGGTCGCAAGAATTTTTGAATCGGTCGGTTTGTTAGGTCGGCCATGTTTGTTAGGTCGTAAAGGTTTTTTATGTCGTTCAATCTACTAGTTCGCTTCCTGAGTAACTCAACAACTTCGAGCTATCTCCCATCAAAAATCCTAAGCCCTATTCTCCAAACATGCTTCGCCACATCACCAAGAGTATCACAACATAACCCATTATCACTTATAGAATGAACTCCATCATCCTCTTAGTGAAATCCATTATCTCTCAACATCACCAAATCACTCGAAACTGAATCAAATCACCTTAGATCCATCATAGATCCAATGCATTACCATGTTCACATGAATTATAACATCAACGCGTCGAATGGCGATCGAAAATCGACCGTAACATAACTCAGAAGTGAAACGCAAAACATGAAATTGGGATAAGGCCGGAAGAAGGGGGATTCACGTTTCGATGATGGCCGTGATTGGATATTGATCAAGATTACTTATGCAATGTGATAGTAAAGATGAATTGATGACTGGTTGGATTGAATTCGCCCTTGGAAACTCGAAGGATCGTTAATGGCAGTGGCGGCAGAAGTAAGCAGTTAAGTGGAGAAGAAGAAGCGATCTAACGGTTTATATAAGGCAAAAAGAAAAAGGGGAATGGGCATGCGAGTTAGCTTATCTCTTGGGTCGCTCACGACCTAGCAGAATTAGATCGAAGCACACGACCTATGGCATAGGCGTGTACTTCGAGGGGCAAGTGTTAACTCCTCTTCTCCAGCGACCTAATGACCTATGGAATAAAGCAAACTAACGACCTATGGAATAAAGCGACCTAACGACCTAATCACTTAAAGGACCTAACGACCTAATCACTTAAAGGGCCGAGCGACCTAACAACCTAAATCATGAAGCGGCATAGTAAGATGCGACTCAACGGCTTAAGGGTCCCTAAGACCTAACGGGGTAAGAGAAGGACGACCTAGCGACCTAGTAGCTAAACGATCTAAGCCACTCAATGAAGCAAATCAGCGACCTAACGGGCTGGAAGGTCCAGCGACCTAACAACCTGAAGAATAAGCGAGCTAACATGGATGCTTGATCTAACTTGTTAGCGACCTAATGACCCAACGACCTATGACCTAACGGGTTAAGACAGTACAAGGACGCCTGCATACCACCTCTTCATTAGGTCGCTTGCGACCTAAATAGACCGAAGTAACTCCATAAGCCGCAACTTCTTATGCCGCTCCTCTCCTAGGTCGCTAGACCTACCAGTTCGTTCAAAAGACCAAGTGCAACCAAGATAAGTCGTAGCTCGTATCCCTTAGGTCACTCGCGACCTACGACCTACTCTTAGGTCGTTCGCGACCTACGACTTAGCCCAGAAATTCTCTATAAATACCCCACCTACTCCAACCGAAAGGGGGACTTTTTGGCTCACTTTTGGAATGCCGATACTCTGCTGTTTTCTCAACTCATTCGACACTTCAAACACGAAAGACGCTTCATCAAACTTCAAGAGGAAATCTAACACATTCGACATAGATTCAAAGAGTTCTTCTACATCGGAGTTCTAGCTACTTGTCTTTGTTGTGTTGTAATCGATGATTGTTGTAAAGTTGTAATCGATTCAACAATAAAGAAGATTAAAGTGGACGTAGGCTTAACTTGAAGCCGAACCACTATAAAACTATTGTCTCTTTACTATTTTTCTGTAATTTCTACTTGTTTCTAATTCCCGTATCGATGGGTGGTGCTTTCACTTTTTCTCTACTTACACCGGGGTGTTAGCGTTCAATTTTAGCGTTAATAATAACAAACCAGAAATTGACTATCCTTAATTACTTATTAAATGAATTAATTATCCCATAATTAATTATCTCCATTAATCAATCCCTTGATAAATTACAAAAGTAATTACCCAAATTACTACATTTATAAATCATCTTCACTAATTACGTCCTAGTAATTATCATTTATTACTTCCCTAAGTAATTATCTCAATTAATTACACTAAGTAATTACAGTTATCAAATGATTTTCTTAAATTAATTAAACTAAATTAATTAATTAACTTAAATTAATCACATTAACAAAATTAATTACAATAAGTAATAAATCCCTTAATGACTTTCATTCAGTAATTACATTTAAAAATGTATAATTGATTATCTAAATTAATTAATCTAATTAATTATCAAAATTAATCATATTAATTTAATTACTTAATAATCCCTAGTTTATTATCTTCATTAACTAATAACATTTCTTTAATTACTTTCTTAAGAAATTATCTTAGATTAATTCATTATTGATCATTTCCAATTATAAATTAATCTAAATTATTTATTTATAAATTAAATAAATCATTCTTTAATTGCCTTATTAATTGAATCATTTTATTACCTTAATCATCTCTAAGATAATCAATTTCTTTATTAATGATTTCATTAACATTCAAGTATATTTTAAACATTACACTTTAGATTTAAATTCAAATTTCATTTTAAAACTTTAAGATTCAAAGTTCCATTTGAATCTAAACTTCATACTACATTTAAACTTTATTTAAATCTAACTCACAATTTAAATTTCATTTAAATTTGCTTTAAATTCAAATTTCAATCAGGTTTACAAAAACCTGAAACCTGTCATGATTAACCCAAGGCAAAGTATTTTTACTCCGAGTCCAACCTTCCTCTACTTCGAGTAAAACCCTAGATTTACTCGAGTAAGCTCGAGATCAACTCCTACCCAAGACCAAAAAATTCACCAGAACTTTAGAACGCACGGTGTATGTGCACGTCACCAACGCTCACCCCCGGTCGGCGCTTCATCATTGAACAAGTCGACGATCACCTCCGAGTTAATCTTCGACCACCAGTACGACGTTGTTCACTCAAAATCGAAATTGAGCTCGAAACTCAACCTGGAAAACACGAGAGCAACCACCACCTCAAACCTGTCATCGGCTCGTTCTCGCCGCCTCGACCACCACAGTTCTTGAATTTCGGCTATGACTTCGACTACCTCCCCTGTTCCATCACCCCAATTCCCATCGCACTCGGTCAAGCATACATAACGAACGAATCGAGAAACCAAGCCATAACAAAATTAGGTTTACGAACGAAAACAACTCGTCGCCGCCACCACGATGAACCGTAGCACTACCCACCATTTTTCCCCGACTCCCTGTACTCCCCTCTAGCTTCACTCGAAACCCCGAGCTCCAACAATTCTCCGATCACCTGAATTTGCCCCACACCCGTTTGCAGTTCATCCTAGAAATGCACTTTCATTCCTTTGCTAAAAATTATGATTTTATTCTTAAAAATCAAGTTTTTGTATGATATTTCAGTTTATATTTTTGAATTGATATATTAGGATGGTAAATTTTACCCTTATATTAAAATTGCTCTGTTATTTTCCTATTTCCAGAGACATGTACGCTCATTTTATCTAAAAAAAATTAAACTAAGATTGGTGATGTAACACACAAGTTTCATTTGAAACTTGAATTTAAACAGAGATAAATCAAGAGGTTTTGAATTAAAATCAAACCCAGAACTTAAAAACTGGGAACGGAGGAATTTCTGGCATGCATACATCATATATCAGAAACTTAACAACATAAATACACAAACATACTTAAAGATATGCGATATTTTTCCAGCACAACATGCAACCAAATTTACTTTAAGATTTTAAAAAAAATGATGTTACTCACAGTGTTGAGAAAAAGAACAGAGCTTGCTTTGATGTTGAACAGGTTTTGAGAAAATGCAAGCTGAAGTTTCCCTTTTTGGTCTCTGGTTGTTATTGATTTAATTATTGTCTAAAGTTTGAATCTTTTTTTAAGTTTAAGATGGTATTACTTCAGACATTACTTAGCTTTTGGAGGAACAAACTGAAATGAATGGAAGGCTGATATATGAATTTGAGTTTACAGGTGGTAATATTTTATACAACAAGGTCATTATATTGTCATGTACAATATACTAGTGATATTCTTGCTTATGGAGGCTGAATTGCTTTTGAAAACAATTCGAATTGACTTTGTTTGAGATAGCATTAAATGCAAAGGTACTTTATGTTTCAATACTTGTAACGACATCATCTCCATAGAATGACGCATCATTAATAAGAAAGAAAGGGATAAAAAGAGAAAGAAAGAGAAGAAAGAAGAAACAACACATCAGAATCTAAACAGCGGAACGAATAAATCATATTAATAACATAGGATATAACATAGTATCAAAAAAAATATCAGAGTCACATAGATTAAACATCACATAATAGGCAGTTATAAACACTTGTCTAGTTATACAACTCAATACACAATACAGAGATACCAATCACAGCGGAACACTATATATCTACACGCTGAAGCCTCCTGCTCCATTGCTCCTCCACAATTCATCAAAGCTAACCTGAATCCCTTGGCTACTCATAAAAATTTGAGTACCCAAGAGTATAAGAAAATAGAAATAAACTCCGAGTCAGACATGGGTCTAGTGTGAGTAACAGGTTAAGGTTGCTTAACTTTGAAAAAACCTTTGAAAAGAAAAGGTATCACGTAAGACTTCGTACACATAAACATGGAAAAGTTTTTACTTTATGCTAACCAAAAGTATTACAATAGGTCTATGGTTTTCAACTAACCAAATAATAGCCGAAATTGTTACATTTATTAAATTCCAGCATACATAGGTATACAATCAAATCCGAGGGAGCTTGTTGGATTTTGGATTCCATACAATGGCAGGGTTACAGGGTACCGCCCGTCATAGTACGTGGCCTAGATCACCGTACCAAGGATCACTCCCAATCCCCTGCAACACAAAGCCGGAACCATTCCTTACTGAACAGTCCCGAACAAGACAACCCCGCAGTTGGTGCACATATCAACCCGCCCACTAAGCCGGATAAAAAGGGACCTCTAGACAGGGGAAAATCTCATCCTACTTGGGCATGACCCACTTAGCCTTGCTGCACCTCCCCTGTTTTGGCCATTCCCGGTTGATGAGGCTTGAGGCTATGATTACCTTTATAGGACACATCTCTCAGAATGCTTATCGTCCACCTGACGATGTTCTGAAAGCATTCAATCCATACAAGTTCGTTCCGGGTTTGAAAGAAACCGAAGGCATTATCTCATTACACTCATTTTGAAATCACCCTCAGAGTTAACGACGATAACCCTTACACTCTAAATCTTAATCTCGAATCTGAAAGTACTATCTCCGTCAAACTAATCTCGAAATCACCCTCAGAGTTATACTGACGAATAGTTTTGTTAACGCTAAAATTAGACGCTAACACCCCGGTGTAAGTAGAGATAAAGTGAAAGCACCACCCGTCGATACGGGAATTAGAAACAAGCAGAAATTACAGAAAAGCAGTAAAGAGACAACAATTTTATAGTGGTTCGGCTTCAAGTCAAGCCTACGTCCACTTTAATCTTCTTTATTGCTGATTCGATTACAACTTTACAACAATCTTCGATTACAACACTACTAAGACAAGTAACTAGGACTCCGATGTAGAAGGATTCTTCGAATTCATGTCGAATGTGTTAGATCTCTTCTTGAAGTTAGTAGAAGTGTCTTCGGTGTTTGAAGTGTTGGATGAGTTGAGAAAAAAGCGGAGTGTAGGTGTTCCAAAAGTGAGCCAAACCTTCTTCAGTTGGAGAAGGTGGGGTATTTATAGGGAGAATCTGGAGTTAGGTCGTAGGTCGTGAGCGACATAGGGGTAGGTCCTAGGTCGTAGGCGACCTAATGGACACGGTTTACGGCTTAACAGGGGTGCATCTGATTACCTGAACATGCTGGTAGGTCGTAGCGACCTAGGGAGAAGCGGCATAAGAAGTTGTGGCATAAGGAGTTGTTTTGGTCCGCTTAGGTCGCAAGCGACCTAACGAAGGAGTTGCATGCATGCGGCCTCATTCTGTCTTAATCTATTAGGTCGTTAGGTCATTAGATCGCTGGAATCTTTAGGTAGTTAGGTCGTTAGGTCGCTAAGTCGTATCGCATGGATTTGCTTTATGCCTTAGGTCGCTAGGTCGCTTAGGTCTTGCATCTCGTTCGGTTGTTAGGTAATTGACCCACTGTGTCACTTGGTGCTTTAGGTCGCTAGGTCGCGTATGACGTTAGGTCGCTGCAGAACTTCGTTCATGTTAGCTCGTTCACACTTTAACTTCTTTGGTCGCTTATCTCTTTAGGTCGCTGAGTCGTGAAACAGAGGAGTTAACACTTGCCCCTTGAAGTATACGCCTAGGGACTAGGTCGTGTGCTTCGATACTTCTTAACTCATGCCATCTTGAACCACTAGGTCGTGAGCGATTTATGAGGTAGTTAGGTTGCTCGTGCCGATTCATGTTCCACCGTCCTTGCATATAAGTCGTTTATTTCCTTCCTCCTTCTCCTCACTTGCTCCATTATTCGAAACCACCATTGACGAATTCGTAAGTCCTTGAAGACAAATTCCAACCAACTAGTCACCGACCATCTTTTCGTCACATTACGTAAGTGAATCTGATCGCCGTTCAACCACGTCCATCGTTGAATTGCTAACTCCCCATTTTCCGGCTCCAATTTATTTTTTGTGCCGCGTTTCGTAGCGAACCATGTCTTGATTGATTTGAGACTGCTATCGATCATATTGTTGTTGTAATTCGCGATAACACGGCAGTGCATCGGATTTGTGGCGAATCTGAGGCGATTCGAATTGGTTTTTTGGGTAATTCGGCGGTATGGAGAGATGAGGGTTTAGGCGGTTCGAGGAGAGAAGGGGATTCGTGGTTAATCAGGTTAATGGGTTTAGTCATGATGCTTCAGGCGACGTAATGGTTAGTGGACGCATGGAAAAGTGTAATTGGAGAGTAGGGCATAGCATTTTTGGCAGGAGATAGCTTGAGATCGCTGCGTTACTTCAGAAGCGACCTAGTGAACCTGAGCGACTTAAAGACCTTCATGACCTAACAGACTTGGCCGACCTAACAACCTTTGTGACCTAACTTCTCGTGGCATTACCCTTTGCGACTTAACTTTTAGGTCGCGTAAGCGACTTAGTACTTAACCAAATTTGCACTGCCTTGACTTGAAGTCTCATGCCTTGAACTCCTTGGCTCGAACAATGCAACTTGAGAGAGTTCGACTTATGTTAAGTCATTGGATTTGATCTGGACGACCTAAATAATCCCCGAGCTAGCTTGAGTTGTTCCTGCAACTTAAGGACTTGAACACCATTCAACTCGAATGAACATGACATTGCTGAATTGAATTCTCAACTTGAACTGCCGAGATAACATGCCTGAACATGTTGCACTTCTTTACAGATCATATTAACTTTAATGCTAATAACCTGTTAAACACAACATTTGCAGAAAAATGGGACGAATATACTCATCATCGACCGCCCACATCGAGTGATGGATTAGATTAAAGAACTGATATTTTACTTAAGAAAAATAGTATGAATCCGATTAAAGATGAAGTGATGTGAATCAACTGACTTAAATGAAGTATCAACGCGAAATGCATACGGTTATAACTGGGTATTGCTAAACATCATCCGTATTGATACTACACTTAACTTCTAATTTAATAACAAACCTCGAAACTTTTTGAATTGACATACATCAATTAGTTTTATTTCAAGTTTTATTTTATTCACTTGTTATTTCAGTAGCTTTGCACAACACTTCACACGCTTTTAGGAAACGTGCACCTTCATATTTGAATATCCAGTTCCTTGTGTAGAATGACTTCTCAACAAGAAGAAAAAGTAGGGCAAGCTGGAGAGGTCTTCCCGATAGCCAATCCACTGGATAATCCCCCGGAAAGAACTTCAACTACCCTGAATCAACGGGTGTTCAACCAACTACGCATTCAGTTTGGTATTGCTAAAGCAGATGCTTTACTTCCTGGGGCGAACGATACTGCTGACAGGCCACCTCTCGGTTTTGTCACGGTTAATCGTCAGATGTGCCTGTGTGGTGCTATTCCTCCTTTTAATGATTTTCTTCAACAGCTCCTTCTTTGATTAACTATCTCCTCCTTCCAGTTGCATCCCAATGGCTACGCCATCCTAATGGGATTGTGTGTGCTGTTCAGGAGGACACTTGATCGTCTTCCGAGCTTTGAAGAAATTTGCTACTTGTGCACATTTGCAAAGAATAAAGATCATCCTTCTATAATACTTGTGAGAAGTGCCAGGAACCGTAAACTGGTCACCGATCTTTCTGAAAGTGCTCACGGGTTTTTGAACAAATTTTTCTTCGTTCGTTGCCCCCCGGGATTTTATGGCATATGGAGAGTGGGAAGTAAGATTTCTTATCTCCATTCTTTCCATTTTTGAGCTTTTCGAGATCCGAATTGTCAAGTGCTAACTTCATTCTTTACTTTTTCAGCACTTCCTCCCCTTTCTAAAGACTCTAGCCACAAGTCAACTTTTGAAAGACTAAGTGCCATGGCGTTTGAGGAGAGAAGTATTAAATTTTTGCTAAAAGACGAGTTTCTGCACCAATTCGGACTTCTGCACTCTTCCCGTTCTACTCAGCCTCATCAAGTCCCTGATTCTCAAGCAGAGACATCAGATGCCCCAGTTTCTGCAAAAGAAATCATATTGAAAGAACCTGCTGTAGAAGCCTCATTAGTGAAATGTTCCACTCCTACTTATATTGTGGAGTCATCTGGCAAGCTTATGCTTTTTCCGGTTATCGAAGAAGAGGAACTTCCTCAATACTCCGGGAAGGCTGCAGATGAAGGAGCCGAGAGAAAGAGTCCCGCTAAGCATGGCGGTGATGATATTTTTGAGGGATTGAGCTACCTGATGGTTACTTCACAGGAGCTCTTTAAAGACGATACCACTACTACTAAAGTAGTTTCTCCAGCAGTTGAAGTGACATCTGTCTTGCAACAATCTTCGTCAGCTCAAGAGTTGATACCTTCTGTAAAATCCGCCATCACCCCCCAACAGCAGAGTGGTTCGTAGTTTGACGCGCGTAGTTTGCACGTTACACACACTTAGGATTTTTTTACACTTATATGTACTTAGCTTCTTTACTTCGAATATTCTTAAGCTTTGCCTCTTTCTCACTTTCAGGTTCTCCAATGGGTCGTAGCAGCTCATATTATGATGACTTCCAACGCCACGAAAGACGTGGCTCCTATGATCCCAAGAGGTATCTTCCTGCCTTTAGAGAGATCAACGAAGAAAGGGCTGCGAGAAAAGCTCGTGAGAGGCTGGCTTATGAGCAGTGCCATGGGGGAAGGGATGAACGACACGATTCTTCCTAGAGAGATGATGATTCCCACAAATGAAAATCTCATGATGACAAAGGAAAAAGTCATGCCGCTGAAATCCAAGTAAGCGGGCCAGGCATAGTGAAAAGCCGGGGTCTGCAATTTCTGAAAAGCCCGCTGATCCCATCTCTTTGGAAATTCCTTCCAGCTATCCTGCCCTTGGAAGAACTGATATTCAAACAATCATCAGTAGGCCTTCGTATCAAGTTGGACAGGGTCCGACTACTCTTCAAAGCCGGTTTCCGCACTAATGCTTAAAAGGAGTGCGTTTTGATCTTGATTTGGTCCCAATCGACAAGCAAGCTATGTTGCGAAATCTTGATGCCGTCAAACTCGATATTGAGAGAATGTCTGGTTGGAAAAAGCTTGTTGACGAACTTCAAAGAGTAAACCGCGCAAACCACGAAGCCATGCTGACTATGAAAAATGATAAATCCGAGTGGCAGAAAACTCTCGACCAACATGATGCAGAGATGAAAAGAATCGCCGCTTACAATGAGAAGCTTGAAGCGAAAATTTAAAAACTCAAAGAAGAGCTTTCCACTTCTTCCACTTCCTATACTCAAAAGGAAGAAGTGCTTCAAAAACAAGTAAGGGATGCTCATGCTGCTCAACGAGATGCTGAAGCTAAGCTCGAGGGACAAGGGAAAATTGTGGAAAGCTACCGCACTGATATTGCTCGGTTGCAAGAAAAGACGAGCTTTCAGGATGTTGAGATCATGAGGTTGCAGGCCCAACTATTAAAGACCGAAAAAGAGCTTGACGAGGCCATTGCTAGAAAAGCAGCAGCCGAACAATCGCACGAAGCGACCAAGGCCAATGTCAGCTCTACTTTATTTGAGTTTTATCTGCATAGTGTTCTGGGGCATGCTAGTCTCTCATTCTTGGGCCCTAAGTATGAGATTACCTTGGCCGAAGTATGGGAGGCCGCATTTGATATGTTTGGAGGCGCTGGCTATACTGAAGCAGATCTTGAGGTGCACTATCTAGATGACGATGCACGTGCTGCTCTTGCCAGAGGAAAGGAGCAACTCGCTAAAGAGCGAGCCGGAATGGAAGAAGGAGAACATTTAGGGAAGGCAACCTCAATCGACCCAATTCATCCTTCGGTTTTGGCTGACATTGATATTGTTGGCTCCAGTTCCCATTCTCTACCTCCTGCTCAAATTAACATCGAAATTGCAACTGCTCACACTGGAGCTGAGACTCAAGAAAGTACTGAAGCACAAGACTTTGAAGTTGACGTGATAAAGCCAACTTCCCCAGGTAACCTCAACGCTGATCTAGCTCAAGTGGACCGCTTGTTTACTTCACATGAGCTTGATGAACTTTTTGACTATTACTTAAGTCTTGACGCGCCATTATCTCCTCTCTTTACGAGAGATACTGATTTTAACTTCTCTTCTCCTGCAGTGAAAACGCCAAGTGTTGTTCAGACTTCCTCTCTTCCAGTTGTTCCCCCTCCGTCTCTTCAGATTACTCCTCCTTTTGTTTCTCAACCAGGGTCGCAAGAGGAGCAGATAGAAGCTCTTCAAGGCATGGATGATCCTGTTGCTTCACAAGAACAGAAGGCTGAAGAACCTGAAGAAGGCGAAAGAACTCCGGAGCAAATTATTTCTGATGACACAAAGTTGTCTGCACTTATCACTCCGAGCAGCGAGTCTTCTTCAAGGAAGAAGGGAAAGCGTGGAATCTCAAAGAAAAAGAGGGAAGCTTCTGCCAGCGAAGAAAAAGTAGAAGAAAATCCAATTACACCCCTTTCTCCTTCTTCCCCTACTCTTACAAGCCGACCCAAAAAGTTAACCACCCGGCCAAGTGAAGGCTCCAAAGGTGGCAGGAAGAAGAAGTGATGGGTTTGGTCCTATGCTTTTCGTCTCGCTTTTTTCTTTTTTGCTTGTATATAAAGGCTTGTGTTGACTGGAGATTGTGCGGGTACCGGTCCCCGCCTTCTTTTTATTTTGAAACCGGCACATGTATAAAATTTTCATAGTATGGAATAAAATGATTCTTTTACTTGTACAAACTTCTGTCTGTATTTAAGAATACATTTATTCTTCATTTTCATACAAGTTTCTTTATTTTCTTTGTGTGATGTTGTAGTAAGCCTGTGGTATGTTGCTTGAGCGTTGCTTTTATGAATGTAGCTATATAATATTGCCCCCATACCATGGTTTATTGCAATCTCTTTCACATTGGTAAAATTTTGGAGAACAACTCTTCTGTTTCGAGAAGACTTGTACTCTTTCTTTGGAGAACAACTTTTCCATTTGAGAAGGCTCGCATCCGTACTTTAGAGAATAATTTTTTCATTTTAAGGAAATATTTCTATGATTTAGTATAATGCACCTTGTATTGGAGAAGTCTTCTCTTTTCCCTAGAAAAAATTTCTACACTTCAAATTTTGGAGATGATCACTCTTTTTCTTTTTTTTAAAGGAAAAGTAGTGAGTTCTCCTATGCAGTGAAGTGGGCTTCAAAAGAAGGCTTTAATTTGACACTTCAACTTTCGGAGAAGAATATTCTCATTATGGAGAAATTAATCTTCCCTTGAGAGTAGAAGTGTGCCTCCGAAGAGGGCTTTTCTTGCTTTTCATATTAGTTATGCCTCGTTGGAGGGTTTTCTGTTTTGTTCGCTTGAAAGTACTCTCGCACAGTTAAATGGATCCACGGGGCAGACGCAAGTTACTTAATTAGATGTTTGTTTGCACAAACAATCGCAGTCAGCTAACAAGGGCCCTGTGCCTTCATATTGTGAAGGTGCCCCTCCGGTGATTCCACCAACCTTGTTGGTTGAGAAAAGCATTTCTTCTTGGGACATGCCTCCGAAGAGGGCTTGTGCCTCGGTAGAGGGCTTGTGGTGCCTCGGGAGATGGCTTTTGCCTCCGAAGAGGGTAGGTGTGCCTTTAAAGAAGGCTTGTGCCTCCGAAGAGGTCTTGTGGTGCCTCGGGAGAGGGCTTTTGGCATTTCAGCTCCGGTGAAATGGGCCTCCGAAGAGGGCTTTCAGCATTTCAACTCTTGTGAAGTGTGTCTCCGAAGAGAGCTGTTTGCACTTCAGATCCTGGTGAAATGGGCCTCCGAAGAGGGCTTTATTTGGTTGCCTGAAAGTTACTTTCTCACATCAAATGAACCCATGGGGCGGACGCAAGCTACTTTATTGGATGTTTGTTTGCACAAACGATCACAACTAGTTAACAAGGGCCCTGTGCCTTTCATTTGGGAAGGTGGCCCTCCGGTGGTTCCACCGACCTTATTGGTTGAGAAAAGCGCTTCCATTTTTGGGCGTGCCTCCGAAGAGGGCTTTATCCTCCGAAGAGTTGTGCCTCCAAAGAGGGCTTGTGCCTCCGAAGAGGGCTTTTGGTTTGCCAGAAAGCTACTTCTCACAGTTAAATGGACCCACGGGGCGGACGCAAGCTACCCGATTGGATGTTCGTTCGCACAAACGATCACAACCAGTTACAAGGGCCCTTTGCCTCCCGCTTGGGATGGTGCCCCTCCGGTGGTTCCACCAACCTTATTGGTTGAGAAGAACACTTCCACTTTTTGGCATGCCTCTGAGGAGGGCTTTGTTGTCTGCTTTCCCATGTCTTCTCACCATCTACCATTAAGCGATTCCCAGTTATTATTTCCAAACCAATGCTATTTTCTTTGCTAGTCATTTTTTCTTTTTCCCAGAGAAGTGCACTTCATTATTGAGTGGATCCACGGGGAAGACGCAGGCTATTTGACCGGATGTTCGTTTGTGCAGACGATCGCAATCGGTTAGCAAGGGCCTGGAACCTTCACGTTGGGAAGGTGCCCCTCTAGTGGAATCACCAACTATTTGTGAGAAGCACTTTTGATGTAGGAATTGAATGTGGGATTTTTGTGACTTGACATTTTTTTTTGTTGAGTGGTTTATAGAAATCGCCGAGCCTTGTGATGTGTTGAATAGGTAAGCTTTGCTTTGATAACCTGCAATATTAAATCGACATTTTAGCAATATATTTAAAATATCTGCATATCGAAATGAAACAGGCATTTTATAGTTAATAAAGAACATAAGATTTATAGTTCTTATTAATGATTTGCATTGATTTCACAATGACTTTTAATACAAGAACGATACACCCATCATCATTTTACAAATTTGAAGCAAAGTTTCTAAGTAAAATGTGGACACAAGTGATTGCTGCCCCATGTTCTCAGAATTGGATCTCCGGTGTAAGGAGACCTATATTTCCACTGTAATCATTGCTTCTGATCCGTATGTTAATAAGAACAGAGTGTGCCCAGCCGTAGTTTTGTGGGTAGTTCTGTATCTCCATAGTGCTAGTGGCAGCTTATCGACTCGATCACCATTTGCTTTTTCCAGCTGTTTTTTTATGGTTGACTTGATAATTTTGTTTACTGCTACCACTTGCCCGTTTGCCTGTGGATGAGCCACTGTTGAGGAGCTTTTTGGATCTTGAATCGCTTGCAAAAGTCCTGGAATTCTTTTCTTTCGAATTGGGTGCCATTGTCTGTGATTATCTTTTTGAGGCACACCATACCGCATTTGTCATGCTATGGGACTAAATGGCAGCCACTCTCAGAACAGAAATATTTTCTTGCTCCGGGGCTTTTCTCAAAGCGCGAGCATATCTTTTCATTTCGCCCCAACTTCTGCCCGTTGGGTGAGGGCCCCCTGTGATAACATTAATGATAGGCCTCTCGGATTCCTGCGCTACAGTTCTTTCATCTGAGCCGTACTAATGAGAAGGAACCAGTTTCCCCTGAGTAGATAAGGATGGGTCATTTCTGTTTCTTTTGACATATTGCTGCAGTTTATTTGTCTCAGTAGTTCTTCCTCAAACTTTTTAAATGGCGACATTCGTTAATATCATGGCCAGGTTGATTATGGAACCGACAGAATCTCCCATTTTGAACCACATTTTTCCCAGGATTTATCACAGATGGTTTAGGATATTCGATGACATCTTTGGTGGCGAAAAAGATATTCTCTGAGTATCAGTTAAGGGAGTGAAATATGAAGGTTTAAAGTAGCAGATTTTCTTCAAATCTTTCTGCCTTTTCCCACCATCATTCTCCCTCTTCTGTCCTCTAGATTCCTTTTTATTAGAAGTAATGTCCTTATTCTTAATTTCGGCCACGACCGCCTTTGCAGTCACAGGAAGGCTTTCCAAGCACATAAATTCGTCAGCCTTTTTATAAAACTTCTCAAGTGAATTTGGCTCTTTCATCTTTAGCCACTTGCCAAATTCACTAGATCTGTCAATGGCTCGTACCAAGCAAGTCAGAATCATTCTCGGCTCAGCATTGTCCATCTCAACCAAGGCTATGTTAAAGCGGTTTTAGAAAGATCTGTGAGGCTCTTCGGGGTTTTGTTCAAGGTTGGAGAGTGACATTATATCCTTGGCCTTTGAAGCATATAACCTGAACTGGTCTTTGAATTTCCGAGTGAGATCAGAGAATTGATCCACCGAACAAACTGGCAGCTTTGTGAACCAAAGCAGAGCCACTCCTTCCAAATACACCGGAAAATACCCGCACTTGATCTCATCTGTAGCCTTGGCACCAGTCATATGCCAGTCGTATTTGTATAAGAATTGATTAGGGTCACTTGTTCCTCGATAAGCCGGAATAGTAGGAGGAACAAACTTCTTTGGAAATTCGGCCTTTAAGATCCTTTCAGTAAATGGAGTCTTGCTTGGAGTGAAACCCCATTCTTTTTCATCTTCTTCCCTTTGCATACTTTCTTTCATAATTTGTCTAACCATTCCCGAGAGATATTCCTCATTGTTTCGAGGCTCCGCAGGATAGTCGTCAGCCATTTTCTCGAAAGTTTGTCTGAATAAACATTCACGGAGATTCGGCTGCGGTCTTGATCCTCCAACTTGGGGAGGTGCCCCTTCGGCGGTGCCACCTGCCCCTTGAGGAATAGTCTTTCCTTGAGAATCACGAGCATCTTCGGAAAAAGTTTCTGCATTGTTTTCTGGTTGACGGATAAACCCAAGCAAAGCATTTATCCGATCCAACATCAAAGTGTTCTGGGCTTCCATTTGCTGATATAACCCAGAAACTGCAGCATCTAACTCCGCCCGTGTAATTCCAACACTTGGAGTTGCTTGGCTTAATGAAGGAGAAGTGGCGGTATTCTCGTGAGCATCACCGGATCTAGTAGATCTGCGCTTTCTTCCAGGAGCCATGACTTCTGACAGACTTTTAGTTTGAGGGAGATTTTTTCAACAAACTTTTGCGGAGCAATGATTGGAGCACTCCTGAGTTCGATTCGTTCTCAGTGAAAGCACCAAAAATGTTAACGCTTAAATTAGACGCTTACACCCTGGTGTAAGTAGAGATAGAGTGAAAGCACCACCCGTCGATACGGGAATTAGAAACAAGAAGAAATTACAGAAAAACAGTAAAGAGACAATAGTTTTATAGTGGTTCGGCTTCAAGTCAAGCCTATGTCCACTTTAATCTTCTTTATTGCTGATTCGATTACAACTTTACAACAATCTTCGATTACAACACTACTAAGACAAGTAACTAGAACTCCGATGTAGAAGGGTTCTTCGAATTCATGTCGAATGTGTTAGATCTCTTCTTGAAGTTAGTAGAAGTATCTTCGGTGTTTGAAGTGTTGGATGAGTTGAGAAAACAACAGAGTGTAGGTGTTCCAAAAGTGAGCCAAAAAGTCCTTTTTCAGTTGGAGTAGGTGGGGTATTTATAGGGAGAATCTGGAGTTAGGTCGTAGGTCGTGAGCGACCTAGGGGTAGGTCGTAGGTCATGGGCGACCTAATGGACACGGTTTACGGCTTAACAGGGGTGCATCTGATTACCTGAACACGCTGGTAGGTCGTAGCGACCTAGGGAGAAGCGGCATAAGAAGTTGCAGCATAAGGAGTTGTTTTGGTCCGCTTAGGTCGCGAGCGACCTAACGAAGGAGTTGCATGCATGCGGCCTCATTCTGTCTTAATTTGTTAGGACGTTAGGTCGTTAGATCGCTGGAATCCTTAGGTAGTTAGGTTGTTAGGTTGCTAAGTTGTATCGCATGTGTTAACCCTACCTCGGTTACGACTCAGCAGGTCTAGTGCGTGGAGATGGCGCCGACCCAAGAGATGCCGACCTAACTGAGTAAGAATTGTGCAGGGTCTGCCGATCTAAAGGACATACCGACCTAACTGCTTAAGGCTTAAAAAGCAGGCCGACCTAACCATTCGCATGACTTGCCGACCCAATGCCCTCACATAGATGCCGACCTAGTGCTTCAGAAGGAACTGGCCTAACGACTCAAGAAATGACAAGGGATCCGACTTAACATGACGCCGACCTAACTGCCTAATGAAGCTGCCGACCTAATTCGATCCGACTTAAGGACTTAACATGCTTACCGACCTAACTGAGTGGAACAAGTTCGCGACTTACACTTGTGTCGTGACCGACCCATGGTCTGTGCTAGGACGTGCGCGACCTGGGCAAGTGAAGGGGAGTTAGTTCACGTTTAGCTCGTCAATTCTTTAAATCGGTAACGACCTATTTAAACATGCACTTCCCATTTAAGTCGGAGGCCATGCATCAGAGAGAGGGGGCGACCTACGACCTAGCTTGACCCGGTAACGACTTTGGACTTGTGCAAATCCAACGCAGCTTGATCATGTGAGGGCTCCTATAAGCCGGCTGCGACTTAACTGGGTCGGTGAGGAGTTAAGACCGAGCCTAAGTCCATAATCTTTGCCTATAAATACCACCCTACCTTCAACATTAAAAGGACTTTTTTTGGGGGGGTTGATTAATTTCAAGCGCCATTACTCTGCCGAATTCCAGACTACTTCAAAGCTTTTGAGATCTAACAAACTTCTAAAAGAACTCCATGAAGGAATCATCTACATTCACCATGGATTTTAAGATGATTGTCAACGTCAAAGCTTGAGCTACTTGTTTTACATATCCCATCACTTGAAGTGTGTTGTAATTGAGAGATTTTGTAAAGAATTGTAATCAAACTAGTGATAAAAAGATTAAAGTGGACGTAGGCTGGATTATAAGCCGAACCACTATAAATACTGTGTCTCTTACTGTTTTTCTACATACTTTCTGCTTATTTCTGATTCCCGTACGAACGGGTGGTGCTTTCACAATCACATCCTATTCACCAGGGTGTTAGCGTTTAAATTTGAGCGTTAACATTTTGGTGCTTTGACTGAGAATTGAACTCAGGAAGTCTATCATCATTGCTTCAGAAAGATTTGTAGATAAAGTTTCTTTAAGAACCAGAAGTCTATCCGAAATCATGGCTCCTGGAAGGAAAAGTAAATCTGTGAGATCTGCAAACATTCAAGAGGGAACCTCCGCTTCCCCAACACCAAATCAAGCCACTCCAACTGTCGGGGTTACGAAAGCAGAGTTGGATGCCGCAATTTTGGGGTTGAACAGACAGATACATGCTCAAAATGTGCAAATGGAAGCCCAGAATGCCCAAAATGCCTTAATCCTGAATAAGTTGAACGATTTGCTCGGGGCAAACCGTCAATCAACAGCTAATGAAAGGAATTTCGCTGGTAATATTCATGAAACTGAAGAAAGGAATGTTTCCGAAAGGGATACTAACCCCGCTGAGCAAATACTTCCTGAGGTAGGCGGATCTAGGGCTCGTAATGATGAAGAATATCTCTCAGGAATGGTTCGCCAAATTATGAAGGAGAGCATGCAAAGAGTCGAAGATGAGAAAGAATGGGGCTTTGCTCCGAGCAAGACTCCATTTACTGAAAAAATTCTAAAGGCTGAATTCCCACGAAAATTTGCTCCTCCAACTATCCCAGCTTATAGGGGGACAAGTGATCCAAACGAATTTCTGTATAAATATGATTGGCATATGACGGGTGCCCGAGCCTCAGATGAAGTAAAATGCAGATACTTCCCCGTATATTTGGAAGGCGTAGCTCTGCTTTGGTTCACAAAGCTACCTGTCCGGTCCATCGATCAGTTTTCAGACCTAACCAGGAAATTTAAAGAGCAATTTAGGCTATATGCTTCAAAGGCAAAAGACATCATGTCGTTATCCGGTTTGGAGCAGAATCCGGGGGAAACTATCAAGTCTTTCTTAAATCGCTTCAATATAGCGTTAGCTGAGGTTGATAATGCGGAACCTCGCATGGTCTTGACCTATTTGATGAGGGCCATAGATAAATCTAGTGAGTTTGGAAGATGGTTGAATATGAAGGAACCAAGCTCTCTCGAAAAGTTCTACAAGAAAGCAGACGAGTTCATGCGTCTGGAGAGTCGCCCTGTATCGACAAAAGCAGCATTGGAAAAGGTTGAAGCTAACGCCAATGCTCCACGCAAAAATGAGTCTGTGGGACAGAAGAGGGAGAACAATAATGGAAAACAACAGAATAATCAGAAGAAGCATAGATCCTTCAAGCCTTCAGAATACACACCTTTGTCAGATACCCCAGAACGAATCTACCTGGCTACCAAAGATTCTGTCAATTATCCTAAACCCCCAGTCTTGAGAACCGGGAAAAAAGCTGTGCAAAGTGGGAGGTTCTGTCGCTTCCATAATCAGCCCGGTCATGATACTGATGACTGCCGTCAATTGAAGAATCTAATTGAAGAATTGTTGAGGGAAAATAAACTACAACAATTTGTGAAGAAAAATGATAATAATAATCCTGCTTCGTCGAACCAGGGGCAGCAAACTCCTGCTCATCAATCTGGGACTAATGGCAAAGACGCAGGTTTTGAGTCTGGAAGGCCTGTTATCAATATCATTACAGGCGGACCTCACCCAGCGGGCAAAAGCTGGGGTGAGATGGAAAGGTATTCCCGGGCCCTGAAATATGCACCGGAGGAAGAAAATGTTTTTGTTCTAGAGGACACTACGCCTTTGAAGCAACGAAAGACATTCAACGATGACATTGTATTCAAAACCAGGGATTCCATCGGTATTGAAGCCCCAACCTTGGATCCTTTGGTCATCTCGGCCGGCATTGGGCCAGCCATCGTCAGAAGGATTCTTATCGACAGCGGCGCATCCTGTAATCTCCTCTTTAAGAAAACCTTCGACCAGATGAAGATTCCTATGGTTGAAGTGCAGGCATCATCGCAAAAAATTGCTGGCTTCGCCGGGGAGCCAAAGCAACCAGTAGGAACCATTGACTTGCTAGTGGAACTCGGAGAAGGAGAAAGAAAAGTAGTTCGCAAGCAGACTTTTGTGATAGTAGATGAATTTTCTGCTTATAATGCTTTCTTTGGTCGTCCTACTCTTGCAGCATTCAAAGCTGTCCTTGCCCCATGGTGTCTTACTATTAAATTCCCTACCGACAATGGAGTAGGAGTTATTAAAGGAGACCAGAATGCTGGACGAGAATGCTATATGACAGAACTGCGAGAAACAAGGAAGAGAGAAATGGGAAAAGATGCGGCAACCCCAATCCGCATCAAAACACCAACCCTATAGCAACTACAGGGCGGACCCTGCACTGGCGAGCATAGCGGGGCACGAAAAGAGATGGATCCTAGAAAGGCCAGTGCGGGGGAGAGCAGAGTGGTACCAGCAGAAACAACGATACCGGTACCCGTTGACCTGAAGGACCCAAACAAGGTGCTAAATGTGGGTTCACAACTCAATGTGACAGTTCAGAATGCCTTGATATCTTTTTTGAAAGCAAATCTGGATGTTTTCGCTTGGACCCATGCTGATATGTGCGGAATATCCCCAGAAGTTGCGGTGCATGCTCTGAATATTGACCCAAAATTCACGCCCGTAAAGCAGAAAAGAAGAATCCAAGGTCCAGAAAGGTCAACAGCATTGAAAGAGGAAGTTGATCGGCTCATGGAGAATAACTTCATCAGAGAATCTACCTATCCAAATTGGGTGTCAAATCCAGTGCTAGTTAAGAAAGCCAACGGTAAATGGAGAGTGTGCATCGATTTTTCAGATCTAAACAAGGCCTGTCCCAAAGACTGCTTCCCATTACCCAGGATCGATCAACTGGTAGATGGAACAGCGGGTCATGAATTGTTGTCTTTTATGGATGCCTACTCCGGATATAATCAGATCATGATGCATGAGCCAGATCAGGAGGATACAAGCTTTATCACCGATGTCGGTCTCTACTGTTACAGAGTTATGCCCTTTGGGTTGAAGAATGCGGGGGCAACATACCAAAGGCTGGTCAACGCTATGTTCAAACCGCAGTTGGGAAAGACTATGGAAGTTTACGTTGATGACATGCTAGTAAAATCTAAGAAAGCAGTGGATCACATCGAACACTTAGCAGAAATGTTCGCAATCCTCCGAAGATACGGAATGAAGCTTAACCCTTTAAAATGTTCATTCGGGGTAGAATCTGGGAAGTTTCTGGGTTTCATCGTGAGCGCTAGGGGCATTGAAGCTAGCCCAGCTCAAATCACTGCTTTAAAAGAAGTCAAAGCTCCTAAAACAAAGAGGGAATTGCAAAGTCTCAATGGAAAAGTTGCCGCCTTAAGTCGGTTCATATCCAAAGCTACTGATAAATGCATTCCATTCTTCGACGCTCTAAAGAAAGGAAAGAAAAACTTTGACTGGACTCCCGAATGCCAGAAAGCTTTTGAAGAATTGATTCAACATATGGAAACGCCTCCAATACTTTCTAGGCCCGGCGATGGCGAGGATCTTCTTATATACTTGGCAGTTTCATCTCATGCTTTAAGTGCAGCGCTGGTACGGGAAGACAAAAGGATTCAACATCCAGTTTACTATATCAGCAAAAGACTCACTGGGGCAGAGATGAATTACTCCAAGTTGGAAAAACTCGCCTATTGTCTATTGGTTGCCTCAAGAAAGTTGAGGCAATATTTCCAGGCTCATCCTATCAAAGTCCTCACTGATCAACCTTTAAAGCAAGTCTTGTTTCGCCCCGAGACTTCGGGCCGTCTTCTGAAGTGGAATATTGAACTGAGCCAATATGACATCACTTATCATCCTAGAAAAGCGATCAACGGACAAGCTTTGGCAGATTTTATTGCAGAATTTACAGACAAGGGTAACAGCGAGGAAGAAACAATCGAGGACTCCCCAATCCAATGGAAGTTATTTGTAGATGGCGCAAGAAATGATTACTGTTCAGGTGCTGGAATTGTTCTTGAAACTCCTGAAGGCCGGTCATTATGCTATGCGCTAAGATTAGAATTTCCTTCAACAAACAATGAAGCAGAATATGAAGCTCTGATTGCTGGTTTGAGAATTGCTAAAGAACTAAACATTCGAGCGTTACAGATCTTCAGTGATTCTCAGCTTATAGTATGCCAAGTCAAGAAGGAGTTTCAAACGAAAGGAGGAAATCTGCCCGCTTATGTGTCAAAGGCTTGGGAACTTTTATGTGAATTCGACCACTACACGATAAGTCATATTCCTCGAGAAGAAAACATGAAAGCAGATTCTCTCGCAAAATACTCAAGTTCTGGCGAAGCCCAATCCTTAGGGTTAGTTCCAGTGGAAGTTTTGTCAAATCCAAGCATTGATGAAATGAATATCGATTGGGTTATGAGTATGTCACAAGAGCAAGAATCATGGATGACTCCAATAACAAAGTATCTACTCAATGGCTCTTTACCAGAAAACTCTAAAGAACGACAAAAGCTACTGAGAAAAGCTTCTCGATATATAATCCAGGATGGTCAATTATACAGACGAGGATTCTCAGTGCCACTACTTCGATGTGTATCCAAAGAAGAAGCCAAAATAATCCTATCAGAAGTACATGGAGGAGAATGTGGGGATCATTCAGGTGGTCAAACTTTAGCAAAGAAAATTCTCCGATATGGATATTTTTGGCCAGAAATTAATCGAGATGCTGCAGATTACTCTCGAAAATGTGACAGATGTCAAAGATTTGCCAAAATTCCCAGAGCACCTTCTACTGAACTCACACAAATGACCAGTCCGTGGCCGTTTGCGATTTGGGGAATAGATTTGATCGGACCCTTACCAACCGCCAAATCTGGAATCAAATATGCCATTGTTGCTGTAGATTATTTCACTAAATGGGCTGAAGCTGAACCATTGGCAACCATCACCTCCAAAAAGATGATAAATTTTGTGACTAAGAATATCATTTGCAGATACGGTGTGCCTCAAAAGATAATTACAGATAATGGTACTCAATTTGAAAGTGAAGAATTCCAAGATTTTTGCAAGCGATTCAAAATCCTGAAAAGCTTCTCAGCAGTAGCTCATCCGCAGGCAAACGGGCAAGTGGAAGCAGTAAATAAAATTATCAAGTCAACCATCAAAAAGCAACTTGAAAGAGCAAAGGGTGGTTGGGTCGATAAGCTACCACTAGCACTATGGGCATATAGAACTACCCACAAAACTGCAACTGGGCATACTCCGTTTTCATTAGCATACGGGTCGGAAGCAATGATTCCGGTAGAAACAGAGATCCCTTCACATAGAAGAATCCACTTCAATCAAATGGAAAATGACAAATTGCAATCTGAAGCACTAGATCTTCTTGATGAGAAAAGAGAAGAAGCAGAACTCAGAGTTGCAGCTCATCAACAAAGAATAGCCAGACATTTCAATTCTAAAGTTCGCCAACGCAGCTTTGAAATCGGAGATCTAGTCCTGAAAAGAATTATGACCGCGACAGGTGTGTTTGGGCCCAATTGGGAAGGACCGTATGTGATAGGTCAGAAGCTTCTTGACGGCACATTTAAACTCACTACTGTTGAAGGAGATCAAATTCCAAGGGCATGGAACAGCAATCATTTGCGTCCATACTTTACTTGAAAATTTTGTTGAAACATTGTAAAAAGAATTATGAATGTATGATTCTTGTAATTGAAAGCAATTGTGAAACTGATGCAAGTAAATAATGAAAGAATATAAAGTGGATGTAGGCCCAATTTCATGGCCGAACCACTATAAATCTTGTGTTCCTTATTATCATTATATGTTTGCTTTGTTTTCGATATAAAAATACATAAAATGTATTGCTGAAATGTCAATTTAAATTTTTGCAGACAATGGAAATGAAACTTGCGCATAATAAGACCGAGCGATTCTCACCATCATTCAACAAACAAATTTCAAGTCTCAAAGACCCCGAATTCAAATCCTAGATAGGAAATACTTCAATTGAACGGCTAACGATTTCGATAGAAACGAGCCCTTGCTGATAAATTGAGATTGTTTGAACAAACAAACATCCAATTAGGAAGCTAGTGCCCGTTCTCACGAACTTGCCTGGCAATGGAGTACATTTCCTTGGATTAAACAAGCCACTTGCGAGAAGAGGGGGATGAAAACTTGAAAAAAAAAAAAAAAAAAAAAAAAAAAAAAGAGAGAGAGGATCGCTGAAAAGGCATAAGCAAGTGAACAGAGGAACAACCAAAGCTACCATCTGCGGTGCAAGTCCTCTTCGGAGGATAAAAGACCTCTAATGGGTCATACGCCACAAAAAAGAAAGTTCTCTACTCAACAAAAAAGATTGGAGAAGTCATGACCCTCCAACCATGAGAGAGTAACTTCCAGGCGATGAAAACCCGCTCTGAGGCACATTTCACCGGGAGTTGAAGTGTTATAACCGCTCTTCGGGATTTCACTTCACCAGAGTTGAAATGTAAACAAAATAAAGGCCCTCTTCGGAGGCACATTTCACCAGGAGTCGAAGTAGTTGCTCTTCAGAGTTTCACTCCACCAAAGCTGAAATGCAAATAAAATAAAGACCTCTTCGGAGGCATATTTCACCAGGAGTTGAAGTGTAACAGCCGCTCTTCGGAATTTCACTTCACCGGAGTTGAAAGACAAGCAAAATAAGGACCTCTTCGGAGGCACAATCAAGAAGAAAGACCTCTTCGGAAGCCCACGTTTCGCCGAGATTGAAATAAAACTTCCAAGTGTTGAAACGTGGAAAAGCTTTCTAAGGCACAACTCTTTGGGGGTACACGTTTCACCGAGATTGAAATAAAACTTCCAAGTGTTGAAACGTGAAAAATCCCTCCTTAGAGGTACAACCCCCTCCCGGGGACACAATCAAGAAAAAGAAAAGACCTCTTTGGAAGCACACGTTTCACCGAGATTGAAATAAAACTTCCAAGTGTTGAAACGTGAAAAGGCTTTCTTCGAAGGCACAACTCTTTGGGGGTACACGTTTCACCGAGATTGAAATAAAACTTCTAAGTGTTGAAACGTGAAAAATCCCTCCTCAGAGGTACAATTTTGTATAAAAAAAAAATCCTCATCAAAAGCGTACTTTAACTTTCAAAGGAAGAGTAATTTGCCCACTATGGAAAATGATTGTAAAAAAAAAAAAAAAGAAAAGAAGTTAAAGTACCCTTCAGAGGTCCGCTTTACCACATAGAGGAATTCACTTGATAAAATATGCACATAAGCAAGCGGAAAAAGTGATTTCTTCGAACGACAAAGCGTAAAAACTTATACGAAGGGAGTTGTACTCTACCAAAATTTTCTTTAAAGAATAAAATAATTATTCTTTAACAAATAAGAGTGCAAGTCCCCTCAAAGTATAAAATATTGCAGCAAGCTTAAGGTATGGGGGCAACATGGTATAATAGTATAGTTGCATCAGTAAAGTAATACTCAAACAACATACCATAAGCCCGCTGCAATATCGTGTAAATAAACTTGTGCAAAAAATAAAATAAATAGTAAATGCATTCTCAAATTCAAACAGAAGTTTGTACAAACGAAGAATCATTTTATTCAACTATAATGCAGATACAGGTTCTCAAAATAAAAGCGGGGGCCGATACCCGCACAACTCTCAGCCAGTTCATACAAAAGACGAAAAGCTAAAGTCTTCACTTCTTTTTACTGCCTTTGGACCCTTTACCCGACCGAATGACCAGCTTTTCAGGTCGGCCAGTGGGTATAAGGGAGGAAGGAGAGGTAGGCGCAGCTGGCCCAACTTCTGGCTCCTCTTCAGTGGCAGTGATTATCTTCCCTCTCCTCCTTGATGCTCCTTGCTTCCTTCTCCTCTTTGAGGAAGACTCACTTCCTGGAGTGACGAGTTTAGATAAAGTTATATCGTCAGAAGGAGTCCGCTCCGGAGATATGTCACCTCCCTCAAGTCCCTCATCTTTTTGCTCTTGCGAAGCAATGGGATCATCCAGGCCATGGAGAGCCTCTATTTGTTCTTCTTGTGACCCAGGTTGCGAGGCAGAAGGAGGCGCCACTTGAAGAGATGGAGGAAGGATCACCGGGGGAGAAGAAGCTTGAGTTTGGCTCGGTGCTTTCTCTACAAAGGAGAAAAAACTTAAAATATCAGTATCTTTCGAAAAGAGAGGGGATGACGGCTCGTCAAAAGTCGGGAATTCATTGACATTTGAGGAATAATCAAAAGTCGGGAATTCATTGACATTTGAAAAATAATCAAGAAGATCGTCAAGTTCACAAGGAGCGAACGAGCAGTTCACCACTTGGGCTGGTCCGGTGTCAAGTTTACCTGGGGCAGTTGGATCTCTGAGGCTGATTTCATATCGCTGTGCTTCGTTGCTTTCATCACCTTCATCCCCGCCTTGTGCACTTGTAGTCTCAGTTACTGTCTTAGTTGCAGGCGGAGTATAGGAGCTAGAACCCGTGATGTCAACCACAGGAGAAACTGGAGATTGGGCAGAGGAAGTAAGCGTTAATTCCTTTCCAGAACGTTCCTCTTCCGCCATTCCAGTTCTCATCCTGGCAAGTTGTTCTCGCCCCTTCGCAAGAGCAGCGCGAGCTCCCTCATCCAAGTAACGCGCCTCAAAATCTTCATCGCCATACCCGGCGTCTTTAAACATGTTAAGAGCAGCTTCCCACACCTCGGCCAGGGTGATTTCATACTTAGGACCAAGAAAAGAGAGGCTGCCGCGTCCCAAGACACAGTGTAAATAAAAATCGAATAAAGTCGAATTGATATCGGTTTCCATGGTCTGAGCAGTTTCTTCGGCTGCAATTTTGCCAGCCATGGCCTCATCTCGATCTTTTTCGGTCTGAGCAAGTTGGGCTTTTAGCGCTTCTATCTCCATGTCCCGGGCGCTCAGTTTATTCTGCAACTGGGTGACATCAGTGCGGTGGTTCTCTACAGCTTGTTCTAACCTCTCAGCTTTAGCTTCAGCGTCCCTCTGGCTGGCGTGCGCATCTCGCACTTGTTTTTGCAATACCTCTTCTCTTTGGGTGTAAGTATTAGTAGAAGAGGCAAGATCATCTTTGAGCTGCTTTACTTCAGCTTCGAGTTTTTCATTGTATTCGGCTATCTCCTTCATCTCAGCGTTGTGTTGATCAAGAATCTTCTGCCATTCTGATTTGTCATTTTCCATGGTCAGCATTGCTTCGATGTTAGCCCGATTAACTCTTTGAAGTTCATCAACCAGCTTTTGCCATCCAGACATTCTATCGATATCAAGCTTGACAGCATCGAGATTTCTGTACATAGCTTCTTTGTCGATGGGGACCAAATCAAGGTCGAAGCGTACCCCCCTCAAACACCAGTTCGGGAATCGGCTCTGCAAAGTCGGGGGGCCCCTTTCAACATGGTACGAAGGCCTGTTGAGAAGTGTTTGGATGGCACTTCCTTCAAGAGCAGGAGATTTGGAAGGGATGTCAATAGAAACTGAGGCACCAGGTCTCTCAGATGTCACGGGCACGTGCTCCTCGCCAAGTTTGGTCCGCTTTCTCGAATCCTCAATATGGCTCTTCCCCCTATCATCGTGCGTTTTACGTTTATGGGAATCATCATCCCTTGGGAAGGATTCATGTCGCGTGCCCGCTCCCTCATGACGTTCTTCATACCTTCTCCTCTCTTCAGCTTTTCGCGCAGCTCTCTGCTCATTGGTCTCTCTGGGATCGGTATAGTATTGCTTGTAATCATAGCTGCCACGCCCTCCATAGCGTCGAAAGTCTTTGTAATAAGAACCGCTGCCGCTGCGCCCCATAGAGGAATCTGAAAAGGCAAAAATAGCAAGTCTTAGAAACTTCCGGAGAAAAGAAGTTAAATGTGAACAAATGCCAAAAAATCCTAAGTGTTGTGTGATGTGCAAGCTACGCGCATTAAGCTACAAACCACTCATTGGTGTAGAGGTGATGATAGCTTGGGTATGAGGAGTTGGTGTTTGTGTTGGTGTTAGTCGAAGAAGGGACGTCGCCTCAACTATAGGAGAGATAGTTTTAGACACGTCATCTCTAAAAAGCTCCTGTGAGGTCACTATTATGTCGCTCAACCCATCATAAACATCGTCACCATCATGCTCGGTGAGACTTGTTTTCTCAGTTCCTACATCAGCTAATCCCCCGAGAGGCTGTGAAGGTTCTTCTTCTTCCTCAATCGGGGCAAGTGCCGTCTTACTAGATGACCCCATAATGTCGGTAGGGGTGGAACATTTCACCAATGAAGCTTCGATGTTAGACTCTTTTGATGAGGGTTGTTCGATAGTAACGGGGGCATCCGATGCTTCAGTCGGGGAATCGGGAACTTCAGTCGGAGCTTCACAAAGCTGAGTATAGCGAGAAGGGTGGAGAAGTCCGTATTGATGTAGAAATTCGTCGCTTAGTAGAAACTTGATACTTCTCTCTTCTGCGGCTACAGCGCTCAGTCTATCAAAAGTCTGCCTATGTATCGGATCTCTAGAGGGAAGGGGAAGTGCTGAAAAAAGCAAAGAATGAGATTAGCAATTTGGACCCCGAAAAGAGTTAAAAAAGAAAGTGGAAAGACGGAAATAAATGATCTTACTTCCTACTCTCCAAGAAGCATAAAACTCTGGGGGACTGCGGGCAAAGAAAAATTGGTTTAAAAATCCATGGACACTTTCAGTAAGATCAAGAATGAGCTTGCGGTTTCTTGCACTTCTCACAATGATAAGAGAAGGATGGTCTTTGCTCTTTGCAAACGAGCATAAGTAGCGAATTTCTTCGAAGCTCGGCAGTCGGTCAAGATTTCTTCTGAACAAAACACCCAACCCCATCAAGATAGCGTAACCATTAGGATGAAGTTGGAACGGAGAAATTGACATCCGAAGAAGAAGAATTCGAAGAAAGTCATTGAAAGGTGGGATCGCCCCACTTAAGCACATATGACGATTAACCGCGACAAAACCATAGGGAGGTCTGTCAGCAGTATCATTCGGTCCAGGAAATATGACATCATCTTCAGCAAAGCCGAATTGAGTACGCAACTGAATAAATGTTCTCGAAGATAGAATAGTCGAAGTTCTTTCCGGAGGATTCTCTATAGGAACAGCTATCGGGAAAGTTTCTTCTTCTTGACTTGCTGCTTCTTCTCCTTGATGGGAAGTCATTCTACACAAGCAATTGGATATTCAAACATGAAGGCGCACGTTTCCTAAAGTGTGTGAAGTGTTGTACAAGTATCAATCAAACAATAAGCAAAGGTAACTGGAATAAAACCTAGCAAACATTTGTTAGTTATAAAAACCAGGAATCTTTGTTTTGAGTTTGAATATGCAAATACAATGTTGATGCAAACAAATCAGTTCAAATTGTTGATACTTTGCATTAATATTCTACTTTAGTCAATTAATTTACAACATTTCATGCAATATGTTCATATCTCTTATCTTGTCTTAACTAATCTGTCATTTGATATGGGCAGTCAATGGCAGTATGTGCGCCTTGGTTTTCTTTGTTTGTATGTTATTATCAACAGGTTTACAGCTCAAAAGCGAGAATGATCTGTAAAGTAACACAATGGAATTCAAGCAAACTTGAAGCTAGGACAGTTCAAAATGTTCAAAATGTAAGCAACTTAGTCGGAAGTCCGGGTCAAAATACTTGAAGAAGGCCTATGTTTCTAAGTGTCAATACGTCCAGAGCCCAAGTGTTAGCTCGGCTACGGTTCAAAAAATTCTCATGCGAGATAAGACTAAGTCGGTAACGGGTCAGAATCTAGGTGGTTCAGCTTGGCGACTCATTTCCTCTAGTTCGCATGGGGGAGATAAGAGGGCAAGCTCCAAGTCGAAGGGCAGGAATTTCTCAAAGTCTTAACTCGGTCACGATCTAAGCTTTAATGTTTAGGTCGGCGAAATTCTCTCAAGCATTATCTCAACCACGATTTAAGGTCGTGTAAGAGCTAGATCGGTCGAAGGCTAAGCCACCTAAACCCACTAACTCGCCTTCGAGCCAACATCCCACAGCATTAAACCCGATAACCCTATAGCCATTCCTTCAACACCCACTTCTACTCATGCTGCCGAATCACCCAATTGAACAATTCGGAATCGAGCTTAAGATGATAAACCATCTTCATCGCCTCAACGACCAATCTGAAGCCAAAACTTCATAACCTAAGTTTCATCAACTATGAATACGATGGGGTTCATAATGAAGCGTCGTGCAAGAAGGCGATTCGGTGCAAGGAGGCGATTCGAGTTCGAACAAACAAGAAATGTGAATCGGCAATAAATTACAATCAGGAAAACCACTTACACGATGCGTAGCAGAGATTATTTGTGATCGATTGAATAAAGTTGCTTTTAAGATCTGAGGGTGCTTTAATGGCGGAATTGAGCAAGGGTTTGAATAAAGAAAAAGGAGGAAGGGGGCTAATTTATATCTCATGGTGAAGGAATGTTAAACAACACTAACTGGTAAGTCGTACGCGATCTACCGACCTAAGAGAAGCCGAGCTAAGATATTTCGAAGCACACGACTTAAGTCTAAGGCGTATACTTCGAGGGGCAAATGTTAACCCTACCTCGGTTACGACTCAGCAGGTCTAGTGCGTGGAGATGGCGCCGACCCAAGAGATGCCGACCTAACTGAGTAAGAATTGTGCAGGGTCTGCCGATCTAAAGGACATACCGACCTAACTGCTTAAGGCTTAAAAAGCAGGCCGACCTAACCATTCGCATGACTTGCCGACCCAATGCCCTCACATAGATGCCGACCTAGTGCTTCAGAAGGAACTGGCCTAACGACTCAAGAAATGACAAGGGATCCGACTTAACATGACGCCGACCTAACTGCCTAATGAAGCTGCCGACCTAATTCGATCCGACTTAAGGACTTAACATGCTTACCGACCTAACTGAGTGGAACAAGTTCGCGACTTACACTTGTGTCGTGACCGACCCATGGTCTGTGCTAGGACGTGCGCGACCTGGGCAAGTGAAGGGGAGTTAGTTCACGTTTAGCTCGTCAATTCTTTAAATCGGTAACGACCTATTTAAACATGCACTTCCCATTTAAGTCGGAGGCCATGCATCAGAGAGAGGGGGCGACCTACGACCTAGCTTGACCCGGTAACGACTTTGGACTTGTGCAAATCCAACGCAGCTTGATCATGTGAGGGCTCCTATAAGCCGGCTGCGACTTAACTGGGTCGGTGAGGAGTTAAGACCGAGCCTAAGTCCATAATCTTTGCCTATAAATACCACCCTACCTTCAACATTAAAAGGACTTTTTTTTTGGGGGGGTTGATTAATTTCAAGCGCCATTACTCTGCCGAATTCCAGACTACTTCAAAGCTTTTGAGATCTAACAAACTTCTAAAAGAACTCCATGAAGGAATCATCTACATTCACCATGGATTTTAAGATGATTGTCAACGTCAAAGCTTGAGCTACTTGTTTTACATATCCCATCACTTGAAGTGTGTTGTAATTGAGAGATTTTGTAAAGAATTGTAATCAAACTAGTGATAAAAAGATTAAAGTGGACGTAGGCTGGATTATAAGCCGAACCACTATAAATACTGTGTCTCTTACTGTTTTTCTACATACTTTCTGCTTATTTCTGATTCCCGTACGAACGGGTGGTGCTTTCACAATCACATCCTATTCACCAGGGTGTTAGCGTTTAAATTTGAGCGTTAACAGCATGGATCTGCTTTATGCCTTAGGTCGCTAGGTCGCTTAGGTCTTGCATCTCGTTAGGTTGTTAGGTAATTGACCCGCTGTGTCACTTGGTGCTTTAGGTCGCTAGGTCGCGTATGACGTTAGGTCGCTGTAGAACTTCGTTCATGTTAACTCGTTCACACTTTAACTCCTTTGATCGCTTATCTCTTTAGGTCGTTGAGTCGTGAAACAGAGGAGTTAACAAGTTCTTACACCTCGAGTCTTCACCCTTCACTTGAGATTCACGACCTATCGTTAATTTGGACCGATGTGGTTTTTGGATATCCAAATCTGGAAACCCGATCCCGGTCTCATCGAAATCCAAAGCGTGTCATTTAGGTCCAAGTTGTTTTAGAGTTTAATACAATTCAATACAATTATCTATATACACACAGATAGATAATTCACAGATTCATAATAGATAATCATAATTATCATCACAACAGAAAATCCATATTATCATTATCAAAAGATAATCCATATCATCATCACAATGCAACCAATGCATCCATATCACACAACATTACTTATCTCATAGTTGTGATTTCAAACCATCCAAGGCAACCAATATCATCCATACATAAGCAATGATCTATAATCACACCATCTATAATTAATTTAAAATGAATTAAATTAATTACAATACCTTTAATTGATTTAAAATGAATTAAATTAATTACTTACATCAATATAAATCTTGCTTACATATCCATTAATTAATTACAAATTAATTAATTAATTATACTCTAATTATACACCTTAATTAATCACCCTTGATTAATTATTCTTTAATTACATTCAAGTAATTATCCTTTAATTAATTTAACAAATTAATTATTCTAAAACAAATACAGTAATTAACCTTTAATTACTTCAATTAATTAATTAACTATAATTAATTACATTAATCCTTAATTAATTACATTAATTAATTACCCTTAATCGCTTATTATTGATTAATAAATCTTGATTAATCAATCTTGATTAATCAATCTTAATTACATTATTAATTATATTAATTAATGATCTCTAATTACATTTAATTAATTACCTTATTTAAATTAATTACATTAAGTAATTAATCTTAATTAAACCACAATTATTAATCACTCCTGATTAATCATATTCGGTAATAATTACTTCATCAAATTAATTACTCCTTAATTAATTTCTTTAATTAATACCTTGATTAATTATACAAAGTAATTCAATCCAAATTACTTTCATCATTAAACCATCTTCCACTAATTACATTTGGTACTTATCATTAATTACTTCACTAAGTAATTATACTTCATCAATTAAATTAAGTAATTATTATCAAATCATTCAGTGATTAAAATTAATTAAACTTAATTAATTAATTTAAACCAATCACATTAAACTCCATTAATTACATTAAGTAATTAATTCCTTAATTACTTCCATTAAGTAAATAAACTTAAATAAATTCCACAATTGATTATCATTTAATTGGTTAATCTAATCAATTATTAAAAATTAATCATATTAATTAGTTGTTAAATAATCCTTAGTTAATGACCTTCATTAACTATCAACCATTCTTTAATTACTTTTCTTAAGTAATTATCTTTCATTAATCATTATTAATTTCAAATTAATTAATCTTTAATATCCAATTGATTAACCTTTAATTATTTAGTTAATTAAGTGTTAACTTTAACTTAATTGATTCATAATTACTTGATTAATTAATAAATCATTAATTAAATCTAATTAGTGATCCTTCATTACGGATTAATTATCCTTAATTAATTAATTAACTTAAACTCTAAATTAATAATTTAAAACCCTTAATTACCTTAAATAATTATCCATTCCATTAATTAAGTAAATAAATTATTCATTTAATTATCTTAATAATTAAATGAAATTATAATTCATTCAATTCTAAATTTACTTTAAGGTAAACCTTTCTTATCTATGGTTAAATTATCATTCATAAATACATTTGAAAACATTTATTTCAAATTTAAATTTCAAGTTTCATTTTAAATTCAAGTTTTAAAATGAAAACCAATTTATCTTTAACCAATTTAAAACTTTGAAATTCACATTTTTAAGAGTACTTAATTTAAAGATTTTAAACTAAATTCCTTTTTAATTTCGAATCATTAAAGTATATTCTAACTTTTAAACTTAATTACAATATCTAAATTTATAAACTTTATCTTATTTCCAAAACTTATGATTCATATTCAATTTGAATTCAAATTTAAAATTCTGATTTAACTCTGTCTAAATCCTCTTTTACATTTCAAACTCCATTTAAATTCAAATTCTTTATTTACACTTTAAACTTCTAAAACACTTTTATGTTATGAAGACAATTTGAATTTAAAACTCATTTATTTCCAAACTAATATTCAAATTAAACTTGAATTTATTTTAGACCTAGATTTAACTTAAACTAAGATTGAAAACTAGATTTAAACCCTATTTCAAAACTTTACTTTCATTTAAATTCAGGTTTTAAATTTTATTTTAAAATTTTAAAACAGAATAACAGGTTTTTTTTAAACCTGTTACCATACTCAAACCCGAGCCAGAGCAAATTTTGCTTCGAGTCAACCAGCCAACAACTTCGAGCAAAACACAACAACTACTCGAGTGATTCTCGAGTTCATCCCACTGCTTCCACCTAGGCAAACATCAGAAACCAAAAGTGCACGGTTCACGTCCACCGTGCCTCCGACCAACTCCAGCCACCTCCGGTGGTCTCCCCACATCGGCGACCAACCCCACGTCCCAACACGACCAACAAATCACCCCTCCACAGCTCGAAATCGAATTCAAGTCCTTATCTGAAACCTGGAACAACATACCATCACTAACCCTAAACCTATCATCGCCACATTCACGGCCTTCCGACCACCAGAATAGCAGTGACTTCGGCCACAAACTCGTCAATGGCCATACTTCCATCTCACCAAACCTCACTGCACTCAATCAAACATTAAAGTCGTGCCGATCAATTTTACTAAACCTTCCAAAAACTAGGGCTACAAATTCAAATCGACCACGCGCTCCTCCAAAATGAATTGATTGATTTTCTTTGCATTTTTCCTTTAATCCATGCTCACTTCCCTATCAATAATGAAGAATACAACATCCAAAATCCTAGAGATCAACAGGAATCCCCTATTTTCCATTTTCTGTTCATTTTAGAACTGCACTTATTCCTCATTCTTAAAAATCTTGATTTTAATGTTAAAAATCACGATTTTGTTTATATATTCATTTCATAATACTAAATTTATAAACTACACAGTTTGAATTTTCACATACTTTAACATGCACTGATGTTTTTATACTTCCAACGTGATTTCAAATTTAATTTGACTTAAACAAAATTTTAAAACCTTCTCTATGACATAACAACAAGTTTTATTTAAATTCTAAGTACTAACATCAATGGGTTCAAGAGAATATGAATTTTGAATCAAGTCTTGAGCTTGAAAACTGGTAACAGAGATGAAAACGGAACATATACACATATCTACACATCCATATATATAAATAGAAAATCATCACATATAAATATTTATTCAACACACATTCATTCCAGATCTCAGCATGCAACCATAATCAATTTAAGATTTTAAAAAATGTGATGTTACTCACCTGTTATTCAGAAGAACAGAGCAGGTTTATGTTGAAAGCAATTTTGAATTTGCAGGCTACAATCTTGAAACTGAAATGCTCTTGAAATTTTGAGTTGTTGAAGCTTTAAAACTTGATCTTTAAAAAGGACTACATGCATGCTGCTGCTTTGAATCCCAAATTTGAAATGATGCAGTTGCCTTGATTGAATATGCAGGCTTTAAAGCAGTTTTGCCTTGAAACTTTACAGGGTATAGATTTACAGGAAATGAAACTTTTATCTTATCAATTTAAAACCATGTATTATTTATTAAATAGCTTTTGAAAGTTTAACTTTAAAATTATACCCAATTTTACCAAAGATATAAATATTTAGAAATCAAGATTTTTTTATTTATTCAATTTAAAACAAGGCATATCTATTTACAATATATACATATTTTATATACATTATAAATAGAAAACAATCATTAGCTTTTAAAAGATAAAATCTATCAATTAAATATTTATTTTAATTGGATTATTAAATAAATTCCAATCTTATTAATAAAGATTATCAAATCAATTTAATTTCTAATTCAGATTATTAAATTGATATTGCCTAAAATTCCGGGTCATCACATTTCTCCCCCCTTAAAAGAATTTCGTGCCCGAAATTTAAAACAAAGGTAATTTAATAATCTCATTAAAGATTTAATTTAAAAACACAAGCATATACCAATGATATGCTAACAACCATAGCAATCAATTCATCCAATCAAACAAATCTAACTATCTAGACAAAATTCTGGATAGAGCTTCCTCGAGTTTCCCCGGTATAAATATCGAGATACTCGTTCTACAGAATTCAAACAATCAATACTACTAAGATATAGAGCTCCTATTCATCTGGATCTATAGAACTAGACAGCATATCAGACTACAGATGAGTCTGACTCAACATCCAAACCTCCTGAACTGCTGGTTCCAAAACCAGAGATAGATCATACACGTACTCCCTCAGAGATATGTGAAACTCATTGAATCCCAGTTATCCAAACTGGCAATTCAATCCTGAAAACCAAACACTTATCCTCACCAGAACAAAGAAAAGATCCAAACATCATGGAGCTAGCTTTCCAACCTTACCCAAAACTTATAGCTCCTTCGATCGGAGAAAACTTAATCAAAACCAAATCTCTGACTCCAAAATCCAAATTCCTTCGTCTCTTATCCACAAAAAAGTCTTCGGATGATCCTGGGCTGCCAACATCCTTCTTGATCATCCCAACCCTTGTTGATTCCTCTAGAAACAAACTAGACCAAAAATAACCCAACCCAATGATCTCATCAAGATCAATCCAAAACGAAGAACTCAAATTCTACTCCATAACCAGCAGAAGACTGAACTTACTTCTCCTTATCCGAAAAAGACAATCAGAAACACTCCCAAACTACTTCCGCTACACAACTTTGATCCGAAGTAGATAAGAAAATGCTGATGAAGAATACAAGCACAAACTGGACATCACTTCCCAGAAATATGGTTCAGCAGATCCATAAAAGAAAACTCAGAAACTCCTCCGAAACCTGAGTTGCTTCACCAACCTCTATCTCCAGGAACCATCCTTCAACTAAGCTGAACCACCGATTTCACTCCTGGAATCCTAGTCGATAGGAAAGCTCAATCTCCAGATGCGGGCAAACCTCTGATTTCCCAAAAGACATCCAGAAAATCTCCAACAACCCAAGAGAACACTCAACTATCGCAAGTCACTTTTGCGATCAACCCAGATCAATTTCAAAGAAAAACTGTTCTCCCTTTACCAAACAGAACAGCTTACACTTATCTAGCCAATCCATCAGAGAAATGGATCCACTTCGCTGCTTCTGAACTCCATCTCCAGAAAAACTACTCAGCTAAAGAACTTCCTGCCGGCACATAGAACACTCCAAGCTGCATTGCAGACACCGATGCCAAAAACTTCCCAATCCAAAAATCTTCGAGAAACTCGAACTTCAAAGCCAACCACAACATCCTACTGAATCCAGCCAGTACACTGAAGCAGACACATTACCCTAAACTTATTCTAAAGAAACATCTTCGGACACAATCCATGGTCACTGCATCTCATCATGCAGCTATTACTTCCTGAGGTATCAAGATACCATCACTTGCTTCTACCCCCCCCCTCCCCCCCCGATAGAACCAAACTCTACTCACCAAACTCTGCGCTTCAAAGATGTACTCTGAACCTCAACATGTTTCCTTCATAGATCGATGAAATCTTTCATCACAACAAAGCTCACTCGAGACGGTATTAGGTCTACAGTCTCGACAGGTACACTTCCAACCTCAAACACTCAAAACTCCAACCAATGGTAGTAATCATGTTACACACACCACTACCTTACCTACCTTTATAACCTATATTGGAAAACATGTACGAGTAACCCAACAAAAAGGTAGAATAAATAAATATATATATATATTTATATTTAAAATTACAAATACGCTCTCTCAAGAAAGAAACCACTCCAAAGCCTAGGTATTCACTCAACCTTGCGCTCTGATACCACTATAACGACCCGCCATTCATCTCCACAGAATGACACATCATTAATAGGAAATAAAGGGATAGAAAGTGAAAGAAAGAGAAGAAAGAAGAAACAACACATCAGAACCTAAATAGCGGAACGAATAAATTATAGTAATAACATAGGATATTACATAGTATAAAAAAAAATCGGAGTTACATAGATTAAACATCACGTACTAGATAGTTATAAAAACCTGTCTAGTTATACAACTCAATACACAATACAGAGATACCAATCATAGCGGAACACTATATATCTACACGCTGAAGCCTCCTGCTCCATTGCTCCTCCACAATTCGTCAAAGCTAACCTGAATCCCATGGCTACTCGTAAAATTTGAGTACCCAAGGGTTTAAGAAAACAAAAATAAACTCCGGGTCAGACATGGGTCTGGTGTGAGTAACAGGTTAAGGTTGCTTAACTTTGAAAAAACCTTTGAAAAGAAAAGGTATCACATAAGACTTCCCACATATAAACATGGAAAAGTTTTTACCTTACGCTAACCAAAACATTTGATAGAAAATTCTGTGATATTACAATAGGCCTAGGGTTTCCAAGTAAATAGAAAATAGCCGAAATTGTTACATTTATTAAATTCCAGCATACATAGGTATACAATCAAATCTGAGGGCGCTTATTGCATTTTGGATTCCATACAATGGCAGGGCTACCGGGATACCGTCCGTCACAGTACGTGGCCTAAATCACCGTACCGAGGATCACTCCCAATTCCCGGCAACACAAAGCCGGAACCATTGCTTGTTGAAAAGACCCGAACAAGACAACCGCGCAGTTGGTGCGCATATCCAACCGCCTACTAATCCGAATAAAAAGGGACCTCTAGACAGGGGGAAATCTCGTCCTACTTGGGCATGACCCACTTAGCCTTGCTGCACCTCCCCTGTTTTAGCCATTCCCGGCTGATGAGGCTTGAGGCTACAATTACCTTTATAGGACACATCTCTTAGAATGCTCATCATCCATCTGACAATGTTCTGAAAGCATTCAATCCATACAAGTTCGTTCCGGGTTCAAACGAAACCGAAGGCATTATCTCGTTACACTCATTTTGGAATCACCCTCAGAGTTAACGACGATAACCCTTGCACTCTAAATCTTAATCTCGAATCTGAAAGTACTATCTCCGTCAAACTCATCTCAAAATCATCCTCGAAGTTATACTGACGAATAGTTTTGTTAACGCTAAAATTAGACGCTAACACCCCGGTGTAAGTAGAGATAAAGTGAAAGCACCACCCGTCGATACGGGAATTAGAAACAAGCAGAAATTACAGAAAAACAGTAAAGAGAAAACAATTTTATAGTGGTTCGGCTTCAAGTCAAGCCTACGTCCACTTTAATCTTCTTTATTGCTGATTCGATTACAACTTTACAACAATCTTCGATTACAACACTACTAAGACAAGTAACTAGAACTCTGATGTAGAAGGGTTCTTTGAATTCATGTCGAATGTGTTAGATCTCTTCTTGAAGTTAGTAGAAGTGTCTTCGGTGTTTGAAGTGTTGGATGAGTTGAGAAAACAGCGGAGTGTAGGTGTTCCAAAAGTGAGCCAAACCTTCTTCAGTTGGAGAAGGTGAGGTATTTATAGGGAGAATCTGGAGTTAGGTCGTAGGTCGTGAGCGACCTAGGGGTAGGTCCTAGGTCGTAGGCGACCTAATGGACACGGTTTACGGCTTAACAGGGGTGCATCTGATTACCTGAACATGCTGGTAGGTCGTAGCGACCTAGGGAGAAGCGGCATAAGAAGTTGTGGCATAAGGAGTTGTTTTGGTCCGCTTAGGTCGCGAGCGACCTAACGAAGGAGTTGCATGCATACGGCCTCATTCTGTCTTAATCTGTTAGGTCGTTAGGTCGTTAGGTCGCTAGAGTCTTTAGGTAGTTAGGTTGTTAGGTCGCTAAGTTGTATCGCATGGATCTGCTTTATGCCTTAGGTCGCTAGGTCGCTTAGGTCTTGCATCTCGTTCGGTTGTTAGGTAATTGACCCGCTGTGTCACTTGGTGCTTTAGGTCGCTAGGTCGTGTATGACGTTAGGTCGCTGCAGAACTTCGTTCATGTTAGCTCGTTCACACTTTAACTCCTTTGGTCGCTTATCTCTTTAGGTCGCTGAGTGGTGAAACAGAGGAGTTAACAAGTTCTTACACCTCGAGCCTTCATCCTTCACTTGAGATTCACGACCTATCGTTAATTTGGACCGATGTGGTTTTTGGATATCCAAATCTGGAAACCCGATCCCGGTCTCATCGAAATCCAAAGCGTGTCTTTTAGGTCCAAGTTGTTTTAGAGTTTAAAACAATTCAATACAATTATCTATATACACACAGATAGATAATTCACAGATTCACAATAGATAATCATTATTATCATCACAACAGATAATCCATATTATCATTATCAAAAGATAATCCATATCATCATCACAATGCAACCAATGCATCCATATCACACAACATTACTTATCTCATAGTTGAGATTTCAAAACATTCAAGGCAACCAATATCATCCATACATAAGCAATGATCTATAATCACGCCATCTATAATTAATTTAAAATGAATTAAATTAATTATGATGCCTCTAATTAATTTAAAATGAATTAAATTAATTACGATGCCTCTAATTAATTTAAAATGAATTAAATCAGTTACTTACATCAATATAAATCTTTCTTACATATCCATTAATTAATTACAAATTAATTAATTAATTATGCTCTAATTATACACCTTAATTAATCACCCTTGATTAATTATTCTTTAATTACATTCAAGTAATTATCCTTTAATTAATTTTACAAATTATTTATTCTAAACCAAATACAGTAATTAACCTTTAATTACTTCAATTAATTAATTAACTATAATTAATTACATTAATCCTCAATTAATTATATTAATTAATTACCCTTAATCACTTATTATTGATTGATTAATCTTGATTAATCAATCTTAATTACATCATTAATTATATTAATTAATGATCTCTAATTACATTTAATTATTTACCTTACTTAAATTAATTACATTAAGTAATTAATCAATTACTTAATTAAACCATAATTATTAATCACTCCTGATTGATCATATTCAGTAATTAACTAACTTTAATTACTTCATCAAATTAATTACTCCTTAATTAATTTCTTTAATTAATCCATTGATTAATTATACAAAATAATTCAATCCAAATTACTTTCACTATTAAACCATCTTCCACTAATTACATCCAGTACGTATCATTAATTACTTCACTAAGTAATTATACTTCATCAATTACATTAAGTAATTATTATCAAATCATCCAGTGATTAAAATTAATTAAACTTAATTAATTAATTTAAACCAATCACATTAAACTCCATTAATTACATTAAGTAATTAATTCCTTAATTACTTCCATTAAGTAATTAAACTTAAATAAATTCCACAATTGATTATCATTTAATTTATTAATCTAATTAATTATTAAAAATTAATCATATTAATTAATTGTTAAATAATCCTTAGTTAATGACCTTCATTAACTATCAACCATTCTTTAATTACTTTTCTTAAGTAATTATCTTTCATTAATCATTATTAATTTCAAATTAATTAATCTTTAATATCTAATTGATTAACCTTTAATTATTTAGTTAATTAAGTGTTAGCTTTAACTTAATTGATTCATAATTACTTGATTAATTAATAAATCATTAATTAAATCTAATTAATGATCCTTAATTACGGATTAATTATCCTTAATTAATTGATTAACTTAAACTCTAAATTAATAATTTAAAACCCTTAATTACCTTAATTAATTATCCATTCCATTAATTAAGTAAATAAATTATTCATTTAATTATCTTAATAATTAAATGAAATTATAATTCATTGAATTCTAAATTTATTTTAAGATAAACCTTTCTTATCTATGGTTAAATTATCATTCATAAATACTTTTGAATATTTCAAATTTAAATTTCAAATTTCATTTTAAATTAAAGTTTTAAAATGAAAATCAATCTATCTTTAACCAATTTAAAACTTTGAAATTCACATGTTTAAGAGTACTTATATAAAAGAAATTTAAAGATTTTAAACTAAATTCCTTTTTAATTTCAAATCATTAAAGTATATTTTAACTTTTAAACTTAATTAAAATATTTAAATTTATAAACTTTATCTTATTTCCAAAACTTATGATTCAAATTCAATTTGAATTCAAATTTAAAATTCTGATTTAACTTTGTCTAAATCCTCTTTTACATTTCAAACTCCATTTAAATTCAAATTATTTATTTACACTTTAAACTACTTAAACACTTTTATGTTATGAAGACAATTTGAATTTAAAACTCATTTATTTCCAAACTAATATTCAAATTAAACTTGAATTTATTTTAGACTCGGACTTAGCTTAAACTAAGATTGAAAACTAGATTTAAACCCTATTTAAAAACTTTACTTTCATTTAAATTCTGGTTTTAAATTTTATTTTAAAATTTAAAACAGAATAACAGGTTTTTTTTAAAACCTGTTACCATACTAAAACCCGAGCCAGAGCAAATTTTGCTTCGAGTCAACCAGCCAACAACTTCGAGCAAAACACAGCAACTACTCTAGTGATTCTCGAGTTCATCCCACTGCTTCCACCCAGGCAAACATCAGAAACCAAAAGTGCACGGTGCACCTGCACCGTGCCTCCGACCAACTCCAGACACCTCCGGTGGTTTCCCCACATCGACGACCAACCCCACGTCCCAACTCGACCAACAAATCACCCCTCCACAGCACGAAATCGAATTAGAGTCCTTATCTGAAACCTGGAACAACATACCATCATCAACCCCAAACCTGTCATCACCACATTCACGGCCTTCCGACCACCAGAATAGCAGTGACTCCGGCCACAAACTCGTCAATGGCCATACTTCCATCTCACCAAACCTCACTACACTCGATCAAACATTAAAGCCGTACCGATCAATTTTACTAAACCTTCCAAAAACTAGGGCTACAGATTCAAATCGACCACGCGCTCCTCCAAAATGAATTGATTGATTTTCCTGGCATTTTTCCTTTAATCCATGCTCACTTCCCTATCAATACTGAAGATTGCAACATCCAAAATCGTAGAGATCACCAGGAATCCTCTATTTTCCATTTTTTATTCATTTCAGATCTACACCTATTCCTCATTCCTAAAAATCTTGATTTTAATGTTAAAAATCATGATTTTGTTTATATATTCATTTCATGATACAGAATTTATAAACTACACAGTTTGAATTTTCACATATTTTAACATGCATTGATGTTTTTATACTTCCAGTGAGATTTCAAATTTAATTTAACTTAAACAAAATTTTAAAACCTTCTCTATGACATAACAACAAGTTTTATTTAAATTCTAAGTACTAACATCAATGGCTTTAAGAGAATATGAATTTTGAATCAAGTCTTGAGCTTGAAAACTGGTAACAGAGATGAAAATGGAACATATACACATATCTACACATCCATATATATAAACAGAAAATCATCACATATAAATATTTATTCAACACACATTCATTGCAGATCTCAGCATGCAACCATAATTAATTTAAGATTTTAAAAATGTGATGTTACTCGCCTGTTATTCAGAAGAACAGAGCAGGTTTATGTTGAAAGCAATTTTAAATTTGCAGGCTGCAATCTTGAAACTGAAATGCTCTTGAAATTTTGAGTTGTTGAAGCTTTAAAAATTGATCTTTAAAAAGGACTACATGCATTTAGCTGCTTTGAATCCCAAATTTTAAATGATGCAGTTGCCTTGATTGAATGTGCAGGCTTTAAAACAGTTTTGCCATGAAACTGTACAGGGTATAGATTTACAGGAAATTGATTTTGATTTGCATGTTTTGATTTCATGATTTTGGTTTTAGAGGAAGTGTGTTTCAGATTTTCCTGGCTTTAGATTTTAGAAAAAGAAAAGAAAAATGAGGAAAGAAGATTTTATATAAGCTGAAATTATTTGAAAATAAAAACAAAAGGAAAAGCTAAATTCAATTTTGACACTTGTCCCTAAATATAACATTTGTCATATTAGTTGTTAATCACTTAACACATGTTATATTAGTTTCTTAACAATTTAACACATGTTTCACTTAAGCTAATTAGTTATATTTAAATGTTAATTAATATTTAGTTAGTATGTTAAATGTAGTTTATACCTAATTAATTAATTACAATTAAATGTAAATTAGTTATTTAGTTAATAGATTAATATAAGATAAATGTAAATCTATGTTTAATTAATTAGTTAATGTGTACTTATTTATATGTAGGAAATTTTGAAATGAATAAATCCAATTATATTTATAAAATAAAGGTTTATACATATATTTTGAAATCCAAAACAAATTAAAAATTTATGCTTTAAATTTCAAAGCTTTAAATTCAAATCCAAATCAAATTCTAAAATTAAATTTTGAAATAACAAACTATTATAGTCTATTTGTTAAAAACAGTACATTGTTATATTTTGAAAATAACAAATTTGACAACTATAAATAATTTATAAAAGAAATTGTTCTTTATTAATAAATTACTTATTTTATCACACTATACTTAAAAAGGAAATCAAAATAAACCTTATTGTTAGTTTATTTAAATTTAAACTCAAAATCAATTTAAACAAATTAAACTTTTATCTTATCAATTTAAAACCATATATTATTTGTTAAATAGCTTTTAAAAGTTTAACTTTAAAATTATACCCAATTTTACCAAAGATAAAAATATTTAGAAAACAAGATTTATTTATTTATTAAATTTAAAACAAGGCCTATCTATTTACAATATATACATATTCTATATACATTATAAATAGAAAACAATTATTAGCTTTTAAAAGATAAAACTATCAATTAAATATTTATTTTAATTGGATTATTAAATATATTCCAATCTTATTAATAAAGATTATCAAATCAATTTAATTTTTAATTCAGATTATTAAATTGATATTGCATAAAATTACGGGTCAATCACAATACTTATCCTCTTTTATTTTAATTTCGTCTGATGGATCCACTTTGGTGGCTGATAATATATTTTGTGTGCGAAGATACTTGGATTTTTTTAAACTTTTCTTGATTTTCAAGCTAATAGATATTTATATGTTTACTTCTTTCATTCCATACTTGTTTCTTCCTTTGCAAGCCTTTCATATGTACTTTTTTCTTGTTTCATATTTTGAATGTATCTATTTCTTTTCTTTGTTTGAATGTATATATAACTGTTTTCTTATGCAAGCTTACATACTTGAATATATTTTTATCTTTTCTTTTGTCTTTTGTATTCACTTTATATTTTACAAAGTTTATTAACATGTTGTTTGAACTTATCTAATTTATTTCTATGTTCCTACTTTATATTTTATAATTTATCATATATATTTATATATTTCAAATATCCTAATTAATTCTCAATTAATACAAAATTTAACTATTATTTTATATTATTTACCAATTATTTCACAATTTTTATTCAAAAATTAAATAAATTAACAATTTAAAATTAGATAAAATTCGGGATCGTTACAGATTCCCCCTTAAGAAATTTCGTCCCCCAAGTTTGTAGGCACAAAAACAACGAAGATAGATACACAAAGACAGAGAAACAATTTTCCAGGTAAAATTGGATATCTATTCTGTATTTGGCTTACCAAATCAGAATATCAACAATAGATACAGGAACGAATCTATTTAACACTTCACAAGTTACTCGGGTTATCCAGATCTACGAAATACGCAAGGCACTGATAAGTTCGAAGGGATAACTAACCATTCGTAGAATATATCGAATCTCAGAAAATAGATAGATAGATTCAATCTTCTACAATTTCTCAAACACTAAGTATGGATTCCAAATTCAAGTCGGAATACTTATACTTTGGGGTAAATATAACTTGTCCCTCTTCGAACTTTGATATTCACAAGAAATTACAATAGAATTTCGAATTTGGTCTTAATCGAAATCGTTTTATCAATACAAATCTTCATATTCAACTTTATATTTACTTTACCAATTTATTTCAAATAGAATTTCAAATTATTGAAGTTAAAAACTGAAAGCTGATAGAGATTTAACGAAGAGAATACGAAATAGAAACTTATCTACACGATTCGTAAGGGCCACCATCATACCAAAGCTTCTCCCTCGAGCTTCCACAAAGCAAATCAAATAATTGAAATCGAATCAAAGGAAATTGATAGAGAAAGATTATTTCCGTTGTTGCAGAGTATTTACCATTCATAATCGTATTCCGTTGTCCCCTATCTCATCCTCTTCTCGCACTCATATTCACTATTAGTGGATAGTAAGAGAATTTACTAAGGCATTCAAACGGATTAGGGATATACTCATTCTAGGGTATACTTCACCCTATCTAATGAGTTACTTAATGTGTTATACACCTGAGCTAAAGTTTTAACTCTCATCTCTGATACCAAATGTGACGATCCCGACTCGATCTTCGAAAATCAGCACCGAATACGACACTCATATTCAAATGCCGCAAACCCAAACGTCGAATCTGGTGCGCCGGAGCTTATAACCCCATTAATTACAACACAGCGAAAGAAAAAGAATAATACATGGATATACAACCCCGATACAATAGAGTGATACAATGAATATCTATATACATTAGAGATATGATACAAGAAATAGCAGCGGAATAGAAAATAGATAACACAAGCAGCGGATAATCCCCATCTCCAAGATAGGCTTCAAGAGAGAACTCCAATATCGGTAATCCCCATCTCAAAGGCACCGATCCCGAAATAGTTATTAAACCTGATTATCTGAAAACCCAACTCTAGACTGCCCGTGTGGAAAATTATGGGCACCCAGAGTTTAGGAAAGGAACAATAAACTCCAGGTCAGTCATGGGACTGGTGTGAGTAACAAAACAGTTTGGTCTTTAAATAAAACAAGATTTATAAAAGAGAATCCAATATACTTTTGGAAAATGAAACTACCATAAGGCCTCCCACCACACACACAATGCAAACGCAGAATTGGAGGAGATTTCTCCTTATGATAGTCAAACATGCTTGATACGAGAGAATTTCTTGATATTATTACTATAAGTGCAAAGTGTGGAAAACAATTTCGAAAGTATAATATAAATCTTAGCCAGCATAGGTACCATTATATTATGCCTGCTATAGCTACCTTCTAAGGAGGCAGGTTATACAATTGCAATCGTAAAGGGCACGTATTGTTTTGTTTAGATTTCCAACAAATGGTCGGGCAAAAGGAACTTCCCAAATAAAATGGAACGCCTCTAGAGGGACGTCCCCGGATCCAAACCGGATCTCTGCTAGACAAGGCCGGGTTACCTCTGTAATAGGTAACTACTGACACGAGAATGCCATCCCCCGATCGTTTGTGACCTTTATCCGAGGATCCTCTCAGCCAACAACCACAAAGAAATAAGTTTGCAGCAACCACGAAGTTAAGTATCTAGGCTCCATACCATGATTTCACTCATAATCCAGAAGGAAATGACATACCCTCAGAAGGCGCTACCTTTAAATAACCTTGCTGCTACGATTCCTGTTTCGACCATAACCGGGTTGTGAGGTTCGACGAAGTCTCGTACACAAAGCTATGCTTTTCACAAAAGCCACGCTTTGATCAACAAATGATCAGCAGCACTCAACATGCCACATTACCAAGTTGGGAATATATTACTGATAACCTTCAACAACATAACCTTTGAGCTCGTACGTCTCAAAGAAGGGTGTTAAGCTAAGAGAATAAATTCTCCACCACCAACAGATATGTATTCGAAAGAAATCTGCTTTATATCTCAAAATGTAATGTCAAATATATAATCCATAAAAGTCTGTTCTGGGTTCGAACGATTCCGAAGGCACTTCCGAAGAATCCCTTGCAAATCCGGGTATTCACAATCCCGATCGGACTTCCCATCACTTAGGGAATCTCTATACCAAAGCAACTCAGTGCAGAGACAATCGATAGGTCATCCTCTCGTTCTTGCAAATACCTGGTCTTCACCACCGGTCTTTAAATGTTACCCATAACGGCGTATCACTATTCGGAATGTGTGATATGACACCAGGTCCTCTCCCGGCTAAACCGAATAATGAGCGCAATATTTAAAAACATATGGATATGGGGTTTCAGTTAAGTCACAACTTGTTACCAAAACTTTTCTTTTAAATGGTTAAACAAATTACCATTTCCAATCTTTTTAAACAAAAAGATTCATTTCACTAAGTTCACCCAGTTTCACAAAGATCCATTCATAGATTTCAAAACAATTTTCATTCCAATTAGAATTAACTCATCCAATCTTAAAGTTAAGGAACTTATAGCCTTCAAACTAGTTTCCATAACTTGGAAAATCATTTTCATTTTAACTTAAAATCCCTTTAACACAAATCGGAAGTTCATTACTTATGTGAAAGCTTTTATTGTTTGAAAACAAATAGTTTTCATTTCAGAAAGATCCAATTATATTTGCACGAGTTAAAGCTCTTAAATTATATTCACATTCCCAAATCAGTACTTTTAAAATAGTTTAACCCATATATAACTGGTATAACATCTTTAGTCCCTAGTTTCCAAACATAGAATTCAATTTCAAATCTTGATTTTTGAGTTTAAATCAAATTATTTAAATTCTAAAACTTAATCAAGTTATTCAAAATAAATTTCATCTTTGAAATTCCATTTCAAAAGCTTTTCACTTTAAACCCGATCCATTTCCAAAATATTTGAATTCAAATTGTCTATTTAAAAATCACTTCAAAAATCTATGACTTGATCGATTTCCTCGTGAAATCCATATTTGTGTGTGTATAAGTGTGGTCCAGGGGTTTAACACAATAGTGCAACATCATTCAATCATCACAGATTCAAATACAGAAATATAGTTGATAAGCGATATAAACTATAACGCTTATCATCCATTCACAGATAATATACAAATGTAAATAAATGAATAAATTATACACAGCTCAATCCACAGAACAAAATATCACAGATCAGATAGGACAATCAATTCAAGGCATCTCATAAAATACAATCATTCATAAGTAAGGTCAAGCATTTAATAGTCATTTATAAGTATGATTAAATAATTATTTAATCCTAATTAATTCAATTTATTTCCAAGTAAATTAATTACTTATGAATAAGTTATCCAATCCTGATTAATTTATTACAAATCATTTGATATAAAATAATTAATCAATTACCTTAATTAATTAAATCAATTAATCGCCTCATTATTAATTATTCCTTAATTAGTCCATTATAAATTACATCATTAATTATATTAATTAATGATCTCTAATTATATTTAAATTAAATACTTTATTTAAATTAATTACGTTAAGTAATTAATCTTTAATTAACGCAATTACTAATCACCCTTGATTAATAACAAACCAGAAATTAACTATCCTTAATTACTTATTAAATGAATTAATTATCCCATAATTAATTATCTCCATTAATCGATCCCTTGATAAATTACAAAAGTAATTACCCAAACTGCTACATTTATAAATCATCTTCACTAACTACATCCCAGTAATTATTATTTATTACTTCCCTAAATAATTATCTCCATTAATTACACTAAGTAATTACACTTATCAAATGATTTTCTTAAATTAATTAAACTAAATTAATTAATTAAATTAAATTAATCACATTACCAAAATTAATTACAATAAGTTATAAATCCCTTAATTACTTTCATTCTGTAATTACATTTAAAATGTATAATTGATTATCTAAATTAATTAATCTAATTAATTATCAAAATTAATCATATTAATTTAATTACTTAATAATCCCTAGTTAATTATCTTCATTAACTAATAACATTTCTTTAGTTACTTTCTTAAGAAATTATCTTAGATTAATTCATTATTGATCATTTCCAATTATAAATTAATCTAAATTATTTATTCACAAATTAAATAAATCATTCTTTAATTACCTTATAATTAAATCATTTTATTACCTTGATCATCTCTAAGATAATCAATTTCTTTATTAATGATTTCATTAACATTCAAGTATATTTTAAACATTACACTTTAAATTTAAATTTAAATTTCATTTTAAAACTTTAAGATTTAAAGTTCCATTTGAATCTAAACTTCATACTACATTTAAACTTTATTTAAATCTAACTCACAATTTAAATTTCATTTAAATTTTCTTTAAATTCAAATTTCAATCAGGTTTACAAAAACCTGAAACCTGTCATGATTAACCCGAGGCAAAGTATTTTTACACCGAGTCCAACCATCCTCTACTTCGAGTAAAACCCTAGATTTACTCGAGTAAGCTCGAGATCAACTCCTACCCAAGACTAAAAAATTCACCAGAGCTTTAGAATGCACGGTGCACGTGCACTTCACCATCGCTCGCCTCCGGTCGGCGATTCATCGTTGAATAACTCGACGATCACCTCTGAGTTAATCTTCGACCACCAGCACGACGTCGTTCACTCGAAATCGAAATTGAGTTCGAAACTCAACCTAGAAAACACGAGAGCAAACACCACCTCAAACCAGCCATCGCCACGTTCTCGTCGCCTCTACCACCAGAGTTCATGAAATTCCGGCTACGACTTCGACTACCTCCCCTCTTCCATCACCCCAATTCACATCGCACTCGGTCAAGCATACATGACAAACGAATGGAGAAACCAAGCCATAACAAAATTAGGTTTACGAACGAAAACAACTCACCGCCGCCACCACGATGAACCGGAGCACTTCCCACCATTTTCCCCGACTCCCTGTACTCCCCTCTACCTTCACTCGAAACCCCGAGCTCCAACAATTCTCCGATCACCTGAATTTTCCCCAAACCCGTTTGCAGTTCATCTCAGACATGCACTTTCATTCCTTTGCTAAAAATTGTGATTTTATTCTTAAAATCAAGTTTTTGTATGATGTTTTAATTTATATTCTTGAATTGATATATTAGGACGATAAATTTTACCCCTATATTAAAATTGCTCTGTTATTTTCCTATTTCCAGAGACATTTAAGCTTATTTTATCTACAAAAAAAACTAAACTAAGATTGGTGATGTAACACACAAGTTTCATTTGAAACTTGAATTTAAACAGAGATAAATCAAGAGGTTTTGAATTGAAATCAAAAACAGAACTTAAAAACTAGGAACAGAGGAATTTCTGGCATGCATACATCATATATCAGAAACTTAACAACATAAACAAACAAACATACTTAAAGATATGCAATATTTATCCAGCACAACATGCAACCAAATTTACTTTAAGATTTAAAAAAAATGATGTTACTCACAGTGTTGAGAAAAAGAACAGAGCTTGCTTTGATGTTGAATAGGTTTTGAGAAAATGCAAGCTGAAGTTTCCCTTTTTTATCTATGGTTGTCGTTGATTGAATTAATGTCTAAAGTTTGAATCTTTGTTTAAGTCTAAGATGGTATTACTTCAGACATTACTTAGCTTTCGGAGGAACGAACTGAAATGAATGGAAGTGTGACGCCCTACCTCTATGCTGACAATAACAAAGAGTATTAAAAAGAAATACTGTCTGTTATTATGAAGAATAAGGCTGGATAGGAGCGGCCATCCGTAGTTAGGCCTTACACCAGTATTGGTTATCTCGATAGGAGTGGTAAATTTTCTTTTTTTCATCTCTTATTTATTTACTCCCATCGACATACCCAATTCTAGTATAAAACGAGCTACAATGGTTTATAATAGTTTAGGACAATATATATAATAATAACACAGATAATAAATGCGGAACACAGATCAAGATGAACCAGATAACCAACAAATAACCAACAAATGAACCAAAAGCTCAATGAATCAAAAGCAAATGGCATCAACTCAAATCAAAATGAACCAGATGGAACTGCAACAGCATGAGTACAGCATCCACCTAATAACCAACAAATGAACAAAGTGCACATGAATGCACAATGAAAGTTCACAACAGAGCACAAGGTCAAACCCGAGCTCTACAGCTGGATTCAATACAGGTACACTTCAAAACATCATAAAACTGTCGAGCATGAAATTCAATTACAGCAAAACCGTGCAGTGATGGATATGCCACCAAATGCCACTAGTGAATATGACAACACAACCCATCACTGAAACAGTACCAGTCTAAGTAAGTGAGACAAGGCTACACATTTAAGTGCAACACAGTGGTCCAAACAAGGAATGCATAAGGATAAAAGAACCAGAAAACATAATCAGGTACAGTATTACAAAGCAATGGAGACAACAAGGACTTTCTAGTGCAATATGTACACGGCCGATTGGACATGGACATACAAATACATAGTGCACAATTAAGTCCAGCAAAAACAAGCACACAGGCTAGCAATTTTCAAAAATCCAAGTTCTCACAAGATTAGAGTAAGAAGGCAGTAAGCATTATGCAACTTAAAAATTTCAATGAGTACATGAACCAGAGCAGTCAAGCCATAGTTTGGCAAAATGCAACTGATCAGAGGTGGCAACTTGGAGCATCAGATCAAACAGTGCACAAGGGCAGTTGTACCAAAACAAATTCAACAGTCAAAAGAAACAAACTCAGAAATGCTCAAAGTCCCAAAACACAATACACCACAGTGCACAAAGTACAAACTGCAACTACAACACAAAATGCAACAACCAAAACAATAGTGCTTCACTGACCATACCAAAACAAGCTTATTGGACAGTACAGATGCAATTATGAACCAAATAAAATGTGCAAATGCAAGGGAGAGAAACACTATATAATGAATTACAGGCAACAGGGAAACACTTTGAGAACTGCAAACACTTGAACACCTAGATAGGCAGAACATATGTAAACAAAATTAGTACTGTAACCATGTCACCAGATAACAGAAGTTACCACGATGAACTCAATCAATGTCGAAGCCATTGAACAGCAGGTCAAAGCCAAAATCTATGCAAAATAGTTCAACATGACAGCAGGTGGAACGAGGCCGAACTAGATGAAAGGCAACAAGTGATGCATCAACAACTCAATATGTAAATAATACAAGTCAGTAAGGATTCACTGAAGCCAGAAGCAACAGAGTTACCTAACTCGAAGTCAAGTAATAAGAATCAAGGTATGAACAGAAATTACTTGCAACAGTGATGATGCAATGAAGGCTACTACAAAGTCAAGTCAAAGACAACTGCACTTTCAAATCAAACAATGCCGAAGTCGTCCAAAATCTACGGAACCAAAATTTCCATAAAAATCAAAACCATGTCAACCAAGCAAATTATATATACGAACTGGAACAGGTCGATAAACCATGTCGAACATCCAAACGAAGGTCGAATGGCCGAGCATAGTATTGACGAAATCAAACGATTGCATACTAACGAAAATCAAAGACCTCGAAACACATATAAACAGCTACTTGAATTAGATGTGAGTGGAGTATCACTCACCCTATTTCGAACTCGACCAAATCGAAGCGGCCGTGAGCAACTCTAGTCGATCGATAAGCAAGTGCCTAAATCATTTCGATCAGCAGCCAAAGGTCGGCATCTTCGAATTTGCTCAAAACCCTAGTTTTAGAACGAAGAGGAAGGGGCCGCCATTTTTGTTTCTTTCGCATGTTTTGTTTAGGGTTGCGAAAAATGAAATGAAAAAGAGGAACGGGTCGATCTGAAATAAGAAGGGAACGAGCCAATATTTTTATTTAAAGCCCGCTTAACTCATAACAAATTTCAAAAGAATTTAAACCTGATTTAAAAACACTCAATAGCAATTAACAACCAATTTAATCGTCATTTGATGATAATTAGTTGTTACACAGCCCCGGGTTGTTACAAACTCCCCTCCTTATAAAAATTGCATCCAGCAATTTTCATAATTAAAGTCATCAATAACAATTATTTTTCTACCATAAACTAGTTAAGCTAGAAAAATAAAGGCCAAGAACACAGACGCCAAAGAAATCTTTTAATTCCATAAAAGAAATTCGCAATTTCTTAACAAAATCTAATTATCAAGTAGATAATCAGAAAACAGCAAAACTGGATAAATACAATTATCAGCTATATTTAATTATCACTTAGATAACTAGAATTCAAAAATCACAAAACAGCAATATCTAATTGTGAAGACCCGCGAATCCATACTCCTTGAATATACACTAATCTCCATAGATTAATTCAAGATGAATAGAAATACGAATTCTCAATGTTTTAAGAAAAAGAAAAAGACAGAAGAAGAGAGAAAAGATAGAAAATAGAGAGAAAAGAAAATAGAAAATAGAACGGAACAGAACAGAAAACAACAGAACAACAACATAATCTCACAATCGCAGCGGAACAACATATAATAAATAAATGAATAATCTTTAAACAAAGAACTATATCAGTTATTACATTTTATACATTACATTACATTACATTACATCAGAGTGTACAACAAACAAACACCATCAAACAGCGGATAATACGCCATGCCATCCAGCTTGCCTCCAACAACTCCAGAATATCCTGATAAACCTTAACTCTTGACTGCCCGTGTGGAAATTGGTGGGCACCCAGAGTTTAGGAAGGAAAACAATAAACTCTGAGTCAGTCATGTGACTGGTGTGAGAACTCAAAACAGTTTATTTATCTTTAAAATCAAAATAGAGGAATATTTTTAAAGTCAATTCGCAATGCTTTTTAAAATGAGACTACCATAAGGCCTCCCGCACACACACAATGCAAACGCAGAATCAGAGAAGATTTCTCCTTATGATAGTCAAAGATGCTTGATACGCATTAAAAAGAACATTTGATATTATTACTAGTGCATAGTGTAGAGGAAAAATCATTTCGAAAATAAAGATATAAATCTTAGCCAGCATAGACATTCCGCACTTATGCCTACTATAGCTACCATGTTCAATAGCAGGTTACCGCCACATTCCATGGCAGGTTATACAACTAAAACCGTACAAGATCGTATTGTTTCTTTGGATTTCCAACAAATGGTAAGGCCAAGGAACTTCCCATTGCCACATGAGAACGCCTCTGGAAGGACGTCCCCGAGAACCAAACCGGATCTCTGCCAACACAAGGCCGGGTTACCCCTAACTGGGTAACAACTGACACGAGTATGCCATCCCCCGGTCCTTTGGGACCTTTAACCGAGCGCTCGTCATCAACATCACACAATCATAAATAAAGTGTTTCAACATGAGTAAGTATCCGGGCTCCATACCATGATACCACCCTTTCCAGAAGGAAATGCACATACCCTAAAGGGAGCTACCCCTCATAACCTTGCTGCATCTTTCCTGTTTTGACCATTCCGAGGTGTGAGGCTCGACGAAGTCACGTCCACAAAAACATACTTTATACAAAAGCCATGCTTTGGGTCAACAAATGATCATAGAAATGATCACCAAGATAGACGATCAAATAAATGATCCTATCACAAATAATCAACACAATGATCATTTCACAGCAACACTCAGCATGTCACATTACCAAATTGGGAATATATCGCTGATAACCTTCAACTACATAAGCTCTGAGCTCGTACGTCTCAGAAAAGGGTGTTAAGCTAAAAGAATAAATTCTCCGCCACCAACAGAAATATATTTGAAAGAAATCGGCTTTATATCTCAATTTGTAATGTCAGACATACAATCCATACAAGTCTGTTCCGGGCTCGACCAGAACCGAAGGCACTTACAAAGAAGACCTTGCAATCCGGATATCCACAATCCTGATCGGATTCCCCATCACATATGGAGAACTCTATACCGGAGCAACTCGGTGCAGAGTCAATCGACAGGGCATCCTATCGCTCTCGCAAATACCGGGTCTTCAACACCGATCTTCAATGCTATCCATTATGTCGTATCACTATTCGGAATGGGTAATCCGACTAATGAGCGCAATAATTTAAAAATAAGTGTAGCATTCAAATTCAGCAAATCACAACAAATACCTTTCAAAGGTAAATATTGATAGTCGGTTATTGAACTATCAATGGACATGCACGACATCACCAGATTCCAAATAATTTTCCAAATTATTTATTTCCCAAAAATATCTTTACAAGATAAATAATTTCAATACCTTAAAAATAAATCAATATTTATTTTTAAACAAACTCCACTTTCTTTTATAAATTCCATAGTGAATTTATATTTCACAATATCTACTGATATACGATTTCAATTATTCATTTTTCAATTTATCTTCAAAAAGATAAATTCTCAAACGTTTCATTTCCCATTGGAAAAACATTTCCATACTTATTTATTAAGTAATTCTCAATCCATTTATTTTCAACACTTGGAAAATATTCAATATACTTAAATCGAGATTAAGTACATATTTCATTCTTTAAGGAAATCATTCTCTCAAACATATTTATTTGGGTCAAAACGAATGTTACGTAAAACATTGTTACGACAACCCAAAATCACTAGTATAGGGATTCGAAATTTAAAATAGATCTATAAATCCCAATACTATACAAAACATTTCCTTTCGGAAATCATTTACTATAACAACAGTGTTATAGTCCACCATTTCCTTCTATTTCTCGAAAACGTCTATTTCAACAATGAATGTTGAAATCTATGCTTTCGAATCTTAACACATTTAAAACATCGTTAGATCGTTTTAATTCTGTTTAAAACATCACATTCAAAACAATTTCTTTAACATATTATTCACTATTCAAAAACGTGAATATACTACGTTAACAAATTTCATCATTTCTATACATTTTATCTTAAAGGATTATTCACTGTCTAAAACGTGAATATAAATCCATAAATAAGTTATAACAATTTACTTATCAAAATAAGTCATTTGCGAATTTATAAAACAATGTTTATAAATTCCATTTCTATTTATTTTATAACTACTCCCTTTATAAATCTCCTTTATTAACCTATCTCAATTCATATCTCAATTATATACTAGAAATTCATATTATAAGTCAAATACTTATAATTTATTTGTTTGCCAAAAATCGTTCTTTTAAACTTCCCAGTTTATAAATCTTATAACTTATAAGATTCCTTTATTTATCAAAAATCCATTCTTCAAATAATTTTAAAAATTTTATAAACCTACTGCTTATAAAATTCCGATTATAACTTCACCGTTTATAATTCTATAGATTTCATTCATTTATGAAATTCATTCACAATTCATTCTAACACTTATAAAAACTCGTTTTATAATTCCAATACTTTAATTTACAAATATCAATTTATAAATCTCTTATATAAATCAATTTATACTATTATTCTTTTGAAACATCTTTAATCCCCTTTATAATTTCACCATTTTGATTTATAAAATAATCAAACTTTATAAATCCTATGTTTCAACTTTTTATAATAAATTCAAAAATCCCAATTAAACTATTTTATAAAATCATTAGCCTCATATTTTCAATAATCAACCTTTAACTATATTTCTCAAAAATCATAATTTTTATAACTTTTAAAAGTATAACGTTTATTTATTTAAAATGGATCAATTCCAAAAATATAGTATATTTTCAAAAATCACTTTGAAAACCTTTAAATTCCAAAATTTGGTCCAATGATGCTACATACCAAATAGTCAATCACGACAACAACGATATCATATATCGATATGATAATCCATCAAATATCAAAATATCTGAAATCAAATAAATACTGTTGAGGAATCCAGTTGGATCCCTCCAACCTGTTTTCTGCATCCACAAACATTAGCACAATACCAATTCCGCTCCAGTACGAAATTTTCGCGGTATATGGGATTTAAAAATTATCCGCTTAATAGACGGCGCAATAGGGTCTCATCCGCTATACAATGCGGGAAATCAATCAACTACAATATATACATATGCCAATATATATATATATATTGCTATTATATATAATACCAATTTCACTGTTTATGAAATATTCGCGGTATATGTTTTTAATAAATAACATCCGCTTACTAACGGCGCATAATGTCTATTTTAACAATCGATAGATAACAATCATCATTCAAACATGCATTCAAATATTTTAAATATAACTATTTAAAATTAAAATCGAAACCGATTCGATTGAGTGAGAAGTTCTCACCTTGATTTCAATTTCGTTTTAGCGATTTATTTCGAATAAAATTAAACGGACGTTTAATTTTACCCGAAATTCTCACTAACTCCAAACGACTCCAATCCAATTCCATAGCGTAGTGCTCGTCCATACGATTCCAACGCAACTGGTTTCGCGCGTTTCGACCTCGTATGAAAAAGATATGATTTTTACAAGTTTACACGATTTAAACTATAATTAATTTACAACATTCTTTTATATTTTTAACCTACCACAATTCTCAGCCCTTGGATCCACTGCATCTTCACATCAGGCCGTCCATATGCTTCTCCTTCCCTTCCACGTTCCATCTACAGAACCCACATGCACAAAAGAACCCACTAGCAATAAACTAGGGTTAAATTATACTCCTTCTACAAGCAATTTGAACACGATCAGGTAGCGTCATATTGAAGCTTGTCTCGAGAGCTACCCTCGGCTGCAAGCATAGAGAGCTCGGCCCCCCATAGCTCCTCGATTCGTGTGCACAACAGTAGGACGTCGGCCCCCCTTGCTCCCTCCACGTTGCGCCGTTTTCGATCATCTCCGTATAGATTTCTAGCTCTCTTCATGCTCTACAAGTTTCATGTTGAACACTTTCTCTAAATGTTTATGGATTGGAAGTAATTAAGAGGAGAAGAGAAGAAAATTCTGGCCATTGATAATAAAGGGGGTGGCGGCTGCAATTTTTTGACCTAGGGTTTCTAATTTTTGCAAATTATGAAGAGGGGAGGGGCTTTTACAGAAAATTCGCGCGACACTATTCATCCCGGATTTTCCGAACTCCAAACGAAGCGTGTCGGTTGGCGTTTCTAAGGTTTACCCCGCGTTTCGGACACAATGGAACATGTTTCGGAAGCTAATTCGGTCATCTGTGCGAGTTATGGCTATAAACGTTCAATTTAAATTAAACCGATTTAAACGATTTTCTAGGCGTTTTAGCTTGCACCGGACAAACGGTAAATCCAATTGACACGAAATTTGAAACCATACAGTAATATCACATTACGGATCCGATGAAACTGGTTTCGTCGAAATCCGAGAATTTTTGAAAAATGGCTATTTTAACTCGCCAATTTAAAATTAAAACAATTTCAATGCGTTTCGAGCTGCCACGATCAAACGATAACTCCGATTGCTACGAAAATTGAAATCCGGTAATAACTAACTATTACGGATCCAATGGAACTAGTTTCATCCAATACTGAGACTGTTCGAAAATTGGCTAATTTCACTAGTCGATTAAATATTAAAATATTCAATTTTCACAAATTAACTTTAAATTCAATTTTAAAAGTTCTAAAATATCATTCTAATTTCAATATAATATAATAAAATTTTACAAATCATTTTCAATCATATTTCACCCAATTTTCAATTATTTCCATAATTTCAGATATTAAATTATCGATTTAATTATCCAATTAAATCCAATTATCCGAATTAAAATTTATTCGACTTATAAATTCACTTATTAATATTTAAAATTAATTAAATATTCGAATTTTAAATAATTAAAATTCTGGGTCGTTACAGACTTCCCCCCTTAAAAGAATTTCGTCCTCGAAATTAACAAGTAAGAAAAATTACAGAATCTATCAACTTTCCAAAATCCATAGTTAAATTTCTTACAATAACTTTACTAAGTTTCCAAATCATACTTGGTTATATTTTCAAAAACAACTACTATAGTTTAACTTTCAATTCTAAATCAAATTTTAAGTTTTCAAAATTTTCCAAATTTTTCTCAAATTTTTTCTAACGCCTTAAATTTTCGAAAAAATTCGCCATAGTCTCCTTTGCGCGGCTCGATCCGAAAAAAAAATGACAGTATATATATCACAAATATACATCTCATCAAGTAATGAGGCATCCCGCAGGGAAAAAATTGTAAAAGTACGGTATGTAATCCGAGATATGTACCTTATATTATTTTTAGCGAGCATATACGGCTAATATAGCGCGAAAGCGAGCTCCAAATGCGAAGCAAACGCGATCCGCACCTACTAAACACTCAACAAACAACATGAGAACATGTATATAGACAATAGTATCAATATACAACATATAGCAACATAATAACTATATATGCCAACATAGCAAACGCAACAAAAGTAATAAATTCAACCATCAACCAACTATCATCCAACAAATTCATAACTAATAAATATTCATTCATACTCTCATTAATATTCAATGAATTGGATTTTCAATTTAATCACATTTGATTCATTAACAGTGGATGTTCTTACTAACATTCATTCTCAATTAGTTTATATTCACTAATTCATATTCAAGTTGGTTCACTTCCGAATCAAATTCAATTCTGTTTAAGATTCACTTAATTTCCAATTGAATTTCAATTACTTTAGCTTCCAATTTCATTAACTCATTTCATTATCACTTAATGAATTATATACAATCAACCAACAATCATATAACAACCAAAGTATATTCATTACAACCAAATTCCTTTGCTTATATTCATTCAATTTGGTTTAACACCTTTACTTTCAATTCGTTTAATTAAATTGATTTTCATTCAATCTTTCAACTTCTAATAACATTAGATTTTAATGAATTAACACTTACACTCATTACTTCATACCAATTTAATTTACATTCAATTGATTAACATTTAATCCATTAATTCAATTCAATTGGTAATTCATTTAACCATTTCAAGTTGAATTTCATTTACATAACTTAAGTTCATATTTATCACTTAACTTGATTATTTTACTTTGATACCAATATCAACTTCATTCAACGTCTCTTAAGTTATACTTCCATTTTACAAACATCATTTGGTTATTCTTAACTTAAATTCCCACTTATAAATCAATTCAGATTCCAATTCTAAGTAAATTTCCATTTAACTTTAAATTCATTTTTATTACAACTCATATTGATAATTATATTCATATAGTTTCACTTCTTATATATATAAGTTTATTTCACAATTGTAAATCACATTAATTATAATTCAATTCTTATAATTCATTTGCTTATACAATTATTCTTTTATTTAGATTATTCAAACATCTTATTCAACAACCAAACAATCTACTTATATGCACTTTAATAATTCTGAAAAATTATTTCTTTATATATAAAATATAATCAAGGTAAAATTATTTCAGTTACCCAATTTAAAACAATATCGTGTCGGTTTATCTTGTTTAAGAGTTTAGAAATCCCTATCTACGATAGTTAGCTAGACTACATCGACCGGAATCTATAAACAATCAACCGATAAGTCGACACAATATAAAACAATTTTTTATATTCACTACAAATACGCTCTCATAGCTATTATTACACTCAAACTCATTCTAGAGTACTACTGACTCTATCTCTAATGAGTAATACCCAACAGAACCATGGTTGTCGCTTAACCATATGCTCTGATACCACCTGTGAAGACCCGCAAATCCATACTCCTTAAATATACAGTAATCTCCATAGATTAATTCAAGATGAACAGAAATACGAATTCTCAATGTTTTAAGAAAAAGAAAAAGACAGAAGAAGAGAGAAAAGATAGAAAATAGAGAGAAAAGAAAATAGAAAATAGAACGGAACAGAACAAAAAACAACAGAACAACAACAGAATCTCACAATCGCAGCGGAACAACATATAATAAATAAATGAATAATCTTTAAACAAAGAACTATATCAGTTATTACATTTTATACATTACATTACATTACATTACATCAGAGTGTACAACAAACAAACACCATCAAACAGCGGAAAAGAAATAATATATACTAATAATACGCCATGCCATCCAGCTTGCCTCCAGCAACTCCAGAATATCCTGATAAACCTTAACTCTTGACTGCCGTGTGGAAATTGGTGGGCACCCAGAATTTAGGAAGGAAAACAATAAACTCCGATTGCTATGAAAATTGAAATCCGGTAATAACTAACTATTACGGATCCAATGGAACTAGTTTCATCCAATTCTGAGACTGTTCGAAAATTGGCTAATTTCACTAGTCGATTAAATATTAAAATATTCAATTTTCACAAATTAACTTTAAATTCAATTTTAAAAGTTCTAAAATATCATTCTAACTTCAATATGATATAATAAAATTTTACAAATCATTTTCAATCATATTTCACCCAATTTTCAATTATTTCCATAATTTCACATATTAAATTATCGATTTGATTATCCAATTAAATCCAATTATTCGAATTAAAATGTATTCGACTTATAAATTCACTTATTAATATTTAAAATTAATTAAATATTCAAATTTTAAATAATTAAAATTCTGGGTCGTTACACTAATTATCGATACGATAATTAGAAAACAGCAAAAATCTAATTATCAACAAAGATAATTAGAAAACATAATTTGCAAATCGCAAAACCTCAAATATCTAGTTATCCAACAGATAAATAGAAAACACGAACTTCATAATCAGTTAACTCTGACTATCAACAGAGATAGATAGAAAACAACAATTCAATATAATCAACATAATCAAGAATCAATTAGAGACTAGAAAATCTCATAATCAGCAAAATTAGCAAATATCCAATTATCAAAAACGATAATCAGAAATCTCAAATCAACATATATCTAATTATCAAAAACGATAATCAGAAATCTCAAATCAATAAACATCTAATTATCACAAACGATAATCAGAAATCTCAAATCAACAAATATCCAATTATCAAAAACGATAATCAGAAATCTCAAATCAACATATATCTAATTATCAAAAACGATAATCAGAAATCTCAAATCAACAAATATCAAATTATCAAAAACGATGATCAGAAATCTCAAATCAACAAACATCTAATTATCACAAACGATAATCAGAAATCTCAAATCAACAAACATCTAATTATCACAAACGATAATCAGAAATCTCAAATCAAAAAATATCCAATTATCAAAAACGATAATCAGAAATCTCAAATCAACATATATCTAACTATCAAAAACGACAATCAGAAATCTCAAATCAACAAATATCTAATTATCACAAACGATAATCAGAAATCTCAAATCAACAAATATCCAATTATCAAAACCGATAATCAGAGACAACAAATATCCAATAATAAGAAACAAAAATATCCAATTATCAAAAACGATAATCGGAAACAATAAATATCCAATTATCAAAAACGATAATCAGAAACAACAAATATCCAGTTACCTGCAGATAATTGGAAACAACAAATATCTAGAAATCAATTAAGATAATCTAGAAAATCAACATAAAAGGTGGATCGATCCCATCTAATGGTGAGTTTTAGCTACGCCGCACGTGCATCAACAAATGACCGAAGCCTGCCAAGTACAGTCATCATAATTTTGGCGCCCAACAAATGAACCGACGGTCCAACATATGTCCCAAAGGTCTGGTACTGGTATTTGACCCGAAGGTCCATCATATGACCCGAAGGTCTAACATATGACCCGAAGGTCCATCAAAGTGGCTCGAAAGCACACGAAAATCATCAAAATCATCAAACAGCAAATGTTTCAATTAACGAGTCCGAAATTAACCAAAATAGCAAACGCACATGTCCCATACCACGAGTTTTACTAAATCGTTTAATTCTCTTCATCGTTTCCTTGAAAGTGCAAAATTATGCATTTTAAATAAGTAACATTTTACGTTCTCAAACGGACAAGTCTGGAGTTAAGCGAATCAGTAAAAGTGAGGGTTCATAGTCCTCAATTTTGCTGAAGCGTTTAAATCGCTTCATCATTCTTTTGAAAGTGCAAACTGTAAAAAATTTGGAAAATAATTTTATTTTAAAACGATGTTTTTTTAAATACGTGGTTAAAACAGCAACATCTGTAGCAATCTCGATAAGGAAATTTCACTTCTCAAAACATCGTAAAAACGGATACCAAATCAGCACCGTGGGATAACCGCTTAAAAATTCACTTTAAATTGACGGTTATTGAAGGCAAAGCGACAGTAATTTTTATACGTCAAAATCTCATCAAAATAATTTGCATCAAAATATAATACCAGTGAATTTTCATTCATTAAAAATGTCAACAAAACACCGTGTTTCTAAAATTTAGCATCGATGTAAAAATCCTGTTATAAAAATAACGGCAACAAAATACGTTTAAAACCAAACACCGGTCCAACGTAAAATTAATGCAGTAACGTGCAACTTAAATTTGCACTTATACTATAAAATGAACAAAGAAATCACTCGAATATCTCTTCAAAGAAGATAATTTAAAACAACAAAATCTCAACAAAATCACATACTGCAATCGCTTCGGATACACAAATCGGATTCAAAATTTTCAAAGCAAACAAAAATAAACACATCTATGTAACAACACAATGAATTTATTTTCATTTTCATATTTTGATTTTTAAATCAAAAGGGTTATCAGCTGTACTCAGCGAAGACAGTCTCACTGTTTCCGTTGCGCACTCTGATAAACAGAACACAAATTACTTAATCATCAAACACAATTTCACTTTTATTTTTAAATAAAGATATTTAAAAATTTCAATACAATTTCAAAACTTTAGTTTTGACTCAAAGCACAATTAAAAACATCGATAATTAGTTGTAACACATGTTTCATCTAAGTTAAGTTATACATTATGTCCATAAACCCCTCCCTCTGATACCAACTGTGACGCCCCACCTCTATGCTCACAATAACAAAGAGTATTAAAAAGAAATACTGTCTTTTATTACGAAGAATAAGGCTAGATAGGAGCGGCCATCCGTAGTTAGGCCTTACACCAGTATTGGTTATCTCGATAGGAGTGGTAAATTTTCTTTTTTTCATCTCTTATTTATTTACTCCCGTCGACATACCCAATTCCAGTATAAAACGAACTACGATGGTTCATAATAGTTTAGGACAATATATATAATAATAACACAGATAATAAATGTGGAAAACAGATAATAAAAAGTATCACATACATATATAACTGATGTCAGTTACAATACATTTGATACAATACATATGATACAACTATAACTGTCGACTCAGGATGTTACATATACAAGTACATTATTGACAATAATATACATGAATACATATCATCCTATACTAATACACTGACTACTCCAAATTATATGAAGAGATTTCATAGCTCTAGCAGCAACCCAAAGCAAGATATCAACAACCTGAAATAACTCGGTCTGACCCGAGTATTAAATTCAAAAGAAAATAATACATGGATCAGTCTAATTCAAACTCAGTTATTAATGCATGGAAGCAATATTAAATAAATAATCAAATAGACGACAGTCACAATAAATCTCGTCTATCCGATCCTTTAATAAGGAAATCGGATAACGGTAAAAATAACACATAACAGTGTTAAACAATAAAACAACAAATTCAAATTATCAACAAAGATAAATGAAAGGATTATCAATGAAGATAACTTAGAAAACAATAGAATTACCTAAACGGCAATTAACAACGAAATCTAATTATTAAATAAATAATTAGAAAATCATAATCTAATTATCAAATAGATAATTAGACAACAACAAAATAATCAAATCAAACCAAATCAAAATACAATTTCAAAACATTGAATTGGACACACAAAACAATTCAAGCAATTGAAATGTCAATTAAAACGTCACTTCTGATAGGGCTGCAGTACACGTTAACGTGCACTGCCTCGCCACTACAGTGATTAAATACACAAAAGCCCAATGAATCAAAAGCAAATGGCATCAACTCAAATCAAAATGAACCAGATGGAACTGCAACAGCATGAGTACAGCATCCACCTAATAACCAACAAATGAACAAAGTGCGCATGAATGCACAATGAAAGTTCACAACCGAGCACAAGGTCAAACCCAAGCTCTATAGCTGGATTCAACACAGGTACACTTCAAAACATCATAAAACTGTCGAGCATGAAATTCAATTACAACCAAATCGTGCAGTGATGGATATGCCACCAAATGCCACTAGTGAATATGATAACACAACCCATCACCGAAACATTACCAGTCTGAGTAAGTGAGACAAGGCTACACATTTAAGTGCAACACACTGGTCCAAACAAGGAATGCATAAGGATAAAAGTACCAGAAAACATAATCAGGTACAGTATTACAAATCAATGGAGACAATAAGGACTTACAAGTGCAACATGTACACCGCCAATTGGACATGGACATACAAATACATAGTGCACAATTAAGTCCAGCAAAAACAAACACATAGGCTAGCAATTTTCAAAAATCCAAGTTCTCACAAGATTAGAGTAAGAAGGCAGTAAGCATTATGCAACTTAAACATCTCAATGAGTATATAAACTAGAGTAGTCAAGCCATAGTTTGGAAAAATGCAACTGATCAGAGGTGGCCGCTTGGAGCATCAGATCAAACAATGCACAAGAGCAGTTGTACCAAAACAAATGCAACAGTCAAAAGAAACAAACTCAGAAATGCTCAAAGTCCCAAAACACAGTACACCACAGTGCACAAAGTACAAACTGCAACTGCAACACAAAATGCAACAACCAAAACAATAGTGCATCACTGACCATACCAAAACAAGCTCACTGGACAGTACAGATGCAATTGTGCACCAAATAAAATCTGCAAATGCAAGGGAGAGAAACACTATACAATGAATCAGAGGCAACAGGGAAACGATGTGAAAGCTACAAACACATGAACACCTAGATAGGCAGAACATATGTAAACAAAATTAGTATTGTAACCATGTCATCAGATAACAGAAGTTACCACAATGAACTCAATCAATGCCGAAGCCATTAAACAGCAGGTCAAAGCCAATATCTATACAGAACAGTTCAATATGACAGCATGTGGAACGAGGCCGAACTAGATGATAGGCAACAAGTGATGCATCAACAACTCAATATGTAAATAATACAAGTCAGTAAGGGTTCACTGAAGCCAGAAGCAACAGAGTTACCTAACTCGAAGTCAAGTAATAAGAATCAAGGTATGAACAGAAATTACTTGCAGTAGTGATGATGCAATGAAAGCAACTACAAAATCAAGTCAAAGACAACTGCACTTTCAAATCAAACAATGCCGAAGTCGTCAAAAATCTACGGAACCAAAATTTCTAGAAAAATCAAAACCATGTCAACCAAGCAAATTATATATACGACCTGGAACAGGTCAGTAACCATGTCGAACATCCAAACGAAGGTCGAATGGCCGAGCATAGTATTGACGAAATCAAACGATTGTATACTAACGAAAATCAAAGACCTCGAAACACATATAAACAGCTACTTGAATTAGATGCGAGTGGAGTGTCACTCACCTTGTTTCGAACTCGACCAAATCGAAGCGGCCGTGAGCAACTTTAATCGATCGACAAGCAAGGGCCAAAATCATTTCGATCGAGCAGCCAAAGGTTGGCATCTTCGAATTTGCTCAAAACCCTAATTTTAGAACGAAGAGGAAGGGGCCACCATTTTTGTTTCTTTCGTATGTTTTGTTTAGGGTTGCGAAAAATGAAATAAAAAAGAGGATGGGTCGGACTGAAATAAGAATGGAACGAGCCAATATTTTTTATTTAAATTCCGCTTAACTCATAACAAATTTCCAAAGAATGTAAACCTGATTTAAAAACACTCAATAGCAATTAACAACCAATTTAATCGTCAATTAACGATAATTAATTGTTACACAACCCCGGGTTGTTACAGGAAGGCTGATATATAAATTTGAGTTACAGGTGGTAATATTTTATACAACAAGGTAATTATATTGTCTTGTACAATATACCTGAGATATTCTTGCTTATAGAGGATGAATTGCTTTTGAAAACATTTCTAGTTGACTTTGTTTGAGCCAGCATTAAATGCAAAGGTACTTTATGTTTCAATCTTATCCTCTTTTATTTTTATTTTCGCTGATGGATCCACTTTGGTGGCTGATAATCTATTTTGTGTGCTAAGATACTTGCATTTATTTAAACTTTGTCTTGATTTGCAAACTAATAGATATTTATATGTTTACTTCTTTCATTCCATACTTGTTTCTTCCTTTGCAAGCCTTTCATATGTATTTTTTTTCTTGTTTCATATTTTGAATGTATCTATTTCTTTTCTTTGTTTGAATGTATATATAACTGTTTTCTTATGCAAGCTTACATACTTGAATATATTTTTTATCTTTTCTTTTGTCTTTTGTATTCACTTTATATTTTACAAAGTTTATTAACATGTTGTTTGAACTTATTTAATTTATTTCTATGCTCCTACTTTATATTTTATAATTTATCTTATATATTTCTATATTTCAAATATCCAAATTAATTCTCAATTAATTCATAATTTACTAATATTTTATATTAATTACCAATTATTTCACAATTTTTATTCAAAAATTAAATAAATTAACAATTTAAACTTAGAAAAATTCGAGATCGTTACAAAAAATATGATTTATTAAAATTAATGTAAGACTTGTAATTTTAAGAATTGATTTGACGAATCTTTTTTAATTCAATTTGAAGTTTTGATATAATAAAGTTGAACCTAAGTAATTGATTTAATGAATTGGAAATTAAATAGAAATTGTTTTGAATGACAAATTTACTTAATGAATATTAAATCAAATCGATCAATGAATTCAAATTGATTTGAACATTAAATTAAATATATTTAAATGATTACGGAATGGAACTTATATATGAACTTGTATCAATATTGAACTGTTTAAATAAAAAATTAAAATTGAATTATAAGATTTTGAAATTATGGATTTGGAAGTTTTGAAACATAAATTATGGAAATTGATATGGGAAGACAATTAAAATGTTGATTTATAAACTCTAATTGGAACTAAAATTGATTTGGTTTTTGAAATTTATTAAACGACCAATCGGTGTAATAATTACAAAAGTTATTAAAGAAACCAGAATCGGTTATGGACATACTTGTCTAAACTGAAAACCACTTTAATAACTATTCACGGTGTGTGATCCAGAACGAAGTGGTTGGAATGATGTATGTGATGACTGAAGAAAGAGAACGATAATGGATAGCCTTGACACTTGTGTCAAATTGGAAATGACTAAAACAGGAGTCGTGTCGGGCCAAATGGGGTTAGCCACCTCGAGCGAACACACTTCTCCGTAACTACTACTCATTACTTGTTATTGATTGGTACACCCTTCAATTTTTGAGAGTGTTATTTCGCGGTGTTGCAATCGTTGCGGCGATGCGTTCTCACCAGTCCGGATTAGGCAAACGGTAGTTTCACTACCTTGGGTATTGCCTCATGTGCCTTGTCATACTTGTATCCCTATATACGTGACCACTACGAATTTGTTTTGTGCTATACCTATGGAGTACTTCCTGATATCCCACTAGTTTATGGTGGAGTTTACAGTGCTGTATAGACTATAACGCTTATATAAAATGTGTTAAGGGGAATAATTGTAACGCCTTAATACTATTTTGGTACTTTATATCACTGATAGACATTATCTACTTAGCGTACATATAAATGTTAATGAATCCTTAAAGGATGGTTATTCCAACGTCCTTTGAGTTACTTGTATTTCAATTGTTATTTCAATTGAGTTGGATTTATTGATATAAGAATGTTAATCCTGACTCGAGTTGTTTTGTGTTTTGCTTTACGTTCGGGTCAGACTGAGTGGTTCATCTTTTGAGACTCACCTTGGAGTTGGAGCTTCGCCTGAAGATCCAACTATCTATCCAGCTTTCAGATATTCGATTGATTCCAGTGATGTATTCTGCTTCTTGTATTTGACTATTGTATTTGAGACTTAGGTTGTAACTTATTTAACTCTGTTATATATATAGTAGCTTCATGAACTACTATCTTTTGCTTCCGCTGCATATTATTACTCTATGTCTTTGATTCTGTGATTATTTATTACAGTATATGCTCAGTTTGCCAAATTTAAATTAACAATTTGGTATTTTGAATTATTCAAGTCCGACATGTGCGGATGTGAATAGTCCAAAATAGAAGGTTGTTACAACTAAGATCCAAATGTATCCATATGTTTTAAAATATGTGCTCATTATTCGAATAAGCCGGGACAGGACATTAAGTCATAAAACTCATTCCGAGTAATGATACGACGAAATGGGATAAAATTTGAAGACGGTGGTTGAAGACCGGGCATTTTCGAAAATGAAAGGATTACTTGTCGAATGTCTCTCCACTGAGTTTCTCTGGTATAGAGATTACCCTAAGTGATGGGCAGTCTGGACGTGAATAAGGAATATCCGAATTTGCAAGGACCTTTTCCTTAATTGGACGAAGTGCCATCAATTCCATTCAGACCCAGGATGGACTTGTATGGATAAATGTCTCACATTACACTTTGAGATATAAAGATGGTTTCTATCAAATACATTTCTGTTTGGTGGCAGAGAATTTATTCTCTTAGCAGAAAACCTTTCTCTGAGACGTACGAGCTCAGAGGTTATGTAGTTGATGGTTACTAGTGATATATTCCCATTTTGGTAACGTAGCATGCTAAGTGCTGATCAGTGGTTAATCGAAGCATGGCTTTTGTGAAATGCGTAGCTTTGTGGGATGAGACTTCATCGAACCTCATACCCCGAAAATGGTCGAAACAGGAAGGATGCACCAAGATTATGAGGATCGTGCCCCTTAGGGTATGTGCATTCCCTTCCGGATAAAAAGTTGCATCATGGTAAGGAGCCCAGATATTTTACTTATGTGGTTGTTGGAATTTGTGGAATCCTGGGATAAGGATCAGTTACGACTAGGGGATGGCATACTCGTGACAATTAGTTACCTAGTTATAGAGGTAACACATCCTTGTGTTGGCAGAGATCCAATTAGGTTCTCGGGGCATCCCTCCAAAGGCGTACCCATTCGGAAAGGAAGTTCCTTAGCCTTGACCATTAGTTGGAAATCCAATCACCCAATACGAGCCCTGTATGATTTTAGTTGTAGAATCTACCATCTAACATGGTAGCTATCATTTCCAGTTTACACTAAAAAGTGTCCCTCAGACTAAAAAGCAAACTTATTGTCCCTGAGACTAATTTTTTTTGCAACTTCTTCTTTGTGCATGTTCATCTGATACAAAAATTATATAAACATATTAAAATATTATATAACATGCAAAATTACAAGTGAAAGTGTTTTAACATGAAACTAAACAAATGTAATCATCTTAACATGAAATTAAACAAATTTAAACCATATAATATGAAATTTAACAAGTGTAAACTAAATTAGAACATGCAACTACAAGTGTCACTTTTATTTTATTTTAAAAAATTATTAATAAAAAGTATTACAAGATTATATAAACATATCTCTCTACCCTTACTCTCTTATTTTCTTCATCCTTTATTTTTAAAATCTTTCAACACTAAAAGAAAAAAAAGAAACTCAAACTAGAAAGATCAAAACAAGTTCACTTTCCAAATTCAAAACTGAAGCTTAAGAGCAAGATCAACTCAACAAAGATCAAAAGCAAAACAATTAAACAAATCAAAACCTAGAAACAAAAGCAAAGCAAAGATTTTAACAAAGCAAACAATCTTTATTAAAAAAATATAGCAAGCTATAGATCAGATTCAACTCGGTATCAAAGCAAAGCAAGATCAAAATCGATTTCCAGTTTTCTTTAAAAAGCCTGCTCTTTATTCAAAACAATATCCAAATGAGTAAACACCCTTTTCAAAAACTCAATCTGGGTATATACCTTGATGCCTGTGATCATCTTTTAAATTATGATGTGAAGTATGTTTGCACTAATGAAATTATGCTTGTATGTATATATGTTGAGGATTTATCTGTATGCATGTCTGGAAATATATATACATATACGTCTCTATTCTTATTTATAGGTTTTAAAACCTGTTCAAAAATTCAAATCATCCCACCTAAACAATTTTAGACTTTGATCTCTGAATGAAAAGTTTTTGCATGTGTATAACATAATTTTTTTTAAAAAGATTCAATTGAAAATATTGAGTAAATATTTTGAAAATGGAAATAAACAGTGAAGATTTAATTCAAGCAAAAATCTTGATTGTCAAAATTTCCTAGTTTTGATTGTAGATTTGGCTTCGTGGTTAGAAACCATGATTTTTAACATAGATATCACAATTTTTATGTGTGTGGTTAAGTTGAATTGTGGAGGTGAATGGTAATCAATTTTTCGTCGATTCTCGATGACCAGAGAAAATATAGGCTTCGGGCCTGGTGCTGAAGAAAGCCTGGGTGGAGCAGATCAACGAAAAAATGACTGGAAGGTTTATAGTGCACCAAGGTGGCCAAACGTCGACAATGTAGGGTTTAATGACCAGGTCTAGTCGATGATGTTTGAGAGTTAATTTTTGGTGATGTGGTCGCATCGAGCTTGACCAGAGCAAGGGGGATTGTAGCATAGGATCATAACGAGGCTTGAGGTAGGTCGACGTGAATTCTGGTGATCTGGGATGGTGGCATGAGGTGATTCATTGATTGGTCTAGTTACAGTGGAGTGCATGACTCAATCGATTTCAAATTTCAGGCAAGTTCGAGGTTATGGGTGATCGAATGGTTGGAGATTGTTGACGATGACTGGTGGATGGTCGCGACGCTGGTCGGAGATGACCAAAATTCGGGTGCACGTGCACATGGGTCTGGGTGTGTCAGTAAGTTTTGGGTTTGGGTTGCTGTAGGGTTTAGGAAGAAGGGTTGTCTCGGGTTGTTGCTCAGGAAAGTTTGGTCTAGACTCGAAGACGATCACGGGTCATATGCGAGTGTTTTACTGGCAATAGGTTTTTAAATAAAGAAAAAATCAAAGTTTAAAAAGAAAAAAGAAGAAGAAGAAAGAAGAGTTTGCTCGGGCAAGCTTCGGGCGAGACACGAGAGAAAACTCGGTGTTTTTGAGTTTGTCTCGGGTCAGGTTAAAGTGTTAACCAAGTTTTTTAAAAATTTAAATAAAACAAGTTTTTCAAATTTAAATTAAATTAACTTTAAACACTTTCTTGGTTAATTCTTTCAAAATAATAAATTTTTATTCCTGGTTTTGGAATTAGTTAAAGGTTTAAAATAAATTATTTTAAATAAATTAAGTTAAGGTATTTTATTATATACCTATTATTTAAAATTAATTTTAAGTTCATTTAAATCGGATTTAAATGGTAATTAAGTAATTAATTAAGATAAATGGTTTATCTTAAATAATGTTTTTGATTATTAATTAACTTAAAGGTTTTAAGTTAATAATAATTTATTTCCAAGGTTTACTTAATAAGATTTAGATGATATAATTAATTAAGATAAAGGGTTTATCTTTAATTAGTTAGGGTCTTGATTTATCAAAGGATAATTAATTAATGTTGTTAATTTAAAGGATCATTAATTTATTAATTTAATTTATTTGATGATTAAATTAAATTAATTAGGAATTAAGTAATTGATTAAGATAAATGGTTTATCTTAAAATCAACTAAGATCTTAAGGTAATGGAAGGATCATTAATTGTTAATTTAATGATAATTACTTAATGAAAATAATTAAAGGGTAATTAATTAATTAAAATTTAATTACTTAACAAAAGTAAATAAGGATAACTAATTAATGATTAAAGGATAATTAATTTATAATTAAAGGTTAATTAATTTATAATCAAGGGTTAATTAATTAATGTAATTAATTAAGGGTTAATTAATTTATAATTAAAGGTTAATTAATGATTAAGGGATAACTAATTAATAATTAAGGATAATTAATTATGAATTTAAGGATAATTAATCACTAAATTAAAGGAAAATTAATGAAAGTAGTTATGTGATTAATTAATTCAATAATTAATTAAAATGGTTTGTAATTAATTAATCTTAATTAAGTGGGGTTTGAAAAGTAATTGAAGTAATTAATTTAATTTATTTGGTAATTAAAATTAAATTAATTAGGAATTGAACAACTAAATAATCTTGCTTATGGATGATTGGATTATATTGAATGACTTGAATTGTTTGATATCTCTGATATGTAATGTTCTATGATACGAATTTCTTTGGATTGAGTTGTGAGTAATGTAAGTTATTTATCGGTGATGAATTTACACATTTATCTATGAATGGAAAATAAGCATTATAGGATTATACCGCTTATTGATGCTGTTGTGCTGGGATTTACGATGGTTGTGATATTTTATTGTTACTTGCAAAACCCGTAGACAAAATATACACACGAATATGGATTTTGCGGGAAATTGGTTAAGTCATGGGTATTTTGAATTTTAATATTATTCTATTCAAATGGTGAAAATTTTAAAAGTTGAATTTTGAATCCAAAATGGTTTGGAAGTGAAATTAGTTTGAATATGAAAAACTTTTGAAAAGGAAGTTTTGAAATTTAAATTATTTTGGGAATTTAAATTTAACTCAAATGGAGCTTGCCAAGAGTACGGCAGTTCGCTAATTTTTCGATTTATACTTTAAAAGGCTATAACTTGAGCAAATTTAATCGAATTTTCCCGAAACGAAAGATCTTTGTTTTCAAATGACAACAGCTTTCCTATAAAGAAAGAATTTCTAGTTTTTGTTGAAAAGATTTTGAGTTATGGGTATCTCAAATTTGAAATGGAAATATTTCTGAAACCTATGAATGAGTCTATGTTTAAGATTTGGTAAACCTTATTTCAAATTAAAGAGGATCTCAAAGATGGATCTTTTGTTTAAAATATTTAAAAATGGAAATTTGTTTAAACCATTCAAAAGGAAAGGTTTTGAAAAATAAGAGCTAAAAAGTTGACTTAACTAAGATTCGAATGTATCCATATGTTTTAAAATAAGCGCTCATTATGCGGATAAGCCGGGAGGGGACATTATTTCATAAAACTCATTCCGAATAATGATACGACGAAATGGGATAACATTTAAAGACGGTGATTGAAGATCGGGTATTTTCGAAAACGAAAGGATTTTCTGTCGATTGTCTCTGCACTGAGTTGCTCCGGTATAAATATTACCCAAGGTGATGGGGAGTCCGGACATGATTAGGGAATATACGGATTTGCAAGGACTTTTTCTTTAATTGGACGAAGTTCCTTCGGTTCCATTCAGAACCAGGATAGACTTGTATGGATGTATGTCTGACATTACACTTTGAGATATAAATATGGTTACTATCAAATACATTTATGTTTAGTAGCAGAGAATTTATTCTCTTAGCTTAACTCCCTTCTCTAAGACGTACAAGCTCAGAGGTTATGTATTTGATGGTTACTAGTGATATATTCCCAATTTGGTAATGTGGCATGCTAAGTGCTGAACATTGGTTGATCGAAGCATGGCTTTCGTAAAAAGCGTAGCTTTGTGGCACGAGACTTTATCGAATCTCACACCCCGAAAATGGTCGAAACAGGAAAGATGCAGCAAGGTTACGGGGTCGCGCCTCTTAGGGTATGTGCATTCCCTTTTGGATAAAATGTGGTATCATGGTATGGAGCACAGTTATTTTAGTTGTGTGGTTGTTGGAATTTGTGGAATCATGGGATAAGGGTCGGTTACGACCGAGGGATGGCATACTCATGACAATTAGTTACCTTGTTATATAGGTAACCTGGCCTTGTGTTGGCAGAGATCCGGTTAAGTTCTCGAGGCGTCCCTCTAGAGGCATACCCATTCGGAAAGGAAGTTCCTTAGCCTTGACCATTTGTTGGAAATCCAATCACCTGATACGAGCCATGTATGGTTTTAATTGTAGAACCTACCATATAACATGGTATGTAACGACCCGTAAATTTCCGACAATTAAAATAGCTAATTTAAAAAGATTTCGTGATTTAGTGTTAGAAAAAAAGTTTGTAATTCGTTTGGAATAATAATAACTGGAATGAATTGCAACAATAATTATCCAAGTAATGAAAAATAAAAGTTACTTAGTGAATGCCTTTGCAATCAAAAGTTGAATAGGATAATAAATGTTGAATTCATTGGGTATAATAGAGTAATTGATTGATATGTAAAATCTATTTAAAATCAAATATTGAATATTGAACGGGTAAATTGTTTAAATTAAATATTTAAAACTTATTGAATAATTGAATAACTTTTTGATGAAAATGGTTGTTCCAAAATTTGAATTTGTTAAATCTTATAAGTTCACTTTGAATATTTCAAAAGATAGTGATTTAAGAATAATCAAATTTGTTAAATTTAATATTACAAATGTTTGAATAATTAAATTTCGAATTTGATATGATTAATTTGATATTGAAATTTAATATATGAAAATAGAGTGAATAATTGAAATTTGATTTAATATGATTCAAATTTGGTTTCCACAGTGAATGTAAGTTATATTTGGATTTTAATAGAGTTAATAAGATTTTAAAATTGAAATTTATTGGATAATCGAATAACGGGTTTAATATGATTAAAAATGATTTGTAAAATTTTATTTTATCATATTGGAGTTATAGTGATGTTACAGAACTTTTAAAACTGAATTTAAAATTTATTTGTGAAAATTGAATATTTTAATATTTAATTATCGACTGAAAAATAGCCAATTTTCGAACAGTCTCAGAATTGGACGAAACCAGTTCCATTGGGTCTGTAATAGTTAGTTACTATCGGATTTCAATTTTCGTAGCAATTGGAGTTGTCTTTGACCGTGGCAGCTCGAAACGCATCGAAATGGTTTTAATATTAATTGGTGATTTAAAATTTTAAAATATATATATATATATATATATATATATATATATTGTTGAATTGACTATATTGCTATCAACTTTTTCTTTCACTACAAATCACGGTAGCCTTTCCCACTTCAGCACGCAAGGCCTCTCCCTTCCTTTTATTATGCTCGGCACGCACGCAGACAGTAAAGTGATATTAAAACAAAATTTCAAAAATCTATATCTAAAAATCTACTCAAGAGAAAAATGCGAAATCAATTTTAAAAATCAAGTTTTTCCCTTAGCTTCGATCTGGTATGACTTTCGATGGGTGCGACACACGTTAGTGTAGGTCGACAGTGGAACGAACTGTGCAAGGATAGCTAGGGTTTCAAAATTTTATCCATTCGATAATCGATTCGTCGATTTGAGTTTATACTTGAACTCGGCATGGAAGAGGGCATCATCGGCGTGATTTTTATGGAGCTCGGCGGCTTATAGGGGGTCGCGACCTGGTCGCGTGCGAAGGCAGGGGCAGTTGTCGCGTTTTTCATGGTGGCTTCGGAGATCGAGTCGTAGGGGCCAGCGTGTCGAGGTGGAGATGGCGGTCGTGTTGGCGTGCTCGGTTTCGTCTTTTTCGCCTTGTGTCGTGTATCAGTGGTGAGGGTGCACGGCTTGATTTGGGTTTTTTTTTCGTGCACAGGCTATAGTTTCAGAGCTTTGGGAAGAAGAGGTGAAATTGGTGGGCCGGGCTTCTTTTGTCTTGGGTGAGTTTAAAAAAAAACCAAAAAGATGATTTGGTTTTAAATTATAAATATATATATATATATACACAAATCTTTAAACATTTATATCTTCGTCGTACGAGGTCGGAAAATGACGAAACAAGATGCGTTGGAATCGTATGGTCGAGCACTACGCTATGGAGCTGGATTGGAGTCGTTTGGAGCTAGAGAAAATTTTGGGTTAAATCGAACGTCGTTCGATTTGATTTAAAAATCGTAAAAATCAAGGTGAGTGTTTTATAACGCTCACACCGTACTAAATATCTTTATACTAGTTAAATTTGATATTATGAAGTGTTTTGATTTTATTTGTCGTTGTTTGATGAAAATTTAATTGTCATATAGCTTGTCATTTGAATTAACCGTTGAAAATTAAATTGACAGTTAAATTGAAATTAAAATTGAATTGCGATTAAATTACCTGACATTGATAACTATGAAACTGCCATGAATCGTATTGTTATTGGATGATGTATTTTGATGGATGCTATTGGTTGATAATTGAATGTTTGGATGTTTATTTGCTTATGTAGATCCTGTTATGCATACATATGATACTGTGATTTAATTTAAGTAATATATACTCATCCCTGACATTTAATTGAAATAAATAATTACTTGGCCATAGGATAGAAAATTATATACGGACACCGAATTGGCTAAATTAATAATTTTTGAAATCGTTGATTTGAAATTTATTTAAATGTTTTGATTTAAAAGTTACAAATAGAAATGATTTATAGAAATTGAATTCATCGGAAAATTGAGTTTGGAATGTTGAAAAAAAATTTGGTTAAAGGAATTTTGTTAAAAATTTAAGTTGAGACTTTGGAATTTAAAATTTGGTTATGATTGAAGTTCGAAAATTTATTCGTTTTAAAGGATTGAACCTTAAATCGAGCTTTGAATATTATTAAGTAAAAGCGATATAAAATGATATTTGAAAGTGAGCTTGAAATTTGAATCATGTTTGTAATTGGGATTTAAATTTGAATATTGAAGGATAATTTTGTTAAGTGTTAAAATTGATATTTTGAAAAATCAAGCTAAATCGACATAAATTGAAATTGAATAAATTAAAGGTGAACGTAAAAGTTAATTAATTTGAAGTCAAAGTAGACATTGATTAGAATTGAAATCGAAATTGAATTGGTAGAATGGAAATTGAAATTGATTTGAATTGGGAAGTTATAATTGAAATGGATTGGTTTTGAAGCTGTTTTAATTTGTTTTCCAAATTACTCTGTTATATAAACCATTTTGAATACTTAAACTATTTTAATCTACTTAACCCAATTTAAATTATTTTAAACTAATTTATCTATTTCAAATCCATTTTAAGATTTTAAAGTATTTTAACTAATTTAATTATTTAAAACTACTTTTAAATTACTTAAAACTATTTTTCTAAAATTCTAAGCTGGCCAATAAGGTGAAATGTTTATATTTAAATCTTGAATTTAAATACGAATTGGGTTAAATGAAGTTGCAGCCTAAATTGAAATTCAAAATGATTTTGAAATCGAAATGAGATATTGATGCGAAAAATGATTTTGAAACAGAATCTTACATTTGAAAAGATACGATGATATTTTGAAATGGATTTGATTTTTTGAAGCGAACATGATATTTTGATATCAATTATGATCGATTTGAAATGTAAAGAGCCAACGGTGTAATAATACGTAGTTATTAAAGAGACCGGGATCGGATATGGACATACTCTCTGTCGATACCGAAAACCACTTTAATAACTATTATACGCGGAGTGTTGATCCAGAATGAAGTGGATGGTTTGGTGAACGCGTTGACTGAAGAAAGAGAACGATATTGGATGACCCCTGACATGACTAAAACAGGAGCCGCGCCGGGCCATTGAGGTTCGCCACCTCTAGCGGACACACTTCTTCGATACGATATCTATTACATTTGTGATGCGATTTGGGTGCACCCCTTGATTTCGGAGTGTTGTTTTGCGGTGTTGGGGTAGCTGCTGGCTATGCTCAATATCAGTCCGGATCACGCAACTACTAGTATCCTAGTTGGTATCGCCTCATGTACCTTGTCATACTGATTATCCGATTCGCGACCACTACGTTTTGATTTGTACCTTGAGTATATGGATTGCCCTCTGGTGACTTCCGGTTTTGGGGAAACTACGGTCTTGTATATGCTTTTGGGAATATAAAATGTGTTAAGGGGGGTTATGGTAACGCCTTAACGCTATTTTGATACTTTATATTACTGATAGGCATTATCTACTTAGCGTATATTACTATATAGTAGATAGTTTAACGGATCCTTGAGAGATGGAAAATCCCGTAACATCTCTTAAGTTATTGCACGCACGTTAACACTGGATATGAGATGTCAAATCCCGTAAACATCTCTAACGCCGTTACACTCATATTATTTACGATTGATTTAACTTTCATAAGGATATTTTAGTCCTGACTCGAGTGTTTTGTCCTTTCATTACGCTCGGGTCAGTCCTGAGTTTTTCAGATTTTTGAAGATCTATTCTGGAGGATGAAGACGAAGATTTGGTATACTATTACTATTATTACCCTTGCACCATGCTGTCTGCTGCATTATTTTAATTGTTCTATTGTATATGTATAACTCTGATAAATGTTGTATAAATAATTGTCAAAGTATAGTAAACAGCTTCATGAACTGTTTATTTGACTATTATATTTTATCGTTCCGCTGTGAGATTCTGTGTTGTTTCATTTCCTTTATTTCTCTTTCTTTTCTTTTCTTATTTACCCCAATAACCATCTGCCCTTTTGAATGGTTTGGGATCGACATGTGTATTTGATCGTCGGTTTAAACTGTCCAAAAGGCGGGATCCTGGTCAATACGAGTAATTAACGTCATTGATAGGGATCTCTAAACACTCGAACAGAACAATTCGACATAGTATTGTTTTGAAATTGGGTAAATGAAATAATTTTGCCCTAATTATATTTTGTATATAAAGAATTTATTTTCAAAATTATTGTGATCTATCTAGCTTATTTGGTTGTTGGAAACGATAATATTGATTGTTACTATTAATTGGATATTGTGTTTTAATAAATAAGGTTTATTACAAAATAAACAATGATAAAACAACTTGTGGAATATTTCAAGAAAGTAAAATCCTATAAGAATAGTTTATAAAGGTGACATATGAATTAAAATAGATTTAAATTGGAAAATATTGAATTTAAGACCCGGAGATCTTGAAAATGGTTTTCAAAGTTTTGAAGAAATATATAGTAATATTAGTTGGAAATTGTTTATGGAAATATTTTGAAAGGATTTTAAGAAGGAATAAAATTCAGTACTCCTCTCTTAGGTCGCTGGAAAATAATTTCGGTGATGACTGCGCAGCATCATCGACGTTCATTTTCGAGTCTCAAAGTGGGGGAGACTTCTAAGAGGCTTTGCTTTTTTTCAAAATTATTTTGGATAAATGGGTTTTGGTTTAAACTCCAAAGGTATATATTAAAGATATAAGTGTATATATTTATTTCAAATGATTTGAAAAGAACCGAGCATTTAAATTTCTAAGTTCTGTTAATTAGTAATTTTCAAATTATTTGAATGAAATGTGAATAACCAAAATTTATAAAATAAGAAGATTAAGATATCTAAGCTATTGTTTGGGAACTTTAAAGTTGAAAGGTGAAGAGGATTTAAAATAATTAAATTTGTGAACATTCTAATTAAGTAAAATGAAATTCTATAAATTTGTATAATATCAAATTTGCATTCTGATAACATATAACAAGACTTACCAAATATTAAAAAGTTAAAATGATGTTTGGATATGTAATGAGATGTTGTACAAATAAACAGAACTTGGAAGTAATTGAAGTATATAAGTAAGGAAAACTCAAAATGAATTAAAATGTACGTAAATGGAAATTTTGGTTGTGAAAAAAATGTTATATACTTAAATATAACATGAAATGATGAATGGATAAATGGAACAAGTAAGTGAACTTAAGAAAGAAGATAAATGAATCGTATTATATTTTGTAAATTGGTTATAGAAAATAAATATAAATTGCAAAGGGATTGTAACCTGTAAGATAACTGTAAACTAAGAAAAGTCATTTATGAAAGGTTAGACTTTTATAGGATGATTAATAAACTAAAGTGCTGGTTAATAAAATGTTCCATAAATAAATTTGTTATTAACTAAAATTTTGAAATTGAACTAAATGAAAACAAAAGAATCTGGTATGGCTAAGAATCAATTGGAAAATGAAATTGAATTTAATTAAATTATATAGAATGTTTAAAATGAACTTGAGTAAGCAAATTCTTTGATGTGATGTTTAAGAAAAGATAATGTCAAAGAATATGTTATGTAAAGAAATGGATATATTAATTGAATAATGGATTGCGAATAATTAATTGTAAATAAAATAGAAGTCAATAAAATAATTTAGTTTAGATAAATTGGATAGAAATCTATTGGAAGTTAATACGTGAGATTGTACGTATATTATTTTATTCGCATAACGATTTGATCCAAATTCGAGCACAAAATTTCGAGATGATTTATATCGATCCAAGTTAGGATTTTTCACTCGATTTTCGATGGCGAACCCTGGATATGGATTTTTAATTTGATTCTGGAATTCTCTATCATAGCATATGGCTATGCAAGGAGAGTAACAGTTTCCAATCAAGGAATCAAATCTGAGTCCGTACTAGAGAGGCGGGTGAACGATACTAGTTGGAAGCGAAATTGTGTGGTCGAATAAGCGATTAGATTGATATTGCTCACAGATGATATATGTACGGCTTACGGACTTAATTAATGTTAATATTGGAAATTTAAGATGCCAAATATAAAATGATTCTTTTAAAATTATATAACATGATATATATAAAAGAGATAAACCAAATTGAATGTAAAATTAATAATTTGGTTATGTTGGGTATGATTTGGTATTTACATGATTGTTAGTTGATTGTATATAATTCATTAAGTGTTAATGAAATTGAAAGCTATAAATCATTGAAATCAAATTGGAAGTTAAATGAATTTAAATAGAATTTAATTTGATTCAAATTTGAAGTGAACTAATGTAAATATAAATTAGTGAAATGCTAACTAATTGAATTGAGAATGAATGTTAGTAAAAAAAAATCCAACGTTAATAAATCAACTGTGAGAAAAATTGAAACCAAGCGAATAAATACTGATGAGAAGTGAATTTATATTGATTGGTTATGAATTTGTTGGACGATAGTTGATTGATGGTTGCATTTGTTGTTTTGTTGCATTTGCTATGTTGGCACATGTAGTTGTTATGTTGCTATATTATGTATATTGATATTATTTTCATATATACATGTTTCTCATGGTTTGTTGAGTGTTTAGTAGGTGCGGACTGCGCTTGCTTCGCATTTGCGCTCGCTTTCGCGCTATATTAGTCGTATATGCTCGCTAAAAAATATAAGGTACATGTTTATTTTGTCATTGGATTTGGTGATTTTTGGGATGAGCCACTTGGCTTTTGATTTTCTTTTGTTGGTTTAGGGCCCGTAGAGGCGTTTTGTAGTTGTACCGATCGAGCCGCGCAAAGGAGACTCTGCCGAAATTTTCCGTAAAATCCGGGTGTTAGAAAATTTTTCAAGTTTTAAATTTTTTATAACTTGTTTTGATAACTAACTTTTAAAAGTTAGAAAGCCGTTTGGAATAACTTAGTGAAAGTGTAGTAAAGACTTTATAAATGGAATTTCATTGTTTATAGGTTGGTAACTTTGAGATAAATATACCTAAGGTTGAATTCTATACTTAGTTCATTTTCCCTTCTTTTCCTTTTCGGGGACGAAAAGTTCTGAGTGGGGGAGAGTGTAACGACCCGTAAATTTCCGATAATTAAAATAGCTAATTTAATAAGATTTCGTGATTTAGTGTTAGAAAAAAAGTTTGTAATTTGTTTGGAATAATAATAACTGGAATGAATTGCAACAATAATTATCCAAGTAATGAAAAATAAAAGTTACTTAGTGAATGCCTTTGCAATCAAAAGTTGAATAGGATAATAAATGTTGAATTCATTGGGTATAATAGAGTAATTGATTGATATGTAAAATATATTTAAAATCAAATATTGAATATTGAACGGGTAAATTGTTTAAATTAAATATTTAAAACTTATTGAATAATTGAATAACTGTTTGATGAAAATGGTTGTTCTAAAATTTGAATTTGTTAAATCTTATAAGTTCACTTTGAATATTTCAAAAGATAGTGATTTAAGAATAATCAAATTTGTTAAATTTAATATTACAAATGTTTGAATAATTAAATTCTGAATTTGATATGATTAATTTGATATTGAAATTTAATATATGAAAATAGAGTGAATAATTGAAATTTGATTTAATATGACTCAAATTTGGTTTCCACAGTGAATGTAAGTTATATTTGGATTTTAATAGACTTAATAAGATTTTAAAATTGAAATTTATTGGATAATCGAATAACGGGTTTAATATGATTAAAAATGATTTGTAAAATTTTATTTTATCATATTGGAGTTATAGTGATGTTACAGAACTTTTAAAACTGAATTTAAAATTTATTTGTGAAAAATGAATATTTTAATATTTAATTATCGACTGAAAAATAGCCAATTTTCGAACAGTCTCAGAATTGGAAGAAACCAGTTCCATTGGGTCCGTAATAGTCAGTTATTAACGGATTTTAATTTTCGTAGCAATCGGAGTTGTCGTTTGACCGTGGCAGCTCGAAACGCATCGAAATGGTTTTAATATTAATTGGCGATTTAAAATTTAAAATATATATATATTGTTGAATTGACTATATTGCTATCAACTTTTTCTTTCACTTCAAATCATGGTAGCCTTTCCCACTTCAGCACGCAAGGCCTCTCCCTTCCTTTTATTATGCTCGGCACGCACAGACAGTAAAGTGATATTAAAACAAAATTTCAAAAATCTATATCTAAAAATCTACTCAAGAGAAAAATGTGAAATCAATTTTAAAAATCAAGTTTTTCCCTTAGCTTCGATCTGGTATGACTTTCGATGGGTGCGACACACGTTGGTGTAGGTCGACAGTGGGACGAACTGTGCAAGGATAGCTAGGGTTTGGAAATTTTATACATTCGATAATTGATTCGTCGATTTGAGTTTATACTTGAACTCGGCATGGAAGAGAGCATCATCAGCGTGATTTTTATGGAGCTCGGCGGCTTATAGGGGGTCGCGACCTGGTCGCGTGCAAAGGCAGGGGCAGTTGTCGCGTTTTTCATGGTGGCTTCGGAGATCGGGTCGTGGGGGCCAGCGTGTCGAGGTGGAAATGGCGGTCGTGTTGGCGTGCTCGGTTTCGTCTTTTTCGCCTTGTGTCGTGTATCAGTGGTGAGGGTGCACGGCTTGATTTGGGTTTTTTTTTTCGTGCTATTGTTTCGAAGCTTTGGGAAGAAGAGGTGAAATTGGTGGGTCAGGCTTCTTTTGTCTTGGGTGAGTTTAAAAAAAGCAACCAAAATGAAGATTTGGTTTAAAATTATAAATATATATATATATATACAAATCTTTAAACATTTATATCTTCGTCGTACGAGGTCAGAAAATGACGAATCAAGATGCGTTGGAATCGTATGGTCGAGCACTACACTATGGAGCTGGATTGGAGTCGTTTGGAGCTAGAGAAAATTTTGGGTTAAATCGAACGTCGTTCGATTTGATTTAAAAATCGTAAAAATCAAGGTGAGTGTTTTATAACGCTCACACCGTACTAAATATCTTTATGCTAGTTAAATTTGATATTATGAAGTGTTTTGATTTTATTTGTCGTTGTTTGATGAAAATCTAATTGTCATATAGCTTGTCATTTGAATTAACCGTTGAAAATTAAATTGACAGTTAAATTGAAATTAAAATTGAATTGCGATTAAATTACCTGACATTGATAACTATGAAACTGCCATGAATCGTATTGTTATTGGATGATGTATTTTGATGGATGCTATTGGTTGATAATTGAATGTTTGGATGTTTACTTGCTTATGTAGATCCTGTTATGCATACATATGATACTGTGGGTTAATTTAAGTAATATATACTCATCCCTGACATTTAATTGAAATAAATAATTACTTGGCCATAGGATAGAAAATTATATACGGACACCGAATTGGCTAAATTAATAATTTTTGAAATCGTTGATTTGAAATTTATTTAAATGTTTTTATTTAAAAGTTATAAATAGAAATCGATTTATAGAAATTGAATTCATCGGAAAATTGAGTTTGGAATGTTGAAATATATTTTGGTTAAAGGAATTTTGTTAAAAATTTAAGTTGAGACTTTGAAATTTAAAATTTGGTTATGATTGAAGTTCGAAAATTTATTCGTTTTAAAGGATTGAACCTTAAATCGAGCTTTGAATATTATTAAGTAAAAGCGATATAAAATGATATTTGAAAGTGAGCTTGAAATTTGAATCATGTTTGTAATTGGGATTTAAATTTGAATATTGAAGGATAATTTTGTTAAGTGTTAAAATTGATATTTTGAAAAATCAAGCTAAATCGACATAAATTGAAATTGAATAAATTAAAGGTGAACGTAAAAGTGAATTAATTTGAAGTCAAAGTTGATATTGATTAGAATTGAAATCGAAATTGAATTGGTAGAATGGAAATTGAAATTGATTTGAATTGGGATGTTATAATTGAAATGGATTGGTTTTGAAGCTGTTTTAATTTGTTTTCCAAATTACTCTGTTATATAAACCATTTTGAATACTTAAACTATTTTAATCTACTTAACCCAATTTAAATTATTTTAAACTAATTTATCTATTTCAAATCCATTTTAAGATTTTAAAGTATTTTGACTAATTTAATTATTTAAAACTACTTTTAAATTACTTAAAACTATTTTTCTAAAATTCTAAGCTGGCCGATAAGGTGAAATGTTTATATTTAAATCTTGAATTTAAATACGGATTGGGTTAAATGAAGTTGCAGCCTAAATTGAAATTCGAAATGATTTTGAAATCGAAATGAGATATTGATGCGAAAAATGATTTTGAAACAGAATCTTACATTCGAAAAGATACGATGATATTTTGAAATGGATTTGATTTTTTGAAGCGAACATGATATTTTGATATCAATTATGATCGATTTGAAATGTAAAGAGCCAACGGTGTAATAATACGTAGTTATTAAAGAGACCGGGATCGGATATGGACATACTCTCTGTCGATACCGAAAACCACTTTAATAACTATTATACGCGGAGTGTTGATCCAGAATGAAGTGGATGGTTTGGTGAACGCGTTGACTGAAGAAAGAGAACGATATTGGATGACCCCTGACATGACTAAAACAGGAGCCGCGCCGGGCCATTGAGGTTCGCCACCTCTAGCAGACACACTTCTTCGACACCATATCTATTACATTTGTGATGCGATTTGGGTGCACCCCTTGATTTCAGAGTGTTGTTTCGCGGTGTTGGGGTAGCTGCTGGCTATGCTCAACATCAGTCCGGATCACGCAACTACTAGTATCCTAGTTGGTATCGCCTCATGTACCTTGTCATACTGATTATCCTATTCGCGACCACTACGTTTTGATTTGTACCTTGAGTACATGGATTGCCCTCTGGTGACTTCCGGTTTTGGGGAAACTACGGTCTTGTATATGCTTTTGGGAATATAAAATGTGTTAAGGGGGATTATGGTAACGCCTTAACGCTATTTTGATACTTAATATTACTGATAGGCATTATCTACTTAGCGTATATTACTACATTGTAGATAGTTTAACGGATCCTTGAGAGATGGAAAATCCCGTAACATCTCTTAAGTTATTGCACGCACGTTAACACTGGATATGAGATGTCAAATCCCGTAAACATCTCTGACGCCGTTACACTCATATTATTTACGATTGATTTAACTTTCATAAGGATATTTTAGTCCTGACTCGAGTGTTTTGTCTTTTCATTACGCTCGGGTCAGTCCTGAGTTTTTCAGATTTTTGAAGATCTATTCTGGAGGATGAAGACGAAGATTTGGTATACTATTACTATTATTACCCTTGCACCATGCTGTCTGCTGCATTATTTTAATTGTTCTGTTGTATATGTATAACTCTGATAAATGTTGTATAAATAATTGTCAAAGTATAGTAAACAGCTTCATGAACTGTTTATTTGACTATTATATTTTATCGTTCCGCTGCGAGATTCTGTGTTGTTTCATTTCCTTTATTTCTCTTTCTTTTCTTTTCTTATTTACCCCAATAACCATTCTGTGTTGTTCCTTATTTTCTGTGTTGCAGCCTGGAGTCAGGTTATTAGTAGATGTAGCTTTTGAAAGTCTGTGGATTTGGGATCGCATTTACTTCATTGCAGCATGATAGCTTTGGTTATTGTTCTTTTGGCATGGAAATCTTTGGAGCTTTGGAGATTTGGAATGAAGATGCAATATTGTTCTCTTGGAAGTCCCTGTTGAAGATATCTTTCCGTTGTTGTTGCTCTTGTTCCCATTTCTGTTATTTCTTTTCTGATGTTGTCTTTTGGGTCTGATATTGTTGGGCATTGTTATCAGCTTGTTTTATCCATGTTGTATCCATTTCGTATATCAATAAAATCATTATTCTTTGTTTTCGCTGTGTTGTTTTCACCTAATGTGTTATAAGCTCCGGCGGATCGAACTCCAACGTTTGAATCTCCGGCATTCGAATACGGGTGATGTATTTGATGTTGATTTTTGAAGGTCAGAGTGCGGGTTTTCACAGTTGGTATCAAAGCTAAAGGTTGAAAAGAACTTGAGCTTTGTAGTATGAATCATTAGGTGACTTATTAGAGATAGGGTCAAAAATGCCCTAGAATGAGTATCCCTAAGATATCTTGTCTGTATGCCTAAGTCAATTTAGTGCAAGAAGAGGACGAAGTAGGGGACAGGGGAGTACCACTACAAATGGTCGAGACCCTACAACAACAGGAACAACTTTTTCCATCAAGCTCTTTTGATCATCATCCAATTTCAATCCTTTGATGGCTTCCTGGAAGCTCCAGGAGAAGATTTGGCATGGTGGGAGACCATTACTTTGCTCGCTGTCGTTGGTTGCGAAGCCTAGACCATCACATTTGTTAATTAAAAGGAGTTTTTGAAGATAATCTTCTTATTTATATTAAAATTGTTAGAGTTCTATTTGACACTGGAGCCATGCATAGTTTTATTTCCTAACAAACCGTAGGAGAGTTAAATCTTGAATCCAAATTTGTAGTCGAACCTATTTGTGTGAGAACCCGATAGGTGGCCCTGTGAATCTTTATTTAAGTTGAAGAAAGGTTCCTATTTCGTATTATCATCATCAGTTTCCTATCGGTCTTTTCATTTTTGACTTTAATGAATTTGAAATTTTAATTGGAATGAATTGCTTAACAAAATATGAAGCTAAATCAAATTGTATCAATAATATGATTTCGGTCAAAATCAAATTTGGAAATTTTGTTGTGATTTCTTATAAGGATCCAAGTCCGAAGAGGGACAAGCTAAAGTAGAGTTTAAATCCATACTTATTGGTCGAGATAAAAAGTGGTTAAGGAATAAAGTATTGAAATTATTAAATGTACAATGGAGTGGTGATCCAAATGATTGTACCTGGAAAAACTCTAGATAATATTAGGAAAGCCTATCCGGATTAGTGTCTGGATAGTGTAACGACCTAGAGTTTTGGTCGTTAAATTTTGAACGTTTAATTCATTTTAATGTCAAATATGGATTTTGAATTGATTTTGAAGTAAGAAGATTTTGGTTAAATCAATATAATTAGTTAAAATTTCAAATATGGCAATTTAATTGGATTTGAATAATAATAATTAAATATTTGGAATAGGGATAATTTGTCAATCTGGATGGAAATGGTTTCTAAGATTTATTTTAAGTCTAGATGGATTTGAATCATAATATTGGACTTTTGAATGGAATCAAAAGCCGATAGTTAAATTTAGAATTTTACATTAATTTAAAAATGGAATTTAATATAATAATGCAAATAATCAAATTTTGATTCGAAATGAATCAGAATGATATCTAAATGTGATTATAAATTCTATATGATTTATAGTTAAAGTGAAATTTTTAAAGATTTCGACGATTTAGGAAATCGCTCGAATTAATCGACGAGTTTAAATAGCCTTCCGGGGCATAGTCTCGGAATTCGACGAAACCTGTTCCATTGGATCCGTAATAGTTAGTTATTATCGGATTTTAAATTTCGTAGCGTTTAGATTTACCGTTTGCTCGTATGGGTGAGAAACGAGTTGAAATAAAAATCGATAATTTAATATTTAAACTCGATTCAAAAAGCTATCTTCCACATATAATCAAATTGGGCTCCGAAACACGTTCCATTGTGTTCGGAATGTGGGTAAAACATTTTGATCGCCTGTCGGCATGCGTCATTTGGAGATCGTTTGTAAAAGTTGTTTAAAATTAATTTAATATTAAAATATTATTTATAAACGTATACATATACACGTTTTCCAGTGAAACCGTAGCTATCTTTCACCGGTCGCTACTCTTCTTTATTCAATGGCCAAAAATTCATGAATTTCTTTCTCAAATATCTCGAAATCCTTACACAATTAAGCCTCGATTTCTTAACGAAGGTTGTAGAGGACTTCGAGATCTACACATCCGTACAATGAGTCGACGTGAAGTTCGACGAGATGGCCAGAAATCGGCTGGAAAGGGTGCCGTTTCGCATGCAATTTTCTATGCAACGCCATAGCCGAGCTCGATCGGACCTTCAGTGATGATGAAGTTCGCGATGGGCTTTCATTTGATGGTATTGGATCGTCGCGAAGTAGAGTAGAGGAGGAGCGACACTCAACCCTAGGGGGACGGCAATGGGTTCATTCGAACTATCGTGAGCGAGAAAAGGGTCTCGGCCTGATTTCATTTTAGTATAATATATTATATAATAATAAAAAGAAATTGTTTAAAGTTATAGTTCAAACTATAAAAATTCATATCTATTGCATACTTTGTCAGATTTTGACGAAACTAGCGGCGCCTGAATCGCAGCGACGCGATCTACAAGCTGCAGCAGATCCGAAGATGTATGGAGAAAGCGAAAATTTTGGATCAAATCGAACGGTTCGATTTAATTTAAAATTTCAAACGCTCATCGAAACTCAAGGTGAGTTAATCTCACTCACATCTGGACACCATTTAATTTAAATAGCTAATATTTAAACGTTTGATTGGCTGATTAGTTGAATGTGACAATTGTTATCAGATTGGATCGATATTTATTGGTTGTGCTAAAATTTGTGGATGCAGGGAAACAGGTTGGAGGGATCCAACTAGATTCCTCACAATATAGAAATTATTTTCATAATTAATGATGTATTTCATTATATACTGCGATAGATTAATTTAGGAATTAAGCTGTAGTGTGCTATGATTGAATAAGCATAATCTGGCATTTTAAAATATAAAGGAAAATAAAATAAATTAGGATTAAAAAGGGAAATAAAAAGGGATTTTTAAGTAAAGAATTTAAAGGGATTAAATTTGGAAATTGGTTTGGAGTCTGTTAAAATGTTTCTGAAATTTTTATTTAAAAGGAAATATGAAATGAATATTTATAAACTGGGTTTATAAATGAATGGGATATTTATCGGGGATAAACACTGAAAGTATAGGTTTCTGGTGGGAATTTCTATAAGAAGTGCAAATTGCTTAAAAATAATAGTAAGATTGTTTTTAAAGGATGGGAAGTGTACTTTTTCCTGGAAATTTAGTATGTTTTAAAGAAAAGCTTTCAAATATAAATGGGTAGTATAAGATGTGTTTTAGAATATTTTAGAAAGAAAATATTATTTTAATTTTTTAAAGTGTAAGTAAACATTTATTTAAGTAATTATGGTATTTAATTATCTTAAAGGTAAATTAGTATTATGTTTTCTAAAGGAAATTTTATTACAAGTATTTGATATAATAACTTTATATTAAAAGGAAATCTTTAATTTAAGTTACCCAAGAAACTTTTATAAATTTTCAAAAGTATATTTTGAATAAAGAGTTTAGCAACTTATTTTAAATAAGTTAAGTATATATATTGTGGAAGTGATTTCCAGGAAATGGGAAATGTGTTAAAAATAGAAAGGAGTTTATTTTTAAAGTGTGGGAAGAAATTTACGGGATTTAAACGTAAATTTGAATTGAGGTAAATCGTGTAGGATTTATAAAAGATTCTTTGGTTTATTCTGAAAATGGAAGTGCAGTTCCTTGAAAAGCCCATTACTTCAAACGGATTTTTTTAGTAAAAAATTAAAGTTTTAAATTTGTTTTTAAAAGAATGTTTTAAGAAATTATTGTTTAAGTTGTAAAAATTTTAAGAGTAGATATTTAATAAATTAGTTATAGCAGTAGTTATTTTAAAGGGTTAATTAGTATATGGTTTAAAAGAATATAATTAATATTTATATTTTATAAAATAGTTTTATTGTAAAGATATTTGGTTAAAATTTTATTTGAAAACTAGTATAGGATTTCATAACTTTATTTTAAAATTTAGTACGACTTACCTTTTATTTTGAAAAAAAATAATTTATATTTTATAAAGCAGTTTTATTTGATACATTTAAAAAGTATGTATATATTTAAATTAAAGTATGTAGATGGCTTTAATTTAAATTATTATAAATCTAAAGTATTTGGCTCGGATGTTTTCAGTGGAAATCAATATTTGGAAATTTATTCCATAAGGAGTGTGTGGTTTGAAACTGTTTTCAAGGGGTTGAAAATGGAAATATATCTTGCAAAGATATTTTAAGGATAATAAATAATTTAGGTAATTATTTATTGTTTGATGGATGTTTGTGAATGTTAAATGATAGTTAAATAACTGACTATCAATATTGATCAATGCGTTGATCGTTTCGAAGAGACCGGGATCGGGGTTAATTTCTCGAAAACCACTTCGATCCATTTGTATGTTTTCGTGGGAAAATCGAGTTCAGAATCGAAGATGGAGCAGTGAAGTGCAAGGGCTAGTCTCTACTAATCCTAAGGATGATTCCAAAATGGATGTAGTAGGAGTAGTGCCTTCGGTTCCGTTCGAATCCGGGGCGGACTTGTGTGGATGAATGCTTTCGGAACATCGTTAGGTGGACGGCGGGCATTCTAAATGAAATGTTCTAAAAAGGCAACGCTTATCCTCGTCAACCGAGAATGACTGAAAATCAGGGGTTATGCAGCAAGGCTAAGTGGGTAGCACCCATTAGGGTGAGTTCGTCCATGTCTAGATGTCCCTTTTTATTCGGCTTAGTGGTGCGGTTGCTGATCCCAACCGTGGGGTGATCTTACTCGGGATTATCCAGTAAGGGGTTGTCCCGGTCTTGTGTTGCAGGGGATTGGGAGTAATCCTCGGTATGGTGATCTAGGCCACGTACTGTGATAGGTGGTGCCCCAGTGCCTAGTCATTAGTTGGAAATCCATTCTCCCTACCTGCCTTTTACAGTTTTGTTCGTATTACCCACGATTGTGGCTAGTAGCTGGAATTTAATCATGTAACAATTTCGGCTATTTGAATAAGTATTTGTATATAGACACTATTATAATATCAGAGGATTTTATGAGAATTTTTTTAGCTATCGTAAGGTAAAAACCCGACATGTTTATTTGTGGCGTGGTCTTATGAGATGCTTTTGATTTCAAAGGATTTTGAAACTTTAATAATCAATATGGGTGTATTTTTATCACGCAGGTATTCCAAACTGACTCGAGTGTTATTTAACAATAATGCCCGGGTCAGATCAAGTATTATAGATTATAGGAAATGATGTCGTGGAGCTCAGGAGAGGAGCTGGAGTCCGAGACGTATTACCGTATTTGTTTATTTCCGCTGTTGTGATTATTGAAATTGTCAGGCTGGTAACTGTTGTTTATTGCGATACTCTGATGATGTAATATATAAAACAGATATAGTTTTCATTTTGTGTATAGATCTGATATTATGTATTATATTATGTTCCGCTGCGAATGTGAGATTCTATTATTGTTTAGTTCCTTCTCTCTTCTACCTACTTTCTTTTCCTCAACTATCTGTCTTTTTCGGCACTCGATCGTTGGAATATTATACTGTGGCGTATTTTGTGTCGATTTACAAGGGTCGAGAAGGGCAGGTCGTGACAGATAGTTAGGAATGTTTGGTTGAATGAATTGTTTGCTTTGGTTGTTAGTATGTGGCTAATATGTATGCTTTGATTGTTTGAAATAAAAGCTTTGGGATTATCTTTTGCTTTCAAATTTTGAGGACGAAATTTTCTTAAGGGGAATGTGTACTATCCCATTTTTATGTCAAATTCAATTTGGTAATTAATATAAATTTTTGGATTGAATTGTGAATTAATTTTAATTTTTCTAATATAAATAAGATATGTGCTTATTATATACATAAATAGATTGTAAAAAGAATTTGATTTAAAAAGTTCAAAGATAAATATCTTAGAAGATAAATTGAATTTAAAAACTCTATATTTTAAAAGCTAATAAAAAAAATTGTTTTCTAATTATAATAGATATATGTGTGTGTGTGTGTGTGTGTATTGTGATTTGGAATTTATATTTTGAATTCAATATAATAATAATTTTCAAAAGCTATTTAAAGGTTAAGTTCTAATGTATATACTTATATATTTATTTATTAGTGTATAATTAATTTTAAATCATATTCCTTAAAGTCATAATATATAAACAAAAGGTTTAATATTTTTTAAATTTTCACATGAAATAAATTTAATTTATATAAATATGTGAAATTAATATAAACATATATATGTAAAACTAATTGAAAATATAATACAAAAATTATATAAACATATAAAAAATATTATATAACATGCAAAATTACAAGTGTAGGTGTTTTAACAAGAAACCAAACAAGTGCAATCATCTTAACATGAAATTAAACAAATGCAGACCATATAATATGAAACTTAACAAGTTTAAACTAAATTACAACATGCAACTACAAGTGTCACCTTTATTTTGTTTTAAAAAATTATTAATAAAAAGAATTACAAGATTATATAGATATATCTCTCTGCCCTTAGTCTCTTATTTTTCTTCGTCCTTCATTTTTAAAATCTTTCAAAATTAAAAGAAAAAAAAGAAACTCAAACTTGAAAGATTAAAACAAGTTTAGTTTCCAAATTCAAAACTAAAGCTTAAGCGCAAGATCATCTCAACAAAATCCAAAAGCAAAACAGTTAAACAATCAAAACCTGGAAACAAAAGCAAAGCAAAGATTTTCACAAAGCAAATAGTCTTTACCAAAAAAACTAAAGTAAGCCATAGATCAGATTCAACTCAGTATCAAAGCAAAGCAAGATCAAAATCTATTTCCATTTTTCTTTCAAAAGCCTGCTCTATGTTCAAAACAATATCCGGGAGAGTAAATGCTCTTTTCAAAAACTCAATCTGGGTATATACCTTGATGCCTATGATCATCTTTGAAATTATAATGTAAAGTATGTTTGCATGAATGAAATTATGCTTGTATGTATATGTGTAAGAGGATTTATCTGTGTGCATGTTTGGACATATATACATATACATCTCTATTCTTGTATACAGGTTTCTAAAACCTATTCAAAAATTCAAATATCATCCCACCTACACAATTTTAGACTTTGAACTCTGAATGAAAAGTGTTTGTATGTGTATAACATCATTTTTAAAAACAGATTCAAGTGAAAATATTGAGTAAATATTTTGAAAATGGAAATATACAGTAAAAAGTTAATTCAAGTCAAAACCTCGATTGTTAAATTTCCTAGTTTTGATTGTAGATTTGGATTCCTGCTTAGAAACCATGATTTTTCACATAGACATCATGATTTTTAAGTGTGTGGTTGAGGTGAATTGTGGAGATGAACAGTAATCGATTTTTCGTCGATTCCCGAGGACCAAAGGGAAGATAGACTTTGGGCCCGGTGCAGTAGGAAGCCTGGATGGAGGAGATCAAAGGAAAAATTGCTGGAAGGTTTATAGTGCACCAAGGTGGCCAAACGTCAATGATGTAGGGTTTAATGACCACGTTTGGTCGATGATGTTTGAGAGTTGATTTCGGCGATGTGGTCGCATGGAGGTTGACCGAAGTATGGGGCATTGCAGCGTAGGATCATGACGAGGCTTGAGGTAGGTCGGCGTGAATTCTGGTGATCTGGGATGGTGGCGCGAGGTGATTCATTGAACGGTCTAGTTTAGAGTAGAGCGCTTGACTCACTCGATTTCGAGTTTCAGGCAAGTTCGAGGTTCTGGGTGATCGAATTGTTGGAGACGGTCGGCGATGACTTGCGGATGGTCGCGGAGCTGGTCGGAGATGACCAAAGTTTGTTTGCACGTGCACATGGATCTGGGCGGTGAGTACGTTTTGGGTTTGGGTTGGTGTTGGGTTGAGGAAGAAGGGTTGTCTCGGGTTGTTTCTTTGGAATGTTTGGTCTAGACTCAAAGACGATCACGGGTCGTATGCGAGTGTTTTTACTGGCAGCAGGTTTTTAAATAAATAAATAAACAAATCGAAGTTTAAAAGGAAAAAATAAGAAGAAGAAAGAAGAGTTTGCTCGGGTAAGCTTCGGGTGAGACGCGAGAGAAAACTCGGTGATTTTGAGTTTGTCTCGGGTCAGGTTAAAGTGTTAGCCAAGTTTTTTAAAAGTTTAAATAAAACAAGTTTTTCAAATTTAAACTAAATCAACTTTAAAAACTTTCTTGGTTAATTCTTTCAAAATAATAAATGTTTATTCCTAGTTTTGGAATTAGTTAAAGGTTTAAAATAAATTATTTTAAACAAATTAAGTTTAAGGTATTTTATTATATACCTATTATTTTAAATTTATTTTTAAGTCCATTTAAACAAGATTTAAATGGTAATTAAGTAATTAATTAAGATAAATGATTTGTCTTAAATAATGTTTTTAATTATTAATTAACTTAAAGGTTTTAAGTTAATGATAATTTGTTTCCATGGTTTATTTAATAAGATTTAAACGATATAATTAATTAAGATAAAGGGTTTATTTTTAATTAATTAGGGTCTCGATTTATTAAAGGACTACTAATTAATGTGATTAATTTAAAGGATCATTAATTTATTAATTTAGTTTATTTGGTGACTAAATTAATTTAATTAGGAATTAAGTAATTGATTAAAATAAATGTTTTACCTTAAAATTAATTAAGATCTTAAGGTAATGAAAGGATCAAATTGGTAATTTAATGATAATTACTTAATGAAATAAATTAAAGGGTAATTAATTACTTAAAGGTTAATTACTTAATGAAAGTAATTAAGGATAATTAATTAATGATTAAAGGATAATTAATTTATAATTAAAGGTTAATTAATTAATGATTAAGAGATAATTAATTAATAACTAAAGGATAATTAATTATGAATTAAAGGATAATTAATCATTAGTTAAAGGAAAATTAATGAAAGTAGTTAAGCGATTAATAAATTCAATAATTAATTAAAATTGTTTGTAATTAATTAATGTTAAATAAGGAGGGTTTAAAAAGTAATTGAAGTAATTAATTTAATTTATTTGGTGATTAAAATTAAATTAATTAGGAATTGAACAACTAATTAATCTTGCTTATGGATGATTGGATTATATTGAATGACTTGAATTATTTGATATCTTTGATATGTAATGTTCTGTGATACAAATTTCTTTGGATTGAGCTGTGATTAATGTAAGTTCTTTATCTGTGATGAATTTACATATTTATCTGTTAATTGAAAATAAGCGTTATAGGATTATACCACTTATTTATATTGTTGTGCTTGGATTTACCATGGTTGTGATATTATATTATTACTTACAAAACCCTGGACAAAATGTACACGCAAATATGGATTTCGCGGGAAATTGATTAAGTCACGGGTATTTTGAATTTTAATATTATTTTATTCAAATGATGAAAAATTTAAAAGCTGAATTTTGAATCCAAAATGGTTTGGAAGTGAAATTGTGTTAAATATGAAAAACTTTTGAAAAGGAAGTTTTGAAATTAGAAATATTTTGGGATTTTAATTTAACTCAGAAAGAGCTTGCCAAGAGTACGGCAGTTTCGCTGATTTTCTGATTTATACTTTAAAAGGCTATAACTTGAGAAAATTTAATCGGATTAACGAAAGATTTTTGTTTTCAAATGATAACAATTTTGCTATAAAGAAAGAATCTCCAGTTTTTGGTGAAAGGATTTCAAGTTATGGTTAAATCAAATTTGAAATGGAAATAGTTTTGGAAGCTATGAATGAATCTTTATTTAAGATTTGGTAAACCTTGTTTCAAATTAAAGAGCATTTTAAAGATGAATTTTTTGTTTAAAATATTTAAAAATGGAAATTTATTTAAACCATTCAAAAGGAAAGGTTTCGGGAAATAAGGGCTAAAAAGTTATGACTTAACTAAGATCCAAATGTATCCATATGTTTTAAAATAAGCGCTCATTATTTGAATAAGCCGGGAAAGGGCATTAAGTCATAAAAACCATTCCAAATAATGATAGGATGAAATGGGATAGCATTTGAAGACGGTGGTTGAAGACCTAGTATTTTCGAAAACGAAAGGATTACCTGTCGATTGTCTCTGCATTGAGTTGCTCTGGTATAGATATTACCCTAAGTGATGTGGAGTCCGGACATGATTAGGGAATATTCAGATTTGCAAGGACTTTTTCCTTAATTTGACGAAGTGCCTTCTGTTCCACTCAGTCCCAGGATGGACTTGTATGGATGTACGTCTGACATTACACTTTGAGATAAAAATTTGGTTTCTATCAAATACATTTCTTTTTGGTAGTGGAGAAGTTATTCTCTTAGCTTAACACCCTTCTCTGAGACATACGAGCTCAGAGGTTATGTATTTGATGGTTACTAGTGATATATTCCCATTTGGTAATGTGGCATGCTGAGTGCTGATCATTGGTTGATCGAAGCATGGCTTTTGTGAAAAGCGGAGCTTTGTGAGACGAGATTTCATCGAACCTCACACCCCGAAAATGTTCGAAATAGGAAGGATGCAGCAAGGTTACGGGGGTCATGCCTCTTAGGGTACGTGAATTCCCTTTGTAACGACCCGTAAAATTTAATAATTAAAATTGGTTAAATTAATAATATTTTGTAATTTAATTTAGAAAGAAATAAAAATCTTATAATTTGTGTTGGAGAGAATGTTAGAAATTAAATGTAGCAATTGTAATTAAAATTAACAATTTAAAATGAAATTGCAATTAATTGAAATAATGTAAATTGTCATGCTTGGTTATAAGTTTAATATAAGAAAACAAATATGAATGTTGAATTTGTGAATTACTAAAAAAAATTAGAATAGAATTCAAATTAATATAATAATGGAAAGTGTAAATTGTTGCATTTGGGTATAAAATTTAAAATAAGTAAATAAAAGTATGCATTTAATTTACCAATGGAATAATAAATTGATTAATAGTAACTGAATGTAAATTAATGCACTAGGGTTGATGCAAGTTGATAAGTAACTAAATTAGTGCAATACCTATTAATTGAAACAAATTGTAAGGTTATAATCGATTGAAATTAGGGAATCCGAAAATAAATTCAAAAGTTATTAACTATGGAAGTAATACGTAATAAATTAAATGATAAATCAATATTATATAAGAATTGTAACATTTGTTTGTGAATAGTGAATTCATATGTGTAATTAAAAGTTATGATAACGATTGTTTTAAGTTAACCATTTACTATTAAATTATAACGGGTAATCAATTGCAATAAATCTGAATTAAATGTTACGTTAATGTAAATTAGGGTAATAATTGGGAATAACGTACATTTCATTCAGTGTTATGATAATTAGTTGAATATAACTGTAACGATCCTGGATTTTGACTGAGTTCAAATTGATAATTAATTTAATTTTGGTATGTATTTTGAGATATTCCGACTTGAGTTTGGAATCCATATCTAGTATTTGGAAGTTGTGGAAAATAAAAATCCATTTATCTATTGTTTGGGTCTCGATATATTCTACGGACGGTTAGTTATCCTTCGAACTAACCAATGCCCCTGCATATTCGTGGATCTAGATGACCCGAGTATCTTGTGAAAAAAATAGTATGAGTTTGTTCTCATATTGGTGATATTCTGATTTGGTAAGCCAAACGCAGAATAGATATCCAGTTTGACCTGGAAAACTGTTTCTCTGTCTTTGTGTGTCTATCTTTGTTATCTCCTTGGCAAATTTCGAGGACGAAATTTATTAAAGGGGGGAATCTGTAACGATCCCGGATTTTGACTGAGTTTAAATTGATAATTAATTTAATTTTTAAATAAAAATCGTGAAATTAATTGGTAATTGATTTGATTTCTCCAAAATTTAAATAAAAATATGTATTAATACATTCAAATATGAACAAATAAAGATAATTATGAACAAACAAAATTTTATAAGTGTTTAATAGTTTAAGTTTAAGAATAAAGGAAAGATGCGGCAAGTGAAAGAACATAGAAAAGGTTAAAAAAAATATGTACCTAAAGAAAGTAACCAGGCAAGAATAAGTAAAAGAAAAATAAGATAAGAATGAAATAAAACAAAGTATATGTGTACATGAAGTTTAAAAATAAACTTGGTAAAAATAAAATATGTATGTGAAGTTAGAAAAGCAAGGCAAGAAAATACAAAGTAAAAAGATAAAATATCTATAAACACAAAAATATAATAAGTTGAGACATAAAGTACCTTTGCATTTAATGCTAGCATAAACAAGGTCAACTCAAAATGTTTTCAGCCACCATATTTGAAAAAATCTGCTTAGCCACCAAAGAAATCGGCTAGTCAAGCAAAGAAGAAAGGTATCTTTGATTTATATATTGTGCAGCAAGATTTTTTATACCCTGAATTGTACAAATCAAATTATAACACCCTGTAAGCTTTCTTTTCTGTATATCAATCTTCACATTTTTGCTCGTCCATTCAAAACAGAGTAAAATCTAAAGCAAGCATCATTTTAAAACTTAAACAAAACACTCAACCTCAACAATACAACTTCATTAAAGCCAGAGGATCAAGGAAAGTTCAGCAAGCATAGTTCAAGTCTGTTCATCATAAATAAAGCTCTGTTTATTTAAAAACCAGGTGAGTAACACTTTTATAACTTAAGTTTTAAAACTAGTTGCATGTTAATATCTGAAAAGTATATCTGTGTGAATATTTATATATGCATTGTTCTGTGAAATTTGGTGAGATATGATGCCTGTATGTTCATAACCTGTAGTACACCTCTGTATTTAAGATTTTAAGCTCAACTTTACTTCCAAAAAAAATCATTTCTGCTTGATCTATTGGTTGTTAGGACTTAGTATCTTAACAAGATATGTTTGTTTGATCATAAAGTAAATTTTAAATTTTGTATTTTAGTTAAATAAAGTAGGAACTGTTTTGTAAAAACCTAAGAACAGTTAATGATTAACATGAGTGAAATTTCAATCATCTTAAATTATTAATTCAGGGTTATAACTTGAATTCTTATCTCAAATTAGGATTTTTAAAACTAAATTCACATTTCCTAGCTAAGTATTGATTAGGCATTTCTGCTTTGATAGTTTTGGGAATTTTGGGCTGACTCTGGTAATCCAGTTGATCTGGGAGTTTGGGGTCTTCACTGGAGATAGTGAGATGACTGGAGAGTATGGCAAAAATGGCAGGTGGATGGTCAGTGGCCGGTGGTGACGAGGGTTGTTGGATTTTATTCCTAAACCTAGTTTTGGGTCTGGGTTGAATTTGGGTCTGTTTGTGATCTCTGGTGCATCGACTTGCTTGGGGTTTTGGAGGTGGCTAGAGGGGTGGTAAAGAAAGCTATGGCAGGAGGTGGGGGAACTCCGGTGGTCGGAATTAGGAATGCGGTGAATTTTCCAGGTTTTGGATGATGTGCAGTGTCGAGTTCCAGGTTGGGTTTGAATGCCTAGATTTTGATTTTTGAGGAGAAATCAAAGTGTGGTGATTGAGGTGGGATGCTTTGGTGATTGATGACTTGTTTAAGCCATCAGAATTGATCGGAGTCCGGTGGATGATCAGCGCATGTGCACTGTGCAACAAGTTCTGATGAACTTTGGATTTTGGGGAGTTTTGAACTCGAATGTACTCGAGTAAATGTAGAGGTTTACTCGAAGTAAAATAGGTTGTGACTCGAAGTAAATTTTTGGTTGCTCGAGTATGATTACAGGTTTTTGATTTAACCTGTTACTGCTTTGTTTTTTATGAATTGAATTTTAAAGCAAGTTTAAACTGAAATTAAATTGTGAGATAGATTTAAACTCAGTTTAAATCTAGTATGAAGTATAATTTCAAATAACTTTGAATCTTAAAGGTTTTAAAATGAAATTTGGATTTTAAATTAAGAATTTAAAATCAAGATTTTAATCAAAGGTTTAAAATAAATGTTTAAATTAGTGGATTCAAGTCTCTCTGAATCCAGATCTGGGAATTTGAATCAGATTTTAAATCTGAATGTTTTAAACAAGTTTAAATCAAATAGCTTTTTTAAAAAGTAAATTTGTTTTCAAACAAATAATTAAACTTGATTTTTGATAAAGTTATTTTATAAAAGAATTTTAAATGGAAGGTTAAATGTTTGTTTTAAACATGAAATTGCAAGTTAAAATGTAATGTAATTTAAAAGCTTAATTTTTTTTTAAAAAAATTAAGTGATTGAATTTGAAGGCTTTCCATATATAAGTTTCCTATGTAAGTAATAAATGTTCTTACATTTATTTTAAAATATTATAAATTGATATTTAAATTCGGTTAATGTTTAAATGGTAAATCAGTTTGAATCTTAAATTCGAAATGGAATTCAAATTTAAATTCAAAAGGGTAATGTTTTAAAATACGTTTCAATATTAATTAAATCATTAATAAAGAAATAAATTATCTTAAAGATAATTAAGGTGTGAAAACGATTTATTTTATAAGATAATTAAGGAATGATTTATTTATTTATTTTATAAATTAATGATTTAGATTAATTTATAATTAGAGATTAATTTATTGAAAGAAATGTTATTGGTTAATGAAAATCATTAACTAAGGATTATTAAGTAATTAATTAATATGATTAATTTTGATAATTAATTAGATTAAATAATTAAGATAATCAATTGTAAATTGCTAAGTATAATTACTTCATGGAAGTAATTAAGAGATGAATTACTTATTGTAATTAATTATGATAATATGATTAGTTAAGTTAATTAATTTAAGAAAATCATTTGATAATTGGATAAGCGTAATTACTTAGTGTAATTAATGGAGATAATTACTTAGAGAAGTAATTAATAGATAATTACTGGATGTAATTAACTGAATGATGATTAGTAATTTGAGTCTAATTATTTGTCATTAATCAAGGGATTAATTAAGTTGTTAATTAAGGATTAATTAATAAATGAGATTAATTAAAGATTAATTAAAGTTAATTAATTCAATGATAAAGATTAATTTGTAATTAATGATTAATTGTTATGAGACGATTGCTTAATGGTAAGTAATTAAAGGTTTAATTTCTCAAAATAATTAATTAAGGGGTTAATTGATTATGTAATTGGTTTAAAGGTTGATTTAATTAATATGATTAATTAAGAATGATTAAATTGATTAAAGTGTGTGATAAATTAAGTTATATCCACTAATTTGTAGTTAATTAATCAGGATTGGATAATCAATTATAAGTAATTAATTTAATTGAAAATAAATTGAATTAACTAGGATTAAACAATTAATTAATCCTGCTTATAAATGATTATAAAAACCTTGACCTTACTTATGAATGATTGTATTGTATGAGATGCCTTGAATTGATTGTCTTATCCGATCTGTGATATTTTGTTCTGTGGATTGTGCTGTGTATAATTTATTCGTTTATTTGTGATACATTTTTTATTATCTGTGAATCTGTGAATGAAAGATAAGCATTATAGTTTATACCGCTTATCAACTATATTTCTGTGTTTTGATCAATGATGATTGAATGATGTTGCACTATTGTGTTAAACCCCTGGACCACACTTATACACACACAAATATGGATTTCACAAGGAAATCGGTTAAATCACAGATATTTGAATTTAATTCAAAATAGTTTTAAAAGTCGAATATTTAAATCCAAATGGTTTTGGAAATGGATTGGGTTTAAAGTGAAAAGCTTTTGAAATGGAATTTCAAAGATGAAATTTATTTTGAATAACTTGATTAAGTTTTGGAATTTAAATAATTTGATTTAAACTTAAATTCAAGATTTGAAATTGAATTCTATGTTTGGAAACTAGGGACTAAAGATGTTATACCAGTTATATATGGGTTAAACTATTTTAAAAGTATTGATTTGGGAATGTGAATATAATTTAAGAGCTTTAACTCGTTAAAATATAATTGGATATTTCTAAAATGAAAACTATTTGTTTTCAAATAATAAAAGCTTTCATAGAAGTAATGAACTTCCGATTTGTGTTAAAGGGATTTAAAGTTAAAATGAAAATGATTTTCCAAGTTATGGAAACTGGTTTGAAGGCTATAAGTTAAATCCTTAACTTGAAGATTGGATCAGTTAATCCTAATGGGAATAGAAATTGTTTGAAATCTATGAATGGATCTTTGTGAAACTGGGTGAACATAGTATTCCAGAAGTTAATTCTAGAAACTATATTACTTAGCAAAGCATCCCCAAAAGCAACTCACAACTTTCAACAGAAATTTCATATTTAAGTTCAATACTTGCAAACAGAAAATATTACTACATCAATTTCTTCCCAAACAACTTAACTAACTTCTCATAACATAAATTCAGCTTAAACTTCTATTTCAATATCAGTAAGTCTGTAACTATTGTATCCAATTCCTTAGCAGCTAATTCATCCAACTCTTGAACAAAGAAATGCCTATTTTCCTACACAATCACCATGAGCTGCCTCATAAAAATATGAGACACCCAATGGTGCACAAACACACAAAGGGTCAGACTAATTGTCTGGTATGAGTAATCTTCCTGAAAACCTAAATTTAGATAACTTTTCTCATTTTCAAATAATTTTAAAATAGATAAAGGAAAGCAATATTTCTCTTGTATACCTTCCTGTATAACCTGTGCATGTTCATTAATGCATAACAAAATAATACATGATTCAATGAGTTGTGTCAGGGAGCACAAACATATAATCCATCCATAGAATACTCTAAAACAGCCAATATAATCATCCTTTAAATCATCTTTCCTCATCTATAAACTTTCTGGCTATCAGGGATTTTACCCAAGCCTTCCTATGAACTTATTTTTAGAATTCAATATCAGGTATTTTATGTTGGTCTTTAGCTACTTTCCCTCCATTAAATCACACATTGTCTGGGACATATTCACTGTTAACCCAACACACTCAGGCCCCTGGGTATGATCATACCATGTGTGAGCTTGCAATGTTCCCCTTGCCAAGCCATACTTTGTAGCCCTAAGATCCAAAATCCTTAGTTAAATTACTAAGTGTTTATTTTCCCTTTTTCCCCAATTGTGCTAATCCCTTCTGCATCTCATATTTAATCAGAGAAAATAAATAACTCAACCATCATGCATGTATTCGAGGAATAATAGATCATGTTTTTCATAAACGTAGATTTAATCAAACAAGCTAGTCTGAGTTCTCAGTATACATGTTATTCAAATCATGGTTTTTTTTAATGGATCATGTTTATAAATATATGGTCATAAATAGTTTTCTCTGTTGTATTCATTTACCTCTGGTTTAATCAGGTGCTCACAAATTCATAACATCTGACTAAACCATAAGTTTTTTTTTAATTCTAATCTTGATTTATTTGCAAACATAGAAGCTCAGCAAATGTGTAACATTTCACTTCTATGTTTCCACTTATTCAATTAGTTATGAGACATAAGAAACAACAACTCTATGCTGCAGTCCCCTCTTTTTCTTTTCATTATTAGACCATAGATTTACAACATTTTCCCTTGGGATTTTCTTTTAATAAATTACTGTGTGCAGAAAACACATAAACGAAAACATCTCCTGTCAAGGTTAATGCATAATACAAATGATCATTTTAAAAAGGAAATCCATAAACCATATTTTCTGGGTATATCAATATGATGGGTTGAACATTTAAACAGATCATTAACACGCCCAAAATAAACACAGATTATATAAACGAAATATAAAACTATTTAGGCTGCCTCAATATTCAGGACTTAATGCCAATTTTCAGTGAGGTTACTCACCTTAATCCTTTTCCTTTGATCTTCTGTTTCCCACTTATCTCTAACGGCCAATGCTTCTCTTTCTTTTTTTCCTTTTGCTTGCTATATATATATTTTTTTTCTTTGTTTTTAAGAAAATGGTGGCAGATCTCTCCACCCTTAAGCCTTCTTATAAAAGACCTTGGCCTCCTCTAGGGTTTTAGAATTTACCCAATGTCAATTTTACCCTACCACTTATGATCAGCCTCTCATTTTATTTCAAGAGAAAAATGGGTAAGTGGTCCCTGCCTTTATTTTCAGGAATTATGCCTTATTACTCCGGTCATATCATTTGCATGATTTCTGTTTTTATAAAGCTAAGGAAATTGCTAAAAGTGGATAAAGTGTTTGTTCAAAAACTCATACCATTTCCATGCAATTTATAATTTTCCTTCAGCAAGCATTTGTTTGAAGTACATGTATAATACATGTATCTCTATCCTTGCCTAAGCCTTTATTTTCTTTATACTAGACTTGTTTTAATGACACAATCATGTCTGTAATAATCATGTCATGCCTATGTATTTGTAATTTGTTTATTCTAACTTACAAATTAATTTCTGCTTCTTCTTTTTTCTTCTTGCAGAGAAGTATGTGCATGTGTGTGCACTATCTTGTGTACATATCATTACTTAAACAATGCACTTGCAATCAGTTTATTATTTTTTCTAGGCAACAAAATTTTAAACAAGCATAAACTAATTTAAATTATAAAACTTGTTCATAAAATCAGGTTATCACATATACCTCTCCATTTTAGGAATTGTGTCCCACAATTCTTTCATACTTAATTCAGACCTCATCAATTCAGAAAATCAATCATTCTCAAACCAATCACTTAATTAAACCCTATGCATATCAAGGTAAAAAAAAATTCACAATGCATATTTAATCAAGACATTCATTAGTATACTTATATATATTTTACCTTTTATTCAATCAAATAGTTGTGGATAATCATTTCTGATTTTATCTTCCACCTCCCATGTGCAATCATTTGGGTCAAGACTCCATTGCACTTTTACCAATTTTATTTCTTTGTTTCTCAATTTCTTGATTTCTTTTGCAACTATGCCTACTGGCTTCTTCTCATACATCATTCTGGGATCAATCTGCACTTTCTCAGGGGATTTTAAAATTGTTTCTTTGTTATAAACCCATCTCCTTAACTGAGATACATGAAAAACATCATGCATTGCCCTCATTTCCTCTGGCAATTCTAACTTATAGGCTACATTTCCAATTCTTTCTAGAATTTTATATGGCCCTATATACCTTGGGATCAACTTTCCTTATTTCCCAAATCTCAAAATCTTTTTCATGGGTGATATCTTAATAAATACATAATCTCCAACATCATATTGCACTTCTTTTCTCCTTTGATCAGCATATTTCTTTTGCCTGTCTTGGGCAGAAGCAATTCTTCTCCTAATCAAAGCTATCTTTTTAGAAGTCTCTTTTACATTTTCTGGTCCTAAGACCACCTTCTCCCTAGATTCAATCCAACTTGAGGGTGATAAACATGGTCTACCATAGAGTGCTTCAAAGGGTGCCATGCCTATGCTACTGTGATAGCTATTGTTATATGCAAACTCTGCCAGAAATATGTGATCTTCCCAGCTTCCTCCCCAGTCCAATATACATGCCCTCAACATGTCTTCAAGCAATTTGTTCACAATTTCTATTTGACCATCTGATTGAGGGTGATATGCTGTGCTCAAGCATAAATCAGTCCCCATTGCCTTGTGAAAACTTTGCCAAAATTTTAAAGTGAAGATGATATCTCTATCACTTACTATAGTCTTTGGTATTCCATGCAATCTAAAAATTTCTTTAATAAATAATTGAGCTAATGTGCATGCATTCCTTTTTGATTTTACAGGTATGAAATGAGCTGATTTGGTTAGCCTGTCCACTACAACCCAAATACTATCATTTCCCTTCCTAGTTTTAGGCAAACCATCAATGAAATCCATTGATATGTCTTCCCATTTCCACTATGGTATTGGTAAAGGTTGGAGCATTCCCGAGGGTCTTTGATATTCAGCTTTTACCTGTTGACAAACCATGCACTTAGACACATAAGTGGCTACTGCGCTTTTCATACCACTCCACCAATAATCTCTCTTGAGCTTATGATACATTCTTGTGCTTCCTGGATGTATGGTATATTTATTTTTGTGATAAGCATCCAATATTTCTTGCTTTAATTCATCAATGGCAGGAACACATATTCTTTTTCTTTTCTCCAGTTGACCTTGTTTATTCAATTGAAAATCTTCCACTGCCTCACTATTCAATATTTGAGTTTTCTTCTCAAATAAAAATGAATCTTGGTCTTGTAGCTTTACAACTTTATTTTTTAATTCAATCTCCAAGGTAATAAAGCTTAACCTTCCCATCTCTACATTCCCACTGCGTATGCTCATGCTCTCTATACCCTCACTTTCTACCTCTGAATCAATCAACAGTGATAAAGTGTTGAACTCTTATATCATTAATCTAGCTACATTGGCATGTTGTCTACTTAAAGCATCTGCTACTCTATTAGCTTTTCCAGTGTTGTACAATATTTCAAAATCATATGAGGCCAAGAGTTCAATCCATCTTTGCTGCCTCATATTCAATTCTTTTTGTGAAAACAAGTATTTAAGTGACTTATGGTCTGTGTATACTTCAAATTAGCCCCTAACAGATAATGTCTCCATAACTTAAGAGCATACACTATAGCAGCTAGTTCAAGATCATGTGTAGCATACCTTACCTCACTGGGCTTTAATTGTCTAGAGGCATATGCTATCACTTGGTGTTGTTGCATCAATACTACCCCAAGTCCTTGTCCACTAGCATCAGTATATATCACCAAATTTTCATTTCCCTCGGGTACTTTTAGTATTGGAGCTTGTATTAGTGCTTCCTTTAGCCTTCCAAAGGCTTTCTCACATTCCTCAGTCCAAGCAAATACCTGATTCTTCCTTGTCAATCTAGTTAATGTAATTGAAATGTTTGCAAAATCTTTTATAAACCTTCTATAATAACCAGCCATCCCCATAAATGACCTGACCTCTGTGACATTAGTAGGCCTTTTCCAAGCTTGAACTGCAATTACCTTATTGGGATCTACAGATATACCTTTTTCTGATATCACATGCCCTAGAAAGTTTACCTCATTTTGCCAAAAAGTACATTTTGAAAATTTTGCCTTCAAATTTTCTTGCCTCAATTTCTGTAGTACTATATGCCAATGATTCTTATGCTCTTCAACTGTCTTAGAATAAATTAAGATATCATCTATAAATATCAATACAAATTTATCTAAGTATTTTCTAAAAATTCTATTCATCAAATCAACAAAGTAAGAGGGAGCATTTGTCAAGCCAAATAGCATCACTAAAAATTCATAAAGTCCATACCTAGTGTTAAAAGTTGTATATTTGATGCTTTCCTCTTCTACTTTCATTTGATGAAATCCTGAAGCTAAGTCAAGTCTAGAAAATATTCTTGCACCACTCAATTGATCAAAAAGATCATCAATTCTTGGTAAGGGGTATTTGTTTTTAACTGTAATTTTATTTAACTCCCTGTAATCAATACATAGTATGAGAGATCCATCTTGCTTCTTAACAAAAACCACTGGTGCTCCCCATGATGAGCTACTGGGTCTGATGAAGCCTTTTTCTTCTAGTTCAACCAGTTGCATTTTCAGTTCTATCAATTCCTTAGGCCCCATTCTAGTTGGCCTCTTAACCACTGGGTTAGCTCCTGGAATCAGTTTAATTGAAATCTCTACTGGTCTATGGTTTGAAACTCCCTTAACCTCACCAAACACATCAGCATATTCATTTACTATAGGAATTTCTTCTAATGCTGGCATGTGCTTCTCACTAGATAAGTTAGCAAGGGTAACTATTTCTGTTCTTATTTACTTCACAAAGAACAACTATCCTTTTTCCTTCAGAAGTTCTCAATGATATGGTGAAGGTCTCCATATTTATAACAGCCCTATATTTTCTTAACCAATCAACTCCTAAAATAACTCCTATGCCTGGATATTGCAACACATATAGGTCTGCATTAAACATATATCCCCCTATATTCAATCCCAGTAGCATACACATCATACCCAAAACACAGGAATTACCTAAAGGACTTTTAATAAGCAATGGCCTATCAACAATCATACAATTCAATTTTTGTTGTTGTGCAATATCATGGGAAATCAATGAGTGTGTAGCCCCAGTATCATACACTACTGCAAAAGGTATTGAGTGAATAAGCAAAGTACCTTCAACTTGGCCATGATTCCCAACATTTGGTTCTTCAGTTGCTTTGCCTTTCCCCTCCAAAGTTCCCATTTTCCCTTGCTTAAAATCTGGAAAATTCCTCCTTATGTGACCTTCTTTCCCACACTGGTAACATTTGAAGGGTGCTGGTTTAGGATTTGTGCACCTGTTTTTCATGTGTCCCTCTTGTCCACAATTATAGCAAGTGATCTTCTTCTTAACCTCAGCAGTTTTGACTTCTTCTGATTTCTTGGTGGAAGCTACATCTGTTTTCTTTTTATCATAAGGGTGAAACTTACCCTTTCCTTTCTTGTTTTGGTTATTTTTAAATGCTCTGAAATTTTCTCTAGCTTTATCATGCTGTTCAAGGCTCAAAGTCAGATCCAAAACTTGATCAAATGTCTTATCCTTATATGGCAGCAAGGCTCTACTAAGACTGGAATTCAATCCTTGAATGTATCTGCCATTTTTAGCTTCCCTGGTTGTGATGAGCACTGCACCATACTTTGCTAGTGATTCAAACTTCTGTGTATACTCAGTAACACTCATAGTTCCCTATCTTAATTTAATGAATTCTTCCAGCAAAGACTCTTTAGCTGATCCAGGTACAAATCTTCCTTCCAACATTTCTTTAAACTGGTTCCATGTCACCTCTCCTTCAGGTCTTCCAGCTATAATAACTTCCCACCAATCCAAAGCTGCTCCTTTCAATTGTCTAGATGCTATTAGCCTCTTCTTTTGGTCTTCAACTTGCATATCAACAAAGATTCTATCCAAAATTCTGAGCCAATTTTGAACTCCCATAATCCCTTCTGTTCCATCAAAAGTCTTGCCTCCAAGATTGGTAAAGGTCTTGAGAAGTTTGGAAAGCTCCTCATATGGATTTTCTTGCATGTTACCTACTCCATCTCTTATGGCTCTCATAAAATCTTGCATATTCACCATTGGTGGTTCACTTGGTCCTACCTCTTGTTGTCTGGGTCTCACTATAATTCTATGGATATAACACTTAGGTTAGTCAATTTTTTTTTTCTAATTCCCTATAAATTAACTCAACTTAATTTATCTCTGTCCAGTCCTAATAAATATTATTAGTATAAGTATTAACCAACAAGGCATCCAAAGCAGTCAATACTCCCATAAATTCAATGCAAACAAACCCATACAAAATTTTGCTATGTTATTTAACAACATAGCTCTGATACCAAATTGAGATGACCCACTTTCTTACCCTAAATTTTTTTTTTAGTGTTATACTAGTTTTATGCAGTGGCCATCTACTCAAGAGAATGTCATCTCTAAATTTTTCTCTAGCCAGGATCTTTTAACCAATATAAAAATATTGTTGTACTCTAATTATCTTCAACTCTCATATATGAAAACATATATGAATGATACTTTATGTTTTTAAATCAGAGTAGAGAAGTTTTGGAAGCAGAAAATTTACTTTGGAAATCACAATATGATTTCCCCATAGAAAAATAATTTCCATAAGAAGTTTTTCGGCCTTACTTAAATTTTTGGCAAGTTCTTGATGTTATCTTTTCTGGTCTTAGCATTTGTTTGCACTTCCATGATTTTAGTTCTACATGGACTGTATTTATTACCTGTGCACGTGTGTACATGTATTCTGTGCACATGTGTGTCTGGATGATTTCAAGTAACTAGTCTCTTTTTTTTTCAACATAACTAACTTGATTTACTAGTTGTTTTTGTTATTAGCTTTTCTACCAAGCAAGTTTATGACATTTAAACTGGTTGAACCCAGGCTTAGTAAAAATGGTCAAGTTAGCCTGAATTCTTTTTCCACTATACTCAAGCAAAACACAAATAATTCTGGGTTCTTTTATGTGCCTCTAAGACTACTGTTTTCCATGCTTTTTATATCATCTTTTTTTTAACATAAGTTCTCATAACAGTTACCAGGTTATTCTTTTAGTTCAAATCTACTAGTCATTTCAGATTTTTCTTAGCACTGCACATTTTTGTTAAGTATTCCAGAAGTTAATAATAGAAACTATATTACTTAGCAAAGCATCCCCAAAAGCAGCTCACAACTTACAACAGAAATTTCATATTTAAGTTCAATACTTGCAAACAGAAAATATTACTACATCAATTTCTTCCCAAACAACTTAACTAACTTCTCATAACATAAATTCAGCTTAAACTTCTATTTCAATATCAGTGAGTCTGTAACTATTGTATCCAATTCCTTAGCAGCTAATTCATCCAATTCTTGATCAAAGAAAGGCCTATTTACCTGCACAATCACCATGAGCTGCCTCATAAAAATATGAGACACCCAATGGTGCACAAACACACAAAGGGTCAGACTAATTGTCTGGTATGAGTAATCTTCCTGAAAACCTAAATTTAGATAACTTTTTTCATTTTCAAATAATTTTACAAATAGATAAAGGAAAGCAATATTTCTCTTGTACACCTTCCTGTATAACCTGTGCATGTTCATTAATGCATAACAAAATAATACATGATTCAATGAGTTGTGTCAGTGAGCACAAGCATATAATCCATCCATAGAATACTCTAAAACAGCCAATATAATCATCCTTTAAATCATGTTTCCTCATCTACAAACTTTCTGGCTATCAGGGATTTTACCCAAGCCTTCCTATGAACTTATTTTTAGAATTCAATATCAGGTATTTTATGTTGGTCTTTAGCTACTTTCCCTCTATTCAATCACACATTGTCTGGGACATATTCATTGTTAACCCAGCACACTCAGGCCCCTGGGTATGATCATACCATGTGTGAGCTTGCAATGTTCCCCTTGCCAAGCCATACTTTGTAGCCCTAAGATCCAAAATCCTTAGTTAAATTACTAAGTGTTTATTTTCCCTTTTTCCCAGTTGTGCTAATCCCTTCTGCATCTCATATTTAATCAGAGAAAATAAATAACTCAACCATCATGTATTCAAGGAATAATAGATCATGTTTTTCATAAACATAGATTTAATCAAACAAGCTAGTCTGAGTTCTCAGTATACATGTTATTTAAATCATGGGTTTTTTTAATGGATCATGTTTATAAATATATGGTCATAACTAGTTTTCTCTGTTGTATCCATTTACCTCTGGTTTAATCAGGTTCTCACAAATTCATAAGATCTGACTAAACCACAAGTTTTTTTTATTCTAATCTTGATTTATTTGCAAACATAGAAGCTCTGCACATATGTAACATTTCACTTCTATATTTCCACTTATTCAATTAGTTATGAGACATAAGGAACAACAACTCTATGCTGCGGTCCCCTCTTTTTCTTTTCATTATTAGACCATAGATTTACAACATTTTCCCTTGGGATTTTCTTTTAATAAATTACTGTATGCAGAAAACACATAAAGGAAAACATCTCCTGTCAAGGTTAATGCATAATACAAATGATCATTTTAAACAGGAAATCCATAAACCATATTTTCTGGGTATATCAATATGATGGGTTGAATATTTAAACAGATCATTAACACACCCAAAATAAACACAGATTATATAGATGAAATATAAAAATATTTAGGCTGCCTCAATATTCAGGACTTAATGCCAATTTTCAGTGAGGTTACTCACCTTAATCCTTTTCCTTTGATCTTCTATTTCCCACTTATCTCTAACAGCCAATGCTTCTCTTTTTTTTCCTTTTGCTTGCTATATATATATTTTTTTTCTTTGTTTTTAAGAAAATGGTGGCAGATCTCTCCACCCTTAAGCCTTCTTATAAAAGACCTTGGCTGCCTCTAGGGTTTTAGAATTTACGCAATGTCAATTTTACCTTACCACTTATGATCAGCCTCTCATTTTATTTCAAGAGAAAAATAGGTAAGTGGTCCCTGCCTTTATTTTCAGGAATTATGCCTTATTACTCCGGTCTTATCATTTGCATGATTTCTGTTTTTATAAAGCTAAGGAAATTGTTAAAAGTGGATAAAGTGTTTGTTCAAAAACTCATACCATTTCCATGCAATTTTTAATTTTTCTTCAGCAAGCATTTGTTTGAAGTACATGTATAATACATGTATCTCTATCCTTGCCTAATCCTTTATTTTCTTTATACTAGACTTGTTTTAATGACACAATCATGTCTGTAATAATCATGTCATGCCTATGTATTTGTAATTTGTTTATTCTAACTTACAAATTAATTTTTGCTTCTTTTTTTCTTCTTGCAGAGAAGTATGTGCATGTGTGTGCACTATCTTGTGTACATATCCATACTTAAACAATGCACTTGCAATCAGTTTATTATTTTTTCTAGGCAACAAAATTTTAAACAAGCATAAACTAATTTAAATTATAAAACTTGTTCATAAAATCAGGGTTATCACACTTTCTCTTCTCAATCTCCTTTGATTCGTCTTTCCAAATTCTTTTGATTGCTTCATGGCAGCTGCAAGAGAAAGTTTCAGTGTGATGGTGCCTCTACGAATCATTGTAGGAAAATCCTTACTTCGTATCTTCATCGGTTTCTTATCAGTTTTTCGATTGAAACATTAATGAATTTGAAATTTGAAATTTGAAATTGGAAATTTTAAATAAACTGGAAATTTTGAATTGAGTTAACTTGATTAATAGAATATGGAGGATAAATTTGAATTATATCAATAAAACGATTTCGTTCAAAACCAAATTTTGAAATTTTGTTGTAATTTCTTAGGTAGATCGACGTCCGAAAAGGGACAAATTGGTATATATTTTGAGATATTCCGACTTGAGTTTAGAATCCATATCTAGTATTTGGAAGTTGTGGAAAATAAGAATCCATTTATCTATTGTTTGGGTCTCGATATATTCTACGGACAGTTAGTTATCCTTCGAACTAACCAATGCCCCTGCATATTCGTGGATCTAGATGACCCGAGTATCTTGTGAAAAAAATAGTATGAGTTTGTTCTCATATTGGTGATATTCTGATTTGGTAAGCCAAACGCAGAATAGATATCCAGTTTGACCTGGAAAACTGTTTCTCTGTCTTTGTGTGTCTATCTTTGTTATCTCCTTGGCAAATTTCGAGGATGAAATTTATTAAAGGGGGGAATCTGTAACGATCCCGGATTTTGACTGAGTTTAAATTGACAATTAATTTAATTTTTAAATAAAAATCATGAAATTAATTGGTAATTGATTTGAGTTCTCCAAAATTTAAATAAAAATATGTATTAATACATTCAAATATGAACAAATAAAGATAATTATGAACAAACAAAATTTTATAAGTGTTTAATAGTTTAAGTTTAAGAATAAAGGAAAGATGCGGCAAGTGAAAGAACATAGAAAAGGTAAAAAAAATATGTACCTAAAGAAAGTAACCAGGCAAGAATAAGTAAAAGAAAAATAAGATAAGAATGAAATAAAACAAAGTGTATATGTACATGAAGTTTAAAAATAAACCTGGTAAAAATAAAATATGTATGTGAAGTTAGAAAAGCAAGGCAAGAAAATACAAAGTAAAAGGATAAAATATCTATAAACACAAAAATATAATAAGTTGAGACATAAAGTACCTTTGCATTTAACGCTAGCATAAACAAGGTCAACTCAAAATGTTTTCAGCCACCATATTTGAAAAAATCTGCTTAGCCACCAAAGAAATCGGCTAGTCAAGCAAAGAAGAAAGGTATCTCTGATTTATATATTGTGCAGCAAGATTTTTTATACCCTGAATTGTACAAATCAAATTATAACACCCTGTAAGCTTTCTTTTCTATATATCAAGCTTCACATTTCAGCTCATCCATTCAAAACAGAGTAAAATCTAAAGCAAGCATCATTTTAAAACTTAAACAAAACACTCAACCTCAACAATACAACTTCATTAAAGCCAGAGGATCAAGGAAAGTTCAGCAAGCATAGTTCAAGTCTGTTCATCATAAATAAAGCTCTGTTTATTTAAAAACCAGGTGAGTAACACTTTTATAACTTAAGTTTTAAAACTAGTTGCATGTTAATATCTGAAAAGTATATCTGTGTGAATATTTATATATGCATTGTTCTGTGAAATTTGGTGAGATATGATGCCTGTATGTTCATAACCTGCAGATATTAAATTAGTGGATTCAAGTCACTTTGAATCCAGATCTGGGAATTTGAATCAGATTTTAAATCTGAATGTTTTAACAAGTTTAAATCAAATAGTTTTTTAAAAAAGTAAATTTGTTTTCAAACAAATAATTAAACTTGATTTTTGATAAAGTTCTTTTATAAAAGAATTTAAAATGGAAGGTTAAATGTTTTGTTTTAAACTTGAAATTGCAAGTTAAAATGTAATGTAATTTAAAAGCTTAATTTTTTTTAGAAAAAATTAAGTAATTGAATTTAAAGGCTTTCCTTATATAAGTTTCCTATGTAAGTAATAAATATTCTTACATTTGTTTTAAAAGTTTATAGATTGATATTTAAATTTGGTTAATGTTTAAATGGTAAATCATTTTCAATCTTAAATTCGAAATGGAATTCAAATTTAAATTCAAAAGGTTAATGTTTTAAAATACATTTCAATATTAATAAAATCATTAATAAAGAAATAAATTATCTTAGAGATAATTAAGGTGTGAAAATGATTTAATTTATAAGATAATTAAGGAATGATTTATTTATTTAATTTATAAATTAATGATTTAGATTAATTTATAATTAGAGATTAATTTATTGAAAGAAATGTAATTGGTTAATGAAAATCATTAACTAAGGATTATTAAGTGATTAATTAATATGATTAATTTTGATAATTAATTAGATTAATTAATTAGGATAATCAATTGTAAATTGCTAAGTTTAATTACTTAATGGAAGCAATTAAGAGATTAATTACTTATTGTAATTAATTATGATAATATGATTGGTTAAGTTAAGTAATTTTTGTTAAATAATTTAAGAAAATCATTTAACAATTGGATAAGCGTAATTACTTAGTGTAATTAATGGAGATAATTACTTAGAGAAGTAATTAATAGATAATTACTGGATGTAATTAATTGAATGATGATTAGTAATTTGAGTCTAATTATTTGTCATTAATCAAGGGATTAATTAAGTTGTTAATTAAGGATTAATTAATATATGAGATTAATTAAGATTAATTAAAGATTAATTAAAGTTAATTAATTCAATGATAAAGAATAATTGGTAATTAATGATTAATTGTTATAAGACGATTGCTTAATGGTAAGTAGTTAAAGGTTTAATTTCTCAAAATAATTAATTAAGGGGTTAATTACGGTTTAAAGGTTGATTTAGTTAAAATGATTAATTAAGAATAATCTAATTAATTAAAGTGTTTGATAAATTAATTTATATCCAATAATTTGTAATTAATTAATCAGGATTGGATAATTAATTCAGAAGTAATTAATTTAATTGGAAATAAATTGAATTAATTAGGATTAAACAATTAATTAATCCTGCTTATAAATGATTATTAAATGCTTGACCTTACTTATGAATGATTGTATTGTATGAGATGCCTTGAATTGATTGTCATATCTGATCTGTGATATTTTGTTCTGTGGATTGTGCCGTGTATAATTTATTCATTTATTGGTGATACATTTGTTTGTTATCTGTGAATCTGTGAATGAAAGATAAGCATTATAGTTTATACCGCTTATCAACTACATTTCTGTGTTTTGATCTATGATGATTGAATTGATGTTGCACTACTGTGTTAAACCCCTGGACCACACTTATACACACACAAATATGGATTTCACAAGGAAATCGGTTAAGTCACATATATTTGAATTTAATTCAAAATAGTTTTAAAAGTCAAATATTTAAATCCAAATGGTTTTGGAAATGGATTGGGTTTAAATTGAAAAGCTTTTGAAATGGAATTTCAAAGATGAAATTTATTTTGAATAACTTGATTAAGTTTTGGAATTTAAATAATTTGATTTAAACTTAAATTCAAGATTTGAAATTGAATTCTATGTTTGGAAACTAGGGACTAAAGATGTTATACCAGTTATATATGGGTTAAACTATTTTAAAAGTATTGATTTGGGAATGTGAATATAATTTAAGAGCTTTAACTCATGAAAATATAATTGGATATTTCTAAAATGAAAACTATTTGTTTTCAAATAATAAAAGCTTTCACACAAGTAATGAACTTCCGATTTGTGTTAAAGGGGTTTCAAGTTAAAATGAAAATGATTTTCCAAGTTATGGAAACTGGTTTGAAAGCTATAAGTTAAATCCTTAACTTGAAGATTGGATCAGTTAATCCTAATTGGAATAGAAATTGTTTGAAATCTATGAATGGATCTTTGTGAAACTGGGTGAACTTAGTGAAATGAATCTTCTTGTTTAAAAAGATTGGAAAGGGTAATTTGTTTAAACCATTTGGAAGAAAAGTTTTAGGTAATAAGTTGTGACTAAACTGAGAAGCCAATATCCATATGTTTCTTGTAAATATTCCGCTCACTATTCGGTTTAGCCGAGAGAGGACCTTTGTGTCAAATAGCCCATTCCGAATATGTGATACGACGTTATGGATAGCATTTGAAAACCGATGGTGAAGACTGGGTATTTGCAAGAACGATAGGATAACCTATCGATTGTCTTTGCACTGAGTTGCTCCGGTATAGAGATTCCCTAAGTGATGGGAAGTCCGATCGGGATTGTAAATACCCGGATTTGCAAGGGCTTCTTCCTTTATGGGACAAAGTGCCTTCGGTTCTGTTCGAACCCGGAATAGACTTGTATGGTTGTATGTCCGACATTACAAATTGAGATATAAAGATGATCTCTTTCAAATACATATCTGTTGGTGACAGAGAATTTATTCTCTTAGCTTAACACTCTTCTCTGAGACGTACGAGCTCAGAAGTTATGTAATTGATGGTTACCAGTGATACATTCCCAATTTGGTAATGTGGCATACGAAGTGCTGCTGATCATTTGTTGATCGAAGCATGGCTTTTGTGAAAAGCGTAGCTTTGTGGACGAGACTTCGTCGAACCTCACTACCCGGTTATGGTCGAAACAGGAATCGTAGCAGCAAGGTTATTTGAGGGTAGCGCCCTATGAAGGTATGTCATTTCCTTCTGGATTATGAGTGGTATCATGGTATGGAGCCTAGATACTTAACTTCGTGGTTGCTGCAAACTTATTGTTTTATGGTTGTTGGTTGAGAGGATCCTCGGATAAAGGTCGCAAACGACCGGGGGACGGCATGCTCTTGTCATTAGTTACCTAGTTACAGACGTAACCCGGCCTTGTGTAGCAGAGATCCGGTTAGGTTCTTGGGGGCGTCCCTCTAGAGGTGTTCCATTTTATTTGGGAAGTTCCTTTTCCCGATCATTTGTTGGAAATCCATTCATCCAATATGTGCCTTGTACTGTTTTAGTTGTAGAACCTGCCATTTACTTATGGTGGTCACCACTGTTTAGATGGTAGCTATAGTAGGCATAGTTAGGAATGTCTATGCTGGCTAAGATTAATATTATACTTCCAAAATGTTATCTTCACTATGCACTAATAATAATCTAAAAGAAGAATTTTGCGTAGTAAGCATGTTTGACTATCATAAGGGGAAATCTCCTCCAATTCCGCGTTTGCATTGTATGTGTGGCGAGAGGCCTTATGGTAGTTTCATTTTCCAAAAAAGCATTGCAGATTTGTTTTAAAATCTTTTGTTAATTGTTTTAAAGGATAAACTATTTTTGTTACTCATACCAGTCCCGTGACTGACCTGGAGTTTATTGTTCCTTTCCTAAACTCTGGATGCCTATAATTTTTCCACACGGGCAGTCTATTGTTGGTATTTCAGATAGTTAGGTTCAGTTGATTATCTGGAGCTAGTTCAGTCTTTGGATATGGACTGCACTTTCTTATCTTTGTGCATCGTTACTGGGAGTTCGCGCTATTTTTGGATTGGTGCCTTGGAGTTGGAGTTCTCTTTTGAAGACTATCTTAGAGATATTGTTCCGCTGCTGGTGTTATCTATTTTCTTTTCCGTTGCTATTTTCTTGTATCATATCTCTGATGTATATTGATTCATATTGTATCATTGTTGTATCGAATGTTGTATATTAATGATATTCATTTCTTTTTCTTCCGCCGTGTCGTACTTAATGGTGTTATAAGCTCCGGTGCACCAGATTTGACGTTTGGATCTGCGACATTTGAATATGAGTGTCGTATTCGGTGCCGATTTTCGAAGGTCGAGTCAGGGCCATTACAATAACATACACTTAAGTGTAAATTTAAGGTTATGATAACAATTATTATAAATTACCTAACTAACTGGTCAATGAATTTATTGGAAATCAAGTTCATTTAAATGTCAAGTAAATGAAGGGTAAACAATAGGAACTAGGTATAGAGTAATAATGGACTTAATATAAAGATTGAAACTAATCAAATCAAAGTTATTTGGAATTTATTATAATTAATTGGAACTCAACTTTTAATAAATGAATTTATTGTAAATGAAATTTAATTTATTACGCTAATTGAAATGAAGATGGAATGTGAGAATATTAATGTAATAGATTTTGAATCCAATATTTATTTCATCCGCTGACAATAATGAATTGAATAGTAGAATGAAAATAAATTTAATAGGATTTTTTAAAAATAAATTTATAATTTCTGAATTTAGTGAAATTGTGGTTAATAATGAAATTGATATATTTATCAACTCTAAATTGATATTTTAAATTATTTAAATCGTTAAATGATTGAGAAGTCAAAAATGATGAAATTTGTCAATTATCGAATTGAAGTTGAAAATTTGATTTAATTAATTAATTTTTTTATTTATTTAATTAACTGGGAAAATAGCCATTTTGGCTACTGACTCGGATTTCGACGAAACTAGTTTCATCATATCCGTAACGATGAATTATTGTAGGATTTCAAGTTCGTAATGATCGGACTTGTCGTTTGATCGTACGGACTCGAAACGCCTTGAAATAAATTTAATTGAAATCAATTGAAATCAATTTGAAAAATATTGGTTTTTGCATAACTTCTTCATATTATGGAATTTGGACTTGAAACTTGTTCCTTCGCATTTAAAATATTTTAAAACATCTATTCTGATATATGGGTTGACCCAATTTCGTTCCGGAGTCAGAACAGGCTTTTTGGGCCATTTATCGTTCAGCACGTTTATAAATCGGGTCCATCTATTCTATTTCAGTTTGTCTATAAATACCCTGTTATAAACTCTAGCCTACCTCTATTCCTCATTTCTATACGTTCTATTAGCTCCTCTTTTCAATGGCTGCAAACCCTAATTCCCAAATACAGTTCCAAATCAAATGCAAAGCCAAAATTTCAAACACCTCAAAAAATTTAGAAAAATTATATATCGAAGCTCTCGATGCACTCATCTCAAATCTGCAGTTTGTTTTTGCATTTGAATCACTAATTTTCCAGATATTAGAAGGTTAGTCTCGGCCGTTCAATCGAGCACGATCACCTACGACCGATCGTCGATTCGGTTGTACCAGTGTGAAGAGAGGCTAACGCGTAGTTCATCGGTGAAATTCGTATGGAAAATCGACGGTTGGATCTCGCGCAACAATTCATTAGGGTTTCGTGTTACTCATGGCAACTGCAGTTTTTTTTGGAACACGGCTCAACATCGCGTGGTCGCCGTCATCAGGGCGTCGCACGCAGGAGCGTGGGTGCGACCGGTCGCGCCGAACATCGAGGGCGCATGCGACGCAGCGTTCGAGCAGGGATCGCATGCGTTTACTGTTCGTGGCAATTAGGGTTTCGAGGCGTGCGTGTTCCTGGAGATAATTACGTGAAGAAGGAAACAACCTGGCGGTTGATTGGGTAGGGCAGTGTTGACTCATTCTTTTTTTTTATTTAAATCGTATTTCAATCATACTGATGAGCATAACTTTTGCGTGTGTGATCCAATTCACGCGCGGTTTTCTCCGCTAGGTTCGTAATGGAATTTCAGATGCGCTAGTTTAGACGAATTCTGAGACTGTTGGAATTTTGGGTTTAAATTGGATTTAAATTCATTTTAAAATCAAAAGGTGAGTGTTTTAACCCACTCACAACTTATAAAATTTCTTATGTTTGTCAAATTTAATTTATGTTGTGATTTTGATTTATTGATGACTGTTTGTATATTTTTAAATCATCCTCTCAGTTAATTGCATTTATTTTATTTAAATCGTTATTTAATTTATTATTGAATATAACTGCCTGTTAATTACCTATTATATATTATCAGTTATATATTGATATTGATTGATTGTTTTGGATGATGATTGTGATGGATGTATGATTTTATGACGGATGAATGAATGTTTATTTATATCATCATAATTTGCACGTTCTTTATTGATTTGTCATTATTTTTGGGGATTGCAGTTTGCAATAATATATAATCGTATTTTTATTTTAAATTACAGATTGAAATGATAAATATCTGCATCACTTGACCATATGGTAGAAAATTATATACAGACACCATACAAAAATATTTTAAAAGGATTTCTATGGTTTTGCAAAGAAATATATAGTTTTATGAGATATTGATTCGGATATTGTATAAATGATATTTTGTATATAGTTAAATTCTTTGTTGTAAGCTATGTATAGAATTGTTTTAAGTATAAAAGAAGTTTAATAATAAGGTTTGATTTTTATTATGATATAGTACGGTTAAAGTATTTATTTAAATTATATCGCATACAGAGTTTATATTGACTTAAATACAATTAAGGTTGGAAGATAAATATTAAATTGATTTGAATCAAATTATTTATGAATTTTACTCAAACAAATTTGATTTGAAATTGAGATAAATGTGAGATTTTATGAAATTGAATTTATTTGAGAATTAAACTCAAAAAAGGTTTGATGTGAAATTTATTAAATTTGGAATTTTAAAGGGAATAATTATTATAACTTGATTTTGGGGTCTAGGTGAATTAAATGACTATTTCAAGTATAAATGGATTGAAGGCAAGATTTAGTTATTCGTAATTTGAGTTTATTAAAATGATAATTGCTTTATTATGTAAAATATTTCAAAACTAAATAATAGAATATTGAATTGTTGAATCGTAATTATCAACCTTAGTTTTGAAATTGTTTAACACTCAAAGTTTGAAAAATATTGAATTTGAAATGTTTATCGAAATTGAAGTGCTTCAAAGTTATGAATTTCAAAGCATTATGTTTTAAAGGTATTAAAATTTCAATGTTTGGTTTCTAAGTGTATAATTTGGCAGTGCTTTGATTTTGAAAAGGGATATAATTGGGAAAAAATGATATTATATTGATTTGAAATAAAATGATATCATATTGATTTGGTTTTAAAAATGAAAATGATATCGTATTTTTATGATTTTGAAATGAATATTATATCCTGGTTTTGAAGTATATTTATTTTAAAATGACCATGGTGTTATAATAACGTTTGGTTGTTGAATAGACCGGGATCGAAAGTTGTCATACTCTCTGCCAACTCTGAAAACCACTTTAACAACCGTGTACGCGGTGGAGATTCCAGAATGAAGTAGGATGGTGGCGGCGTTTCCTTTGAGGTAAATACGTGGACCCGACTCCCGTGAGTTGGCATAAGGTGGCTAAAACAGGAGCGATTCTCGGGCCAATGAGGTCATTCCTATGATCGGACACACTCCTTCGATATTATATTCTGATTTTGAGATTTATTTGGTGGCCATTTTTTATTTTTTTATTTTGGAGGAGTGGCTCGAGGTGGGCGGTAGTAGCTGCTACGCTTTACCACCAGCCCGGATAGCAATTGGTATATCTACGCTGACATTGCCTAGTTGTGCCGTGTCACCTACCCTAGCGTGTCTTGTACGGGTTTGGTTTTCTCCCGTAGCCCGTGTGGTACCCTCTGGTGCCTTCCCGATCAGGAGGGACTATGATATTGGATGGACTACTGGGACTATTACGTGTTAAGGGGAATATTGGGTCACTCCTTAACGTTATTTAAAAGTAAGTTTATTTTACTATAGACATTATTATAATAGAGAAATATTACTACATAGTAAATAGTTTGACAGATCCTTAGGAGATGTTAATCTCGAGCATCTCTTAAGTTACTGCACTCGCGTTGGACACTGGATAGGAGATGTCGAATCCCGTAAACATCTCTGACGTCGTTCTACTCATATTTATTCCTGTTGATTTAACTTACATAAGATCTTTTAGTTCTGACTCGAGTGTTTTGTCTTTTCAATTCGCTCGGGTCAGCCTGAGCATTTCAGGATTTGGAAGACCGTATTCTAGAGGACGAAGACAAAGATTTATTATTATTTGTTATTATAGTATTCCACTACATTCTGACTGTTCCGCTGAATTGTTCTTGATTATTCTCTGGTATGTGTAACTCAGATATGTATTGTATAAGTAAAATCAAATGTTTTGTACAACAGCTTCATGAACTATTTATTAGATTGTTATATTTTATCGTTCTGCTGCAAGATTCTGATTTGTTTTATTTCTTTCTCCCCTTTTTCTTATTCACCCCATAACAATCCGCCCTTCTGTATGGTTTAAGTCAGACGTGTGTGGTTTATCATCGATTTAAAACATATGAAAAGGCGGGACATTACACCCTTCTGGATAGAAAGTGTTATCATGGTATAGAGCCCACATGTTTTACTTATGTGGTTGTTGGAATTTGTGGAATACTGGGATAAGGGTCTGTTACGATCGGGGGATGGCATACTCGTGAAAGTTAGTTACCTAGTTACAGAGATAACCTGACCTTGTGTTGGCAGAGAACCGGTTATGTTCTCGGGGCGTCCCTCCAGAGGCGTACCCATGCAGAAAGGAAGTTCCTTAGCCTTGACCTTTTGTTGGAAATCCAATCACCCAATACAAGCCCTGTACGGTTTTAATTATTGAACCTGCCATCTTACAAGGTAGCTATAGTAGGCATATTATAATGGTACGTATGCTGGCTAAGATTAATATTATACTTTCGAAATGTTTTTCACACTATGCAATAATAATAATATCAAAAGGATTTACGCATATCAAGCATGTTTGACTGCTATAAGGAGAAACCTCCCCCCAAGTGTGCGATTGCATTGTGTGTGTGCCGGGAGACCTTATGGTTGTTTCTTTTTCCAAAAAGTGTGGCAGATTTCTTTTTATTTCTTTTTGTTATTTCTTTTTGTTCAATAATTGTTTTTGTTTGCCCACATCAGTCCCATGACTGACCAGGAGTTTTTTGTTCCTTTTCTGAACTCTGAGTGCCCATAATTTTCCACACGGGCAGCCTGGAGTCATGTTATTAGTAGATGTAGCTTTTGGAAATCTGTGGATTTGGGATCGCATTTGCTTCATTGCAGCATGATAGCTTTGGGTTTTGAGTTTTGGTTTGGAAATATTTGGAGCTTTGGAGCTTTGGAACGAAGATGCTGCATTGTTGATCTTTCTCTCTCTCTCTCTCTCTCACTCTCTCTCTTGGAAGTCTATTTTGAAGATTTCTTTCCGCTGAAGATTTCTTTCCGCTATTGTCGCTCTTGTTCCCAGTTCTATTATTTCTTTTCCGTTGTTGTCTGTTGGCACTGATATTGTTGGGCATTGTTATCAACTTGTTGTATCCATTTTGTGTATCAATAAAATCATTCTTATTTGTTTCTGCTGTCTTGTTTTCACCTAATGTGTTATAAGCTCCAGCGAATCCGACTCCAACGTTTGAATCTCCAAGCATTCGAATACGGGTGATGTATTTGATATCGATTTTTGAAGGTCGGAGTGCGGGTCGTCACAAATTTGAAAAACTATTTCACCAACATTATTTATTATTTAAAAGATATTTTATTTTAATTATAAAATCATTATTTGAATATTTAAAATTAATTAAATATTCGATAATCAAAGTGGTGAAATTTCAGATCATTACACAAATCAGTCTAGAAACCAACGTTAGAAAACAGACCCAACTGGATTTTAAAGTTATATATACCTTTGAAATCAAAACTATCTCATAAGACCATGCCGCACATAGACACGGACGGTTTTTTACCTTACGATAACCAAAACATTTCATATGAAATTCTCTACTATTATAAAAGTGTCTAAGTTAAAAATACTTATTAATTTTAGCCGAAATTGTTAGTTTAATGAAATTCCAACATAATAGGTATACAACTAAAACCGTAAAGGCGCATATTGGAGAATGGATTCCATACAATGATGGGGCTACTGGGATATCGCTCCTCACGGTGCATCTCTAGATAAAATAACATTAAGGACCTCGCCAGGATCCATTGCCAACACAAGACCAGCCTACCACTTGACTAGTCGTACCGAATATGATCACATTTGCATTAATGGGCCCCGAAGCATACAAATAGGAGATAATATTGACTCTAGATAGGAATGATCATACCCTACTTGGGAGCGACCCGCTTAGCCCTCCCGCATCTCCCTATTTTAGTCATTCCTGATGGATGAGGCTTGAGGCTACATTTTGCCTTTTATATAGCACTTCCCACTTAGAATTCTAACACTTCCCTTAAGGCAGCAATACAATGCCAGCATTCATCCAGACAAGTTTGTTCTGAGTCAGAACAAACATCTGAGAGCTCCGTCTTCAATTCCATCAGATTCAAGATGTCATTACTTTGAAATGCTTGAGTTAGATCGAAGTGGTTTTCAAATTACATATCTTATCCCAGTCTCTTCGAAACAACATTCGATGGCTCTTAGTAAACTTAACCCTAGTTCTTTAGGAAATAAATAGTCAAAGATAAAAGCGAAGATCACCTCCTAACCATTAGTTGAAGGATTCCCTTATCATTGTCCAAGGAGAACGAAACAAGATTTATACGCATAGTATAGCATCATTGGAGATGACAGTGCCATATAACTCACGCGTTTCTCCTAAATATTTCCAAAGTTACGTTTTTGGGTTCAAACTCGATAGTCGGTTATTTAACTATCGCATAACAAACATTCAATCAGAGATTTAATTCCATAAGGAAAACCAATATTGGGTAAGCACATAAGAAACCACTAGCCTTTTAATAAATATTTTCATTAATTAAAAATCACTTTATAAATATTTGTACCAGAATACTTTTTCAAAGATTCATTCGCAAACCCTTATATTTTCAATACTTAGAGAATATCCATATACTTATCTCAATGGTATAAGTATATTTTCCAACACCTAGGGAGATTTTTTTAATACAGTTCTAAATTATTCATAAACTCCGTTATAAATTTCTAAAACCATTTGCCAACTATTTTTATAAATCTCGGGAACCATTTATAAAACTCTTTTATACATTCCAAAAATCATTTATGACCCCTTTTAACTCCAAAAAAACTTTCACAAACTCCTTTTATAAATCCATAAACCCATTTCTAAAATTCTTTTATAAATATCTAACCATTTATAAAGTTCTTTTACCCTTTAAATAACTCCCTTTACGTTTTCCAAATCATGTTGTAGGGTTCCTCTTATAAAAACCACATCTGTCTATAAACTCTATTTATAAATCTTGAAAACAATTATAAATAAATTCTATTCATTTAGTTTAAAGCATAATTATATGATAATAAACCTTATAAATAAATAATAATTTCGAAAAAAAATAAAAATAATAACTAAAATTTCAAAAACTTCTTAATAAAATAATAATAATTTATCTTCAACATCATTATAAAAATAATATTTAATTTCCAAAACTTCATTGAGAAATAATTATATTTAATTTCAAACCATATTAATATTTTAAGCAATTAACCTTTCAAAATATCAAAAAAAAATATAACAACTTTGAATCAATATTAATGTAAATAACAACTTTTAAAACATAAGTATATTTCCATGATAAGAGTCCATGCTTAAATTCCAACATAATCATTTCCATATTTATAAAATAAAGTTATAGTCTCTTTCTATTTTATAACATATCATTTAAATCTCCAAATTGATCCTCGCTTTCAGTTCCAAAAATGGAATCAACTATTTTTCTAAAACAACATCTCATATATTATCATAATCCACAATTTGATTTATTTTCCTAATCTACCCAATGATAATAGTTTTCTTTTATTTATAAAACACTGTTTTACATATCTATCCTTTTATTAGTAAAATCGATTTTACAGATCTTCACTCTATTTGTAAAATGTACCATTTATACATTATCACGTTTATAAATTTTCCACATTTATTAATAAATCTTGATATATGTATATATACATATACACACATCACTTCATATAAAATGTTTAATAAATAATTATACTAGATTATTTCTATCTTCTTTCAAAAACAAATTTCTTTCTTACTAAAGACGGACTTAGTTTAAGATTTTTTAAAATCTTTATTTAAAATATTTTGAACCATAAATTTAAATCTCTAAAATCATACTTTTTATTTACTTTAAATAAATTCCTTCTTCAAATAATTCAAAGGTAATTATTAAATCAAAATTCATTTTGAAGTTCGTTTTTAAATCAAATCATTAGTTTATAATATTTTTAAATACCAAAAATACGGCCCAGTGCAACTAAAGCACTAAATAAGCAAAATCATATCAATGTCATCAAATATAGCATCCAACATATCATATATCGAATTATATGAAAAATAAAATCAACAGTGTGAGGAAACTTGTTGGATCCCTCCAACTTGTCCCCCTCATCATATATAGTATATAACCAAATAACATAAATCAAGCGCTTTATGGTGGGATCGCATACAAAGGGTCATCCACTCTTATATGGTAAGGTAATAGGGTCTGGAATATATCCAAACCAATAATATAAAATAGTAAATCATCCAAACGGTCAATGACAATCGACAATAAAATATCCATACGTCTAATAAATAATTTTTATCAACTATAATATTTATCTGGTTATGCAAAAGGTAATTTTAACTCACGCTGATTTCAATTTTGTCAAAATGCTCCAGTTTGAACTAAAATTGAACAATCATTCGATTTTAACCTAGAATTCCTATTAGCTCTGAATCCCTCCAAACCAACTCCATATCGTAGCACTCGCTGATACGATCACAATCCAACTCATCGCGTTCATATCCGACCACGTATGAAAAGGTTATTAATTTATAAAAATTCGATTTAAAATATTATAATTAATAACATCATTAAGGTTAATTAACTACAGTCGTTTAAACTAATCCTTTTCCCCCTCTATCGTTCGTTTTCCAGGCCATGAAATTCAACCACGATACTTCGATTGCCGTCGCCGCCTCGCACCCCCGTTCGTCATCGTGACCTCGCTTCCTATTCGCCAAGCCTCCCTCCACCGATCACCTCCTGTGCGATCAACAAAAAGGCCACCCATCGCCTTAATTTTGCCAAAAACCGCCACCGCTTTGAACCAAAATCGCTATTGTTATAGGGCATCGCGGTCCAATCCAATCGTTGAATAGGTTTGCCTTGTCAAGCTCTATATCTCTCTAGTTATGGTCGAAGGTCAATTCTGGCCATGGTGGCTCCGATGAAGTGTGGACAATGGATGGGAGGGTTTAAATTTAAATTTTCAAAAGAAAACGAACCGAAGTTCTCTGGTTTGGTGCTCATAAAAAGGGCAGTGGGTATGTCTAGAATAGCAGATGGTATGGGCTAGGACGTGGGTTGGTATGGGCTGATTAAAGAAATTGTTATATTAATATATATTATTTTATTTAAAATATCAAGTTTTAACGTCCGAAAATCTTAAACTCCTATCGAGATGTGTCGCTTAGCATTCTATATGTATACCCCTTTTCTGAGCACAATGGAACTAGTCTCGAGACCTAATTCCATTATATACAGAAGATAGCTTTTGAAACCCAATTATATTAATGTAAATTCCTAAAATTAATTTCTACGCATTTCAATCTTGCACGACTAAACGATACGTCTGAGTGCCATGAAATTCGATGGCATATTATAATTCACTATTACGGATCCAATGAAACTGGTTTCATCCAATTCCGAGATAGTGCCTTGGAAGGCTATTTTTACACGTTAATTAAAACGAATTAGTATAAAAACCAAACTAATCACTTTTAATTCTAAATTAAAAGTTTACTTTGTTCTTATTTAAATCAACTTATAAGGTTATTTTATTCACATCGAATTCAAGATTTAAGTCTATAAACAATTCCAATTATTCAAATGATCCTTGTATTTGAATTTCAAGTTATTTGACTTATAAAATTAACTTTCAATACTTAAAATCAATTAATATTTTGAATTCAAATGATTCAAATTCCAGGTCGTTACAATGCTGTTTAAACTAGTAAAAAGATACCTTTTAATTTTTTAAAAGTTGTGATTGTTTATTACATCATTTCACGAATAGATACATCTTTTCAAACATTATATAAAGGGATATAAAATGAATTTTTAAAGTAAAATTTTATCTTCCTCTCACTCTGAGTTCTCACAACTTATTATCTCGAAAACTCTGCTTACTCTCTACAAACTCAAAGATCAAACTACTATCAAAAGGGTTATTGGATATTTTGTATCCCTAGTACAAATGTTTGTATTTGAAAATCAACAACTCTACTCCTTTTTTTTTGGGTGCACTTATTACCCGTTCAAATTAAGAGGGTGTGCTTGTTGCCCATTCACAAGTTGGTGATTTTGTTTCCTTGTGGCTTAAGAGATTTTTCCCCAGATTGGTAAGATACGAGGGTGTGTCTCGCAGCCATATAATCGAGACTGTATTCAATTTTTCTTGCTACCTAGTTAAAGTAGGCGATTGAAAAGAAACCCATATAGTATTGTATAGGACTGTGTGTTGGAATTTTTAATCTGAACTAGTATAAAAATTCTTGGTGTCATCTCTCTTACTTTACTTTTGTTATTGCTTTTATATTTATCTATGATTGCATGTATGACTACTTGATTAGTATAGATCTGTGTTGAAAATTTGTGATTTGATTTAGAACTTGAAACAAAGTTAAAAGGATTCAAGAAGGTTATAAAACACCATCCACCATCCCTCTAATGTTAAAATAGCCTTAATATCCGTACACCGTAACCTACATTCTCCATGCTGAATCTCCTTAGTATGATGTCTATGTACATGGATTGGAACAATCCCAACATCTTGTTAAATCTATCTCTATACATCCTTATATCTAGTATATAAGGTACTTCTCCCAAATACTTAATTGAGAGTTCTTGGAAAGCCGAGCTTTCACTGATTGTGACAATGAAGCGTAATTACTGATCAATAATAGATCGTCGAAATACAGTACTAAAAATATGGTGGCTTTGCTTTGTTCCTTTCTGTGTATGCACGCTTTCTTTATGTTATGATAAAAACCAAACTTTTTGATTGCCTTATCAAGAAGCTTATTCCAACTCCCGAAGCTTTTTTGATGCCCATAAATGGAATTTAACAACTTGTGAGCCTTGCCCTCACGACCATTGACGATGAAACAATCGGGCCGCGACATATAGATGGTCCATTCTAAATCACTATTTCAAACGCCATGTTTACATCCATTTTCCATATTTCATAATCATAGAAATGCAGAAATAGTTAGTATAATCCAAATGGACTTAAGCGTGGCTACGGGCGAAAAAGTCTTGTCATAATCAACGCATTGAATTTGATGAAATCCTTTCACAATTAGCGTTTCTTTATAAGTCTTTACTTCCCCATATGCGTATAGATTTTTCGTAAAAATCCATTTGTAGTTGATTGGTTTTATCCCTTTGGGTACGTTCAGTGAAATCCATACTCTGTTTTCTTATATGGAATTCATCTTAGATTTCACTGCTTCAAGCCAGAGTGTGGAGTATTTACTCTGTGGTGCTTATTGGAAAGAAAGAGGAGTATCATCATCTAAGACAAGATCCTCCTTCTCTCCATCCACGTGGAAGCCGTAGTATATCTTTGGTACGTAAGATTCCCTACTACACCTTCTAATAGGTTGCATGTTATTGCCTACTAGTCAACTCGGTTCTACTATAGTTTCGGTCTTAGTATTAGTCTCTCGAATCTCATCCAAGTTATAACTTTGATGTTAATTTATTTTGCAAAAAAATTCTTTCTGAAAAGGCTACATGTATTGGAATAACCACCTTTTGTTCCTTTGGGTTGTAGAAAATGTTCCCTAGAATTCTTGGGATATCATATAAGCTTACATAAAGTTGATCTTGCCTTAAGTTTATTAGGGCTAATGTTCTTGACATTAGTTGGACAACCCCACTGCTTCAAATTATTAAAGTGGGTTTTCTTCCCGTGCCATATCTCATATGGTGTCGTAGGCCCAAATTTAATGAGTACCAAATTCGACATATGCATTGCGGTTTTCAATGCATATCCCTAATAAGACAGAAGCAACTCATCATGTAATGAACCATATCTAATAATGTGTGGTTCCTTCGCTTCGACCCACCATTGTGTTGTGATGCATAGGGTGGAGTAACCTAAGAGACAATCTCATTACGTTTTAAGTACTATTGGAGTGCTTGCCAACATGCTCGCCTCCTCAATCAGATTGAAGGATTTTAATCTTTTGGTTCGTTTGATTTTCAACTTTATATTCATACTCCTTAAATTTTGCACAGACATTGAATTTTTTCTTTATAAGATACATATCCTAGTCCAAGAAATCATTCGTAAAGGTAATGAAGTAAGAACTATTATTTTCGGTTACTATAGGCATTGGACCGTATACATCACTATGTACTAGCCATAAGAGTTCATCAACTCTTTCATTGCTCCCATTTAAAGGATGCTTAGTCATTTTTGCTTTGAGACATGACTCATACATGTCAAATAATTTAGAATCAAGTGATGGGGTTAAACCATCGATTTTTGATTTGTGTAGTCATTTCTCACTAATAACACCTAGCTTTTAATGCTAAAGACAATTAACATTCATATTGCTACTAGAATTACTCATAGAACATTCATAATTTGTATTGATTACATAAATGCTATTTTAAAGAGAACCATCACAAACGTTATTTCCATTCAACCTAATATTCATAACAATATTTGCATAATGAAAAATATTCCAATCCCACACAATTCAGAAACAAAAATAATTTCATAAATAAATTCCTTTTACAAAATAACATTTATTTAATATCAAAGCAAAACTAAACATAAATGAAAATCTCCCACTGTTATTGCATCTACGATAGACCCATCAGCAACTTGATGTCTCATTTCACCCTTTGCCACTCGATGCTAGTTCCTAAGCCTCTGTAACGAATTATAAACGCGAGTTTTAGACCCTGTATCTAAACCCAAGATATTTTATTGATTAAAAACTATTTTTGAATCATATATGTAACTGATGGAGCTGCAAAACTATTATGCTCTCTTTCCTACACTATTTTAAGATAGTCAGTATAGTTTCTCTTCTAGTGCCCTTTCTTATGATAGTGATGACACTCACCCTTGTTGTAAAAGGCTTTCTTCTCTTTCGTACTTTTACTTTTTACTATATCTATTTCGCTTCTTCAGATCATTTAAAGATAATACGCCACCTTTTACTGCAAGCACAGTTGACTAGTTCTTAGATTGTGACTCGATCAACCTCAACATACTAAGGACTCCACCATATTCACATTTATATTGTTCATATTCTAATTCAGTATAAAAGATTCATACTGAGGGTCAACGAATCTAGGATCAAATCGACTTGTAGCTCTTTCCTTATAGTCACATCCAATGATGCAAGCTTACCAATATAACCCTTCATCGTCAGTACATAAACGTCACCTTATATCCCTTTTCCATTTTGATGTTGAACAGTTTCTTGGTAGTCTCATACCTTGCGAAACGAGACTTCTCGCCAAAAAGTGCCTTGAGACTATCAATATCTCATGGACTAAAATAGATTCATGTTGCCATTACAGTTATCTTTCTAGCGTAGATAACATGAATACTTGGGGATTTTGAGTAAAGTGACCTTCTTACTATAAGGAACATGCAGATCATCATGATCATCATCAATGGGTCTTCTTAGTGGAGCGTAAATTACTAACGACCAAACTTTCTTCTATGTCAGTGCTACCTTTATAGCTCACAACCATTCGACATAGTTATTTTGTCCAGTTAATCGATTGCTTTAATAAAAGATTCTTAGATTCAACATTATCTGCAAGTTTAATTGGGTAGATTATTAGGACATTAAAATATTAGAGATTCTTATAATATTAGTAAGGTTACACTTTACATTTAATAAGCTCTCACTATTATTTTATGTTTTGCCAAACCATAAGTTGATACATAGAAATCTTTTGACTTCACTAGTAGGTGTTAGGAATCATATATCTTGGGATTTCGGCCTTGAGGAAAGCTTAAATCATACCTCCACACATAATTGATGACTCTTAATTGGTTGTATCATATACAACACCCAAGCCATGGTACTTTGTCCTAATCCTACTTTTATCTTAAGGAAAACTCAACAAATAAAGTAGGATGATTCACCTGGACCTACCGTTTTCACAATGACCTAATGTGCATACCTTGAGGAAATCTCAACAAATATGTGAAGTTATCTTACCTCGTCAATTCAATATATTATGCAACGACCCAACTTTTCAACCCTTGAATGTTGACACTAAATATATCTGCGGTATTCATGTGCCAAGCACCCAATTGTCGAAAAGAAATAAAGTTAGGGTAAAATAAAAGAAAACGAATAGAATATGAAAAGATAAACACAATATCAGAATCTCATAACGGAATGATAATATATAATATCAAATGAATAGTCTCACTCTAAATACAGAAATATCAGAGTTACTAAAACCTAAGCACTATCATCAACCTGGATACTTATAACTATCTATCCTCACAATGCTGACATACACATTACAAAAAATGCAGTGGAAATAAGAATAGTATGGAAGGTAATCATCTAGCTCTTCTCCATAAGCTCCAAAGCGTTCGTAGTTAAATTTGGAAGCATATACAGGGCTGACCCAAGCATTATAAGAAGAAAATACCTAGATCAGTCTGGTAAACCAGCATGAAAAACTCAAGAAATATAAGATAAGTAATAGTAACCAATGAGACTGTATAGGTTATCGTAAAGGTTGTCCCTTCAAATGAAACCAACCATTCATCAAGTTTATCATAGAGTAATATGTTAGATACTATCTAGAGTATAACACATAAATTATATCAAATAACTGCTGTGTAAACACCACAACAGTAGTAGGTATATGATCAATACTGCTAAGGTGCATTCGCATATAAATTTTTCCACGAAGATCACCATGGTCTGACCACATCCGAGCTCCACAACAAGGTTTTGGAAACTACCTTCTAAGCATAGTATATCTCTAGATGGGATAAACACTAAGGTAAACATAACTAGATCGCCCCCGGTGTGTGATCTAGATCATATCAACTCCCACTGGAAACATTCAATAAGCATCTCTAGTTTTAGAGTTGATATACATTTAAAGTCAGCTAAATCCTAATGGCCTTGCCCCTTCTCTGTTTCCTATCATTTTCTCGATGTCGAGGCTACGTACAGCATCTCCCACATGAGTCTTCATCACTCGAACAAAATACAAATCCCTAATTGGTTTCCATCATCTCAAACAGATCATGAATCACTATACGGATTTGAGCATCTCGAATAGACCTTAAACCTCTATATAGGGTCTCCGCATAAGTCTTCCAATGAGTGACAATGTTGTCCTCTCTCTTGGAGTAATCCTCAATATGGATAGTCCCACGCGATAACATCGTTCCATACTGACCTCTCTCTTGGATTTAACCTTATGATAGATAGTTCAACTCTATAACGTTCCATTTCATAACCACTTCCAGAACATAAATCGTGTATATGGTTTTGAAGTGATTTCGGGTTTGAGTCATCTCATGTATGCACACTCTTCCCACTTGGCAGACTCTCTAAAACCAGTCGATGAATTCTCAGTTAACTCCACTCCGGTTGTTACAGAAGTTAGCGAGCGCTAGAGACATCTCATAACAATACTCCTCTACTAGGTTCTTGTTGGTATGAAATCACCAATCCTTTCGATAGCTTCTTAAGTCAATATTTGGTCAAGTTCGATAATCGACTAATCGATTATCTAATCAAACAATTGCTTATACAAATCATGATTTATAAGCTTGTTTCTGACATTCCAACTTAACTATTCCTCGTTTTAAGAGTGAAGCCAGGTAAGTATGAGCACTTGCTGCATGAAGCCTTGCATAACACTTCATTCTTGAATCTCACAAATAGAGAAGTCTACTTTGTTGGCTTTTAGTGTTCAGTATGGTATTAATGATTTCCATAAACAATAAGAAATAAACAAGATTAACACGTTTTCAACTTACTATTCCTCGGTCAAGAGAGAAGCCCAGCATGTTAGAGATCAATTGTTCTATCAATACTCGACATCAATCTTAACTCTCACAAGTAGAAAAGCCTTACTTTTTTGGCTTTTAGTGTTAAGCGTAGTTAATTATTTTTCAAAAAAGTAATAAATAATTAACTATTTAACCACTAAGCATTTCTAGTCCGTTCTTGAAAACATTTGTATATACTTCAAAATTCTTGTAATAGGTTTTAAAACATGCATCCAAAATATTACTTGAAAATAACAACTTTATAATTTTCCTTAAAACTTGAAAACGACATATTTTCTAGCAAAATATCTCTTCTTTGAAAATTCATAACTAATTCTTAAAAAGTCATAAAGGTCTCAAACCACTTTTTAAATACTCTAATATGAGTTAGAAAACACATATAAAAAGAATGAAATAAAAATACTTAAATTTAAATATCTTTTTAAACCTTTCAAAGTCCAAAATCAACTCCAAACGAGGTACTTTTGCACAAGTGAAGTTTGGCCACTTTTTGAGTTGTTACTTAAATTTTTACTATTAAAGATTTTAATAGCAAAAACATACACACACACACAGATATATATATATATATATATATATATATATATAAGACATTATAAATATGGGGAGAAACATCTAAGGATATCTCAACAAAGTTCCATAACAATCGCCAAAAATAAGGCGATTCACAACAAAATCTACAGTGACTATCGCTATAAGTGCACTTTCAAATCCAAATCTGATCTAAAACAAAGTCCATCTATAATCTATGTGCTTTGTTCAAGATCTTGTCATATTTTGTAAAAATCCATTCAGGTCCATTCCAAGTTCATTCAAGTCCATATACATGGATCACATATGCCACTTACTTTTTAAGTAAGAATCCAACTCATTATTTAACATAAGCTAGCAACAACTCAAACGAGTTAAACATAATCAAACACAAACATATATTTGTTACATTTTCATTCAAAGTGAGGTGTTAACTCATCTTTAACCTCACAAGTAACCAAGATCCAAGCTCCCAAAGCTAGCAACACTTCCTTCCTTCATTTCTTTCTTCCATTCTTCCTCTTGCTCTTGCTTTCACCATTTTATAGCCCAAAATCGGACCAATGGCCTCTATTATATTTTATATATAAAACGAAAATATTTTTCAGAATTATAAAAGTGTATATAAATGAATTGTTTAGTTGTTTGAAAATGTAAATATATATCAGTTAATAAAAGATGTTTGAATAATCTTAATTGGGTAAATGAAATAATTTTACCTCTATTATATTTTATATATAAAAGGAAACAATTTTTCATAATTATTAAAGTGTATATAAATGAATTGTTTGGTTGTTTGAAAATGTAAATATATATCAGCTAATAAAAGATGTTTGAATAATCTAAATAAAACAGCAATTGTAAAAGAATAAATTATATAAGCTAATGAGTTATAAGTATGGAATTATTATTAGTATGATTTACAATTGTGAAATAATCTTATATATAAGAAATGAAACAACATGAGTACATTTATAAATGTAAGTTGTAGATAAAAATGAATTTAAGCCAATTATTTGAAAATTTGAATCCTGTTGATTTCCAAATTTGTTTTTCAAAATTTAAAGAGATTATATGGTTATAAATCTGAATATGATAGATAAATTTGAAACGAATCTTATATAAGTAAAGAAAAATAGCGATATTATATAAATAAAAGATTTGTAAATATGATTTAAAAATATAAAAGGATTTAAAAAAAAATATAAAGCACTGAATTCACTACTATTGCTGGGAAATAATAAGGATGATGACTACAGCATCATCAGTATCATTTTCGAGTTTCTATGTGATGGATTTGCTACCATAGTACATTGGAAACTGAAGTTTTGTTGTGATAAACTAATTTGAATTTAAAATCCAAGTTGAAATTGATAAATATAAGTAAAATGAGTTTTGAACTTATAATATGAAATAATAAATGTGAGTTGGCATAATAAATATATGACTTGAAATTTAACTATGGGAAAGTTAAATAAAGTGAATTGGATTTGAACTAGATTAAATGAGCTTTTGAAATAGGAATTAAACTTAAAAGATAAGTGATTATATAATATGATTTGGAAAGTTTGAATAAATAAGTTGTATAGCTTATAAAATGAGAAAATGTAAATAAAATCAATTGTTAAAATGGTTAAGCAATTTTATTAAGCAAACAAAATTTGAATTTGAATAGTGATATGAAATTTGACTTCAATAAAAGTTAAATAAAATAGAATTTCAATTAAATTAGTAGGAAACTTAAGTTGTATAGTGGAGTGAATGTTAATGAATTTGAAATGAAACGTAACTTAAGTGGTGTTGAATCAAGTTGATTTTGATAAATAAAATGAATATGCAAAGTAGAGTTGAATAATAAGAAGTTAATAAAGTGAAGTGATGAATATGAATTTGAGTTATGTAAGGAAATTCAACTTTAATTATAAAAGTGAATTAGTGAGTACTAGAATTCCATCTAAATTGAATATCTAACCAATTGAAATTATATGTGTTAAACCGAATTGAAATACATAAAAAAAATGAATGTTGAATATAAATTGAATAAACTTGGTAATGTTGGTTATACATTGGTTGATAGATTGTTGTTAATTGATAGTATAGAAATTCATTAATTGTACTGAAATTAAATTAATGAAATTGAAAGTTAAATAATCGAATTCAAATAGGAAGTGAAATGAATATAAATAGAATTAAATTAAATTTGAATTAGAAGTGAACTAACATGAATGTGAATTAGTGAATGTAAACTAATTGATAATAAGTAAGTGAATGTTAGAAAAATCCAATGTTAATGAATCAAATGTGATTAAATTGAGAATAAATTCATTGAATATTAATGAGAAATGAATTTATATTGATTTGATTATGGATTAATTGGATAGATATTGTTAACGCTAAAATTTGAACGCTAACACCCCGGTGTATGAAGTGAGATTGTGAAAGCACCACCCATTGGTACGGGAACAAAGTATAAGCAGAGAAATCACAGAGAAGCTATAAAAGACACAATATTTATAGTGGTTCGGCTTAAGATCTAGCCTACGTCCACTTTAAAGCTCTTTATTGTTGATTTGGTTACAATTCTTTACAATCAACTCCGATTACAACACACTTAGACAAATAGCTCAAACCCCGATGTAGAAGAATCCTTCGAATGCATGGCGAATGAGTTAGATTTCCTCTTGAGATTTGTTGAAATGTCTTTGGTGATTGGAGTGATAGAAGTGTTGCTTGAACGTTGCTTGAAGTCGAGACAATGGCAGAGTAATGGCGTCCAAGAAGTCAGCCCAAAAAAAGTCCCTTGAATGTTGGAGGTGGCCATCTATTTATAGGCAAATTTCTGGGCTGGAATTGTTGATCAAGCCATAATTCGTGACCGACTCAGGATGAACCGTGACCGACTCAAGATGCGCCGTGACCGACTCACATACCACGAGTCAGCAGGCAGCGGCATAGATGTATCGGTATTAAGCTTGTTCCTTGTTCGCTTGAGTCGCCAGCGACTTATGACAGGTCGTTAGTCATCCTGAGTCGTTGAAATCCCGTTGAGTCGGTCTGCCCCATGAGTCGCTAACTCCATGAGTCGTTAACCCGTTGAGTCGGCCGGCACCTTTAAGTCGCTAAGGTTATAACCCGGTGAGTCGTTATTCCTCCTGAGTCGTTGAGTCATAACCCTTCAAGGCCGTTAAGTCGGTAACTCCTCAAGGCTGTTGAGTCGGTAACTCCTCAAGGCTGTTGAGTCGGCAACCAGATAAGTTGAGTCGCTGGCTTACTTCACTCTTTAAGTCGTATACCGTTTTGGTCGGGGCGCTGCCCCGCACCCCACCGGGGGCGCTGCCCCCTGGACCCCTGCGACCTGACCGGTCAGGTCGAACACCGTAGGCGGTGGCGTTGCCCCCGCACCCCCACCTTGGGGGGTTGGCACCCCCCCTGGACCCCCCCTCCGTAGGGGATCTTATCTGAAAATTCATTCAACAGAACTTGCTTTATTGGGAGGTTAAGTCGACCATCCTTCGAGATGAACTATCATTGGCTTCTCGGTCGATTTTTGATATCACGGCCTTGCTGAAAAAGCAGAGTTAACAGATATCGTTGGACAATAGTTGTTTGATGGTTGGATTTGTTGCTTTTGATTGCATTTATTATATTTGCATATGTAGTTGTATTGGTATATGTTGTATATGGACATTATTTTCTATATACATGTTTCTTATTTGTTTATTGAGTGTTTAGTAGGTGCGAATGTCGCTTGCTTCACATTCGGAGCTCGCTTTCGTGCTATATTAGCCGTACATGCTCACTAATAATATATAAGGTACATATCTCGGATTACATATCATACTTTTATACTTTTTCCCTATGGGATGCCTCATCCTCGAAGATGAGATGTATCTTTGTGATATATATATATATATATATATATATATATATATGTTGTGATCCTAATACGATCGAACCGCACAAAGGAGGCATTGGCGAATTTCTTGAAAATGTAAGGCGTTAGGAAATTTTGAAAAAAAAATTGATAACTAAAATTTTGGTTTCTGAGTTAAAGGTTAAACGATATTAGTTAGTTCTGAAAACATAATTGTGACTGGATTTGAAAACCAAGAAAAGTTTTTACAAGAAGTTTAACTAATGGATTTTGGAAAAAGTTAAAAGGTTTAAACTGTTGATATCTAATTTGAACGAATTGTTTTGACAAGTAAATGGATTTTATGGTTTTTTTCTTACTAGGTAATTTCAGGGACGAAATTCTTTTAAGTAGGTGAGAATGTAACGACCCAGAATTTCATTATTCGATATCCGTAAATTTAATTAATTTCTAATATTCAAAAGTTAATTTTATAAGCTAAATAAATTATATTTCGAATACAAGGATTTAATTGGATAACTACATTGTTAATTTAATATTTGAAATTGCAGAAATAATTGGAAATTGGATTTAACGCGAATAAAAATGATTTATAAAGTTGAATTAAATTCTACTTGAATTATAATGATGTTATAGAACTTTTGAAATTGAATTAAAAGCTAAATTATAGAAATTGAATATTTAATATTTAATTAATGTGTAAAAATAGCCATTTTCAAACAGTCTTGGATTTCAACGAAACCAGTTTCATTGGATCCATAATATTATACTATTGTAGGAATTCAAATTTCGTGTCAATCGGATTTACAGTTTGTCCATAGCAAATTAAAACGCGTAGAAACCTGTTTAAGTGAATTTTAAATTTAAATAATTCGATTCGAAATGCTATCTTCCAAATATGATCGAATTGGCTTCGGACATATATTCCATTGTGTTCGAAATAGGGGTAAAATATTATAAACTAGGTGGCACGCTTCGTTTGGAGTTCGAAATTTTTTCGGGTGAGTAGTGTTTTGAAATTTTCTATGTAAGGCCACTTTTTTTTCACAATTGCACAAAACCTTGATTCATTTAGGGCAAGCCACCACTTTGGGTTTAATGGCCAGTAATGCATCTTCGTTCTTCCCTAAATATCTCACAATCCATCAACAATTATAAAAAACTTTCAACTACAAAGTCGAAGAGCGTATCAAGATCTACAACTTCAATGGTTATGATCGATTTTAGTTGAGAAAATCAACGGCAATTAAAGCTTGAACGCCCGACCTTTGCATGATTTTCAAGGAATATGGGAAGCTGAGCTTGATCGGACCAATGGCCTCTATTATATTTTATATATAAAACGAAACAATTTTGCAGAATTATTAAAGCGTATATAAATGAATTGTTTGGTTGTTTGAAAATGTAAATATATATCAGTTAATAAAAGATGTTTGAATAATCTTAATTGGATAAATGAAATAATTTTACCTCTATTATATTTTATATATAAAAGGAAACAATTTTTCAGAATTATTAAAGTGTATATAAATGAATTGTTTGGTTGTTTGAAAATGTAAATATATATCAGCTAATAAAAGATGTTTGAATAATCTAAATAAAACAACAATTGTAAAAGAATAAATTATATAAGCTAATGAATTATAAGTATGGAATTATAATTAATATGATTTACAATTGTGAAATAATCTTATATATAAGAAACGAAACAACATGAGTACATTTATAAATGTAAGTTGTAGATAAAAATGAATTTAAGCTAATTATTTGAAAATTTGAATCCTGTTGATTTCCAAATTTGTTTTTCAAATTTTAAAGAGATTATATGGTTATAAATCTGAATATGATAAATAAATTTGAAACGAATCTTATATAAGTAAAGAAAAATAGTGATATTATATAAATAAAAGATTTGTAAATATGATTTACAAATATAAAAGGATTTTAAAAAATATATAAAGCACTGAATTCACTACTGTTGCTGGGAAATAATAAAGGTGATGACTACAACATCATCAGTATCATTTTCGAGTTTCTATGTGATGGATTTGCTACCATAGTAAATTGGAAACTGGATTTTTGTTGTGATAAACTAATTTGAATTTAAAATCCAAGTTGAAATTGATAAATATAAGTAAAATGAGTTTTGAACTTATAATATGAAATAATAAATGTGAGTTGGCATAATAAATATATGATTTGAAATTTAACTATAATAAAGTTAAATAAAGTGAATTGGATTTGAACTAGATTAGATGAGCTATTGAAATAAAAATTAAACTTAAAACATAAGTGATTATATAATATGAATTGGAAAGTTTGAATAAATAAGTTGTATAGCTTATAAGATGAGAAAATGTAAATAAAACCAATTGTTAAAATGGTTAAACAATTTTATTAAGCAAAACAAATTTTGAATTTGAATAGTGATATGAAATTTGACTTTAATAAAAGTTAAATATAATATAATTTCAATTAAATTAGTAGCAAACTTAAGTTGTATAGTGGAGTGAATGTGAATGAATTTGAAATGAAACGTAACTTAAGTGGTGTTGAATCAAGTTGATTTTGATAAATAATATGAATATGCAAAGTAGAGTTGAATAATAAGAAGTTAATAAAGTGAAGTGATGAATATGAATTTGAGTTATGTCAGGAAATTCAACTTTAATTGTAAAAGTGAACTAGTGAATACTAGAATTCGATCTAAATTGAATATCAAACTAGTTGAAACTAAATTGTTAAACCGAATTGAAATATAAAAAAAACTGAATGTTGAATATAAATTGAATAAACTTGGTAATGTTGGTTATACATTGGTTGATAGATGGTTGTTAATTGATAGTATAGAAATTCATTTAGTGTTAATGAAATTGAATTAATGAAATTTAAAGTTAAATAATCGTATTCAAATAGGAAGTGAAGTGAATATAAATAGAATTAAAATAAATTTGAATTACAAGTGAACTAACTTGAATGTAAATTAGTGAATGTAAACTAATTGAATATGAGTAAGTAAATGTTAGAAAAATCCAATGTTGATGAATCAAATGTGATTAAATTGAGAATCAATTCGTTGAATATTAATGGGAAATGATTTTATATTTATTTGGTTATGGATTGATTGGATAGATATTTTTGGACAATAGTTGTTTGATGGTTGGATTTTTGGCTTTTGATTGCATTTATTATATTGGCATATGTAGTTGTATTGGTATATGTTCTATATTGATATTATTTTCTATATACATGTTTCTCATTTGTTTATTGAGTGTTTAGTAGGTGCAAATGTCGCTTGCTTTGCATTTAGAGCTCGTTTTCGCGCTATATTTTCCCTATATGTTCATAATAATATACAAGGTACATATCTCGGATTACATATCGTACTTTTATACTTTTTCCCTATGGGATGCCTCATCCTCGAAGATGAGAGTTTCTTGGTGATATATATATATATATATATGTTGTGATCCTACTACGATCGAACCGCACAAAGGAGACGTTGGTGAATTTCTTGAAAATGTAAGGCGTTAGAAAATTTTGGGAATTTTGAAAAAAAATTGATAACTAAAATTTTGGTTTTTGAGTTGAAGGTTAAACATGACTGGATTTGAAAACTTAGAAAAGTTTTTATAAGAATTTTTACTAATGGATTTTGGAAAAAGTTAAAAGGTTCAAACTGTTGATATCTAATTTGAACGAATTGTTTTGAAAAGTAAATGGATTTTATGGTTTTTTTCTTACTTCATAATTTCGAGGACGAAATTCTTTTAAGTAGGGGAGAATGTATCGACCTAGAATTCCAATCATCGATATTCATATATTTAATTAATTTTTAATATTCAAAAGTTAATTTTATAAGCTGAATAAATTATATTTCGAATACAGGGATTTAATTGGATAATTACATTATTAATTTAATATTTGAAATTGCAGAAATAATTGGAAATTGGATTTAATGTGAATAAAAATGATTTATAAAGTTGAACTAAATTCTACTTGAATTATAATGATGTTAAAGAACTTTTGAAATTGAATTAAAAGTTAAATTATAGAAATTGAATATTCTAATATTTAATTAATGTGTAAAAATAGCCATTTTTCAAACAGTCTTGGATTTTGGCGAAACCAGTTTCATTGGATCCGTAATATTATACTATTGCAGGATTTCGAATTTCGTGTCAATCGGATTTACAGTTTGTCCACAGCAAGCTAAAACGCGTAGAAATCTGTTTAAGTGAATTTTCAATTTAAATAATTCGATTCAAAATGCTATCTTCCAAATATTATCGATTTGGCTTCCGATATATATTCCATTGTGTTCGAAATGGGGGTAAATTATTATAAACCTAGGGGCACGCTTCATTTGGAGTTCGAAAAATTTTCGGGTGAGTAGTGTTTTGAAATTTTCTATATAAGGCCACTTTTTTTCACAATTGCACAAAACCTTGATTCATTTAGGGCAAGCCGCCACTTTGGGCTTAATGGCCAGAAATGCATCTTCGTTCTTCCCCAAATATCTCACAATCCATCAACAATTAGAAAAAACCTTCAACTACAAATTTGAAGAGCGTATCGAGATCTACAACTTCAATGGATATGATCGATTTTAGTTGAGAAAATCAACGGCAATTAAAGCTTGAACGCCCGACCTTTGCATGATTTTCGAGGAATATGGGAAGCTGAGCTTGATCGGGAAATCGCCGAAGGTGGGGCTTCGATCGACGATTCTAGCGGTGGTCCCTGATCATTGTGTAGATGATCGATGTTGGCGCAGTAATTGATGGGAAGAGGTGGCCGAGTGGTATCAGGTACGTGATTTTGAGCCTGGGGAAGAAATAGTGATACATGGCTGCGATCGGATGAGCTAAAACAAATGGTCATGATTGATTAGGTTTTGAAAATAAAAATAAATTAGTATTATATATATATATATATATATATATATATATATACATATATATATATATTAAAATCGTACAAACTTTGTAACATCATAACTTCTTCATACGAGGTCCATTTTTGACGAAACAAGTTGTGTTAGGTCCGTATTGACGAGCATTACATGTTAGAGCTGGTTTACAGTTGATTGGAGCTAGTGTAAATTTTGGGTAAAATTAAACGGCTGTTTAATTTTATTTGGAATAAAACACTACAACTGCTGTTGGAATCAATGTAAGTACAACTCACTATTTCTGACTCACTGATATTTTTATAAGTGAGAATAAATTTTATTTATGATGATTGATGATTGTTTGGATGAGATATGATATATTATCTATATATTGATTGGTATTTGGACATACTCTTGGCTATTGGAGCAGATGAGACCCTATAAGTTCCCGTGTATGAGCGGATGACCCTTTGTACGAGTGTCTGCCTCAAAGCGGATATTGTACACATATTCTAATATGTTTATTTGTTGCAGGTGATAGGTTGGAGGGATCCAACTAGATTCCTCCCTAGTTTTAATTTTATTTACAGATATTGTGATATATGCTGTTATCATATGATATATGATGTTTTGGATGTTGTGATTGATGTATTTAGTGTTGTTGCAGCATTTGGCCTATTTTTGGTAATTTAAAAATGTTAAAGTGATGATTTCAAGTTAAAAAGGAATTTCAAGTGATTTTGAAAATAGATGTTTTATTAATTTTTGATTTGTTAAGGAAATGAATTTATTTTAAATAAATAAATGTTATAATTTTTATTGTTATAAGAATTATGATTTTTGTGAAATATAATCAGAAAATGATCTTTGGAATATAAGTTAACTATTTGGTAATTAGTTTAAATTTAGATTTTTGAAATTATCATAAATGGTTTATATATACGATTTATAAAATTGAATTTTTTTTAAATGAAAATAATGGAGTTGTAAAGGATTTTTGTAAATGTTAAAGTGGAGTTATAAATGGATGTTATAAGTAAATAAGATTTATAGATTTATAATTTATGAAGTTATAAATGAATGGATTTGTAAATAAAGAGAATTATAAGTAAGTTAACTTATAATTTGGTTTTGGCATATAAATAAGAGGTAAATGGGATCGGTTAAATAAAGGAATTTTGTATATGAAAGTTTTTATAAAATATAAATGGAATTTATAAACATTGTTTTATATATGTGAAATCAATTGAATTTAATAAGTAAATATAGAAGCTTATCAAAGGATTTATATTCACGATTTTGGACAGTAGATTATCCTTTAACAAATGTGTAGAAATATTGAATGTGGATAAGAGAATTATATTCATGATTTTGGACAATGAATACTCTTTTAAGATAAATGGATATATTGAAAAGTGATATTTTAAAAAGAAGTTAAATGATTTGAAGATGTTTTAAAATGTGTTAAGTATCGAATACATAGATTTCAACATTCATTGTTGAAATAGACGTTTTCGAGAAATAAGGAAACGATGGACTATAAACTGTTGTTATAGTAAATAATTCTCAAAAGAAAATGTTTTTGTATAGTACATGGGATTTATATATCTATCTAATTTATCAGTCCCTATACTTTTGATTTTGAGTTGTCGTAACGATGCTTTACGCAACTTTCGTTTTGACCCAAATAAAAGTGTTTTAAGCGAATGTTTTCCTTAAAGAATAAAAATTATACTTAATCCTGATTTAAGTAGACGTAATATTTTCTAAATGTTGAAAATAAACTGATTTGTAAATTACTTATTATTAAATAAGTATATGGAAATGTTTTCCAATATAGTAGTTGAAATGGTTTTGAGATTATATCTTTTTAAAAGATAATTTAAAGTGAATATTTGGCAAGTGATTTAATTAATAAAAGATTAATTAAAAGGGCCTAATGATTGTTTATGTGCTAAATATTTGTTTGTTTGCTTTGATAGTTAAATGACCGACTATTAAATTTGGCCATTTTAGTTCCTCGACTTGATGTGGGAACTATTTGGTAGTACACCTTAGTACGTAGCCCTCTCTGTAGGCTTGATTATCATTTGTATTGAGGATGTTGATCGTATAGTGTTATCCCATTTTTTGGTCAAAACTGGAATATCAACAAATTGGCAAGGAATTATGGATATCAGGACTGGAGATAAGGCTGCGATGGATATCGTCAAAATTTTGCCGAACTCCGATCGGGACGAAATTGATTGGAGATGATGATAAGGACTAGGAAAGGCTATGTTTCAAATTTCAGGATAATCGGAGTTCGTATGAAGAAAATACGATGGATTCAAGGTGGGGGAGGTATGTTGTTCGAATCCATCAAGATGCAGCGCTCGGTTCGAATCCATCAGATTCGAACCCATCAGGATGGATTCGAACCCATCAATTTCGAATCGATCAAAGGCATACTGTCGCATACATGGATTCGAAGTATACATGGATTCGAAGAAGAAGATGGACTCGAAGAAGGAGATGGATTCGAAGTGGACATGGACTCGAAGAAGGACATGGATTCGAAGTGGACATGGACTCGAAGAAGGAGATGGATTCGAAGTGGACATGGATTCGAAGAAGAAGATGGATTCGAAGTGGACATGGACTCGAAGAAGGAGATGGATTCGAAGTGGACATGGATTCGAAGAAGAAGATGGATTCGAAGTGGACATAGATTCGAAGAAGGAGATGGATTCGAAATGGACATGGATTCGAAGATGATGGATACGAAGCAAGGGGCACGGATTCGAAGGACGTGGATTCGAAAGGGATGGATTCGAAAAGGATGGACTCGTAGGATATGGACTCGAAGGAGGTGGCTTCAGAAAGCATGGATTCGAAAAGCATGGATTCGAAGGAGTCGGCCTTATGGATTCGAAGGAGATGGTTTCGAAGTGGATGGTTTCTAAGAAGGCGGGTTCGAAGTATGGGTTCGAACCAGGCAGAACGCACGGAGCTTTGATCTTGAATCGATCATATCTTCCAAACCGCTGATCCAAATGCAATGAAATTTTTACAGGAGCTCACATACGTGTTGAAGAATGTTCACGCCAATTTTCAGCTCAATTGGATGGATTCTTGATCGATTCGAACGTCACTTCGAATCGATCCCAAACTGGACACGGATTCCGAGAACGCGGGCCTGTGGGCCCCTCTCACGTGCCAAGCAGCCTCCCCCAGGTTTTAGGCGGGATTTCAGCCTTCCACGCCTATAAATAGAACAACTGGTCATTCAGAAAAGGGGTCGGAAAATTTGGAGAGAAGAGGCAAGCCCAGACGCTGCTAGAATCATTCCATAGCATCATTACTGCTATTTTCTTCAGATTTGGTCACTACAACTGTTGTAACACTTGTAATCTTCAAGGATAATCAATAAAAAAAATTAGAGTGGACGTAGGCCGGAGATAGCCGAACCACTATAAAACTTGTGTCTCTGTTCTTTACTTTTGGATTGCTGTCTATTATTTGCTGAGATTTGTTATTTGCGTTTGAATATCACTAATTTATATTCATACGCTGGTGCTTTCACGGTATTGGGTGTTTGTGATCAATTTTGGCGCAAACATTTTGGTGCTTTCACTGAGAGCAACTAGCACCCGCTGCATCGGATTTGAAGAGTTTGAGGAATTTGGATTTGGAAGACAATGACAAGGCAGAATAGCAGAAGGCTAAGGGCTGAGAGAAGCCAACAAGGAGGAAGTCAACAAGCATCCTCCGGAGGTGAGGAAGGACAGGCTTCGGTCTACATAACTCGGGATGAAATGGAAGCTATGGCCAATTCTTTGCAGGAGAGATTGTTGAAAAGTCAACAGGAAATGATGCAAACTTTCTTGGAACAAATGAGAGCTGCAGGGATGCAGAACTTAGGAACAGCTACAGCAGCTGCGGATGCAGTACAAGGAGCTAGGGTTGTGGAACCCAATGAAGGACAGGATACGGAGCCAGAAGGCAATCAACAAGGGCTTGGGGGCAGGCCCACAGGATTCAATGCAGGAGTACCTTTGGAAGGAATTCAACAAGCTAGAGCTAACGTTGCTGCTAGTGAGCCACACGAGGAATATGTACCAGAGTTCCCTCGAGGGCATGGGGGGCAACCCCTACCAGACAATATAGGATTAGTAGAAATGATCAGGAAGACTATGCGAGGTGGTTTGACAAACGGAGATTTGGAAGGGGTGAATAGAAGTCCATTCGCTTGGGAGATAAGGATGGCTCAGAATCCACCTAAGTTCAAGCTACCTAGCGTGGCGGTATATGATGGTAAGACGGATCCAACAGATCACTTAATGAGGTACACCAGACACATGGAAGTGCTGGGGGCATCGGAGGAAGTGATGGCCCGATGTTTCCCTTTGTATTTGAAGGACTTAGCTGCAATGTGGTTTAGGCAGCTGGAAGAAGGATCTATCAGGACTTGGAAGGAATTAGTGGAAAAGTTTCTGGGACAGTTCCGGGTTCACGTCAAGAGGCCGAAGAACGTAATGACTTTAACATCGGTGAAGCAAAGGATGGACGAATCGCTTAGAGCTTTTCTAACTCGATTCAGTGCGGCAGTCGCTTCGGTGGATCGGCCTGATCCATCAATGGTTTTAATGGCAGCAGTATCAGGAGTCAAGGAGAATTCGGATTTCAAGGTATCTCTGATACGAGATCCCCCGCAAAATCTCGAAGAATTCTTTCATGAGGCAGAAAGGTTCCTTCGGCAAGAAGATGCAAGTACGGATTTAAAGGTGAAGAAGGCTAATGCAATCGAGGTTGGAGCGGTATCCAAAAATGGTTTGGATAAGGATAAAGGGAAAAGGAAGTTAGATGACGACTCTGGAAACGCTAGGAAGCGATGGAAGGATCCAAAGTTTTCCACATACACAGGATTGAACGAGACGCTGGAGCGGATATACCTGGAAACTCGGAATCGCCTTCCCTACCGAAGGCCGGCTAGGAGGGAACCAACAGAGCGGGAAAGGACATCAGGAAGGCACTGTCTCTTCCATGATCTGGATGGACACGATACCAACAGCTACAGGCACCTAAAGGACATAATCGAGGAGCATGTAAGGAATGGACAGTTACAGCAATACGTTGGAACTCGGGATGCAACGGTGGAGCAGGAGCAACCACCGACCACTTCACGCCGTGATGATGGGAGGCCCAGGGATGATCGTCGATTGATCATCCATTGACCAGGATAATATGGAATAAGTAGCAAGCTACTAGCAAACGGTAAAGTCATTTACACATGTACGGGGACGGAGATAGCCCCTAGGCATGCTCTGAATGATGATAAACCGGGATGCTATGGTTTGAGAAATTTATTTCTTGCTTTTTAGATTGGACATTGCTTTTCTTTTTTGGATTTGGTTTTGGAGCTTGGATTGAGCTCCTGGTTTTTCTTGCTTTTTTATTTGGATTTTCCTTTGGATGATTGTTTTTGGTTTTGGATGCTGGTTTGGATTTCTGGTTTTCTGGTTTGGATTTGAATTTTGGATTTGGATTTGGATTTTGGATTTGGATTTCGAATTTGAATTTTGAATTTGGACTCTGGAATAAATTTTGGTTGGACTTTTATCTGGTTTTTGGTAAATGGTCGTCGGGTATGGATTATGCCTGGCAAGGGATGAGTCACTTTACCCAAACAAGGTAAATTGACTCATTCAGGTCGTCAAGTATGGACAATGCTTAGCAAGGGTCCGGAGTGACCAGGATTCGGCCTAGGACTTAGGCCCTCTATTATCATTTATTATTTTCAGGTCGTCGAGTATGGACTATGCTCGGCAAGGGTCCGGAGAGATCAGGATTCGGCTTAGGACTTAAGCCATGGCATTTTACAACGTCCAGGGACACTGGACCAAGGTCGTCAAGTATGGATTGCGCTTGGCAAGAACCCGGAGAGGTTGGCTCAACGTCCAGGGACACTGGACCAAGGTCGTCAAGTATGGATTGCGCTTGGCAAGAACCCGGAGAGGTTAACTCAACGTCCAGGGACACTGGACCACGGTCGTCGGATGTGGATCACGCCTGACAGGAACCCAGAGAGGTTATGGATTTGGATATCGACCCGGAGAGGTCCTGGCTCCGGTTATTAGCTATTGGATAAGGATGGATTGGAACTTGGTTGTCGAGTTCGAATGGATACGGAATTGGCTAAGGCTTTGGCTATTGGATATGGAATTGGACATCGACTCGAAGCAGTCAAGGACGATATACTCTGGCAATATGGCTGTGGACTTCGGATATTGGATTCGTAATTATTCAAAACACGCCTTGTTATCACAAGGCATGTTTTGGGGGGCAAAATGTTATCCCATTTTTTGGTCAAAACTGGAATATCAACAAATTGGCAAGGAATTATGGATATCAGGACAGGAGATAAGGCTGCGATGGATATCGTCAAAATTTTGCCGAACTCCGATCGGGACGAAATTGATTGGAGATGATGATAAGGACTAGGAAAGGCTATGTTTCAAATTTCAGGATAATCGGAGTTCGTATGAAGAAAATACGATGGATTCAAGGTGGGGGAGGTATGTTGTTCGAATCCATCAAGATGCAGTGCTCGGTTCGAATCCATCAGATTCGAACCCATCAGGATGGATTCGAACCCATCAATTTCGAATCGATCAAAGGCATACTGTCGCATACATGGATTCGAAGTATACATGGATTCGAAGAAGAAGATGGACTCGAAGAAGGAGATGGATTCGAAGTGGACATGGATTCGAAGAAGGAGATGGATTCGAAGTGGACATGGATTCGAAGAAGAAGATGGATTCGAAGTGGATATGGACTCGAAGAAGGAGATGGATTCGAAGTGGACATGGATTCGAAGAAGAAGATGGATTCGAAGTGGACATGGACTCGAAGAAGGAGATGGATTCGAAGTGGACATGGATTCGAAGAAGAAGATGGATTCGAAGTGGACATAGATTCGAAGAAGGAGATGGATTCGAAATGGACATGGATTCGAAGATGATGGATACGAAGCAAGGGGCACGGATTCGAAGGACGTGGATTCGAAAGGGATGGATTCGAAAAGGATGGACTCGTAGGATATGGACTCGAAGGAGGCGGCTTCAGAAAGCATGGATTCGAAAAGCATGGATTCGAAGGAGTCGGCCTTATGGATTCGAAGGAGATGGTTTCGAAGTGGATGGTTTCGAAGAAGGCGGGTTCGAAGTATGGGTTCGAACCAGGCAGAACGCACGGAGCTTTGATCTTGAATCGATCATATCTTCCAAACCGCTGATCCAAATGCAATGAAATTTTTACAGGAGCTTACATACGTGTTGAAGAATGTTCACGCCAATTTTCAGCTCAATTGGATGGATTCTTGATCGATTCGAACGTCACTTCGAATCGATCCCAAACTGGACACGGATTCCGAGAACGCGGGCCTGTGGGCCCCTCTCACGTGCCAAGCAGCCTCCCCAGGTTTTAGGCGGGATTTCAGCCTTCCACGCCTATAAATAGAACCCCTGGTCATTCAGAAAAGGGGTCAGAAAATTTGGAGAGAAGAGGCAAGCCCAGACGCTGCTAGAATCATTCCATAGCATCAATACTGCTATTTTCTTCAGATTTGGTCACTACAACTGTTGTAATCACTTGTAATCTTCAAGGATAATCAATAAAAAAAAATTGGAGTGGACGTAGGCCGGAGATAGCCGAACCACTATAAAACTTGTGTCTCTGTTCTTTACTTTTGGATTGCTGTCTATTATTTGCTGAGATTTGTTATTTGCGTTTGAATATCACTAATTTATATTCATACGCTGGTGCTTTCACGGTATTGGGTGTTTGTGATCAATTTTGGCGCAAACATATAGTGCGGAGAATTACTTCAATCTATCAAGCTTCCTTCTTGGCCCTTTAATCACAGTGCCTTATTATTTAGACCAAATACCTGGTTTTTATTCTATAAATCTTTTTGAAATGATACTTTACTTTTAACCCTTAGAAGATATACATATAACCAACTAATTCCAAAATGGTATCATGATATTTGGTACTATCGAATAGTATCATAAATCTCTTTACCAAGAAGGGTAATACTCAAAAGACGTGTTTACCGTCCGAACACATTTCCTACCCATTTTTAATCACTTTCGAGTCACTTGAACTAGTTAATAATAAAAGTACTTCTTTTCTTTCAGATTCTTTTTATGAAATAATACTATTTACACAAATATTTCAACTAAATCATTATAACAAAATATTTATCATCCACATGCTCTGGATTCGTTTGGAATTGAACTTATTTTGATCCTACAATGACAAGGAGAATAATTTACTAAGTGCACTATCACATCTCTCTAAGAAAATATTTGATTGTCACTTAGATGATTATTCAAATCATCCCAAAATAGATCGGGACTCATTTCTCGAATTGTCCAAAGAAAAATATCACTCTTAAATATTTTGTTTTTAAGTAAAGTTATTACTATTTTTCCATAAATCAATTGGAAACTTTATCAAAGTCGCCAAGATTTAGATTCTTCGAAAATCCATCTTATTTTCAAAATATTTTTTTTAACTTTGTTTATAAATCGCTGTATATAACATCTTTCCTCAAATATTCAATTTCAAAATATGTTTCCTTTATTTTAATAACCATTCTTTTATTAAATTTAATTCTTTTGACCTAATATTATCATCGAATACATTATAGTCAAACTATGGAACTCAATTCACAAGATGTTTGTTTCAATGTTTCCATAAATTCTATCTACCCAAGTTATGATGGAAAAGGGAAAACTACCATAAATCGGATAACAGTCGATGCTCAAAATTAGATGATCATGACTAATCAAACCCTGTATTATAATAATTAAATATTATCAACTCCTAACAACAATCACATTATATAAAATAATATTTTATTTTTGAAAATTATTATTTTATATATAAAATATAATTTAGGTAAAATTATTTCATTTACTCATTTAAAACGATAGTATGTTGATTTGCCCAGTTTAAGTGTTTAGAAACGCCTATTATACAGTTATTCCCTCTGTATCAACCAAAATTTATAACCACTCAACCAATAAAACAACACAATATAAAATATTTTTATAACACTAAAAAATACGCACTCTTCTATATACACTCAAACTCATCCTAAGGTCTCACTTACCATATCTCAAATGAGTTCACCCCACCAAAGCCTAAGTGTTCGCTTAACCTAAGCTCTAATACCACGTGTAACGGTCTACCTTTCTGACACCTAAACACGACGTACATCCTCGATATTTGGGTTCTAATAATTTAAATGTCCGAAAGACGGGAAATTAGGGGTGAAAGAAAGAAAAAGATAGAACAGAATCTCACAAAACATGACGAGTAATATGTAATATGAACTAGTCCTTACAAAAAGAAATTATTTATGTTATACATATCATCAGAGTACATTAACCTATTATATGCCTGGATAGTTATAGTAGCCTATCCTTGCAATTTCTAATAGATACGGGCAAAAACAAAAACAAATGAAAATAGAAAAGAATATAAGGTATGCGAATAGTCTTGGAGAATCCAGCTCGTCTCCTAAAATCTTCAAAGGATCCAGCTAAATCTTGAAAATATGCTCGTGCTGACCCGAGCATTATAAAAAAAATAACGAACCAGTATGAGAAACTCGAATCACAAGGAATAAATTTATTATTACTTGTAAAATCCTTTGAAATCAAAGGTATCTCGTAAAAGCATGTCGCATATACATACAGACGGGTTTTTACCTTACAATAACCAAAACACTTTTATGTAAAATCCCGTGATATTATAATAATGTCTAAGGGTTCAAAGTAAATATACAAAGTAGCTGAAATGCTTGCATATCATATTCCAACATAGTTGGCCACAATCAAAATCATAATGGCACGTTTTGGAGATTGGATTCCATACTACGATAAGACATTAGGGTACCACCTATCATAGTGCATCTCTAGACAAAACGCACCGAGAGCCTCACAAGGACTCCCTGCAAGTCAAGACCAGCCCTAACCCCTACTGGATAGTGCCGAATATGTCATCTCCTTGGTTGGGATCAACATCCTAAATGGGCCCCAAGCATACACGATTTATAATATCGATCTAGATTGGATGATGACCATACCTTAATGGCAGCAAACAACGTAGCCTTAAAGCATATCCCCTGATTTAAGTCATTCCTGCGTTGATGAGGCTTAAGGATACGATTACCTTTTATATAACAAACCATCTTGGTATGCTAACACTTCCTTCCAGGCAGCAATGCAGTGCCAGCATTTATCCATACAAGTTCGTTCTGGGTCAAAACGAAACCGAAGGCACTATCTCTACTACATCTATTTTGGAATCACCCTCAGGATTGATAGCAAGTAGCCCTTGCACTTCAATAACTTCATCTTCAATCATCATCAAGATATCTTCGGTTTGAAACACTTGATGTACATCGAAGTGGTTTTCAAATAATTTATACTTATTTGATCCCGGTCTCTTCGAAACAACTTTCGATAGTTTCGATAATGTCAACCTCGGTTCTTTTGGAAATAATCTGATAATACATACGAGCGGGGATCACCCCTAACAATTTAAGTGGATGGAACCCCTATCATTTTTCCTAAGAGAACAAAACCAGGTTTATATGCGCAGTACAACATCATCAAACATGATTGTGCCATATAACTCACGCGTTTCTCCTAGATATTTCTGCAGTTATACTTTGGTCCAGATTAATCGGTTATTTAACTATCAAATAAACAAACAGACAACTAATACAGATATTTAATTACTCATAGCAACCACTAAGCCTCAAACTAAATGTTTCATTTATTAAAAACTCATTGCAAAAGTATTTATAAAAAACATTCATATACTTGTCTCACTGACATAAGTATATTCACAAAGCCTTTGTCAAAGATTTCTCATTTCCAAGTCATATTAAAGGATTAAAACAAAATGTCATTTAAATTAGAGATCAAGATAACCTCAAACAATATTCCTTCGGTATTAAGTGTGGAACGAATGTCCATACCACCTGAATTAAGAAGGTCGGCTAAAGGAAATGTAATCTCAAATCCTTTTATGAATTTCCTTCTATAAATCCTCTTAATAAATCTCTTTTATTTATGAAGCTTCTTTGCTTAAATTCCAAACACATCTACAAAACACTTTTTAGATCACCAAGTTAAATTTACAAAAATCTTTTATAAATATCAAAACCATTTATATATCTCTTTATAAATCTCCAAAGTTATTTATAAACTTCCTTTATAAAGTCCAAAATCCTTCATAAAACTTTCTTATAAATATTCCTTATTAGAACAAAACTCCTTTAATAAAATCATTTAATAAAGTCCTTTTCATAAACAAAATGATTATTTAAAACATCTTTGCTAAAATCATTACTTAACTTAAAACCATTATTAAAAGTATAATTGACCTCAAAAGTTAGAAAAAAGCTTAGTGGCTACAATGGTTCTCTTTTAATTAAGTTCACTTTTCAGGTAATAGCATGAGTATCTACATAACAAGCAGATATTTATAAGGAAATCAGCCAATAACAAATAAATCGACATATAGGTAAGATGTCTAAGTTACTACAATAGTAGATAGAGATTTGTTTTGCTAAACACATATCTAAGTTAATATAATAGCAGAATGGGTTTTTATTCTACTTAAATAGATAACAACATAATCTACTTAGGAAATTATAGCAGAACTGTGATTTATACTACCAAACAAATGTCCAATATAACTTAATTAGTAGAACAGTGTTTTATTCTGCTAAACAAGTGTCATTATGTTTCGTATTCAATTAGGATGACTTAAGTGTAATCGACATAGAAATCCCTTGGATTAAAAATATTTTTTAAAAAAAAGTTACTTTAAAACAAAACCGATCTTCAGAATTAAAGTGGTTTAAAACTTTAAAACTTTTATATAAAAACTAAATGATAATTAAACTCTTCACTTAATAATAATTAAACCTTTAATTAATAATTAAATAATAACTAAAAATTAAATAAATAATTAAATAGTAATTATCCTTTTAAAAATAAATAATTAAACCATAATTAATCTTTAATTACTTATCAAATAATAATTTAAAAATTAATTATTAATTAATCTCAATTAATTAATTAAATTTTCATTAATTAAAACTAAAATAAATAAGTTGAATCTTTATATAAAATAATAAAATCAGAATTGAGTTTTACTTACATCTTGACTTAAATTAAACATGATTACTAATTAATTAAAAATTAAACCCTTCTCAAATAAATAATTTAATTAACCTTAAATAAATTATGACTAATCTCTAAATAATTAAATAAATAAAATTAACACTTTATTAATTAAAAATTTATAACTAACTTATTTATAAATAATTATGTACTAATTACACTAACTTAATTAATGATTGAGTACTAATTACCTTACTCAATTTATTATTTAAATAATCATTCAATAAATAAATAATTAAATAATAATTCTTTTAAATATTTAAAATATGTTTGAAAATAATTTTAAAAAAAATCATATTTAAGCTAAATGTTTTAAATTCAAAAAGAGTTCGGTTTTCACGAACTGCATTTATAGCGACTATCGCTATATGACCTAAACTTTCAAAAATTCATTTTGTACTCTAAATCACTTTTCAAACTCTTTATTTAATATTTAAACTACTTTATAAACTTTAAATAAAGTTTTAGAAAACAAAGGTTAGGCTTTCAATACATTTGTAAAAGTAAAGTTAGAAAATAAGTTTAAACCAACGGATCTCGATGTCATTCTAACAAGTTAAAATGCTAACTTTCTTAGCTCATACATCACATACATAAGTTCATTCATCCAAACACATGTGATAACAACATACGTAAGCAACAACTATAAACCAAAATCATAGCTTTCAAACTAACTTGAACATTAGATTTCCATTCAAATCTAAATTCCAATCAAATACAACAACATTCAATATTGTCTAAACCAAGCATCCAACGTACTTAACGACCAAAACAATATTTATTATCAAAGTATGCATCATATTTAAAATTAGAACTTTAATGTATTCGTGAGTTATACTCACCCAAAAGCTACCAAAATGACTCGAACTTCCTTGACTTTTTAATCGAGCCGTGATCCATGTTTTGACTTTGGTAAGAACAAGATTTGGTGGCCTTTTAGTAGCTTTATCGTTCGGTCGACGGTGCATATGGTCCAAAGGTGGTGGAGCCCGGCCTTGAAAGGTGGAGGGGGTTCAAATTATCATCGAATTCATAAAAATTTCACTCGAAATTGGTCTTCTTCTAACGGATTTTTGGATAAGTAACTCATGGATTTGGGAAAGTTGTCAAAAGAAAAGTTCTTGAAAAAAAAATTTCTCCTCAATTTATAAAAAAATAATTACTCAAATTGGATCATTTTTTAGGGTGATAAGGTCAAAATAAGGAGAGGTATTTTCGGACTTGAAAATCTAGGTCCGAAAATGCTCTTCAAACAAATGAGATTTGGAATGGTTAAGCTTAAAATTTGAAAAAGTGATACTAATAAAAGATTGAAAAGAAAACCACTTGGTTAAGAAATGAAAATGATACGATTAAAGGAAGAGAAGGCGAAACTGAAGAAATGAAAGGGGTATTTTACGCAAGAACGAAGTAAATTACCTAAGCACTCTTGGTCCTTTACCCTTCACCTTGTCTTGGCACATTGCCGTGCCACCTCATCTTCATGCACCTAAGCCCACACTCATGTCCCCTCTCCTTTTCCAAGCTCCAGCATGTTTTTAATGCATGGTGTAATTATGTTTGCCTATGATATGACACATTCTTTTTCCTAAATTTATATTTTAATCTAATATACCTTAAGTATAAATACAATTGTATATATGTATTAATACACATCTATATATCCTAACTTATTTATAAATGTATGTGTTATATTATGCAATAGAGTTTACAACATTCCGACAACTTTTAGTCGACGAAAAGTCTAAAATTCGGAAAAACGAATTTCGATCACATTTTCGATTTTTCTTCGAACTAATTATTTTTGTAAACAAATTTTGTAACGATCCCGTTTTTAAGTCAAATTCAATTTGGTAATTAATATAAATTTTTGGATTAAATTGTGAATTGATTTGAATTTTTCCAAAATAAATAAGATATATGTTTGATATATATATATAAATAGACTGCAAATAGAATTTGATTTAAAAAATTCAAACATAAATATATTAGAAAATAAATTGAATTTAAAAACTCTATATTTTAAAACTAATAAAAATTGTTTTCTAATCATAATAAATATATATATGTATATATATTATGGTTTGGAAGCTATATTTTGAATTCGATATAATAATAATTTTCAAAAGCTATTTAAGTGTTAAATCCTAATATATATATATATATATATATATATTAGTGTATAATTAATTTTAAATCATATTCTTTAAAGTTATAAATATATAAATAAAAGGTTTAATACTCTTTTTCTAAATTTCACATGAAATAAAACTAATTTATATAAATATGTGTAAATATAAAAAATTGGAAAATATAATATAAACATATATATATATATATATGTAAAACTAATTGAAAATATAACACAAAAATTATATAAACATATTAAAAATATTATATAACATGCAAAATTACAAGTGTAGGTGTTTTAACAAGAAACTAAACAAGTGTAATCATCTTAACATGAAATTAAATAAATGTAAACCATATAATATGAAACTTAACAAGTGTAAACAAAATTAAAACATGCAAGTACAAGTGTAACCTTTATTTTATTTTAAAAAATTATTAATAAAAAGAATTACAAGATTATATATACATATATATATCTCTACCCTTACTCTCTTATTTTTCTTCATCCTTCATTTTTAAAATCTTTCAAAACTAAAAGAACAAAAGAAACTTAAACTATAAAGATCAAAACAAGTTCAGTTTCCAAATTCAAAACTAAAGCTTAAGAGCAAGATCATCTCAACAAAAATCAAAAGCAAAACAATTAAACAAATCAAAACATGGAAACAAAAGCAAAGCAAAGATTTTAACAAAGCAGTCAATCTTTACCAAAAAAATAAAGCAAGCTATAGATCAGATTCAACTCAGTATCAAAGCAAAGCAAAATCAAAATCTATTTGCAGTTTTCTTTCAAAAGCCTGTTCTCTGTTCAAAACAATATCCAGCTGAGTAAACACTCTTTTCAAAAACTCAATCTGGGTATATACCTTGATGCATGTGATCATCTTTGAAATTATGATGTGAAGTATGTTTGCATGAATGAAATTATGCTTGTATGTATATGTGTATAGGGATTTATCTGTACGCATGTCTGGACATATATACATATAAGTCTCTGTTCTTGTTTACAGGTTTTGCAAACCTATTCAAAAATTCAAATCATCCCACCTGAACAATTTTAGACTTTGAATGAAAAGTTTTTGTATGTGTATAACATCATTTTTAAAAATAGATTCAAGTGAAAATATTGACTAAATATTTTTAAAATGGAAATATACGGTGAAAAGTTAATTCAAGTCAAAATCTCGATTATTAAATTTTCTAGTTTTGATTCTAGATTTGGATTCGTGCTTAGAAACCATGATTTTTAACATAGATATCATGATTTTTTAGTGTGGTTGAGGTGAATTGTTGAGATGAACGATAATCGATTTTTCGTCGATTCCCGATGATCAGAGGGAAGATAGGCTTCGGGCTTGGTGTTGGGGGAAGCCCAGATGGAGGAGATCAACAAAAAAATGGCTGGAAGGTTTATAGTGCATTGAGGTGGCCAATCGTCGGCGATGTAGGGTTTAATGACCAGGTTTGGTCGATGATGTTTGGGAGTTGATTTCGGCGATGTGGTCGCATCGAGCTTGACCGGAGCAACGGGGATTGCAGCGCAGGATCGTGACGAGGCTTAAGGTAGGTCGGCGTGAATTCTGGTGATCTAGGATGGTGGCGTGAGGTAATTCATTGATCGGTCTAGTTTACAGTGGAGTGCTTGACTCACTCGATTTCGAATTTCAGGCAAGCTTGAGGTTTTTGGTGATCGAATGGTTGGAGATGGTCGATGATGACTTGTGGATGGTAGCGGCGCTGGTCGGAGATGACCAAAATTCGTGCGCACGTGCACATGGGTCTGAGTGTGTCAGTATGTTTTGGTTCGGGTTGATGTAGGGCTAAGGAAGAAGGGTTGTCTTGGTTTGTTTCTCGGGAAAGTTTGGTCTAGGCTCGAAGGCGACCACGGGTCGTATGCGAGTGTTTTACTAGCAACAGGTTTTTAAGTAAAATAAATAAATCAAAGTCTAAAAAGAAGAAAGAAGAGTTTGCTCGGGTAAGCTTCTGGTGCAACGCGAGAGAAAACTCGGTGTTTTTGAGTTTGTCTCGGGTCAGGTTAAGGTGTTAACCAAGTTTTTTAAAAACTAAATTTAAACAAGTTTTACAAATTTAAATTTAATCAAGTTTAAACACTTTCTTGGTTAATTGTTTCAAAATAATAAATGTTTATTCCTAGTTTTGGAATTAGTTAAAGGTTTAAATAAATTATTTTAAATAAATTAAGTTTAAGGTATTTTATTATATACCTATTATTTTAAATTTATTTTTATGTTCATTTAAATAAGATTTAAATGGTAATTAAGTAATTAATTAAGATAAATGGTTTATCTTAGATAATGTTTTTGATTATTAATCAACTTAAAGGTTTTAAGTTAATGATAATTTATTTCCAAGGTTTATTTAATAAGATTTAGATGATATAATTAATTAAGATAAAGGGTTTATCTTTAATTAATTAGGGTCTTGATTTATTAAAGGATTATTAATTAATGTGATTAATTTAAAGGATCATTAATTTGCTAATTTAATTTATTTGGTGATTAAATTAAATTAATTAGGAATTAAGTAATTGATTTAGATTAATGGTTTATGTTAGAATTAATTAAGATCTTAAGGTAATGGAAGGATCATTAATTGGTAATTCAATGATATTTACTTATTGAAATTAATTAAAGGGTAATTAATTACTTAAAGGTTAATTACTTAATGAAAGTAATTAAGGATAATTAATTAATGATTAAAGGATAATTAATTTATAATCAAAGGTTAATTAATTAATAATCAAGGGTTATTAATTAATTAATGTAATTAATTAAGGGTTATTTAATTTATAATTAATGGTTAATAACTTAATGATTAAGGGATAATTAATTATTAATTAAAGGATAATTAACTATGACTTTAAGGATAACTAATCATTAATTAAAGCAAAATTAATGAACATAGTTATGTGATTAATTAATTCAATAATTAATTAAAATGGTTTTTAATTAATTAATGTTAATTAAGTAGGGTTTAAAAAGTAATTGAAGTAATTAATTTAATTTATTTGGTGATTAAAATTAAATTAATTAGGAATTAGACAACTAATTAATCTTGCTTATGGATGATTGGATTATATTGAATGACTTGAATTGTTTGATATCTCTGATATGTAATGTTCTATGATATGAATTACTTTGGATTGAGCTGTGATTAATGTAAGTTATTTATCTGTGATGAATTTACATATTTATCTGTAAATGGAAAATAAACGTTATAGGATTATACCACTTATTGATATTGTTGTGCTTGGATTTATGATGGTTGTGATATTTTGTTGTTACTTGCAAAACCCCTAGACAAAATATACACACAAATATGGATTTCGCGGGAAATTGGTTAGGTCACATTTATTTTGAATTTTAATATTATTTTATTCAAATGGTGAAAAATTTTGAAGTTGAATTTTGAATCCAAAATGTTTTGGAAGTGAAATTGGGTAAAATATGAAAGCTTTTGAAAAGAAAGTTTTGAAATTAAAATTATTTTAGCAATTTGAATTTAGCTCAAATAGAGCTTGCCAAGAGTACGGCTGTTATCCCGCTTTTTGACAAAGCTGCAATACCGAAAGATCGATCGGAAAACGGAGGATAGTTCGACTCAGAGGTTGATTATATTTCACTTAGCTATGGATATCGCTGAATTTTGTCCGAGTCCAGATTGAGCTACAATTGATAGGACACGACAAGAAAGACCGTAGAAGTCAACATCTCAAATTTAAAGTCAATCCGAGTTCATATGCTCAAGTTATGATCAACTCAATTTGGAGGGAAAACCAGAGTTTCGAACCGATGGCAGATTAATGGTTCGAACCGATCACCTTCGAACCCATCTACTTCGAAACCATCAACACGCCTTGGGTTCGACTCCATCACCTTCGAATCCATCGGGCATCAGTTGTTCGAACCCACCTATGAAGCCACATTCGAACCCATCCACGAAGCCTTGTTCGAACCCATCACAGAGGCCTTGTTCGAACCCATCACAGAGTTCCTGTTCGACCCCATCACAGAGGCCCTGTTTGAACCCATCACAGAGGCCCTGTTCGAACCCATCACAGAGGCCCTGTTCGAACCCACCTGTGAAGCTTCATTCGAACCCACTGGGCCAACCAACCATGATGACGTGTCTTTCATCGGTTCGAATGCGCTGAGATATATGGAGTCGAAGCGATCAACACAAAGTGAAGACCGGATCGATTCGTAGTCTGCGCTCCACGTCAACACGAAGCCACGTGCCACCATGGTTTCGAAACCATCGGTTCGAATACATGGTTTCGAACCAAACAGCCACGCCGTGAACCCTATTTCGAATCCATCATATCTCTCAATCCACTGATCCAAATGCCATGAAATTTTCACAGAAGCTTGAATACATGTCGAAGAGTCTCCACACCAAATTTTACCTCGATTGGACGAATTCTTGATCAGTTCGAATGGAGTTCGAACCAATGCCAAAGTGGGCCCAAACTTCCTAAGACCGTGCGTGTGGGCCCCCTCACGTGCCAGAAATGGTCTCCTGAGTTTTCAGCAAAATATCAGCCTACGCCTATAAATAGACCCCTAGGGCCAACAGAAAAGGGATCTTTCGACTCTCAAGCGCCCAGACTCTGCCGGATCGAGATCTCCATCATTCTACACCATAATTTCATTGTTGATTTCGAATTTCCAGTTGTAACTTGCTGTTGATCGCTGCAACAACTTGTAATCATTGAAAGAGAATCAATAAAATGTCAAAATACTTCACAGTGGACGTAGGCAACACGCCGAACCACTATAAATTGCTTGTCTACGCATTTACTTTACTGTTGATTGGAGTTTTTGTTAGAAAATATCTGTTTTGAACTTACATTCTTGACTATTATCTCTTCAACGACTCCCGAAGAGTGTTGTGCCCAATTTTGACGCAAACACTTTGGTGCTTTCACTGAGAACACCCAGATTTTCTCCTGCTCGTTGGATCTTTCATCGATACCGGATTGAATAAATCTAAGAGAGAGATCCAGATCATTGAATCCAACTTCCTTCCCTTCTATTCAGATTTGCATAAAGTCTAGGAAAGGAATTCAACTATCAAGATGGTTAGCACAAGAACCACCTCAAACGCTGTCAATCAAGAAGAACAGGATAGACAAAATCCTGCCCCCTACCTCCATCTAATCAAGATGCCGCTGGGCACTCAGAACCATCGGATCCGGTTACCCAACAAGAGTTGCAGTTGCTACTCCAAGAGCTGACCCAGAGTCGGCGACAACTAGAAGAACAACTACGCGCTAACGCTGAGTTAATCAACAAGCTGGATCGCCAGAAACAAAAGAGATCCACGAGAGATCATGCATTTCGCTCATCCCGTGAAAGTTCTTCATCCTCTGATTATCATAACCGGCCTCCACGACCCCGGCTAGATGGGAATCGTACGCCATCCGTTGGAAACCAACCAACATTGACCGTTGGACAAATAAGAGTTGGTCCATCAGCCAGTTTCCAAACCGGACCCTCCTCCCGAGGAGGTGCCGTTCCTCACCACACCGCAGAATACCGCACCACTAACGTTGCGGCTGAACCAGGGATCGATACTCAAGATCAGTCGGACCTGTACCGTCGTCATAGCGGGCGTACTCCTAAACCGTACGTCCCAGAGGAATATGAGCCAAGGAGGCAGGACTTGGACCGTCGACGATATCCGGTTCAAACCCAAAGTATGAGACATGACCATACTCCGGCGCAAATGCCAGATCTTTCAACTATGATACGTCAGATGATCCGTGAGAGTCAGGGATTCACAAACGACGATTGGGGAGTTTCCCGAAGTCACGCTCCCTTTACGGATGATATTCTTACTGCTGAACCCCTACGGCGATTCCGAATGCCCACTCTGCCCATGTACGAGGGAAACTCCAACCCCAACTAACATATTCTAAAATATGAACGGTCGATGACTGCTGCCAGGGCTGACGATGCAGTGAAATGCCATAGTTTCCCTATATCCTTGGGGGGCATCGCTACCATGTGGTTCACCCGACTGCCACCTCGATCCATCTCTTCCTTCGATCAGTTAGCCACAAAATTCATTGAGCAATTCCGCATGCACGTCGTAAGGCCAAAAGATGTCAACACTCTATCTAGTGTCACGCAAGCTCCCGGGGAGACACTCAGACACTACTTAGAGAGATTCCATACTGCATGCGCGGAGATTAGTAATCCAAACGATAACTCCATCCTTATGGCGTTAACTAAGGGGATCGACCCCGATTCTAAATTTGGCAACTGGCTAGCTGGGAAACCACCTGCATCATTGGACCGTTTCCATGCCAAAGCAGCTCAATTCCTGAGACGGGAAGATGCGAAACAGTCTAGGAAGCAAGCTGATGCAGGGCCAAATGCAGAAGGGACCCAAAGCAACGTTGCAATAAAACAGTCCGGTGAGAGCTCCGGGAAAGTTCAGTTGAATATTAAAAATAAACAAGCTCGGCGAAGAGAAAGCGTGAATCAAATTAAGAAACAAGATCAAACTCGTGGCCCGCAGCGCAAGAATCCAATGTTTGACAGTTACACTCCTCTAAATACATCACTAGAGTACTTGTACTTGCAAACCTGTGGAACAATTCAATATCAAAAGCCTGCGCCAAGGCCGTCGTCAGAAAGACAAATCCAAACTGGAAAGTTTTGCAGGTTCCATGAAAGCTACGGGCACGATACGAACGAGTGTCGTCACTTACAGGATCTTGTTGAAAAACTGATCAGAGAAAGGAAGCTGGAACAGTTTGTGCGGGCACCGCAGCCCAGAGAAGCGGGCCCATCAAATCCAAACAATGAACCCAATCGACCGAGACAGGAGGACTCGACATGTCCCCGCGGGAGATTGGTGACAAACGCCATCAGTGGCGGACCTACTTAATCAGGAGCTTGGAACGACGAAGATCCTCGTCACTGTCACTCATGACAGGCTCCTTCAATCTATGAATACTTTGCAATTTCCTTTATACTCTGAAATTTGAATTTGTAATAAGGCACTGATTTTGCATATATTTCTTATTTCAGAAATAAAATATTATCTCTTCAAGCTAGAGTTGTAATTCACCGAATGCAACGGTCAACAATCACGACACACGAGGAGCAAAGTTCAATCAAACAATGGAATTTATTCAAATAGCAAGTGACTGTGATACGACCGGCCACTCACTAAGTGAAACCCCAGCTCGGGGGCAAGCCATCACGTCAAAGGCTGAATCGGACCAACGCACGATAGTCCATTCAATAATTCGTTCCCAGAACGCGTACGGACTCCAACTTCCCAGAGCGCGAATTGGAGTATAAACATTAAACAATTCGTTCCCAGAGCGCGAATGGACTCCAACTTCCCAGAGCGCGAATTGGAGTATAAACATTAAACAATTCGTTCCCAGAGCGCGAACGGACTCCAACTTCCCAGAGCGCGAATTGGAGTATAAACATTCAATAATTCGTTCCCAGAGCGTGAACGGACTCCAACTTCCCAGAGTGTGAATTCGAGTATAAACATTCAACAATTCGTTCCCAGAGCGCGAACGGACTCCAACTTCCCAGAGTGTGAATTGGAGTATAAACATTCAATAATTCGTTCCCAGAGCGTGAACGGACTCCAACTTCCCAGAGTGTGAATTGGAGTATAAACATTCAACAATTCGTTCCCAGAGCGCGAACGGACTCCAACTTCCCAGAGCGTGAATTGGAGTATAAACATTCAACAATTCGTTCCCAGAGTGCGGACGGACTCCAACTTCCCAGAGCGTGAATTGGAGTATAAACATTCAACAATTCGTTCCCAGAGCGCAAACGGACTCCAACTACCCGGAGCGCGAATTGGAGTATAAACATTCAACAATTCGTTCCCAGAGTGTGAACGGACTCCAACTTCCCAAAAAGCGATTGGAGTATAAACATTCAAAAATTCGTTCCCAGAGTGCGAACGGACTCCAACTTCCCAGAGTATGAATTGGAGTATAAACATCAAATCCATCGTTCCCAGAGTGTGAACGAATTCCTAAAAAGCCCAAATAGGTGTGACTGACCATCTATCGGCTGACTCCAACTTCCCAGAGTGTGAACTAGAGTATAAACGTCTATCCCAGGTTCCTAGAGCGCGAAACGAAGCATCCACGCTAACTCTAGATTCCCAGAGCGCGAGTTGGAGTACAAACATCAATTCCAGGTTCCCTAAGTGTGAACCCAAACACACATGTTTTCTCCAAGTTCCCGGAGTGTGAATTGGGGCACAAATACCAGGTCGAAGTTCCCGGAGTGCAAACTGAAATATCGACACTAACTTCAAGTTCCCAGAGCGTGAGGTGGAGTATAAACATCAATTCCAGGTTCCCAAAGCATGGACCGTACTACAAACGTCGATAACTCTCAAATTCCCGTAGTGCGAACCAAGTTATCGACTACAAATTATCCTAAGTCCCCAGAATGTGGACATGTGCTTAAGGTTTGCAATTAACGCAGTCAACCACCAAAACATAAATGTTATTCCCCGAGACTAGGGGGCAAAAAAGCTAAGTGTTAATCGCTAACCAAAGTGATACAATGTCCGAAGTTCGATTATTCATCGACTACAACTTGCGTCTAAGATTCTCAAACTTGGCGAATAAAAACAAATTCTACTTGACGGTAAAAACACCACAAGTGCACCGGACTGAAAACATAACGCTACAAACACTTAAGCACAAAAGAAATGAGAGTTGAAACAAAGAAACTAAATTTTATTTCAACTAACTGAAGACAAGGACTTACACGCAAATAAGTTCTTCCAAAAAAGAATGCCTACTAGCAGGGGCTGAACCCGCATCTATACACGGCCTACTAACAAAAAATGATAACAAGTTCCTATCTACCAAAAAATCTGCTTGAGAGGGCATTCTATTCCTTCTTTCTTGGCTTCCTTATCAGCGGTTCGTCATCAGAATCGCTAGGAACGGATATCCTTCGTTTGGACGACCTCCTCACTGGTCGGCCGGGGGCATAATATCTACGTCCTCCTCAGAACTTGAATCTAAATGAAGGCTCCCCGCCGGAGGAGTAGGAGGTATCGGACCCGCAACGGAAGATGGGATAGTGCCGCCCGACGATACTATCCTCGCAGGTGCTGGGCTCTGCGCCGCCGTGCCACCGCCAACACTACCACTTTGCCCCGCAGCTTCTAATTCAGCTTGAATCTCGGCCAGGATCTCTTCATCACGAATCGTCTGGGCTTGGCTGGGGGCATTCGCAGTCTGCATTAAAGAGCTGGAGGTCGGCGGAAGGTCACTAATGATGAATGGCAGGTTTGTGGAGAAGCCACCCTGCTCACCGAGCAGCTCGCTCACCATTTGTTCATCAAGAGATAATCCGCTCCCCTGCGCCGCCTCGGTTGATACTGCAGTCACAACAGTAGTCTCGGTGGTGATGGCCTTATCCCCTTTGCTTAATTCTTGGGTCGCGGCAATCGGAGCAACTCCAGTCACTAAACAAAGATAAGAAGAGGTTATCAGTAACTGCTTCAGAGCAAACTCCCTATTTAGAAAACACTTGAGATAAATTCGGAATACCTCCCCCAGTTTGGCTTGCGGACGACTGAGCGGCCTTGGAAGTATGCTCATGGATGGGAGATAACCGTGGCTGTTCTGGGTCGTAAGCAGGAACAGATTGTGAACGGACCGTAGATACAGGCACTGACGAAGGTGGTATGGTGACTTCAGTGACAGCAGAATGGTGTTCAACACTTGATCCCTCTCCAACCTCTAGAGATCGGTCACCGATCATCTCCTTTTCTTGAGCAACAATAGCGTCATGGAGGACCTTCTTCTCATCATCAGTCAACAACTGGTTTTCAAGTTCAAATCGGTCGACCGATTCATCCGGATGTGCTTCCTCCTCTTCCTCAACCAATCGATCCCAAGCGTTGCGGAGGTGCACCGGGTAGTCTTGGAGCCAGGCCAAATTTCGATGTCTCAACACGTTGGCATTGTAAGTGATAAGCAAATCTTCGATATCGGCATCCAGCCTGGCCTCTGCTTGATGAACTTTCTCCTCAACCTCCATTTCAACCGCCTGGACCTTGGCTACTGCCGCATCCCGTTCAGTCCGGAGAATCACGGCTTGTTCACACGCCTCCTGGGCTGCATTGTTCGCATCATCCCTATCCTTGGCGATTTCGGCGAATTTTGACTTAAGCTCATTCAACTCCTTTAGGGCTGCGTCCCTCTCGGCAGTAACCATGGTGTTTCGATGGCCCATGCACTCTACCGTGGCATAGTGCTCACATTTCATCCTATCTATTGTTGCTTGGGCTTCATCGGCTTTTTTGATAGCCTCCATTTCGGATTTCCGAGAAGACTCAGCCTCAGTGTTTAGCACATCGATAATACGGCTCTTTTGGGCCAACTCAGCCTGCATTTTCTCAATGGTGGCCCCACGCTCAAAGGCCAGCGACGATGCTTTCTCGGCCGCCTTGTACCACGCCCTGTATTGGGCATAAAAATCGTGCACATAATCGTGCGCCGTCTGCTCGGCCTCCGGCGGGATTCTTTTCAAGTGAAGAGGGAAGATGTAGTTATCAAAGCAAATATTTGGAAAGTCCTTCTTCAGTTGAGCAAGCCTGATTGCTCCTTCTCCCGAAATTTAAGTAGGAGGTTGCCCCGCAACTATTGGAGGCATTGCCTCAGATCTGGAATGGCGAGGTTCATGCCTAGAAGATTGAGAGGTCGACTGGTAGTACGAGGAATCAGAAGGACGAGAAACATGGACAGGAGATTGTACAGGAACTCTTGGATGAGGAGTGCGTGATCGAGACCGATGTCTGTAGTCCCTATCTCTCCGTTCTTGGCCAAAGTACCCGGAGTACCTGCGATCGTAACCCCTGTCTCCTTCTCTCCGTTGCGACTCGTAGTATGAGCAAGATCTGCGAGCATGTCGTAGGCTCCCTAGCATCGAGCCACGTCCAGTCATGATATCTGCAAAGCAAAATGAGAATAAAGTTAGTGGTTTCTCGAAATCGATGACCTAGGACTCGGGGCTATGTAGTGACGTGAAATGTGTATGAATATGTATTCCCCCCGACCAACCAGAAGTGTCGACTGAGCTAGTAATAAAAGGCTCGCTCAGATCTAGAGTACGATGGAACTCCTCCAACCCGGCGTCATGCTGAAAAGACACATCATCCGGGATTGGAAGATCGGTAAGCCCTTCGTAAAGACTTTCAGTTCGAGGAGGAGACATCTCATAAATTCTAACTCCGGGAGAGGATCGGGCCGTGACAACCGATTTCCATCTCCCCTTCTTAGTTGACGTGACGACGGCTGCCTTGCCTTTTCTTTGCTCTTCAACATCCTGAGCCACGTCTGTAGGCTCCAGCAACGGCTCGTCATCGGTATTAGTTCTTTCAGAATCAGCCTCCTCGGCTATAATAACTTTGGGCTTCTTGTGCTTGACTCGTTTTTTCAAAACGGCCTTTAATGCCCCCTCAAACAGTATGCTCTGCCCTCGTTCAATCAACCCGTAAGTTCGGAGATTCCTATCCGTCAAGAGCAGCTCAATATCCCTATCTCCACTCGGGACTTCTCGAAGTACTCGCACCATCTCCCTAAAGTGCTCGCCCTCAGGTCGCTGAATCGTCGCTGTGAAGAAGAGAAAAGGCATAAGTTTCACTCTGACAGCAATTGCCTTAATAATTACTTAATAACTCAGCTACACTCACGCCTAAATAACCATCGCCGGGCAAACCCCGGAGGACATCTAACATAGAACCATTCCGTCCTATAGTAACTCAACCTGGTCCAGGACCCAGTGACCACTTGGCAGTTCCTCACCGCTTCCAGAAATGTGAAGGAAGGATAATCACCTCGGGTCTTGAAGTTAAATAGGTATCTAATCTCAGTCGGGATCGGTGGTCTATGAAGGTACTCCATGAAGACGATGAATAAACTATTCACGGAGGCATACCCGTTCGGGTGTAGTTGAGATGGAGCGATCCCCAAAAAAGACAACACCTCCCTTATATACTCGTTGAACGGAGGAAGTGTCCCAGCCGTGCACGCGTGGCGATTAAATGCTGTATACCACTCCGGCAGGTTATGTGGTCTATCGTTCGGCCCTGGCAGTAACACGTCATCCAGTGACAGACCGTGCCTCAAGCATATTCTCCCTAACATGTCTTCAGAAATGTTCAATTGAATGGAATCCGACGGATTGGCAATGAAAGACGCATTGGGAAGTTCGTCCAAGGGCCGGACCAATGATCTCAGGTTCGATATCTGGGACTTCTAATCTCGGAGCGGCTGTGCTTTGAACCTCTTGCTGTTGCGAACTTGAAAGTTCCATAACTATCTAACTCATGAGAAACCATCGTTAGACGACAAAGGACCCGTGCGTTCCCCAGTGTAAAGTGTATGAATGTATGTTGTGCAGTGCCATGCATTACTTGAATAAATATCACAGAGCTAAAGAAAATATGCAAACGACAAAGCTACGGAGTCCAGTTATAATGACCGTCATCGCTGACCGTCATCGTTGAACCGTTTGTATGATGGAAATTTGATTTGAATAGAAGTCGTTATTGTTCCATCGACGAGCTTCGAAAGGTGGTCAAGTATGCAGTTTAATATGTCCAAATATGCAAGGATGAAGCTCGTCGGAATTATGCTTAGAAAATGTCAAACTTTGGTATCCATCATAGAGGGTTCGAACCAAACAAAGGGAGCTCATTCGAACCCATGCCAACGTCACTTCGAACCGATGCCAAAAGGCGCACTCGAATCGATCGATGAAAGAGGACTTCAAACCCAACCTCGGTTGACTGGTTCGAACCGATAAGCAAACCCTCAACTTCACATCAATCACGTTCGAATCGATGCCCTTCGTATCGATGCAAAGTTGAGAACTTCGAACCGATGGCTGATGGGTTCGAAACCATCGATTCGAATGGATCCATCAAAGATGGTTTATCGGTGCGAACTGCGTCACCCCATAAATTCATTCCATATATCAAGGCGAAACCAAGGGGAAGTGACGCCGCCATCATCGATTCGAACTCGAGCCCACGTATCGATTCGAAGTCCCCCCAAACCAGATCTGGTTTTACCAATCTCGAGACTAAGCAATCGATGGAGATGAGATAGGTTCGAAATAACTTTGCCGTTTGGATTCGATGCTAGTTACCTAGTTTGAATGATGGATTCGAAATATTGAAGGCTTGAATCTTGGTTGATTTGATGACGCAGCACAATGTTTTCTTCTCTGAGAGGCTTCGAAACGATGCAATGTACAGAAAACACGAAGCGAGAGTAAAAGTAAAAAGTGAAAAAATGTGAAACCCCTCTGCTATTTATATGAAGCCTCGAAGGCAACCGAGACGATTCCTCTTCCGGTGGACTTGACCGGTTGCAACCAGTGAGAACGTGGATCGTTTCGAAACCATCCATTCGAAGCCATTCAACTAATGCCTTGTGGATTCGCAGTTAACCTCGTACTTCATCGATACGAAGTACGCAGCAGGACAGCAAGTTGCGTCGATTCGAAATGCGCAGTGGGCACACCATTTCGAAGCCTCTGTTTGCGACTCCATCCACAACCTACCAAAACGAACTGCTAGTTCGAACCCATCCATTCACATCGGTTCGTATGTCAGTTTCGAACCCATCACAACACAAGTATACTTCATCCTTACGAATGTGGATTTCGAATCCATCTGTACTTCAGCGCATCGGTTCGAAATCTTACACTCGCGCGATACAAATTCAATTCCTTCCACTTTCAATATCGGTTCAGGAGAGGATCGATACGAAGGAACTTTTCAAAACAACCATCAAGCGTTGTCTCAATTCAAATTTCAAAATCGGTTCAGGAGAGAATCGATACGAAATTCAATGGCAAACAAAATTAACAACGACTTGTAGATGCACGACGTTAACAAAGATCAAACGCACATATGTGCATATATGTCGAACTAACATTCGATTTTAAACGTTTACAGGGATCAAGTATCCATCTTGTTACACATGCAACAGCCAACGGCTAAGCGTTACTATGCAGCAATCAATCATATCAACGCAAGGTTGCAGCAATACAGAGTACGAGTCCCAACAAAAAGAAAGCAATGATTGTTCGGAGAGAAGTTGTAGCTATTCAAAGCACGTCATGTTTCCACAAGACGTACTTTGGGGGGCAAAATGTTATCCCGCTTTTTGGCAAAGCCGCGATACCGAAAGATCGATCGGAAAACGGAGGATAGTTCGACTCAGAGGTTGATTATATTTCACTTCGCTATGGATATCGCTGAATTTTGTCCGAGTCCAGATTGAGCTACAATTGATAGGACACGACAAGAAAGACCGTAGAAGTCAACATCTCAAATTTCAAGTCAATCCGAGTTTATATGCTCAAGTTATGATCAACTCAATTTGGAGGGGAAAACCAGAGTTTCGAACCGATGGCAGATTAATGGTTCGAACCGATCACCTTCGAACCCATCTACTTCGAAACCATCAACACGCCTCGGGTTCGACTCCATCGCCTTCGAATCCATCGGGCATCAGTTGTTCAAACCCACCTATGAAGCCCCATTCGAACCCATCCACGAAGCCTTGTTCGAACCCATCACAGAGGCCTTGTTCGAACCCATCATAAAGTTCCTGTTCGAACCCATCACAGAGGCCCTGTTCGAACCCATCACAGAGGCCCTGTTCGAACCCACCTGTGAAGCTTCATTCGAACCCACTGGGCCAACCAACCATGATGACGTGTCTTTCATCGTTTCGAATGTGCCGAGATATATGGAGTCGAAGCGGGTAACACGGAGTGAAGACCGAAGCGATTCGAAGTCTGCGCTCCACGTCAACACGAAGCTACGTGCCACCATGGTTTCGAAACCATCGGTTTGAATACATGTTTTCGAACCAAATAGCCACGCCGTGAACCCTATTTCGAATCCATCATATCTCCCAATCCACTGATCCAAATGCCATGAAATTTTCACAGAAGCTTAAATACATGTCGAAGAGTCTCCACACCAAATTTTACCTCGATTGGACGAATTCTTGATTGGTTCGAATGGAGTTCGAACCGATGCCAAAGTGGGCCCAAACTTCCTAAGACCGTGCGTGTGGGCCCCCTCACGTGCCAGAAATGGTCTCCCGAGTTTTCAGCGAAATATCAGCAGCCTACGCCTATAAATAGAGCCCCAGGGCCAATAGAAAAGGGATCTTTCGACTCTCAAGCGTCCAGACTCTGCCGGATCGAGATCTCCATCATTCTACACCATAATTTCATTGTTGATTTCGAATTTCCAGTCGTAACTTGTTGTTGATCGCTGCAACAACTTGTAATCATTGAAAGAGAATCAATGAAATGTCAAAATACTTCACAGTGGACGTAGGCAACACGCCGAACCACTATAAATTGCTTGTCTACGCATTTACTTTACTGTTGATTGGAGTTTTTGTTAGATAATATCTGTTTTGAACTTACATTCTTGACTATTATCTCTTCAACGACTCCCGAAGAGTGTTGTGCCCAATTTTGACACAAACAACGGCAGTCCGTCGATTTTTCGATTTATACTTTAAAAGGCTATAACTTGAGTAAATTTAATCGGATTTTCCCAAAACGAAAGATTTTTGTTCTCAAATGATAACAGATTTCCGATAAAAAAAGAATTTCTAGATTTTGCTGAAAGGATTTCGAGTTATGGGTAAATCTAATTTGAAATGGAAATTGTTTTGAAAGCTATGAATGAATCTTTGTTTAAGATTTGGTAAACATTGTTTTAAATTGAAGAGGATCTTAAAGATGGATCTTTTGTTCAAAAGATTTAAAAATGGAAATTTGTTTAAACCGTTCAAAAGGAATGGCTTTGGAAAATAAGGGCTAAAAAGTTATGACTTAACTAATGTAACGATCTGTAAAATTTCGATAATTTTTATTTGTTTTATTAATATAATTAATTGAAATTTGAGAAATTGTAAACAATAAAATTTTGAAATAAAAATTTAATATTTGAATTGCGTCTAGTTAAACATAGCAAATGGTAAATTTTCTTCAAAAAATATGAAGTTTATTTTCATGCGTAACTTTATTTCAATTTAATCAGTTAAAAATCGATGAAAATAAAACGTTTTCGAAACCTAAATATTTTTACATAGAAAAATTCTAAATTATCTTCTGAACAAGAGATCATTCTTCGTTTTTCCAAATTCGGACTTCTTTAGCTCCGTTGATCTTATTTTTCTACGTTTTTGCTACATTTTCCGCTAGTAGAAAATTCGAATTCTTATAATTCAATCGTACCATTAATATCTATATACCGTTTTGATTGTCTTGTCTTGCTGATCCATGCGGTATATTCAACTCGGTGTTTTGAAGTCCGATACACAACGGAATCCGCGAAATGGTTTATTGTATCAGTCCGTTTTGTTTCTCGGTGACCATTCGTTATCCAACGTTTAGACCAATGGACTGTTGCTTTTATTACCTCTTGAATTCAGCTGTAGGCCTTTTCTATTCCCTATGCCACCTTCATTTGAGAAGTTACCTACTGCTAACTATCTTTGAAAAAAAAACAACTTTTCACATTACCTTCTACGTTCCACCATTTCAAAAAATTCATTTCTTCTGATTCAATACTTATCTCCATATTTTTTCCTTTTTCCAAATTTTACTTTACAGAGTTTAATTTTTGCAAAGTTTTTTTTCTCTGCCTATTCCTTTTCCCTACCTATCTCGGCCTTCCACTTTTTTTCCTTCACCTCACTATCTTTCTTCTCGCGCACTCCGTCACATCCTCCAACCGTACATCTACTACCACGCCTTCTCGGGCCACACAGCTGCTGTTTTCCTCATGTCACCACTTCAAACCCCTCACCTTCATCCAAGTCGAAGCCCACCACCGACAACACCCATGCAAACCTGTGACCTGCTTTCCCCCTACGTGCATGTGCATACCTATCTAAGACCACCAACCACCTTGCCAACTCCGCCTGATCCCATGCACTACTCCACACCCGACTCCACAGCCACTGGACCCGCTTTCATCTTCCTCATCACCTCGCCATAACCAACATGAACCACCCATGCATCACCCAGTGCCACCTTAGCCGGTTTGCTTCCTTTTCCCAAAATCACGCCAGGCCATACCCACCACTTCCGACGTCACCCCATCTTCGGAACTCCAACATCTCTGAAGCTCCGCCACTGACCTCCACCGAAGCCGCCAACCTAGCGCACGCACTAGAGAAACGTCCTCCTCATGGGTCACCAAGAACACATCGGCCTCTACCGAACTCGAGTTTTCTTCACCGCCTCACACCTTATCACCTCCACCGGTTTATCTCCTCCGCTTTGTAACTATAACCGCACCTCCTCCTTATCTTCTCCCCTCTCACAGGCCGTGGCTATCTTGTAAGTGATTGAGACTTTATAAGTTGCTCTATTTGATATTATACATGTTAATATATATTTTATAAAAAAATTCTGTATATATTATAGAGTCTTTCCAATTTGCTTATATAAATATGTTTAAGTATGATTATATATAAATATAAATAGTTTAAGATGCTTGTCAGTTGTCAGCATTATGTGAGTTTTTATATGTGGTCTGTTAGTAGATCTGTAGTTATCTAAGTTTTGTATGTCAGTTTTTTTATACACCATTTTTACTTAAGTTAAAAAAGTTATTGGTTATATAAATGGGTTGAATATTGAATAGGTTGCATGCATATTGGTGTTGGAACGTCAGTTCTTATATGTGATATGTTGCGTTGTATATATTCATATAAGTGGTATTATATATGTACATATGTTTACAGTTTTAAGATTTTAGTTATGAATCATGTATTGAATTTTGGTTTATGTAAATCTAGTTATTTTATGTTGTATAGCATATATAAAATGTGCATATATAAAAATGTTAATAACATAAGTTATGTTCATATATGTTACGTTATTTTAATGTATATACTATGTAAACTTGGTGCGTGTTTATATGAATGGAAGGTTATATATATATATATATATATATATATATATATTACTTCTAGGTATTAGTGTATATAAAGTATTGCTTTTAATTTTAATAACGTGATATGCTTTGATGTGTTTAAGTGCTTTATGCATGTTATATTAATTATATGTTATGGTGTCTGCATTTGCGAATTGGTTTTAAGTATGGTTTTATAAAAATAATTCGTGAATTTCAAATGGTTTGAACTAAAGTGATTTTTGTTATCATAGGTATGTATTTTATTTATTATATTATTTTATTTTTTATCTTATTTTTGCTTTAGATCAAAATATTTATTTTATGAAATAACTAATATTCTGTATATATATATCAAACCGATTCTGATTCAGTTCATCAATCTATGTTATCAGCTTTGTTCGTCGAATGGGTATCCATCTAGCTTTGTTTTGAAATTCGTGCCTGGATCTGTAACTCAAATTTCAGTGTCCGTATCAGTATGCGTATCTATGTCATCTCCTATTCTCTCTAGCCTCGAAAGGTGAGCATCACTCACGATTAATGTTCTTTTGTTTATTAAATTTGATTTCAATTGAAATGACAATTGAAATATGTTGCTGTTAGTTATTTACACTGTTATATATGTTATTACCTGTATCAGTTCACATGTGATATCTAACACTATTATCTGTTATTTATATAATGATAATCTAGTTTGGTTGTTAAATGATTGATTGTTTGATGTTGACTTTAGACGTTAAATTGTTAATGTGATAAGTTATAAACAATTTGAAATTGAAATTGACGTAGGATGGTTAACAATTTAAAATTAATATAGGTGTTGAATTTGATAGTTAAATTGTATAATATGACCCTCATTAAATGTTAAATTAATTGACATGTAAAAATTTGGTTAATTACACCTTGAACCATTTAAATGTATGTTGTATAAATTGATGTAGCATGAAATTGAATAATAAATATCAAGTGAAGGACCGTATAAATTTTAGTGTAATAATCTTTAATCTACATGAAATGATAGTGTAGATTCTAGAAATAATTATATTAAGTTGCACAAACAACAATGTGAATTAATACGATTATTTTGGGATTATTTGAATTAATTATTGGATTGTTATTGATTGTTGTTATTACTTGTTTATTTACTTTGACATCCTCCCAGTTATCACACTGCAAGTTCCCTTTGCTATGCTTTGATCTTTGAATTGAAATGGAATCGGGTTAAAATAATAAATACCCAAATGAACTCGACCTAGGATTGAGAATTAAATAAAAACCCGATTGGTCAATAATTTGATTTAAAAATAAAAATAAAGATTTTATTTGAATAAAATAATAAGATATTTAAATGAAGTTGGAATTTGAATTCTAGTGAAATTTAAGTGTTTATATTTAATAATCTGAAGCAAAATATTAACAAAGTAATTGATGGAAGAACGTTGTTTAATTTAAGAATGATAGAATTAAGTTTTGAAATTATTTAATAATTAAGTTTGAAATTATTTCATTAAGTTTTTAAATTATTTAGTAATTAAATAAGATTGAATTGTTTGAGAATTAAATAAAAATATGAATTCTTTGATAAGAGAAATTGAACTTTTGAATAAGTGAATTTGAACTTCGTTCATAAATGAAATTGGGTTCTTTATTTATTAAGTTTTGGGAAATTATTTAAGTAAGTTAATAAGTGAAATTTAACTTCTTGAATATGTGAAATTTAGCTTCTTTATTAATTGAGTTTTGAAATTTGTAACTAAGTAAATAAATAAGTGAAATTGAATTATCTTTAACAAAAAATAAAAATGTGATTTATTGAAATTAATGTAAGATTTGTAATTTAAAGAATTGATTTGACGAATCTATTTTAATTCAATTTGAAGTTTAGATATAATAAAGTTGAACTTAAGTAATTGATTTAATGAATTGGAAATTAAATAGAAATTGTTTCGAATGACAAATTTACTTAATGAATACTGAATCAAGTCGATCAATGAATTCAAATTGATTTGAACTTCAAATTAAATATATTTAAATGATTACGGAATGAAACTATATATAAACTTGAATCAATATCGAATTGTTTAAATAAAAAATTGAAATTGAAATATAAGATTTTGAAATTATGAATTTGGAAGTTTTGAAACATAAACTATGGAAACTGATATGGGAAGAGAAATAAAATGTTGATTTATAAATTCTAATTGGAATTGAAATTGATTTGGTTTTTGAAATTTATTAAACGACCAATCGGTGTAATAATTATGAAAGTTATTAAAGAAAGCGGAATCGTTTATGGACATACTCTCTGTCTAAACTGAAAACCACTTTAATAACTATACGCGGAGTGTGATCCAGAATAAAGTGGTTGGAAATGACTAAAACAGGAGCCGTGCCGGGCCAAATGGGGTTAGCCACCTCAATCGAACACACTTCTTCGTAACTACTGCTCATTACTTGTTATTGATTGGTGCACCCTCGAAATTTTAGGAGTGTTGTTTCGCGATGTTACGATCGTTGCGGCGATGCGTTCTCACTAGTCCGAATCAGGCAAACGGTAGTTTCACTACCTTGGGTATTGCCTCATGTGCCTTGTCATACTTGTATCCCTATATACGCGACCACTACGAATTTGTTTTGTGTTATACCTATGGAGTACTCCCTGATATCCCACTAGTTTACGGTGGAGTTTACAGTGTTGTATAGACTATAACACTTATATAAAATGTGTTAAGGGGAATAATGGTAATGCCTTAACACTATTTTGATACTTTATATTACTGATAGACATTATCTACTTAGAGTACATATAAATGTTAATGGATCCTTAGAGGATGGTTATTCCAACATCCTTTGAGTTACTTGTATTTCAATTGTTATTTCACTTGAGTTGGATTTATTGATATAAGAATGTTAATCCTGACTCGAGTATTCTGTGTTTTGCTTTACGCTCGGGTCAGACTGAGTGGTTCAGCTTTGAGACTCACCTTGGAGTTGGAGCTTTGCCTGAAGACCCAGCTATCTATCAAGCTTTCAGATATTAAGTTGATTCCAGTGATGTATTCTGATTCTTGTATTTGACTATTGTATTCGAGACATCTGTTGTAACTTATTTAACTCTGTTATATATATAGTAGCTTCATGAACTACTATCTTTTGCTTCCGTTGCATATTATTACTCTGTATTTGTGATTCTGTAATTATTAATTACTGTATATGCTCAGTTTTCCAAATTTAAATTAACAATTCGGTATTTTGAATTATTCAAGTCTGACATGTGCGGATGCGAATAGTCCAAAATAGCAGGTCGTTACAGTTGGTATCAGAGCTTTGGTAGCTCTAGGCAAAACTTAACATATAGGGTAATTGTATTTACAGAAACACTTTCATTCGAGTTTCAATCTCTTCCTTATGAATCGATTCCTTTGAATTTTGGAACATTCCCTGCAATTCCAAAATTCATTCGTGTCCCTCACTATTCGTCTTCTCTTAATTCTAGAGTATCCCATAACTCCACTTCGAATAATCTTTACAATGAGTCGGCGATCCCGCCGATCTCAAATTGATTTGTAATGGGATGAAACTCCTTTGCAATAGGCATTGATTTACCGGAGATTTCTGTATCCTCGGTTTACGATGCTATCTATCTTCCGCTATGCCTGAATTCTATCTCTTGTTGCCTCGGAATTCTGCGTCGATCTTATTCTTGAAGTCACAGTCGACCCAGTTAAGGTTGCCACGATTTATATAAACTTATCCATCTTCCTATTTGTTACTAAAATCATCTTATTTTGTCTCGAACTTATCTTCGAATCAAAATTCTCTTTGATTTGGGTCCATCAACATTTGATTCTCTATTCTTGTTTTGAAATCAATTCTTGTATCATCAAGCGAGGAAGTGTATTTGTAAATTAATATCGAAAATGTTTTATATATATTGTGTTGTTTTAGTTGTTGATGTTGATTTGGGTTTCCAATCGATTTGTCAGATCAACGCTATCGATAGGATTTCCAAAACGTTTTAACAGAACAAACTGACACAATATTGTTTCAAATTTAGTAAATAAATAAAAATTTGCGTGATTATACTATACATAAGTAAATTTTTTTAAGTTGTTAAATGAATGGGTCAACAAAATGGTAAAATCTGATTTTTATTTATTGTTTTGTAAACCATTGACTATTACAATATAAATAAATGAATTTATAAATTTGGTTATAATTTGATTTGGAGTTTGTAACGAATTTAAATCAAGAATTTGAGAATTTAATTTTTGATGATTTCAAACTTTGATTTGAAAGTTTTAAAGTGTCTAGTTTTAAAATATTTTCCAATTGAAATCATTTCAAAGAGTTAAAATGTTTAAATCAGTGCTCTTCTCTTTGTCGCTGGAAAATAATTTCGGTGATGGCGGCCGCGTCATCGACATTCATTTTCGAGTTTCGAAGTGGAGAAACCATCAGTAGCTGGCTACACTTTTGTTTTGAAATGAATTTGATTTGAATTTCTAAAGTATGACTTGATTTAAAAAATATATATATTAGTATTTGATTTAGATTTGACTTGAATATACTGTGTATACATAATTATCTCTAAATTGTCTGAAGTTAATCGAAAATTTAATCCTTAAAATTTCGATAAAGGATGATTTCAATTATAAAATAAAATCGAAATTTTGAATAAAAATTTAAGCCTGAATAATTAAATTAGGAAATTTTACCTGTATAATACTCAATTTCATTATATATAACTTACGTAATTTTCAAAAGTTAACTATGTAATTGAATATTATACAGTATAAAATGATGTTAAAGGAATTTATAAATAAATTTGAGTGGTTTTAAATAGTGTAAATATACTTAATATATGTGATAAGATATATTAAGTGGAATAAATTTAATAATAATTTGGAATAAAAAGGGATTAAATTGTTGAATAAAATATGATTATAATAATGGACTATTCAAATTTTGATTTTTGAAATTGTTAATTTAGGATAATTGGATAGTATACAATGAAATTTCTTTATAAATGGAATTTGAGTGCATATAAAAATGGTATATACTTAAGTTTAATTATAAAATGATTAATAGAGATAAATAGAATACTAGGTTAGTTGAATAATAAATGGGTTAATAAAATAAATTGTTGTTTGAAATAAATTTGGTAACAAGCAGTGATAAATTGAGAATAAACCAAGTTAATGAAATTCCTTGAGTTTAAATTCAATTGCTGAATATAAATTTATTTCAAATTGAAATTTATATGATTTGAACTAATTGTTTTATTTTGTTTTCAATCTATTTTCTTCTGATTGTTTCTATTCTCCTACCTCCTTCCTTTTTGGGGACGAAAAGTTTTGAGTGGGGGAGAGTGTAACGACCCGTAAAATTTCAATAATTTTTATTTTTTTATTAATATATTTAATTGAAATTTGAGAAATTGTAAACAATAAAATTTTGAAATAAAAATTTAATATTTTAAATGCGTCTAGTTAAACATAGCAACTGGTAAATTTTCTTCTGAAAATATGAAGTTTATTTTCGTGCGTAACTTTATTTCAATTTAATCTGTTAAAAATCGATGAAAATAAAACGTTTTCGAAACCTAAATATTTTTACATAGAAAAATTCTAAATCATCTTCTGAGCAAGACATCGTTCTTCGTTTTTCCAAATTCGGACTTCTTTAGCTCCGTCGATCTTATTGTTCTACGTTTTTACTTCATTTTCCGCTAGTAGAAAATTAGGATTCTTATAATTCAATCATACCGTTAATATTTGTATACCGTTTTGATCGTCTTGTCTGGCTGATCCCTGCGGTATATTCAAATCGGAGTTTTGAAGTCTGATACGCAGCGGAATCCGCGAAATGGTTTCCTGTATCGGTCCATTTTGTTTCTCAGTGACCATTCGTTATCCAACGTTTAGACCAATGGACTGTTGCTTTTATTACCTCTTGAATTCAGTTGTAGACCTTTTCTATTCCCTATGCCACCTTTGTTTGAGAAGTTACCTGTAGCTAGCTATCTTTGAAAAAAAAACAACTTTTCACATTACCTTCTATGTTCCACCGTTTCAAAAAATTCATTTCTTCTGATTCAATACTTATCTCTATATTTTTTTTTCCTTCCAAATTTTACTTTACAGAGATAAATTTTTACAAAGTTTTTTTTCTCTACCTGTTCCTTTTCCCTACCCATCTCGGCCTTCCATTTTTTTCCTTCACCTCACTATCTTTCTTCTCGCGCATGTCGTCACATCCTCCAACCATACATCCACCTACCACTCCTTCTCGGGCCACACAGCTGTTGTTTTCCTCACGTCAGCACTTCAAACCCCTCACCATCATCCAAGTCGAAGCCTACCACCGACAACACCCATGCAAACCTGTGACCTGCTTTCCCCCTACGTGCATGTGCACACCTATCTAAGAGCACCAACCACCTTTCCAACTCCGCCTGACCCCGTGCACTGCTCCATACCCGACTCCACAGCCACTGGACCTGCTTTCATCTTCCTCATCACCTCGCCATGACCAACATCAGCCACCCACGCATCACCCAGTGCCACCTTAGTCGGTTTGCTTCCTTTTCCCTAACTCACGCCAGGCCATACCTACCACTTCCCAACGTCAACCCATCTCTTGAACTCCAACAGCTCTGAAGCTCCGCCACCGACCTCCACCGAAGCCGCCAACCTAGTGCATGCACTAGAGAAACGTCCTCCTCATGGGTCACCAAGCACACGTCGGCCTCTACCGAACTCGAGTTTGCTTCACCGCCTTACGCCTTATCACCTCCACCGGTTTATCACCTACGCTTTGTAACTGTGACCGCACCTCCTCCTTATCTTCTTCCCTCTCGCAGGTCGTAGCTATCATGTAAGTGATTGAGACCTTATAAGTTGCTGTATTTGATATTATACATGTTAATGTATATTTTATAAAAAAAATCTGTATATATTATAGAGTCTTTCCAATTTACTTGTATAAATATGTTTAAGTATGATTATATATAAATATAAATAGTTTAAGATGCTTGTCGGTTGTCAGCATTATTTGAGATTCTATATGTGGTCTGTTAGTAGATCTATAGTTATCTAAGTTTTGTATGTCGGTGTAACGACCCAGAATTTTTGATAATTTAAATTTGAATATTTAATTGATTTTAAATATTAATAAGTGAAATTTATAAGTCGAATAATTTATTTATCGAATATTGGATTTAATTTGGTCAATTAAATCGATAATTTAATAGTTGAAATTACAGAAATAATTGAAAATTAAGTTTAATATGATTGATAAATGATTTGTCAAATTTTATCTTATCATATTGGAGTTATAGGGATGTTATAGAACTTTTAAAACTGGATTTAAAATTTATTTGTGAAAATTGAATATTTTAATATTTAATCATCGACTGAAAAATAGCCAATTTTTGAATAGTCTCAGAATTGGACGAAACTAGTTCCATTGGATTCGTAATAATTTATTATTATCGGATTTCAATTTTCGTGTCAATCGGATTTATCGTTTGTCCGGGGCAAGCCAAAACGCCTAGATAATTGCTTAATCGGTTTAATTTTAAATTGATCGTTTATTTCCGTAACTCGCACAGATGATCGAATTAGCCTTCGAAACTTATTCCATTATGTCCAGAACGTGGGTTAAACCCTATAAACGCCAGCTGGCACGCTTCATTTGGAATTCGGAAATTTCGGGATGAATAGTGTTCGTTGAATTTTCTATAAAAGCCCTTCCTATTTTCACTTTTTCACAAAAAAAAAGAAACCTAACCCTAAAACTAAGCCAGCCGGCCCTAATATATTTAATGGTCGAAGTCTACAGTTGATCATCCTTCTGATCCTCCCAATCCACGCAGAATTAGACGAAGTCATCAACTACAAAATCGAAGAGGATGATGAGTACGTCAATTCCAACGGGTATGATCGTAATTGGAGCAGAGATTCAATGGCAAATCTCATGTAAACGTCACACGTTCATTCACGATTTACGAGGCAGGGGGAGGGCCGAGTTCGAAGCTGTTGTGGCCGTGGGTAGGGCTCGGGTAGGCGCACGCAACGATGGTGGTTGATCGACTTGGAATCGATCGTGGAGGGGGCGACTTGGAGGGTTTCAATGTGATTTTGGGTTCACGTACGTGAACGTGATGCTGGAGAAGGAGAAACGCGTGCAAGGGCTGGATCTAGCCTGTGGAAAATGTGCGGCCCTGATTAATTAGGATTAGAGAATAAATAAGATTTGTAAATTAATTATATTTTAATTTGTACAATGTTTAAATAATGTAACTCTTTCATACGAGGTCCGTTTTGGACGAAACGAATTGTGTTGCAATCGTTTTGTCGAGCTCTACGCTATGAAGCTGGATTGGAATATTTTGGAGCTAGTTTGAATTTCGGGTAAAACTAAACGTCCGTTTAATTTTATTCGAAATAAAACGCTGGAACAGAATTAAAATCAAGGTGAGAACTTCTCACTCAATCGAACAGTTTCGATTTAAATTTCAAATAGTTGGATTTAAAATTGCTTGAATGTATGTTTGAATGATGATTGCAGTTATTGATTGCTATTTGGTTGTGATATTATATATAGTAGGATATATCTATATATAGCAATATATATATATATATATATATATATATATATATATTGTAATATGTATATATTGGAGTTGTTGATTTCCCGCATTATATAGCGGATGAGACCCTATTGCGCCGCCTATTAAGCGGATAATATTTTATCAATCACATATACCGCGATAATTCCATACTGGAACGGAATTGGGATTGTACTAATGTTTGTGGATGCAGGGAAACGGGTTGGAGGGATCCAACTGGATTCCTCACCGTTATTTATTTGATTTTCAGATATTGTGATATTTGATTGATTATCATATCGATATATGATGTTTGTTGTCGTGATTGACTATTTGGTGCTGTTGCATCATCGGATCCATTTTTTTTGAAGTTTAAAAATAACGATTTTGATTTCAAAGGGATTTTTAAAGTGATTTTTTTGAAATTATAGGTTTTATTAAAATTTTGAATGGATCCATTTTAAATAAATAAACGTTAAAATTTTAAAATCATAAAAAGTATGATTTTTGAGAAATATAACCGAAATAAGATTTTTGAAATAAATAGTTGATTTATTTATAAAATAGTTTAAAATTGGATTTTTGAATTATTATAAACGATTTATATAGAAGATTTATTAAGTTGATATTTATAAATTAAAAATACTGGAATTATAAAACGAGTTTTTATAAGTAATAAAGTGAAATAAAAATGGATTTCATAAGTGAATTGAAATTTATAAATTTATGAAATATGAAGATATAAAATAGATAGATTTTGTAAAATATAAGATTTATAAGTAATCAACTTATAAATCGGATTTGGCATTTAAAATGAGATATAAAAAGGATTTTTATATATAGAAGTTTATAAAAATATAAATGGAGTTATAAACGTTGTTTTATAAATCCGAAATCAATTGAATTTGATAAGTTGGATATAGGAATATGTGAAAGGAATTATATCCACGATTTTGGACAGTGGATAATCCTTTAATTAAATATGTAGAAATGTTGAAATTGGTTAACGAAGTATATTCACGATTTTGAACAGTGAATATATTATTAAATGAAATGGATACGTTTTGGGAAAGCGATATTTAAAAAATGAAGTTAATTGTTTTAACGATGTTTTAAAAAGTGTTAAGCATCGAAACCATAGATTTCAACATTCATTGTTGAAATAGACGTTTTTGAGAAATAAGGAAATGGTGGACTATAACACTGTTGTTATAGTAAATGATTTTCGAAAGTAAATGTTTTATATAGTATTGGGATTTATATATCTATCTTAATTTCGAATCCCTATACTAGTGTTTTTGGGTTGTCGTAACGATGTTTTACGTAACATTCGTTTTGACCCAAACAAATGTGTTTAAGAGAATGATTTCTTAAATAATGAAATATATACTTAATTTTGATTTAAGTATATCAAATATTTTCCAAACGTTGAAAATAAATGGATTTGTGAAATACTTATTATTAGAATAAGTATGGAAATGCTTTTCCAATGTGAAATGAAATGTTTTGAGAATTTATCTTTTTAAAGATAAATTAAAAGCGAATATTTGAAATCGATTTGAAAATCGTATATCAGTAGATATTTGGAAATTTAAATTCACTATGGAATTTATAAAGGAAAGGGGAATTTGTTAAAAATAAATATTGATTTATTTTTGAAGTGTTGAAATTTTTATCTTGTAAAGATATTTTTGGAAAATAAATAATTTGGGAAATTATTTGGAATCTGATGATGTTGCGCATCTCTATTGATAGTTAAATAACCGACTATCAATATTTACCTTTAAATAAGTATTTGTTGTGAATTGCTTGAATTTGAATGCCACACTTATTTTTAAAAATAAGCGCTCACTATTCGGGTTAGCCGGGAAAGGACCTTGGGGTCGTATAACCATTCCGAATATGTGATACGTCGTTATGAATTGCATTTGAAGACCGGTGTTGAAGACCGGATATTTGTGAAAACGGATGGATTACCGTCGAGTTACTCTGCATCGGTTGATCTCCGATATAGAGGTTTTATCACCCTTAGTGATGGGTTGTCCGGACGTGATTAGTGAATATCCGGATTGCAAGGGCTTCATTGGAAGTGTCTTCGGTTCTGTTCGGTCCCGGAACAGACTTGTATGGATTGTATGTACAAATTGAGATATAAAGCTGATTTCTTTCAAATATATTTCCGTTGGTGGCGGAGAATTTATTCTCTTAGCTTAACACCCTTCTCTGAGACGTACGAGCTCAGAGGTTATGTAGTTGATGGTTACTAGTGATATATTCCCAAATTGGTAATGTGGCATGCTGAGTGTTGCTGTGGGATGATCATTATTTGATCATTTGTGATATGATCATTTGTTTGATCATTTATCTTGGTGATCATTACTTTGATCATTTGTTGACCCAAAGCACAGCTTTTGTATAAAGCGTGGCTTTGTGGACGAGACTTCGTCGGACCTCACTCCCCGGAAATGGTCAAAACAGGAAGGATGCGGCAAGGTTATTAAGGGGTAGCGTCCCTTTAGTGTATGTCATTCCTTCTGGATAGAGGTGGTATCATGGTATGGATCCCAAGTATTTAACCTATGTTGTTACTGCAAATTTATTGCTTTATGGTGGTTGGAAATCGAGGATCCTCGGATATAGATCAGTTACGATCGGGGAATGACATATTCGTGTCAGTAGTTACCCAGTTAGGGGTAACCCGGCCTTGTGTTGGCAGAGATCCGGTTTGGTTCTCGGGTCGTCTTTCCAGAGGTGTACCCATGTGGCAATGGGAAGTTCCTTGGCCTGACCATTTGTTGGAAATCCAAAGAAACAATACGATCCTTGTACGGTTTTAGTTGTAGAACCTGCGATTTAATATGGTAGCTATAGTAAGCATACTATAATGGTACCTATGCTGGCTAAGATTTATATTCTACTTTCAAAATTATTTTCTACACTATGCACTAATAATAATATCAAAAATGATTTGATTTTGCATAGTAAGCATCATTGACTAACATAAGAAGAAATCCCCTCCAAGTCTGCGTTTGCATTGTGTGTGTGGTGGGAGGTCTTATGGTAGTTACATTTTCAAAAAGCATTGCGAATTGGCTTTAAAAAATATTTCTTTGTTTGTCTTTAAAGATAAACTGTTTTAAGTTCTCACACCAGTCCCATGACTGACTCGGAGTTTATTGTTTACCTTTCTAAACTCTGGGTGCCCACCAATTTCCACACGGACAGTCTAGAGTTAGATTATCAGGATATTTTGGAATTCAGAAGTTGCAGGAGGCAAGCTGGATGGCATGGCGTATTACTAGTATATAGTATTTCTTTTCCGCTGTTTGTTGTTGTTTGTTGTTGTTTTTTGTTGTACACTCTGATGATGTAATGTAATGTAATAACTGATATAGTTCTTTGTTTAAAGATTATTCATTTATGTATTATATGTTGTTCCGCTGCGATTGTGAGATTCTGATGTTGTTTCTTTCTTTTCTGTTCTGTTCTATCTTTTTCTTTCTTCTTCTATCTCTTTCTTTTTCTTCAACCCTAACTATTCGGTTTTTCGGCAATGAAAAATCACGTACGTTACATTTGGTATCAAAGCATATGATTAAGCGACAACCCTGCTATGTTGGGTGTTACTCATTAGAGATAGAGCCAGTGGTACCCTAGAATGAGTTGAGTGTAATAATAGATATGAGCGCGTATTTGTTAGTGAATATTAAATTGTTTTATATTGTGATGATTGATTTGTTGAGTGACATATGAACCTTCGTCGGCACAGTCTGCGCAACTGTATCGAAGGGGTTTCTAAACACTTGAATAGAACAATTCGACACAATATTGTTTAAAATTGGGTAAATGAAATAATTTTACCTCGATTATATTTTCTATGTAAAGGAATAATTTTTCAGAATTATTAAAGTGTATATAATTGATTGTTTGGTTGTTGAAAATATATATGTATACAAGTCAATGAAAGTTGTTTGAATAAATTAAATAAAAACAACAATTGTAAAAGAATAATTGTATAAGAAAATGAATTATAAGATGGAATTATAATTAAAGTGATTTACAATTGTGAAACAATCTTGTATAAGTAAAGGAAAACAGTGAAATTTTATGAGTAAAAGATTTATAAGTGTGATTTATAAACGAAAAGGAAAAAATTTTGAAAGAATATTTAGCACTGATTTCACTTTTGTTACTGGGAAATAATAAGGGTGATGACTGCAACATCATCAGTATCATTTTCGAGTTTCAATGTGATTAATTTGCTACCATACTAATTGAAAATTGAAATTTTGTTGTGATAAACAAATTTGAAATTAAAAATCCAAGTTGAAGTTGATAAATATAAGTGAAATGAGTTTTGAACTTATAATATGAGACTTATGATGTGGAAATTTAACTAGAGGAAGTTAAATGAATTAAACCAGATTTGGAAGTTTAAATAAATAAGTTGTATAACTTATTAAATGTGAAGATGTAAGTGAAACCAATTGTTAAAAATGGTTAGACAATTTTGTTAAGCAAAATAAAATGTGATTTTGATTAAGTGATAAAATTTGACTTTGGCAAAAGTTAAATAGAATTTACTTTAGAATTGAAAACCGAATTGGATTTAGAAATGGAAATTTAAGTGAAGATGAACAAATGATGTTTAAATGGAATATAACTTAAGTGATGAAGTTGAAATTAATAAAGTAAATTAATGAAATGAAGTGATAAATGTGAACTTAAGTTATATAAATGGAATTCAATTTTATTTGTAAAATGAATCAGCCATTGGATTAATAAATGAATGGAATGTAAATCAATCAAATGTAAATAAATTGGAATGAAAAAAAATGAATATAAGTGTTAATTCATTAAAAGCTAATGTTATTGGAAGTTGAATAAATTGAATGGAAGTCAATTTAATTTAAAGTGTTGAACCAAATTGAATGTAAAATAAATAATTTGGTTGTATTGAATAAACATTGGTTGTTATTTGGATGTTAGTTGATTGTATGTAAATCATTAAGTATTAATGAAATTGAATTGGCGAAATTGGAAGCTATGTAATTGAATCCAAATTGAAAGTAAATAAATTTGAATAGAATTGAATGTGAATTGGATTTAATTAGTGAATGTAAACTAATTGAAAATGAATGTTAGTAAAATCCAACATTAATAAATCAAAGGTGACTTAAATTGAAAACCAAATTCAATGAATATTAATGAGAATATTGATTTGGTTATGGATTTGTAGGATGATAGTTGTTTGATGATTGCATTGTTGCTTTTGAGTGCATATGCTATATTGGCACATGTAGTTGCTATGTTGCTATATGATGTATATTGATATTATTTTCATATCTACATGTTCTCATATGTTTGATTTAGTGTTTAGTAGGTGCGGATTGCACTTGCTTCACATTTGGAGCTCGCTTTCGCGCTATATTAGCCGTATACGCTTGCTAATAATAAATAAGGTACATATCTCGGATCAAATATCATACTTTTACACTTTTTTCCTTACGGGATGCGTCATCACTTGATGAGATGTATATTTGTGATATATACACACTGTCATTTTTTTTCCGGATCGAGCCGCGCAAAGGAGGCTATGGCGAAATTTTTCGAATATTTAAGCGTTAGAATATTTTTGAGAAATTTGAAAATTTTGGAAATTTAGTAAAGATTTTGTAAGAAGTTTAACTATTGAATTTTGGAAAGGTTAAACACTTAAGAGAATTGTAAAATCTAATTTGAACGATTTGTTTTGGAAAGTTAATGAATTCTGTAACTCTTTCTTACTTTGTAATTTCGAGGACGAAATTCTTTTAAGGGGGGAAGATTGTAACGACCCAGAATTTTTGATAATTTAAATTTGAATATTTAATTGATTTTAAATATTAATAAGTGAAATTTATAAGTCGAATAATTTATTTATCGAATATTGGATTTAACTTGGTCAATTAAATTGATAATTTAATAGTTGAAATTACAAAAATAATTGAAAATTGAGTTTAATATGATTGATAAATGATTTGTAAAATTTTATCTTATCATATTGGAGTTATAGTGATGTCATAGAACTTTTAAAACTGAATTTAAAATTTATTTGTGAAAATTGAGTATCTTAATATTTAATCATCGACTGAAAAATAGCCAATTTTTGAACAGTCTCAGAATTGGACGAAACTAAATTCATTGGATCCGTAATAATTTATTATTATCGGATTTCAATTTTCGTGTCAATCGGATTTATCGTTTGTCCGGGGCAAGCCAAAACGCCTAGATAATTGCTTAATCGGTTTAATTTTAAATCGATCGTTTATTTCCGTAACTCGCACAGATGATCGAATTAGCCTCTGAAACCTATTCCATTGTGTCCGGAACGCGGGTTAAACCCTAGAAACGCTAGCCGGCATGCTTCATTTAGAGTTCGGAAATTTTGGGATGAATAGTGTTCGTTGAATTTTCTATAAAAGCCCTTCCTATTTTCACTTTTTCACAAAAAAAAAGAAACCTAACCCTAAAACTAAGCCAGCCGGCCCTAATATATTTAATGGCTGAAATCTACTGTTGATCATCCTTCAGATCCTCCCAATCCACGCAGAATTAGACGAAGTCATCAACTACAAAATCGAAGAGGATGATGAGTACGTCAATTCCAACGGGTATGATCGTAATTGGAGTAGAGATTCAACGGCAAATCTCGTGTAAACATCACACGTTCATTCACGATTTACGAGGCAGGGGGAGGGCCGAGTTCGAAGCTGTTGTGGCCGTGGGTAGGGCTCGGGTAGGCGCACGCAACGATGGTGGTTGATCGACTTGGAATCGATCGTGGAGGGAGGCGACTTGGAGGGTTTCAACGTGATTTTGGGTTCACGTACGTGAACGTGATGCCTAGAGAAGGAGAAACGCGTGCAAGGGCTGGATCTGGCCTGTGGAAAATGTGCGGACCTGATTAATTAGGGTTAGAGAATAAATAAGATTTGTAAATTAATTATATTTTAATTTGTACAATGTTTAAAATAATGTAACTCTTTCATACGTGGTCCGTTTGGACGAAACGAATTGTGTTGCAATCGTTTTGTCGAGCTCTACGCTATGAAGCTAGATTGGAATATTTTGGAGCTAGTTTGAATTTTGGGTAAAATTAAACGTCCGTTTAATTTTATTCGAAATAAAACGCTGGAACAGAATTAAAATCAAGGTGAGAACTTCTCACTCAATCGAACAGTTTCGATTTAAATTTCAAATAGTTGGATTTAAAATTGCTTGAATGTATGTTTGAATGATGATTGCAGTTATTGATTGCTGTTTGGTTGTGATATTAGATATAGTAGGATATATCTATATATAGCAATATATATATATATATATATTGGAATATGTATATATTGGAGTTGTTGATTTCCCGCATTATATAGCGGATGAGACCCTATTGCGCCGCCTATTAAGCGGATAATATTTTATCAATCCCATATACCGCGATAATTCCGTACTGGAACGGAATTGGTATTGTGCTAGTGTTTGTGGATGCAGGGAAACAGGTTGGAGGGATCCAACTGGATTCCTCACCGGTATTTATTTGATTTTCAGATATTGTGATATTTGATTGATTACCATATCGATATATGATGTTTGTTGTCGTGATTGACTATTTGGTGTTGTTGCATCATCGGATCCATTTTTTTTGAAGTTTAAAAATAACGATTTTGATTTCAAAGGGATTTTTAAAGTGATTTTTTTGAAATTATAGGTTTTATTAAAATTTTGAATGGATCCATTTTAAATAAATAAACGTTAAAATTTTAAAATCATAAAAAGTATGATTTTTGAGAAATATAACCGAAATAAGATTTTTGAAATAAATAGTTGATTTATTTATAAAATAGTTTAAAATTGGATTTTTGAATTATTATAAACGATTTATATAGAAGATTTATTAAGTTGATATTTATAAATTAAAAATACTGGAATTATAAAACGAGTTTTTATAAGTAATAAAGTGAAATAAAAATGGATTTCATAAGTGAATTGAAATTTATAAATTTATGAAATATGAAGATATAAAATGGATAGATTTTGTAAAATATAAGATTTATAAGTAATCAACTTATAAATCGGATTTGGCATTTAAAATGAGATATAAAAAGGATTTTTATAGAGAGAAGTTTATAAAAATATAAATGGAGTTATAAACGTTGTTTTATAAATCCGAAATCAATTGTATTTGATAAGTTGAATGTAGGAATATATGAAAGGAATTATATCCACGATTTTGGACAGTGGATAATCCTTTAATTAAATATGTAGAAATGTTGAAATTGGTTAACGATGTATATTCACGATTTTGGACAGTGAATATATTATTAAATGAAATGGATACGTTTTGGGAAAGCGATATTTAAAAAATGAAGTTAATTGTTTTAACGATGTTTTAAAAAGTGTTAAGCATCGAAACCATAGATTTCAACATTCATTGTTGAAATAGACGTTTTCGAGAAATAAGGAAATGGTGGACTATAACACTGTTGTTATAGTAAATGATTTCCGAAAGGAAATGTTTTATATAGTATTGGGATTTATATATCTATCTTAATTTCGAATCCCTATACTAGTGTTTTTGGATTGTCGTAACGATGTTTTACGTAACATTCGTTTTGACCCAAACAAATGTGTTTAAGAGAATGATTTCTTAAAGGATGAAATATATACTTAATTTTGATTTAAGTATATCAAATATTTTCCAAATGTTGAAAATAAATGGATTTGTGAAATACTTATTATTAGAATAAGTATGGAAATGCTTTTCCAATGTGAAATGAAACGTTTTGAGAATTTATCTTTTTAAAGATGAATTGAAAGCGAATATTTGAAATCGATTTGAAAATCGTATATCAGTAGATATTTGGAAATTTAAATTCACTATGGAATTTATAAATGAAAGGGGGATTTGTTAAAAATAAATATTGATTTATTTTTGAAGTTTTGAAATTTATATCTTGTAAAGATATTTTTGGAAAATAAATCATTTGGGAAATTATTTGGAATCTGATGATGTTGCGCATCTCTATTGATAGTTAAATAACCGCCTATCAATATTTACCTTGAATTGCTTGAATTTGAATGCCACACTTATTTTTAAAAATAAGAGCTCACTATTCGGGTTGGCCGGGAAAGGACCTTGGGGTCGTATAACCCATTCCGAATATGTGATACGTCGTTATGAATTGCATTTGAAGACCGGTGTTGAAGACCGGATATTTGTGAAAACAGATGGATTACCGTCGAGTTACTCTACATCGGCTGATCTCCGATATAGAGGTTTTATCACCCTTAGTGACAGGTTGTCCGGACGTGATTAGTGAATATCCGGATTGCAAGGGCTTCTTTGGAAGTCCTTCGATTTTGTTCGATCCCGGAACAGACTTGTATGGATTGTATGTCTGACATTACAAATTGAGATATAAAGCTGATTTCCTTCAAATATATTTCTGTTGGTGGCGGAGAATTTATTCTCTTAGCTTAACACCCTTCTCTGAGACGTACGAGCTCAGAGGTTATGTAGTTGATGGTTACTAGTGGTATATTCCCAAATTGGTAATGTGGCATGCTGAGTGTTGCTGTAGGATAATCATTGTTTGATCATTTGTGATATGATCATTTGTTTGATCATTTATCTTGGTGATCATTACTTTGATCATTTGTTGACCCAAAGCACAGCTTTTGTATAAAGCGTGGCTTTGTGGACGAGACTTCGTCGGACCTCACTCCCCGGAAATGGTCAAAACAGGAAGGATGTGGCAAGGTTATTAAGGGGTAGCGTCCCTTTAGTGTATGTCATTCCTTCTGGATAGAGGTGGTATCATGGTATGGAGCCCAGATATTTAACCTATGTTGTTACTGCAAATTTATTGCTTTGTGGTTGTTGGAAATCGAGGATCCTCGGATATAGATCGGTTACGATCGGGGAATGACATATTCGTGTCAGTAGTTACCCAGTTAGGGGTAACCCGGCCTTGTGTTGGCAGAGATCCAGTTTGGTTCTCGGGTCGTCTTTCCAGTGGCGTACCCATGTGGCAATGGGAAGTTCCTTGGCCTGACCATTTGTTGGAAATCCAAAGAAATAATACGATCCTTGTACGGTTTTAGTTGTAGAACCTGCCATTTAATATGGTAGCTATAGTAAGCATACTATAATGGTACCTATGATGGCTAAGATTTATATTCTACTTTCGAAATTGTTTTCTACACTATGCACTAATAATAATATCGAAAATGATTTGATTTTGCATAGTAAGCATCTTTGACTAACATAAGAAGAAATCTCCTCCAAGTTTGCGTTTGCATTGTGTGTGTGGTGGGGGGTCTTATGGTAGTTACATTTTCAAAAAGCATTGCGAATTGGCTTTAAAAAATATTTCTTTGTTTGTCTTTAAAGATAAACTATTTTAAGTTCTCACACCAGTCCCATGACTGACTCGGAGTTTATTGTTTTCCTTTCTAAACTCTGGGTACCCACCAATTTCCACACGGGCAGTCTAGAGTTAGGTTATCAGGATATTTTGGAATTCAGAAGTTTCAGGAGGCAAGCCGGATGGCATGGCGTATTACTAGTATATAGTATTTCTTTTCCGCTGTTTGTTGTTGTTTGTTGTTGTTTGTTGTTGTACACTCTGATGATGTGATGTAATGTAATGTAATGTAATGTAATGTAATGTAATGTAATGCAATGTAATAACTGATATTGTTCTTTGTTTAAAGATTATTCGTTTATCTATTATATGTTGTTCCGCTGCGATTGTGAGATTCTGATGTTGTTTCTTTCTTTTCTGTTCTGTTCTATCTTTTTCTTTCTTCTTCTATCTCTTTCTTTTTCTTCAACCCTAACTATTCGGTTTTTCGGCAATGTAAAATCGCGTACGTTACAGTCGGTTTTTTTTATACACCATTTTTACTTAAGTTATAAAAGTTATTTGTTATATTAATAGGTTGAATATTGAATAGGTTGCATGCATATTGGTGTTGGAACGTCAGTACCTATATGTGATATGTTGCGTTGTATATATTCATATAAGTGGTATTATATATGTACATGTGTTTACAATTTTAAGATTTTAGTTATGAATCATGTATTGAATTTTGGTTTATGTAAATCTAGTTATTTTATGTTGTATAGCATATATAAACTGTGCATATATAAAAATGTTAATAACATAAGTTATGTTCATATATGTTAGGTTATTTTAATGTATATACTATGTAAACTTGGTGCATGTTTATATGAATGGAAGGTTTTATATATATATATATATATATATATATATATATATATATATATATATATATATATATATATATATATATTAGTTCTAGGTATTAGTCTATATAATGTATTGCTTTCAATTTTAATAACGTGATAAGTTTTGATGTGTTTGATAACTAATGTATAATAACGTGATGTGTTTAAGTGCTTTATGCATGTTATATTAATTATATGTTATGGTGTCTGCATCTGTGAACTGGTTTTAAGTATGGTTTTATAAAAATTATACACGAATTTCAAATGGTTTGATTTTTGCTTTCATAAGTATGTATTTTATTTATTATTTTATTTTATATTTTATTATATTTTTGCTTTAGATCAAAATATTTATTTTACGAAAAAAAAATATTATGTGTATATATCAAACCGATTTTGATTCAGTTCATCAATCTATGTTATCAGCTTTGTTCGCTGAATGAGTATCCATCTAGCTTTGCTTTGAAATTCGTGCCTGGATCCGTAACTCAAATTTCAGTGTCCGTATCAGTGTGTGTATCTATGTCATCTTCTATTCTCTAGCCTCGAAAGGTGAGCAATCACTCACGATTAATGTTCTTTTATTTATTAAATTTGATTTCAATTGAAACGACAACTGCAATATGCTGCTGTTAGTTATTTACACTGTTATATATGTTATTACCTGTATCAGTTCACCTGTGACATCTAACACCATTATATGTTATTTATATAATGATAATCCAGTTTAATTGTTAAATGATTGATTGTTTGATGTTGACATTGGACATTAAATTGTTAATGTGATAAGTGATAAATAATTTGAAATTGAAATTGACGTAGGATAGCTAACAAATTAAAATTGATATAGGATTAAATTTGATAGCTAAATTGTATAATATGACCCCCATTAAATGTTAAATTAATTGACATATAAAAATTGGGTTAATTACACCTTGAACCATTTAAATGTATGTTGTATAAATTGATGTAGTATGAAATTGAATAATAAATATCAAGTGAAGAACCGTATAAATATTAGTGTAATAATCTTTAATCTACATGAAATGATAGTGTAGATTCTAGAAATAATTTTATTAATTTGCATAAACAGCAATGTGTATTAATACGATTATTTCGAGATTATTTGAATTAATTATTGGATTGTTATTGATTGTTGTTATTGCTTGTTTATTTACTTTGACACCATCTCAGTTATCACACTGCAAGTTCCCTTTTCTATGCTTTGATCTTTGAATTGGAATGGAATCGGGTTGAAATGATAAATATCCAAATGAACTTGACTTAGGATAGAGAATTAAATAAAAACCCGATTGGTCAATAATTTGATATAAAAATAAAAACAAAGATTTTATTTGAATAAAATAATAAGTGATTTAAATGAATTTGTAATTTGAATTCTAGTGAAATTTAAATGTTAATGTTTAATAATCTGAAACAGAATATTAACAAAGTAATTGATGGAAGAACGTTGTTTAATTTAGGAATGATTGAATTAAGTTTTGAAATTATTTAATAATTAATTTGAAATTATTTAATTAAGTTTTGAAATTATTTAATAATTAAATAAGATTGAACTATTTGAGAATTAAATAAAAAATTAAATTTTTTGATAAGAGAAATTGAACTTTTGAATAAGTGAATTTGAACTTCGTTAATAAATGAAATTAGGTTCTTTATTTATTAAGTTTTGGAAATTATTTAAGTAAGTTAATAAGTGAAATTTAACTTCTTGAATATGTGAAATTTAGCTTCTTTATTAATTGAGTTTTTAAATTTGTAACTAAGTAAATAAATAAGTGAAATTGAATTTTCTTTAACAAGAAATAAAAATGTGATTTATTGAAATTAATGTAAGACTTGTAATTTAAAGAATTGATTTAATGAATCTGTTTTAATTCAATTTGAAGTTTTGATATAATAAAGTTGAACTTAAGTAATTGATTTAATGAATTGGAAATTAAATAGAAATTATTTTGAATGACAAATTTACTTAATGAATATTGAATCAAATCGATCAATGAATTCAAATTGATTTGAACGTTAAATTAAATATATTTAAATGATTATGGAATGAAACTTATATATGAACTTGAATCAATATTGAATTGTTTAAATAAAAAATTGAAATTGAATTATAAGATTTTAAAATTATGAATTTGGAAGTTTTGAAATATTAATTATGGAAATTGATATGGGAAGACAAATAAAATGTTGATTTATAAATTCTAATTGGAATTGAAATTGATTTGGTTTTTGAAATTATTAAACGATCAATCGGTGTAATAATTACGAAAGTTATTAAAGAAACCGAAATTGGTTATGGATATACTCTCTGTCTAAACCGAAAACCACTTTATAACTATACGCGGAGTGTGATCCAGAATGAAGTGGTTGGAATGATGTACGTGATGACTGAAGAAAGAGAACGATAATGGATAGCCTTGACACTTGTGTCAATTTGGAAGTGACTAAAACAGGAGCCGTGCCGGGCCAAATGGGGTTAGCCACCTCGAGCGAACACACTTCTTCGTAACTACTACTCATTACTTGTTATTGATTGGTGCACCCTCGAAATTTTGGGAGTGTTGTTTCGCGGTGTTGCGATCGTTGCGGCGATGCGTTCTCACCAGTCCGGATCAGGCAAACGGTAGTTTCACTACCTTGGGTATTGCCTCGTGTGCCTTGTCATACTTGTATCCCTATATATGCGACCACTACGAATTTGTTTTGTGTTATACCTATAGAGTACTCCCTGATATCCCACTAGTTTACGGTGGAGTTTACAGTGCTGTATAGACTATAACGCTTATATAAAATGTGTTAAGGGGAATAATGGTAACGCCTTAACACTATTTTGATACTTTATATTACTGATAAACATTATCTACTTAGGGTACATATAAATGTTAATGGATCCTTAGAGGATGGTTATTCCAACGTCCTTTGAGTTACTTGTATTTCAATTATTATTTCACTTGAGTTGGATTTATTGATATAAGAATGTTAATCCTGACTCGAGTGTTTTGTGTTTTGCTTTACGTTCAGGTCAGACTGAGTGGTTCAGCTTTTGAGACTTACCTTGGAGTTGGAGCTTTGCCTAAAGATCCAGCTATCTATCCGGCTTTTAGATATTCAGTTGATTCCAGTGATGTATTCTGATTCTTGTATTTGACTATTGTATTCGAGACTTCTGTTGTAACTTATTTAACTCTGTTATATATATAGTAGCTTCATGAACTACTATCTTTTGCTTCTGCTTCATAATATTACTCTGTATCTATGATTCTGTGATTATTTATTACTGTATATGCTCAGTTTGCCAAATTTAAATTAACAATTCTGTTTTTTGAATTATTCAAATCTGACATGTGCAGATGCGAATAGTCCAAAATAGCGGGTCGTCACAACTATGATCCAAGTGTATCCATATGTTTTAAAATATGTGCTCATTATTCGGATAAGCCGGGACAGGACATTAAGTCATAAAACTCATTCCGAATAATGATACGACGAAATGGGATAGAATTTGAAGACGGTGGTTGAAGACCGAGTATTTTCAAAAATGAAAGGATTACTTGTCGAATGTCTCTGCACTGAGTTGCTCTGGTGTAGAGATTACCCTAAGTGATGGGGAGTCCGGACGTAATTAGAGAATTTCTGAATTTGCAAGGACCTTTTCCTTAATTGGACGAAGTGTCTTCAATTCCATTCAGACCCAAGATGGACTTGTATGGATAAATGTCTGACATTACACTTTGAGGTATAAAGCTGGTTTCTATCAAATACATTTCTATTTGGTGGCAGAGAATTTATTCTCTTAGCCAAAAACCCTTCTCTGATACCTACGAGCTGAGAGGTTATGTAGCTGATGGTTACTAGTGATATATTCCCATTTTGGCAACGTGGCATGCTAAGTGCTGATCAGTGGTTGATCAAAGCATGGATTTTGTGAAAAGCGTAGCATTGTGGGATAAGACTTCATCGAACCTCACACCCCGGAAATGGTCGAAACAGAAAGGATGCAGCAAGATTACGAGAATCGTGCCCCTTAGGGTATGTGCATTCCCTTTTGGATAAAAAGTTGTATCATGGTATGGAGCCCAGATATTTTACTTATGTGGTTGTTGGAATTTGTGGAATCCTGGGATAAGGTTCAGTTACGACTGGGGGATGGCATACTCGTGACAATTAGTTACCTAGTTATAGAGGTAACCCGGCCTTGTGTTGGCACAGATCCAATTAGGTTCTCGAGGCATCCCTCCAAAGGCGTACCCATTTGGAAAGGAAGTTCCTTAGCTTTGACCATTAGTTGGAAATCCAATCACCCAATACGAGTCCTGTATGATTTTAGTTGTAGAACCTGCCATCTAACATGGTAGCTATAGTAGGCATACTATAATGGTACGTATGCTATATATAAATCTTTGGATTAAATTGTGAATTAATTTGAATTTTTATAAAATAAATAAGATATGTGTTTGTTATATAGGTAAACAGATTGTAAATAGAATTTCATTTAAAAAATTCAAAAATAAATATCTTAGAAAATAAATTGAATTTAAAACTCTATATTTTAAAACTAATAAAAAAATTATTTTCTAATTATAATAAATATGTATATATGTGTATATATATTGTGATTTGGAAGTTATACTTTGAATTCAATATAATAATAATTTTCAAACGCTATTTAAGGGTTAAATTCTAATATATGTATATATATATATATATTTATTAGTGTATATTTAATATTATATCATATTATTTGAAGTTAAAAATATATAAATAAAAGGTTTAATATTCTTTTTTTTAGAATTTCACATGAAACAAATTTAATTTATAAAAATATGTGTAAATATAAAAAATTAGAAAATATAATATAAACATATATATATGTAAGACTAATTGAAAATATAATACAAAAAAGGGTTTTTAGGCTCAAGGAAAAAGTTATTGAAAATTTTAGTTTCAGGGACAAGAAATTTGGTTTTTAGGCTGAATGACATTTTTTAGTGTAATTCACGGAATGATAGTTGTAACTATCATTTTCAGTTTGCACTAAAAAGTGTCATTTAGAATAAAAAGCAAACTTATTGTCCCTGAGACTAATTTTTTTGCAACTTCTTCCTTGTGCCTGTTTATCTGATACAAAAATTATATAAACATATTAAAAATATTATATAACATGCAAAATTACAAGTGAAAGTGTTTTAACATGAAACTAAACAAATGTAATCATCTTAACATGAAATTAAACAAATTTAAACCGTATAATATGAAATTTAACAAGTGTAAACTAAATTACAACATGCAACTACAAGTGTCACCTTTATTTTATTTTAAAAAATTATTAATAAAAATAATTACACGATTATATAAACATATCTCTCCACCCTTACTCTCTTATTTTCTTCATCCTTTATTTTTAAAATCCTTCAAAACTAAAAGAAAAAAAAAGAAACTCAAACTAGAAAGATCAAAACAAGTTCAGTTTCCAAATTCAAAACTGAAGCTTAAGAGCAAGATCATCTCAACAAAAATCAAAAGCAAAACAATTAAACAAATCAAAACCAAGAAACAAAAGCAAAGCAAAGATTTTAACAAAGCAAACAATCTTTACCAAAAAAAATAAAGCAAGCTATAGATCAGATTCAACTCAGTATCAATGTAACAGCCCGCAAATCCGTACCCCTTGAGTCAACACTAGTCTACAACAATCAACTCAAGTTGCACAGAAATACGAACCATTTGGGTTTAAGAAGAAGAGGTAGAAGAAGAGAAAACAAAATCAACATCAGAATCTAACCATCGCAGCGGAATAAAATATAATAGATAGTAAATAATCTTTACTCAAAATCAAATATAACTATTTACATACATTACATCATCAGAGTACATCAGTCACAGCTCACATCAATAACATACAATGGATACACAACAACTCAACAGCGGAACAATATATATATACAAGTATGTGAGTACGTATCGTCATCCAGCTCGTCTCCTGAGCCCCATAGCATCATATCCTGTATCCTATAATACTCGGTCTGACCCAAGCATTACAGTTAAATAACACCCAAGTCAGTCTGGAATACCAGCGTGAGAAAATCACACCCAATTTATTATTAAAGTTTCAAAAATCCTTTGAAAACAAAAGCATCTCATAAGACCACGCCATAAATAAAACATGTCGGGTTTTTACCTTACGATAGCTAAAACGATTTTTATAGAAATCCTCTGATATTATAATAGGGTCTATATACAAGTACTTATAAAATAGCTAAAATTGTTACATTATTAAATTCCAGCTACTAGCCACAAAAGTGGGTAATACAAACAAAACTCGTACAAGACTCGTAGGGAAAATGGATTTCCATCAATGACTAGGCACTGGGGTACCACCAGTCACAGTACGGGGCCTAGATCACCGTACCGAGGATTACTCCCTTCATCCCCTGCAACACAAGGCCGGAACCATCCCTTACTGGACAGTCCCGAGTGACATCACCCCGCGGTTGGGATCAGCAACCGCACCACTAAGCCGAAAAATAAAAGGGGCATCTAGACTGGAATGACCTCACCCTGCTTGGGTGCTACCCACCTAGTCTTGCTGCATATCCCCTGATTTTAAGTCATTCCCATTTGATGAGGCTTGAGGTTAAGCGTTACCTTTTTAGAATATATCCCTTAGAATGCCCATCGTCCACCTGACGATGTTTCGCAAGCATTCATCCATACAAGTCCGTCCCGGGTTCGAACGGAACCGAAGGCACTTGTAACAACCCGAAATTTTCGAACCCGAAAACTCCAGATAGTTATGAAAAAGAAGAAAGGGGTAGAAGAAGAAGAAAAAGAAAACAACATCAGAGTCTCACATCGCAGCGGAATAAAATATAATATATAGAATACAGTTTTAAATACGAGAAACTGTGATGTATACATATACATACATACCATCATCAGAGTACATCAATCAATCATACAGAGACAACTACTATAAGACCATACACGGCGGAAATAATAGGCAAATACGTAGATACGCTCTGTCACCATCTCGTCTCCTGAGCTCCAGCATAAAACCTGAATCCTGTTTAACTCGGTCTGACCCGAGCATCAAATAAAACAACACCCGAGTCAGTCTGGAATGCCAGCGTGAGAAAATCACACTCAATTGGATTATTAAAGTTTCGAAAATCCTTTGAAAACAAAAGCATCTCGTAAGACCACGCCACAAATAAACATGTCGGGTTTTTACCTTACGATAGCTAAAACAATTTTTTTATAGAAATCCTCTGATATTATAATAGGGTCTATATACAAATACTTATAAAATAGCCGAAATTGTTACATATGTTAAATTCCAGCTACTAGCCACAGAGTGGGTAATACAAACAAAAACTCGTACAAGGCTCGTAGGGAGAATGGATTTCCATCAATGGCTGGGCTACTGGGGTACTGCCCGTCACAGTACCTGGCCTAGATCAGAGTACCGAAGATTACTCCCTTCATCCCCTGCAACACAAGGCCGGAACCATTCCTTACTGAACAGTCCCGAACAAGATAAACCCCATGGTAGGCGCGACCAACCACCCACTAAGCCGAAATAAAAAGGGACATCTAGATAGGGGAAATATCTTGTCCTGCTTGGGCATGACCCACCAAACCTTGTTGCACCTCCCCTGTTTTAGCCATTCCCGGTTGATGAGGCTTGAAGTTAAACGTTACCTTTTTAAGAACGTGTCACTTGGAATGCTCATCGTCCACCTGACGATGTTTTGAAAGCATTCAATCCATACAAGTTGCCCTGGGTTTGGACAAACCGAATCACCGTCTTCAACTCTTCACGGTCTTCATTCGTAATCGTTCAAACCGGATCGAAGTGGTTTTCGGATAATTAAATCCGATCCCGGACTCTTCGAAACGATCAGCGCATTGTCCAATATTGATAGTCGGTTATTTAACTATCAATTAATCACACACAAGCAACCATCAAATAATTTCCACAAATTATTTATCTCAAATATCATTCAGATATAATTCTCATTCAATCCATTTGAAACAAATTTTCAAAGTCCTTTTATTTCCATGAAATCATCTAACTGATTTCTTATACTTACTCACAATTGATTTATCCTTTGAAAATATTCCTATTTTCTCATTTCTTCCTCAAAAATTCAATTTACACTTTCCTTATAATTTCTCAAATTCACTTTCTCCATTTAATAAGATTTCTCATAAATCTTATCCCATTTAAATTAATTTTCTTACCATCACAAGAGGATTTTAATTGGATTTTAAAAACATTTTGAAAACATATAGATTTATAAAATAAGAAGTAATATAAAATATTAAAATTTATATCTAGTTATTTATAAGTTTCAAAGCTGGTTTTAGAAAACTTAGAGTTTATAATAAATAATAGCCAAACCTTCAAATTAACTAAATCGAAAATATTTTACATTCAAATAATAATTTACAAAAGGATTTATATAGTATAGTAATTTAAAATAGTCCTTTTAAAAGAAATTATAATTTTAGAAAATCCAATATCCATTTATAAATGCCTCTTGTCCACATTCACCTTTGGAAATATCTTACTATTTCCATCCAACAAATTTCATATTTCATTTATAAATTCCATTTATGAATTTATAAAATCTCTTTGGATTTCATTTATTAATAGATAGTTTGATTGAAAAATCTCATTTTTATAATTTATTTCTTTCTATAAAGTTCCATATTTTCCTATTTAATAATTTCCATTCACTATTAAATAAAATTTCCTTTTGGCTCTTATCATAATTTCTTATTCATAATTCTTAATAGCATCTTCTTTATTTCCTAATAAATTTTCTTTTCTTTCCTTATTAATATTTCTTTTTATTTCCTTAATAGACCTTCATTCCCATTTCTCAATATAATTCCATTTTCTCTAATTCACTTGTCGATTACAATATTCCTTCAAGTATAAATTTATAATTTAAATTCTCCAAAACTCAACTTTATCACCTTAAAGTTTAATTTAAGTAGAAAATATACTTTTATTTCTTTTCTTCATTCTCACTTTAGGTAGATTCAAATTTCAAATAAATATTTTCTATTTGAGTTTTATTTAACTTCTTCAAATTAATTTATCAACGGTAATAGAAATTTCAATTTCCAACTTCTCTGTGATTCAACAATTGATAATTCAATTATCTATAAAACCACCCAACTCAATATATCATCCTGTCATAGAACAGCATATATACGAAATAAAATAAATAGTTTTGAGGAATCCTGTTGGATCCCTCCAACCTGTTTCCCTGCATCCACAGATGTTAGCACAATAAAATAACAATTTCACTTCAATGTGAAATATTGCAGTAAATGAGTTTAATATTTCTAACACCCACTTATTACGCGGCATTAAAAGTTTATTTAATTTTTCACTACTTCAACCACCATTCAAGCAATTCAACAATTAAATTTAAATTCAACAATTCAAATTTTAAACTTAACTGATTGAGATTAACTCACCTTTGATTTAATTGTTGCAATCCTTCTCAATCCAGATTTGTTTCCATATTTTTGACCTTGAATACCAATTGTATGAATTTTATTAATATTTGAACAATCACATGACAAATTTATCGGTGAATATTTTAATTGACTTACAATTTATTTAAGCTATTTATTTCCCAATTTAAACCTTATATACACAATTATATGATTTTATAAATATTTAAATTAATCGATCCCTAAATTTCCATTTCATAAATTTAATGAACTGATAATTCAAAATTGAATTTTATAAGTATTTGGAACAAATTGAACCATTTATTTTCATTTAATAAATTTAATTTACTAATTACTCGGTTTTAAACTAAAAACATTGTCTTCTAAAAAAAATCTTTTTATTAGCTGAATTAATTAAAACAAATTAATTAAACGAATTTTTGTTTTTCACCAGAAGTAAAATCCTAATTCACTATAAATTTACAATTAAATCCTCAAATTTTAAATTTAAATATTCTGACTAAAAATAAAATTATACCTTACTGAAACGCGGCGCCAAACCCTCACCAGCCGCCTCCGAGATGTCGTTCGACCACTGTCACGAGCTCCTGAGTCGCGCACATGATGCTGTAACCCATGATGCCTCGTCTACACACCGCCCACGGCTTCGACTCCGTTGTTATCAAGCCCTAGCAACCACCAATACCTCACATCACCCTCAACCCTAAGTGGCGCCTCTGCGAGAACCAAGCCGAGCAACCCACGCACCGCCGCGTGAACGTCCACTAGCCGCACAGTGTTCGAGCTCCCTCTGCGAGCGCGTCAATCCAAGTCGCGCTTCGTCCCCTCCTCTTAAGTCGAATCGAGCCTACACCCAGCGCTTACGATCTGCCCCTTCCCTACTTCGATCAACTCGCGCGCGCTCGGCCATAAATGTCCTCCTTCCTCTTCTTCGATCAGGCACGCGCACTCAAGAATTCCATCTATCTTTTTTTCTATGCCGATTCACGGCAGAAGGAAGAGAAGAAGGGGGAAAATCTGATCGAACAAAAAAAAAAAAAAAAAAGGGTTTCGCAAATAAAGGAAAGAAGGGGTGAGCTTCGCGAGTGGGAACACAAGGCTTCGGCCATGAATATAAGATTTTTGTTTTCTGAACGAATGTTTTAGACAAGAAGCATCGGGAATTTAAGATATAAGGAAGCGTCTTTGAGAAGCTGAAGGTAAAAATACGGCTACGATTTGATGTAAGATATTTTGAATTTTAAAATGATTAATTATTTCCGAAGCGTTTTCCTCTCGTACGATCATACGATCACTCCAAAATTTACGAAACTTGAAATCCGGCAATAACTCAATATTACGGATCCAACGGCACTGGTTTCATCGAATTTCGAGACTGTGCCTCGGAAAGCTATTTTCAATTGTCAATTTAAACGATGTAAATTTAAAATTGAACAAATGGTAGTTAAATTCAATTTTAATCCATCTATTATTCTTAGTATTATTAATATAAATTTTATAAGCCGTTAAAATATTTCCAACAAGCTTATAATTCCAGATTTTAAGTAATTTACCCAATTGTCAACTACTATTTAATTTATTCAATTAATGATTATATTTAAATTCTGAGTTCTTTTTATTTAATCAAACCAACTTTTCATATTGGAAACAAATTATATTTCAAATTAATTATTTAAATTCATTTTAAATATCACAAATTAACTGTTGAAAAAGCCGGGTCGTTACATTCCTCCCCCCTTAAAAGAATTTTGTCTCCGAAATTACTAGTTAGGAAGAATGGTCCAATACCCATTATTATTACTTCACAATCAATAATTCAACATCCTACCAACTACTTTTTAAATAAAAGATGCATTACCCTTCTTAATAACCTTCTAAACTTTTTCCCTAGTTTCAAACTATACTATGTGCTTAACTATTCAAGTTTCAATTTAAACTAAAATTTTGACTTATCAAAATTTTCTCAAAATTTTTCTAACACCCTAAATTCCCGAAAAATTTTGCCAGCGTCTCCTTTGCGTGGCTAGCTCGGTACAACTACAAAATGGCTCTACGGCCTCTCAAAAACTCAAGAAAACAAAAGCCCAAGCGGCTCAATCAAAATCCCAAATCAATCTCCATATAGAAATTCAAACGCATACCTTTTTGTCGGGCATTTCAATTTTATCTTGAAACCATCTCAATTCTCTTGATCTTTATATTACCTGCATAACCTTACACAGCAATATATCCAATCACAATGTACAAAAACATTTTATCGACACCCCTACAAATGTCAATATCTATTCATTCAAATATTATCTTAGATTATATTTGAAATATCAATTCCCAATTGAGAATGCATTTTTCCTTACTTGAATTAGTATAAGCATCTTCTGTATTTCTTATATTAATTTCCATCTCGCTACTTTAGTTTATATCCATTCCTACTCAATTAATGTTTCCATTTCTATATGAATTTAATTTATTTTTAACAATTCTCTTCTTCTTTTTTATATATATCGAATTCATATCATTATTCCAAATTAGTCTCATTCACTAATTTATTTCCATTTCCAATTTGAAAACGTTTGTCGTTAACAAAATTTCTAAAATTTCCAAAACTTTTCTAACTCCCAAAATTTCTGAAAATTTTTGGCAGAGTCCCCTTTGTACGGAGGAGCTTTTGCAATTTGACAATAGATATAAATATATGTACATCGACCCACACGGTCGAAAAAACCAAAAACAGTTCATATTTCCTATTTTTATTGCGTAGGCGTACCTTATTTAGCATTTTAAGCAAGCGGCTTATTTAATTTTAGCATTTACGCGCCCAAAATCCCACTATACAGTCTTCGGGTACCTGTACTTACTCAATTTATAAACATTAGTAACATATTTATGAAAATTTATAGCATTGCATTCATTTAAACAACTACAACACATCAAAAACATAAGCAATGCAATATAAATAACTTCATAACAAATTTTTATGGTTTCCAAACTAATTCCATTTGTTTCTAACTGACACAAACACCGTTTGCATCCAACTTTAAATGGGTTACACACATTTATTTAACTCCAATTCATAATTATGCCCAAACAAACCTATTCTCCATTTAATTGATTTCCAAAATCAATTCCTACTTCTTATCAATTCAAAACCATATTTTATAAGCAATTATATGCGAATCATGTTCTATAAGTAGGTAATTAGGTTTTCCAATTAAATCTAATTGCTTTTACTCAATTTATAACATCATATTCGATTCAGAATGATTTCCAATATCATTCTTTTATTCAATCCATTATTAAAGCAAACTAATTTATATTCATGGCAATTCTATTCAAAAATCAAATTTAATTACTTTTATCATTCCATTTCTAATTTATTTATAAACCATATCATTGCATTGATTTTATTCAATACCGTTTTTATTAAGCTCGACAACTTCAATGCTTAAAATTTAACAAACATGTCTCAAATTTACATGAGCCACACTTCATTGAATTTTAGACTTAAGTTAATTTACTTCAAATTATTTAATTATCATAACTTAGGTTAATTTCATTTGTCTATAATTTCTTTTCCAATTTAATTTGATTTTATTCAAATCTCTTTCATTTACTTCTTAGCTCAATTAATTATTTATTTAAAAAAAAATTCAATTCCCATGTTGGATTCATCCTCGAACTTATTTAACTCATTACAAGACCATTTTCACTCTATTTATACACAATTGGATTTTTGTTTGCACTTCTAACCATCATATTTAATCCAATTTCATTTATTTACCAACCAATCCAAGTTGAATTTTAGATATATAGCTCAAGTTCTCTTTCCACCATTCACTTTATTTCCACTTTTATTCATTCACCATTCAACTTTTATTTAACCAATTCAAAGTTTATTAACATATTCAGGTTACTAATTTATCCTAAATTAGTTTATTTCCAATTTATAATTCAATACTTGATTTTTTTTAGCTTCAAAAATCTCTCCATTTAAATTTCTTTGGTTCAATTTTATTTTATAATTCAGGTTTGGATTTTCTATTCATTTTCCAAATTCAAATAATTCTATTTGACCTTTTTATTCCATCTTAATTTTATAAGTCCACTTCTTATTTATCTTCACACTTCCATTTATTTACCAGTTAACCATATTCCCATTTCATTTTAATTCGGGTTTATACATTTTCACTTAGCCAAGTATATATTTTTATTTCAACGCCACTCAATTCCTTTATAAGCTATCGAAGTCTTATTACTTCAAATTCAAATTTCAATCAAAGTTCTCAATCCATTAAATTTTCTATTCACTATCCAATCACATCCAAAATTTAAGGTACTTTACCCATCTATTTTATTCAATGAACTTCCACTTTCTTCGAAATCACCTTTCCATAAATTTTACATCTTCAGTTAATTTAATTATTGCAACTGCTTACTTAAATTCATTGCAATTGGTTTTGATACTCATCTAGATCAGATCCCATGTAATTTAATTAGCCATTCTAAATTTGTTAAGATAACATCCAAGTCCAACTTATTCCACCAATACTTGATTTGGATTTAATTTGTAAATTCAAACTCTCTTTCTTTTAATCCAATTTATAATAATTGAGATTCATATTAAATTTGACTTACCATTCAATGGAATTTCTATTTATAACTCGGGTTCCATCACCTAATCCCATTTTTAATCCAAATTTCAATTTTATTCAATACAACTGAATTTTAATTTCAGTTTAATTCAATTTACTTCCATTCACAAAACTTGAATTAATTTCAATCCACTTCAAGTTTTATTTCTCTTCTCAATTCATTCACATTCTAAATTTTTATTTACTCCCCTACTTTATTTATATTTATTTATTTATTTTATTTTTGTATTTTCATCATCTCACTTCAATCACAATAAAATTTTCTTATTCATTAATTACATTTCAAAATTTTAATCTTAAATCCAAGTTAAATTCTCATTTCTAACCTTCACTTGATTTTAAATTCCAAAATTCAAATTTAATGATTTCCTATGTTATATAAGCTATTTCGGATTTTAAAATCTCATTTGTCTACAATACTAGCATCCAAACATCCAAGTTATAATAATAATCTCAGAAAAATATTCCTTTTATATCAAAATATATTTTGGATGAAATTATTTCATTCACCCACTTTTAAAAATCAATATTGTGTCGAATTGCTCTATTTAAGTGTTTAGAAACCCCTTCGATACAGTTTTCGAGGCTGTGCCGACGAAGGTTCATATACCACTCAATAAATCAATCAACGCAATATAAAACCATTTTATATTCACTAACAAATACGCGCTCATATCTATTAATACGCTCAAACTCATTCTAGAGTATCATCGACTCTATCTCTAATGAGTAATTTCCCACCAGAGCCAAGATTCTCGCTTAACCTTTCAGCTCTGATACCAAGTGTAACAACCCGAAGTTTTCGAACCCGAAAACTCCAGATAGTTATGACAAAGAAGAAAGGGGTAGAAGAAGAAGAAAAAGAAAACAACATCAGAGTCTCACATCGCAGCGGAATAAAATATAATATATAGAATACAGTTTTAAATACAAGAAACTGTGCTGTATACATATACATACATACCATCATCAGAGTACATCAATCAATCATACAGAGACAACTACTATAAGACCATACACAGCGGAAATAATAGGCAAATACGTAGATACGCTCTGTCACCAGCTCGTCTCCAGAGCTCCGGTATAAAACCTGAATCCTGTTTAACTCGGTCTAACCCGAGCATCATATAAAACAACACCCGAGTCAGTCTGGAATGCCAGCGTGAGAAGATCACACTCAATTGGATTATTAAAGTTTCGAAAATCCTTTGAAAACAAAAGCATCTCGTAAGACCACGCCACAAATAAACATGTCGGGTTTTTACCTTACGATAGCTAAAACAATTTTTTTATAGAAATCCTCTGATATTATAATAGGGTCTATATACAAATACTTATAAAATAGCCGAAATTGTTACATCTATTAAATTCCAGCTACTAGCCACAGAGTGGGTAATACAAACAAAAACTCGTACAAGGCTCGTAGGGAGAATGGATTTCCATCAATGGTTGGGCTACTGGGGTACCGCTCGTCACAGTACCTGGCCTAGATCAGAGTACCGAGGATTACTCCCTTCGTCCCCTGCAACACAAGGCCGGAACCATTCCTTACTGAACAGTCCCGAACAAGATAAACCCCGTGGTTGGCGCGACCAACCACCCACTAAGCCGAAATAAAAAGGGACATCTAGACAGGGGAAATATCTTATCCTGCTTGGGCATGACCCACCTAACCTTGCTGCACCTCCCCTGTTTTACCCATTCCCGGTTGATGAGGCTTGAAGTTAAACGTTACCTTTTTAAGAACGCGTCACTTAGAATGCTCATCGTCCACCTATTGATGTTTTGAAAGCATTCAATCCATACAAGTTGCCCTGGGTTTGGACAAACCTTGTAACAACCCGCATATTTATCGAGTTTACATTTAAATATTTTTATTTAAATATTAAATCGTTAATCGGATTTTGGTCCGAAAACCTACTTTTTGCAAACGGTCAAATTAGGACTCGAGACCACTTCCATTGAGTTCGAAATGTCGTTTACAACTTTTTAAGTATAAACATCGATAGGTTTGGAGTTAGTGAAATTTCACTAACTTTTCCCGCTTTGGACTTTGGGTTAGTTTAGCCTATTAAGCCCAAGTTCCAACCCTCTTCTCCTCACTCTTCATAAATTTCCTAACTAACTCAAGCTTTAGCATTAATGGTGAAGAGAATGGGAAATTAAAACTCCAAGCTCAAATTCAATTGCAACTCCATCATTCAACTCCAAATTCAAGTAGAAGATATTGGATTCAAGCTTTGGATTGCTTCTCCTTGCTTTCAAGCTTCATCTTCATAAATTTTAGTGCAAAGGTGAGATTTTTATCTCACAATTCTAGCCTATAATTATATTGGACTGTTGGGAATGATTCCCTATCATTTTTGCATGCATGTTAGCATTTGGTTTGGATTGGATTGGCAAAAACTCCAATTTTTAGCGTTTTGTTGAATTTTCTGCACTTGAGTCGTTCTGGCCATTTTTAGGTCGTTCGGAGTTAAGTCGTTCGTCCTTGAGTCGCTGAGTCGTTGGACCCTTGAGTCGCCGAGTCGTTGGAGCCTTGAGTCGCTGAGTCGTTGGACCCTTGAGTCGCTTAGTCGTTGGACCCTTGAGTCGCTGAGTCGTTGGAGCCTTGAGTCGCTGAGTCGTTGGACCCTTGAGTCGCTGAGTCGTTGGACCCTTGAGTCGCTGAGTCGTTGGAGCCTTGAGTCGCTGAGTCGTTGGACCCTTGAGTCGCTGAGTCGTTGGACCCTTGAGTCGTTAGGTCGTATGACCCTTGAGTCGTTAGGTCGTTAGACCCTTGAGTCCTTAGGTCGTTAGACCTCATTTTATCTTCACTAGGTCGTACCGTTTTGGTCGGGGCGCTGCCCCGCACCCCGCCGGGGGCGCTGCCCCCTGGACCCCCGCGACCTGACCGGGCAGGTCGAACCCCGTAAGCGGTGGCGTTGCCCCCGCACCCCCACCTTGGGGGGTTGCCACCCCCCTGGACCCCCCCTCCGTAGGCGATCTTATCTGAAAAACATTCAACAGAACTTGCTTTGTTGAGATGCTGAGTTGACCATTCTTCGAGACAAACCATCTCTGGTTATCTCGGCCACGTTTGGTCGTAGGGGAACTTCCACTTTGATGCTTTTGAGCCGATTTCCTTGGATTTTATTCACATCTCCGAATGTGATCTTTGTGATGATTGTTTCTACAACCTCTTCTGTAATTTGTCATTTTAAAAATATAAAGGTTTCAATACTAGTAGTAAATATCAAAACTCTTTTAACAAACAATTTCAACTCTATTTTTAATAACAAAGCTCTTTTCTTAAACCATTTTCCAATCTATTAGTATATACAAACCTTTACCTCACTCGGATGAGAAATCTAATTAAACGACTTAGTAAAACAAGTGCTATGAAACGCTTGCGTTCACTTCGTCGGTTAATTCCTGGACTTTTTCGATTGAACCTCTTGTGACAATTTTATTAGTGAAGATTTACAGTTTGTTCGTAAATATTTAAGTTAAGCAAGTGGTTATGGGACATGAAGCTAAACTTCTATATTTACTAGCTTAGTGTAATTGACACTTCTCGTTGATCATGACGATCATTCTGATGATTTAGACTAGCAACTGTGCGATGTCTCTTGTTGCGAGGTTAGACTAGACACCACTTGTGTGATTCCACTCACACATACCTTTTTGCTTTTTGGTTAGTCTGGACCTTAATCTGTGTGATTCCATTCACACATGTGGGGTATCTCCCCTTGGTCTTCGGACCGTCATGTGATAGGCCTCTTTCCCTTTTTATGATTTCTGGATTTCTCGTGTTGATTTCTGGAATTTATGTTATTGACTTGTTATGAGTACAAGTTTAGGGTATGATGCCCCCTTCGAATCTTTGAGAAGATTCTTGTGATATTGATTATCTCTTATTGATTGATCTTCTGTTGATCATTATTTACATACTTATAGTGGTATGTCGTTATGGATGTTTATGTTTATGCCATATCTTTTATGTTATATCATGTCATCTGATATTTATAGCTAGACTGATCCGTTTATTATTTTCTTAAATAATACTCGGATCAGACCGAGATGTTACAGGTGCTTCTGCTTGACTTCTTCCCAGGGATTCATCACTCTGACTTTTGGCTAACTGTTTAGATTAGCAGTTTTTGTTGTATACACTTGAGATATAGACTCATAGTTGTATTCTTTTGTATAGCACGTGTTGCTATTCTTTTGTATTATCGTGGATCTTAATGACCACTACTCTGATGTACACTTTCATGTGTTAGTTATATATTCATATCTTCTTCCGCCTTTGTGATATGGATATCTGTGACTGATTTGTGATATGATTATTTCTATGTTTGTTTCCGAAGATTATTTATAGCCACCGTGTGATAAGCAATTACATGGATGGTCGCTCCTCAACAGCCTTATTCTCCGTGCTAGTTGACAGCACTTCTCCGGAGTGTTCTTGGCTAGCGTGGGTATAGAGGTGGGGCGTCACAAACCTAATCACCGTCTTCAACTCTTCACGGTCTTCATTCGTAATCATTCAAACTGGATCGAAATGGTTTTCGGATAACTAAATCCGATCTCGGACTCTTCGAAACGATCAGCGCATTGTCCAATATTGATAGTCGGTTATTTAACTATCAATTAATCACACACAAGCAACCATCAAATAATTTCCACAAATTATTTATCTCAAATATCATTCAGATATAATTCTCATTCAATCCATTTGAAACAAATTTTCAAAGTCCTTTTATTTCCATGAAATCATCTAACTGATTTCTTATACATACTCACAATTGATTTATCCTCTGAAAATATTCCTATTTTCTCATTTCTTCCACAAAAATTCAATTTACACTTTCCTTATAGTTTCTCAAATTCACTTTCTCCATTTAATAAGATTTCTCATAAATCTTATCCCATTTAAATTAATTTGCTTAACATCACAAGAGGATTTTAATTGGATTTTAAAAACATTTTGAAAACATATAGATTTATAAAATAAGAAGTAATATAAAATATTAAAATTTATATCTAGTTATTTATAAGTTTCAAAGCTGGTTTTAGAAAACTTAGAGTTTATAATAAATAATAGCCAAACCTTCAAATTAACTAATTCGAAAATATTTTACATTCAAATAATAATTTATAAAAAGATTTATATAGTATAGTAATTTAAAATAGTCCTTTTAAAATAAATTATAATTTTAGAAAATCCAATATCCATTTATAAATGCCTCTTATCCATATTCACCTTTGGAAATATCTTACTATTTCCATCCAACAAATTTCATATCTCATTTATAAATTCCATTTATGAATTTATAAAATCTCTTTGGATTTCATTTATTATCAGATAGTTTGATTGAAAAATCTCATTTTTATAATTTATTTCTTTCTATAAAGTTCCATATTTTCCTATTTAATAATTTCCATTCACTATTAAATAAAATTTCCTTTTGGCTCTTATCAGAATTTCTTATTCATAATTCTTAATAGCATCTTCTTTATTTCCTAATAAATTTTCATTTCTTTCCTTATTAATATTTCTTTTTATTTCCTTAATAGACCTCCATTCCCATTTCTCAATATAATTTCGTTTTCTCTAATTCACTTATCGATTACAATATTCCTTCAAGTATAAATTTATAATTTAAATTCTCCAAAACTCAACTTTATCACCTTAAAGTTTAATTTAAGTAGAAAATATACTTTTATTTCTTTTCTTCATTCTCACTTTAAGTAGATTCAAATTTCAAATAAATATTTTCTATTTGAGTTTTATTTAACTTCTTCAAATTAATTTATCAACGGTAACAGAAATTTCAATTTTCAGCTTCTCTGTGATTCAACAGTTGATAATTCAATTATCTATAAAACCACCCAACTCAATATATCATCCTGTCACAGAACAGCATATATACGAAATAAAATAAATAGTTTTGAGGAATCCTGTTGGATCCCTTCAACCTGTTTCCCTGCATCCACAGATGTTAGCACAATAAAATAACAATTTCACTTCAATGTGAAATATTGCAGTACATGAGTTTAATATTTCTAACACCCACTTATTACGCGGCATAAAAAGTTTATTTAATTTTTCACAACTTCAACCGTCATTCATGCAATTCAACAATTAAATTTAAATTCAATAATTCAAATTTTAAACTTAACTGATTGAGATTAACTCACCTTTTATTTAATTGTTGCAATCCTTCTCAATCCAGATTTGTTTCCATATTTTTGACCTTGAATACCAATTGTATGAATTTTATTAATATTTGAACAATCACATGACAAATTTATCGGTGAATATTTTAATTGACTTACAATTTATTTAAGCTATTTATTTCCCAATTTAAACCTTATATACACAATTATATGATTTTATAAATATTTAAATTAATCGATCCCTAAATTTCCATTTTATAAATTTAATGAACTGATAATTCAAAATTGAATTTTATAAGTATTTGGAACAAATTGAACCATTTATTTTCATTTAATAAATTTAATTTACTAATTACTCGGTTTTAAACTAAAAACTTTGTCTTCTAAAAAAAAATCTTTTTATTAGCTGAATTAATTAAAACAAATTAATTAAACGAATTTTTGTTTTTCACCAGAAGTAAAATCCTAATTCACTGTAAATTTACAATTAAATCCTCAAATTTTAAATTTAAATATTCTGACTAAAAATAAAATTAAACCTTACTGAAACGCGGCGCCAAACCTTCACCAGCCGCCTCCGAGATGTCGTTCGACCACTGTCACGAGCTCCTGAGTCGCGCACATGATGTTGTAACCCATGATGCCTCATCTACACACCGCCCACGGCTTCGACTCCGCTATTATCAAGCCCTAGCAACCCCCAATACCTCACACTACCCTCAACCCTAAGCGGCGCCTCTGCGAGAACCAAGCCGAGCAACCCACGCACCGCCGCGTGAACGTCCACTGGCCGCACAGTGTTCGAGCTCCCTCTGCGAGCGCGTCAATCCAAGTCGCGCTTCGTCCCCTCCTCTTAAGTCGAATCGAGCCTACACCCAGCGCTTACGACCCGCCCCTTCCCTACTTCGATCAACTCGCGTGCGCTCGGCCACGAATGTCCTCCTTCCTCTTCTTCGATCAGGCACGCGCGCTCAAGAATTCCATCTATCTTTTTTTTTTATGCCGTGAATCGGCAGAAGGAAGAGAAGAAGGGGGAAAAATCTGATTGAACAAAAAAAATAAAAAAAAAAAGGGTTTCGCAAATGAAGGAAAGAGGGGGTGAGCTTCGCGAGTGGGAACACAAGGCTTCGGCCATGAATATAAGATTTTTGTTTTCTGAACGAATGTTTTAAACAAGAAGCATCGGGAATTTAAGAGATAAGAAAGCGTCTTTGAGAAGCTGAAGGTAAAAATACGGCTACGATTTGATGCAAGATATTTTGAATTTTAAAACGATTAATTATTTCCGAAGCGTTTTCCTCTCGTACGATCATACGATCACTCCAAAATTTACGAAACTTGAAATCCGGCAATAACTCAATATTACGGATCCAGCGCCACTGGTTTCATCGAATTCCGAGACTGTGCCTCGGAAGGCTATTTTCAATTGTCAATTTAAACGATGTAAATTTAAAATTGAACAAATGGTAGTTAAATTCAATTTTAATCCATCTATTATTCTCAGTATTATTAATATAAATTTTATAAGCCGTTAATATATTTCCAACAAGCTTATAATTCCAGATTTTAAGTAATTTACCCAATTGTCAACTACTATTTAATTTATTCAATTAATGATTATATTTAAATTCTGAGTTCATTTTATTTAATCAAACCAACTTTTCATATTGGAAACAAATTATATTTCAAATTAATTATTTAAATTCATTTTAAATATCACAAATTAACTGTTGAAAAAGCCGGGTCGTTACATTCCTCCCCCCTTAAAAGAATTTCGTCCTCGAAATTACTAGTTAGGAAGAATGGTCCAATACCCGTTATTATTACTTCACAATCAACAATTCAACATCCTACCAACTACTTTTTAAATAAAAGATGCATTACCCTTCTTAATAACCTTCTAAACTTTTTCCCTAGTTTCAAACTATACTATATGCTTAACTATTCAAGTTTCAATTTAAACTAAAATTTTGACTTATCAAAATTTTCTCAAAATTTTTCTAACACCCTAAATTCCCGAAAAATTTTGCCAGCGTCTCCTTTGCGCGGCTAGCTCGGTACAACTACAAAATGGCTCTACGGCCTCTCAATAACTCAAAGAAAACAAAAGCCCAAGCGGCTCAATCAAAATCCCAATCAATCTCCATATAGAAATTCAAACACATACCTTTTTGTCGGGCATTTCAATTTTATCTTGAAACCATCTCAATTCTCTTAATCCTTATATTACCTGCATAACCTTACACAGCAATATATCCAATCACAATGTACAAAAACATTTTATCGACATCCCTACAAATGTCAATATCTATTCATTCAAATATTGTCTTGGATTATATTTGAAATATCAATTCCCAATTGAGAATGCATTTTTCCTTACTTGAATTAGTATAAGCATCTTATGTATTTCTTATATTAATTTCCATCTCGCTACTTTAGTTTATATCCATTCCTACTCAATTAATGTTTCCATTTCTATATGAATTTAATTTATTTTTAACAATTCTCTTCTTTTTTTTTATATATATCGAATTCATATCATTATTCCAAATTAGTCTCATTAACTAATTTATTTCCATTTCCAATTTGAAAACGTTTGTCGTTAACAAAATTTCTAAAATTTCCAAAATTTTTCTAACTCCCAAAATTTCTGAAAATTTTTGGCAGAGTCCCCTTTGTACGGAGGAGATTTTGCAATTTGACAATAGATATAAATATATGTACATCGACCCACACGGTCGGAAAAACCAAAAACAGTTCATATTTCCTATTTTTATTGCGTAGGCGTACCTTATTTAGCATTTTAAGCAAGCGGCTTATTTAATTTTAGCATTTACGCGCCCAAAATCCCGCTATACAGTTTTCTGGTACCTGTACTTACTCAATTTATATACATTAGTAACATATTTATGAAAATTTATAGCATTGCAATCATTTAAACAACTACAACACATCAAAAACATAAGCAATGCAATATAAATAACTTCATAACAAATTTTTATGGTTTCCAAACTAATTCCATTTGTTTCCAACTGACACAAACACCGTTTGCATCCAACTTTAAATGGGTTACACACATTTATTTAACTCCAATTCATAATTATGCCCAAACAAACCTATTCTCCATTTAATTGATTTCTAAAATCAATTCCTACTTCTTATCAATTCAAAACCATATTTTATAAGCAATTATATGCGAATCAAGTTCTACAAGCAGGTAATAAGGTTTTCCAATTAAATCCAATTGCTTTTACTCGATTTATAACATCATATTCGATTCAGAATGATTTCCAATATCATTCTTTTATTCAATCCATTCTTAAAGCAAACTAATTTATATTCATGGCAATTCTATTCAAAAATCAAATTTAATTACTTTTATCATTCCATTTCTAATTTATTTATAAACCATATCTTTGCATTGATTTTATTCAACACCGTTTTTATTAAGCTCGACAACTTCAATGCTTAAAATTTAACAAACATGTCTCAAATTTACATGAGTCACACTTCATTGAATTTTGGACTTAAGTTAATTTACTTCAAATTATTTAATTTTCATAACTTAGGTTAATTTCATTTGTCTATAATTTCTTTTCCAATTTAATTTGATTTTATTCAAATCTCTTTCATTTACTTCTTAGCTCAATTAATTATTTATTTAAAAAAAAATTTCAATTCCCATGTTCGATTCATCCTCGAACTTATTTAACTCATTACAAGACCATTTTCACTTTATTTATACACAATTGAATTTTTGTTTGCACTTCTAACCATCATATTTAATCCAAATTCATTTTATTTACCAACCAATCCAAGTTGAATTTTAGATATATAGCTCAAGTTCTCTTTCCACCATTCACTTTATTTCCACTTTTATTCATTCACCATTCAACTTTTATTTAACCAATTCAAAGTTTATTCACATATTCAGGTTACTAATTTATCCCAAATTAGTTTATTTCCAATTTATAATTCAATACTTGATTTTTTAGCTTCAAAAATCTCTCCATTTAAATTTCTTTGGTTCAATTTTATTTTATAATTCAGGTTTGTATTTTCTATTCATTTTCCAAATTCAAATAATTCTATTTGACCTTTTTATTCCATCTTAATTTTATAAGTCCACTTCTTATTTATCTTCACACTTTCATTTATTTACCAGTTAACCATATTCCCATTTTATTTTAATCCGGGTTTATACATTTTCACTTAGCCAAATATATACTGTTATTTCAACGGCTCTCAATTCCTTTATAAGCTATCGAAGTCTTATTACATCAAATTCAAATTTCAATCAAAGTTCTCAATCCAATTAAATTTTCTATTCACTATCCAATCACATCCAAAATTTAAGGTACTTTACCCATCTATTTTATTCAATGTACTTCCACTTTCTTCGAAATCACCTTTCCATAAATTTTACATCTTCAGATAATTTAATTATTGCAACTGCTTACTTAAATTCATTGCAATTGGTTTTGATACTCATCTAGATTAAATCCCATGTAATTTAATTAGCTATTCTAAATTTGTTAAGATAACATCCAAGTCCAACTTATTCCATCAATACTTGATTTGGATTTAATTTGTAAATTCAAACTCTCTTTCTTTTAATCCAATTTATAATAATTGAGATTCATATTAAATTTGACTTACCATTCAATGGAATTTCTATTTATAACTCGTGTTCCATCACCTAATCCCATTTTTAATCCAAATTTCAATTTTATTCAATACAACTGAATTTTAATTTCAGTTTAATTCAATTTACTTCCATTCACATAACTTGAATTAATTTCAATCCACTTCAAGTTTTATTTCTCTTCTCAATTCATTCACATTCTAAATTTTTATTTACTCCCCTACTTTATTTATATTTATTTATTTATTTTATTTTTATATTTTCATCATCTCACTTCAATCACAACAAAATTTTCTTATTCATTAATTACATTTCAAAATTTTAATCTTAAATCCAAGTTAAATTCTCATTTCTAACCTTCACTTGATTCTAAATTCCAAAATTCAAATTTAATGATTTCCTAGGTTATATAAGCTATTTCGGATTTTAAAATCTCATTTGCCTACAATACTAGCATCCAAACATCCAAGTTATAATAATAATCTCAGAAAAATATTCCTTTTATATCAAAATATATTTTGGATGAAATTATTTCATTCGCCCACTTTTAAAAATCTTGTGTCGAATTGCTCTATTTAAGTGTTTAGAAACCCCTTCGATACAGTTTTCGAGGCTGTGCCGACGAAGGTTCATATACCACTCAATAAATCAATCAACGCAATATAAAACCATTTTATATTCACTAACAAATACGCGCTCATATCTATTAATACGCTCAAACTCATTCTAGAGTACCATCGACTCTATCTCTAATGAGTAATTTCCCAGCAGAGCTAAGGTTCTCGCTTAACCTTTCAGCTCTGATACCAAGTGTAACAACCCGAAATTTTCGAACCCGAAAACTCCAGATAGTTATGAAAAAGAAGAAAGGGGTAGAAGAAGAAGAAAAAGAAAACAATATCAGATTCTCACATCGCAGCGGAATAAAATATAATATATAGAATACAGTTTTAAATACAAGAAACTGTGCTGCATACATATACATACATACCATCATCAGAGTACATCAATCAATCATACAGAGACACTACTATAAGACCATACACAGCGGAAATAATAGGCAAATACGTAGATACGCTCTGTCACCAGCTCGTCTCCTGAGCTCCAGTATAAAACCTGAATCCTGTTTAACTCGGCCTGACCCGAGCATCATATAAAACAACACCCGAGTCAGTCTGGAATACCAGCGTGAGAAAATCACACTCAATTGGATTATTAAAGTTTCGAAAATCCTTTGAAAACAAAAGCATCTCGTAAGACCACGCCACAAATAAACATGTCGGGTTTTTACCTTACGATAGCTAAAACAATTTTTTTATAGAAATCCTCTGATATTATAATAGGGTCTATATACAACTACTTATAAAATAGCCGAAATTGTTACATCTATTAAATTCCAGCTACTAGCCACAGAGTGGGTAATACAAACAAAAACTCGTACAAGGCTCGTAGGGAGAATGGATTACCATCAATGGCTGGGCTACTGGGGTACCGTCCGTCACAGTACCTGGCCTAGATCAGAGTACCGAGGATTACTCCCTTCATCCCCTGCAACACAAGGCCGGAACCATTCCTTACTGAACAGATAAACCCCGTGGTTGGCGCGACCAACCACCCACTAAGCCAAAATAAAAAGGGACATCTAGACCGGGGAAATATCTTGTCCTGCTTGGGCATGACCCACCTAACCTTGCTGCACCTCCCCTGTTTTAGACATTCCCGATTGATGAGGCTTGAAGTTAAACGTTACCTTTTTAAGAACGCGTCACTTAGAATGCTCATCGTCCACCTGACGATGTTTTGAAAGCATTCAATCCATACAAGTTGCCCTGGGTTTGGACAAACCGAATCACCGTCTTCAACTCTTCACGGTCTTCATTCGTAATCGTTCAAACCGGATCGAAGTGGTTTTCGGATAATTAAATCTGATCCCGGACTCTTCGAAACGATCAGCGCATTGTCCAATATTGATAGTCGGTTATTTAACTATCAATTAATCACACACAAGCAACCATCAAATAATTTCCACAAATTATTTATCTCAAATATCATTTAGATATAATTCTCATTAAATCCATTTGAAACAAATTTTCAAAGTCCTTTTATTTCCATGAAATCATCTAACTGATTTCTTATACTTACTCACAATTGATTTATCCTTTGAAAATATTCCTATTTTCTCATTTCTTCCTCAAAAATTCAATTTACACTTCCTTATAATTTATCAAATTCACTTTCTCCATTTAATAAGATTTCTCATAAATCTTATCCCATTTAAATTAATTTGCTTACCATCACAAGAGGATTTTAATTGGATTTTAAAAACATTTTGAAAACATATAGATTTATAAAATAAGAAGTAATATAAAATATTAAAATTTATATCTAGTTATTTATAAGTTTCAAAGCTGGTTTTAGAAAACTTAGAGTTTATAATAAATAATAGCCAAACCTTCAAATTAACTAATTCGAAAATATTTTACATTCAAATAATAATTTATAAAAAGATTTATATAGTATAGTAATTTAAAATAGTCCTTTTAAAATAAATTATAATTTTAAAAAATCCAATATCCATTTATAAATGCCTCTTGTCCACATTCACCTTTGGAAATATCTTACTATTTCCATCCAACAAATATCATATCTCATTTATAAATTCCATTTATGAATTTATAAAATCTCTTTGGATTTCATTTATTATCAGATAGTTTGATTGAAAAATCTCAATTTTATAATTTATTTCTTTCTATAAAGTTCCATATTTTCCTATTTAATAATTTCCATTCACTATTAAAAAAAAATTCCTTTTGGCTCTTATCAGAATTTCTTATTCATAATTCTTAATAGCATCTTCTTTATTTCCTAATAAATTTTCTTTTCTTTCCTTATTAATATTTCTTTTTATTTCCTTAATAGACCTCCATTCCCATTTCTCAATATAATTCCATTTTCTCTAATTCACTTATCGATTACAATATTCCTTCAAGTATAAATTTATAATTTAAATTCTCTAAAACTCAACTTTATCACCTTAAAGTTTAATTTAAGTAGAAAATATACTTTTATTTCTTTTCTTCATTCTCACTTTAAGTAGATTCAAATTTCAAATAAATATTTTCTATTTGAGTTTTATTTAACTTCTTCAAATTAATTTATCAACGGTAATAGAAATTTCAATTTTCAACTTCTTTGTGATTCAACAGTTGATAATTCAATTATCTATAAAACCACCCAACTCAATATATCATCCTGTCACAGAACAGCATATATACGAAATAAAATAAATAGTTTTGAGGAATCCTGTTGGATCCCTCCAACCTGTTTCCCTACATCCACAGATGTTAGCACAAATAAAATAACAATTTCACTTCAATGTGAAATATTGCAGTATATGAGTTTAATATATCTAACACCCACTTATTACGCGGCATAAAAAGTTTATTTAATTTTTCACTACTTCAACCATCATTCAAGCAATTCAACAATTAAATTTAAATTCAACAATTCAAATTTTAAACTTAACTGAGTGAGATTAACTCACCTTTGATTTAAATGTTGCAATCCTTCCCAATCCAGATTCGTTTCCATATTTTTGACCTTGAATACCAATTGTATGAATTTTATTAATATTTGAACAATCACATGACAAATTTATCGGTGAATATTTTAATTGACTTACAATTTATTTAAGCTACTACTCCTACGACATCCATTTTGGATATATCCTCAGGATTAGTAGCGATTAGCCCTTGCACTTCACTGCTCCATCGTCGAATCCAAAATCGTTTTCACGAAACGTACTAACCGGATCGAAGTGGTTTTCGAGAAATAAATTTCGATCCCGATCTCTTCGAAACGATCAACGCATTTGTCCAATATTGATAGTCGGTTACTTAACTATCAATTAATATTCACAACATCCATCACACAATAAATAATTTTCCAAATTATTTATTAATCTCTAAAAATATCTTCACAAGATATATTATTTCTATTTTCAATCCTTTGAAAACAGTTTCAAACCCATCTTTCCTTTCTGAATAAACTTTCTCAATTTTTTCTATCTCCTCCGAAATCACCAAGCACAAAACTAGATTTTTAAAAATAAATTTAAAACACTTTTCTTTGAAATATACTTTAGAACATTTTTATTTTAAAACTACTTCAATGATTTAAAAAAAATACATACTATATGAATATTTGAAAATAATGTTACTTTATAAAATATAACTAAATTATTAAATCTTAAACAAACTACTAAGTCACTCTTTAAATAATTACCACTATAATAGATTAAAAGGAAAGACTTACTTCATAATTTAAATATTTAGAAATAAAACTTATATTTTAAAAAAAAATTACTTTGAAACGTACTTGGTTATCCAGGGAGAAGTTCCCACTTCAATCACTTAAATCAATTTTCCAAATTGATTTCAAATTTATCTCATTTGAAATAATTTTCTTTAATTGCTTAATTCATTTCAAAATTCATAAAGTATGGACTTAATTATTATGATTGTTATTTTTCCGTTTGATTCTAAAACTTTAACGGAAATATACAAATTCCATATTTTTCCCAATTTCTTCTTTATTCTTTTAATAATTTAAATCTTAACCTTTAAATAAATGTTTTGTTCTTAAAATAATAACACCGATTTTTTTACAATTCATTAACTTCCTGTTTATTCAAATTTTCCTTTTATAATCACGATTTATTTATTAGAAATTTAAAGTCACTTTATTTCTTCGCCAATTCATTCTTAAATCTATTCAAATTTCCTAAATTATTTTACTTACAATTTCACTTCTTTAATTTTCTTTTCCAAAATTCAATTTATATATTTCTGGTAATTCATTATTCCCAATTATATCCAATCGAACCATAACAATCAATATACCAATTATCAATAATATCAATAATATTCATCACAGAATATAAAATAATCACAACAAAGGGTATTAAACAATTTAAATAAATGTTTGAGGGATCCAGTTGGATCCCTCCAACCTGTTTTCCCTGCATCCACAGATATTAGCACAATATGCAATGCCACTTCCAAATATATATCACACTATCGCATATCAGTCAATCCAATCATTCAACAATTATTTAAATTTAATCATTTAAATCTAATTTTAACTGAGTGAGATTAACTCACCGTTATCCCTTAAATTTTGCAATCCACTTTATTCTCGATTGTATTCCACATTTTCAGACCTTGAATAAACATTAGATGATTGTATTAAAATTTGGACTAATCGATCAATTAATTATCATTTTTTTTTAGTTTAACTGATGATTTGGGTTTAAACTAAAAATTTAATACTAAACTAATTTTCCAAATATAAATAAATTTTTGTAACTAAAGTAATTTAATAAGTTAATAGAATTAGTAAGCCACCATAATTCCTTTCCCTAAAATCAATCAGTAGGTTTAATATGTGCAAGTAAATTTATCGTTTGAAACTATATATATTACCGTAAACTCTTTTTTTTATTATTATTTTTTTTTACTTAACTCACTGTATAAATATATATATGAAAATTACATAGGGAAAATACCTTTAACCCAGAATTGCAAATGAACTGCCCACCAAATCACGTTGCACGACACAGAACTACATCCCCACCTCTCTCTGCTATCCCCAGTGACTTCGCGACTGCGCGGCGCTGCCACATCGAGCTCACACGCGACTCGCCCCCTACCAGAGCACCTCGAAGTAAAACTGCGGCCCCCCACACTTTCGCGATTCGAACTACCAACCCTAACACGGAAGCGGCTCCTCCTCGACACTGTCTTACCCTCAGCGACTCCAGCTGATGCTCGAACTCTCACCTTGCCCACAATCGCGCCATGCCGCCAGCACGCGAGTTCGATAAATCACAGTCCATCTCCTCTTGAGCTCAAATTCCTATATAGCTCGGCCCCAAAAAAAATTGAATGAAATCAAAATCGATATGAAATTGGGGATGAGGAGAGGGCCGCGAATTTAGATTTGAGAAGGGAACGAAAGAAGTCTACAGGGTCGGCTAATTAAAGATTTTCGTTACTTAATTTGTTCGTTCGAACGTTGATTTGTGGTCTCCTCAGGCTTCGGCCATTATTTTGTTCTTTTGAACGAGATGGTTGTATTTTTTTTCTTCGTTTGATTTTTGACTGGAAGTTGAATTAAATGAACAAAGAAGGAACAGGTGTTAATCCCGTTTCACCAACGAGTTAAAGAGTCCACGAGATAAGAGCCCACAGCCTAAGAACTACGACTCAGGAAGCTTACGACCTACGACTTAAGGCAGCAAACAGTTCCAGAAGGACTTACGAGTTAAGCAGTCTCCGACTTAAGGCCTCCACGATTTAAGGCTTTTACGAGTTAAGGATGGCACGACTTAAGGAAATGAACGACCTACGACCTAAAACATGTTGCGACCTGACAATGGCTACGGTTGAACGGCCTAGGAAAGCACCGACTCAACTGATAGCGACTCACCTACTCAAGAAGGACTCACGACTCATAGAGATAAGCAACTCAATAGACCAACGAATCAAAGCTGGTAGCGACTCAGTAGATTACCGACTCATCTACTTAAGGAAGGTACCGACTCATTTGATAGCGACTCAGTCAGCTGACGGCTCAAAGGGTTAACGGTTCATAAAGAAAGCCGACTCAGTAAGTTGCCGACTCATCAAGACTATCGACTCATGGCTTAAGGAGCCTAACGGGTTAAAGCATTAACGACTCATTGAAAGGGATTGCCTCAGCGACTCAACAGATCCACGACTCATCATAAGAAACGACTCAAGATGATTGACGACTCATAACCCAGGATGACTCGACCGCGACTCAAAGCCACTGAGTCGTATTCTGTTACAACAATGCATGTCCTAGTAAGGGTTGACTCGCCAGCGACTCAAGACTCAACCTACAGATGAGTCGGTCGCGACTCAACCTGACTCGGCCACGACCTAACTTGACTCGGGGACGACTCAGCTTGAGTCGGTTGCGACTCATGACTTGTACGCAGAATTCATGTCTAGGCCTGCCTATAAATACGTAGCCACCTCCAACGTTCAAAGGACTTTTTGGTGACTCAATTTCAAGCACCATTACTCTGCCGAATTCCAGACTACTTCAACACTTAAAGCTTTTGAGATTCAAGGAACATCTAAAAGAACTTCATGAAGAAATCATCTACATCCACCATGGATTTGAAGATTTTTGTCAACATCGAAGTTTGAGCCACTTGTTCTAAGTCTTTTGTAATTCGAAGTGTGTTGTACTTGAGAAGATTTGTATCAACTTGTAACGTGATCATCAATAAAAGTACTTAAAGTGGACGTAGGCTATTCCCATAAGCCGAACCACTACAAAATTGCTGTTGTTTACTGCTTTTCTGCTATTACTTGCTTATAATTCTTTCCCGATCTATCGGGTGGTGCTTTCACAACTACACTTCACACGCCGGGGTGTTAGCGTTCAAATTTAAGCGTTAACATTTTTGGTGCTTTCACTGAGAACTGAACTCGGGACAGCTGTCATCATTGCTTCGCAGAGATTTGAAGAAAGAATTTCCTTAAAAACCAGAAGTATATCTGAGATTATGGCTCCTGGAAGGAAAAGTAGATCTATCAGATCTGGGAACATTCAAGAGGGAACCTCCGCTTCCCCTGTGCCTAATCTACCCACTCCGTCTGTTGGAGTTACAAAAGCGGAATTGGATGCTGTGATTCTAGGGCTAAACCAGCAGATAAACGCCCAAAATGCACAACTAGAGGCTCAAAGTGCCCAGAATGCTCTGATTCTGAATAAGTTGAACGACTTACTTGGGGCAAACAATCAACCGGCTGGTAATGAAAGGAACTATGCTGGCAACATTCATGATGTTAATGAAAGGAATGCTCCTGAAAGGCCTACTAGTCCCTTTGAGCAGGCAGTACCTGACGCCGGTGGATCTAGAACTCGGCATGATGAGGAATATCTTTCTGGAATGGTCCGGCAGATCATGAAAGAAAGTATGCAAAGAGTTGAAGATGAGAAGGAATGGGGTTTCGCCCCAAGTAAAACTCCGTTTACTGAAAAAATCTTGAAGGCGGAATTTCCAAGGAAGTTTGTCCCTCCGACTATTCCAGCTTACAAAGGGACAAGTGATCCGAATGAGTTCTTGTATAAGTATGATTGGCACATGACGGGTGCCAGGGCCTCCGATGAAATAAAGTGCCGATATTTCCCCGTATACCTGGAAGGCGTGGCTTTACTGTGGTTCACCAAGTTACCAGTCCGATCTATCGATCAGTTTTCAGACTTGACCAGAAAATTCAAGGAGCAGTTTAGACTATATGCTTCGAAGGCCAAGGATATTATGTCACTATCGAGTTTAGAGCAGAATCCTGGTGAGTCTATCAGATCCTTCTTGAACCGCTTCAATATAGCACTGGCTGAGGTGGACAATGCTGAACCACGAATGATATTGACTTATCTGATGAGGGCTATCGATAAGTCAAGCGAATTTGGGAAATGGTTAAATATGAAGGAGCCAACCTCTCTCGAAAAGTTCTACAAAAAAGCAGACGAATTCATTCGCTTGGAAAGCCGTCCTTTACCAGTAAAGACAGTGTTGGAAAAAGCAGAAGACAACACTGTCGCTCCACGCAAGAATGAATCGGTGGGGCAAAAAAGGGAGAATAGTAATGGGAAGAAACAGGGTAATCTGAAGAAGCCCCGATCCTTCAAGCCATCAGAATATACTCCATTATCACATACACCGGAGCACATCTACCTGGCCACTAAAGATTCCGTCGATTTCCCTAAACCTATCCCTTTGAGAACTGGGAGAAAAGCCATACAAAGTGGGAAATTCTGCCGCTTCCACAATCAACCAGGTCATGAAACTGATGAATGCCGCCAGCTGAAAAATCTGATTGAAGAGTTGCTAAGAGAAAACAAGTTGCAGCAATTCGTGAAAAAGAATAGCAACAATCCTGCATCGTCGAGTCAGGGGCAGCGGGCTCCTGTTCATCAGCCTGGGGCAGGAGAGAAAACTACGGGGCATGAATCTGGAAGGCCCGTTATCAATGTCATTTCAGGAGGACCTCACCCAGCTGGCAAAAGTTGGGGTGAGATGGAGAGATATTCCAGGGCTTTGAAATATGCTCCAGCCGAAGAAAACGTCTTTGTTCTAGAAGACACTACGCCCCTTAAACAACAGAAAACTTTCAGTGACGACATTATTTTCAGAGCCAGAGATTCCACAGGTATTGAAGCTCCTACTTTAGATCCCTTGGTCATCTCGGCTGGTATTGGACCAGCCATTGTCAGAAGAGTCCTCATTGACTGCGGAGCATCATGTAATATTCTCTTCAAGAAGACATTTGACCAGATGAAAATCCCTATGATCGATGTGCAAGCCTCATCACAGAAAATCGTTGGCTTCACTGGGGAGCCAAAGCAACCAGTAGGAACCATCGATCTGTTTGTAGAACTTGGGGAAGGAGAAAGGAAAGTGGTCCGAAAGCAAACCTTTGTGATCGTCGACGAATATTCTGCTTATAATGCTTTTCTTGGCCGTCCAACACTCGCAGCATTCAAAGCTATCCTAGCCCCGTGGTGCCTCACTATTAAATTTCCTACTGACAATGGAGTAGGAGTTATAAAAGGGGATCAAAATGCTGCGCGAGAATGCTATTGGACAGAGCTACGAGAGTCAAGAAAAAGGGAAATGGGAAAGGATGCGGCAACTCCAGTCCGCATCAAGGAACCATCTTTGTAGCAATTACAGAGCGGACCCTGCACTGGCGAGCACAGCGGGGCACGGAAAGAAATGGATCCCAGAAAAGCCAGTACAGGGGAGAATAGAGTAGTACCGGTGGAAACAACAGTTCCGGTACCTGTTGACCCAAAGGACCCAAATAAGGTGTTGAATGTGGGTTCGCAGCTTAATGTTTCGATTCAGAATATCTTGATATCTTTCCTGAAGGCGAATTTGGATGTCTTTGCTTGGACTCATGCCGATATGTGTGGAATATCCCCGGAAGTTGCGGTACACGCTCTGAATATTGACCCAAAGTTTACGCCAGTTAAACAGAAAAGAAGAACCCAGGGTCCAGAAAGGTCAGCAGCATTAAAAGAAGAAGTTGATCGACTAATGGAAAATAACTTCATCAAAGAATCTACATATCCGAATTGGGTTTCAAATCCTGTGTTGGTCAAGAAAGCTAATGGGAAATGGAGAGTGTGCATCGATTTTTCTGATCTAAACAAGGCTTGCCCCAAAGATTGCTTCCCATTACCCAGGATCGATCAACTGGTAGACGGAACTGCGGGACATGAATTGTTATCCTTCATGGATGCCTACTCCGGTTATAACCAAATCATGATGCATGAGCCGGATCAGGAGGATACAAGCTTTATTACAGATGTTGGGCTTTATTGCTACAGAGTTATGCCCTTCGGATTAAAAAACGCAGGAGCAACCTACCAAAGACTTGTTAATGCTATGTTCAAACCGCAATTGGGCAAAACTATGGAAGTCTATGTCGACGACATGTTAGTAAAGTCCAGGAAAGCAGCGGATCACATTGAACACTTAGCAGAAATGTTCGCAGTCCTCCGTAAATACAAAATGAAGCTTAACCCCCTGAAATGTACATTTGGGGTCGAATCCGGAAAGTTCTTAGGTTTTATTGTCAGTGCTAGGGGCATAGAGGCTAGTCCAGCTCAAATTGCTGCCTTGAAAGAAGTCAAAGCTCCTAGAACAAAGAAGGAATTGCAGAGTCTCAACGGAAAGATCGCCGCCCTGAGTCGGTTCATTTCCAAAGCTACTGATAAATGCATCCCATTCTTCGATGCCCTGAAAAAAGGAAAGAAGAACTTTGAATGGACTCCCGAATGCCAAAAAGCCTTTGAAGAGTTGATCCGTCATATGGAAACGCCTCCGATACTTTCTAGGCCAGGCAATGGTGAGGATCTTCTTATATACTTGGCAGTATCATCTCATGCTCTAAGTGCAGCGCTGATACGGGAAGACAAAAGGATTCAACATCCAGTTTACTATATCAGCAAAAGACTCACTGGGGCAGAGCTGAATTACTCCAAGTTGGAAAAACTCGCCTATTGCCTACTAGTTGCATCGAGGAAACTGAGGCAATATTTCCAAGCTCATCCTATCAAAGTACTCACTGATCAACCTCTGAAGCAAGTCCTGTTTCGCCCTGAAACTTCGGGTCGTCTTCTAAAATGGAACATTGAACTTAGTCAATATGACATCGCCTATCACCCCCGAAAAGCAATCAACGGACAAGCTTTAGCTGATTTCATTGCAGAATTCACAGAGAAAGATAATGGTGAGGAAAAAGCGATCAATGATTCTCCAATCCAGTGGAAGATGTATGTTGATGGCGCAAGAAATGACTACTGTTCTGGAGCCGGAGTGGTACTTGAAACTCCTGAAGGTCGATCATTATGTTATGCACTAAGACTGGAATTTCCTTCAACAAACAATGAAGCAGAATACGAAGCTCTTATTGCAGGTCTGAAAATCGCTAAAGAGCTAAACATTCGAGCACTACAAATTTTCAGTGATTCCCAGCTTATTGTATGCCAAGTCAAGAAGGAATTTCAAGCAAAAGGTGGAAACCTGCCTTCCTACTTGTCAAAGGCTTGGGAACTCCTATGTGAACTCGATCACTATTCAATAAGCCACATTCCTCGGGAAGAGAATATGAAGGCAGATTCCCTCGCAAAATATTCAAGTTCTGGTGAAGCTCAACTATTGGGATTGGTCCCTGTAGAAGTCCTTTCAGCGCCAAGTATAGACGAGATGGATATAGACTGGATTATGAATGTATCTCAAGAACAAGAGTCATGGATGACTCCAATACTGGATTACCTACTCAAAGGTTCTCTGCCAGAAAACTCGATAGAAAGACGAAAGCTACTAAGGAAGGCCTCCCGCTATGTGATTCAGGATGGCCGATTGTACAGACAGGGATTCTCAATGCCATTGCTTCGATGTGTATCCCGGGATGAGTCCAAAACAATCCTAGCTGAAGTGCATGGAGGAGAATGCGGTGATCATTCAGGTGGTCAAACACTAGCAAAGAAAATTCTCCGATACGGATATTTTTGGCCAGAAATTAACCGGGATGCCGCAGATTACTCCCGAAAATGTGACAAGTGCCAGCGATATGCCAAAATTCCTAGAGCACCTTCTACCGAACTCACACAGATGGTCAGTCCATGGCCATTTGCAATTTGGGGAATGGATCTCATTGGGCCGCTACCAACTGCTAAATCAGGGATTAAATATGCTATTGTTGCAGTTGATTATTTTACTAAGTGGGCTGAAGCTGAACCATTGGCTACTATCACTTCTAAGAAAGTGATAAGCTTCGTGACCAAGAATATCATTTGCAGATACGGTGTGCCTCAGAAAATAATCACAGACAATGGTACTCAGTTTGAAAGCGAGGAATTCCAGGATTTTTGCAAGCGATTCAAAATCCAGAAAAGCTTTTCGGCAGTAGCTCATCCGCAGGCAAACGGGCAAGTGGAAGCAGTGAACAAGATCATCAAATCAACCATCAAAAAGCAACTCGAAAGAGCAAAAGGTGGTTGGGTCGATAAACTACCACTTGCACTATGGGCATACAGAACTACTCACAAAACTGCAACTGGGCATACTCCTTTTTCGTTAGCATACGGATCGGAAGCAATGATCCCGGTTGAAACAGAGGTCCCTTCACACAGAAGAATCCATTTCAATCAAGCAGAAAATGAAAAGCTGCAACTTGAAGCGCTGGACCTCCTTGATGAAAAAAGAGATGAAGCTAACCTCAGAGTTGCAGCTCATCAGCAAAGGATAGCCAGACACTTCAATTCCAAAGTTCGTAAACGCAGCTTTGAAATTGGGGATCTAGTCCTGAAAAGAATTATGACCGCGACAGGTGTGTTTGGGCCAAATTGGGAAGGACCATATGTAATAGGTCAGAAGCTTCTCGACGGCACATTCAAGCTCACCACTGTTGATGGAGATCAAATTCCAAGGGCATGGAACAGCAACCACTTGCGTCCATACTTTACTTGAAAATTTTGTTGAAACATTGTAAAAAGAATTATGAATGTATGATTCTTGTAATTGAAAGCAATTGTGAAACTGATGCAAGTAAATAATGAAAGAATATAAAGTGGATGTAGGCCCAATTTCATGGCCGAACCACTATAAATCTTGTGTTCCTTATTATCATTATATGTTTGCTTTGTTTTCGATATAAAGATACATAAAATGTATTGCTGAAATGTCGATTTAAATTTTTGCGGACAATGGAAATGAAACTTGCGCATAATAAGACCGAGCGATTCTCACCATCATTCAACAAACAAATTTCAAGTCTCAAAGACCCCGAATTCAAATCCTAGATAGGAAATACTTCAATTGAACGGCTAATGATTTCGATAGAAACGAGCCCTTGCTGATAAATTGAGATTGTTTGAACAAACAAACATCCAATTAGGAAGCTAGTGCCCGTTCTCACGAACTCGCCTGGCAATGAAGTACACTTCCTTGGATTAAACAAGCCACTTGTGAGAGAAAGGGGAATGAAAACTTGAAAAGAAAAAAAAGAGGATCGTTGAAAAGGCATAAGCAAGTGAACAGAGGAACAACCAAAGCTACCATCAGCGGCACAAGTCCTCTTCGGAGGCGCAACTCTTCGGAGGATAAAAGACCTCTAATGGGTCATACGCCACAAAAAAGAAAGTTCTCTACTCAACAAAAAAGATTGGAGGAGTCATGACCCTCCAACCATGAGAGAGTAACTTCCAGGCGATGAAAACCCTCTTTGAGGCACATTTCACCAGGAGTTGAAGTGTTATAACCGCTCTTCGGAATTTCACTTCACCAGAGTTGAAATGTAAACAAAATAAAAGCCCTCTTCGGAGGCCCATTTCACCAGGAGTTGAAGTGTTATAACCGCTCTTCGGAATTTCACTTCACCAGAGTTGAAATGCAAACAAAATAAAAGCCCTCTTCGGAGGCCCATTTCACCAGGAGTTGAAGTGTTGTGACCGCTCTTCGGAATTTCACTTCACCAGAGTTGAAATGTAAACAAAATAAAAGCCCTCTTCGGAGGCACATTTCGCCAGGAGTTGAAGTGTAACAACCGCTCTTCGGAATTTCACTTCACCAAAGTTGAAATGCAAAAACAAAGACCTTCTTGAAAGCACACGTTTCACCGAGATTGAAATAAAACTTCCAAGTGTTGAAACGTGAAGAGGCTTTCTTCGAAGGCACAACTCTTTGGGGGTACACGTTTCACCGAGATTGAAATAAAACTTCCAAGCGTTGAAACGTAAAAAAAATCCCTCCTTAGAGGTACGACCCCCTCTCGGGGACACAATCAAAAAAAAAAAAAAAAAAAAAAAGACCTCTTTGGAAGCACACGTTTCACCGAGATTGAAATAAAACTTCCAAGTGTTGAAACGTGAAAAGGCTTTCTTCGAAGGCACAACTCTTTGGGGGTACACGTTTCACCGAGAATGAAATAAAACTTCCAAGTGTTGAAACGTGAAAAATCCCTCCTCAGAGGTACAATTTTGTATAAAAAAAATCCTCATCAAAAGCGTACTTTAACTTTCAAATGGAAAATGATTGTAAAAAGAAAAGAAGTTAAAGTACCCTTCAGAGGTCCGCTTTACCACATAGAGGAGTTCACTTGGTAAAATATGCACATAAGCAAAAGAGAAAAGTGATTTCTTCGAACGACAAAGCGTAAAAACTTATACGAAGGGAGTTGTACTCAATAAAAAATTTCTTTAAAAAATAAAATAATTATTCTTTAACAAATAAGAGTGCAAGTCCCCTCGAAGTATAAAATATTGCAACAAGCTTAAGGTATGGGGGCAACATGGTATAGTAGTATAGCTGCCTCAGTAAAGTAATACTCAAGTAACATACCATAAGCCCGCTGCAATACTATATAAACAAACTTGTGCAAAAATAAATAGTAAATGCATTCTCAAATTCAAACAGAAGTTTGTACAAACGAAGAATCATTTTATTCAACTATAATGCAGATACAGGTTTCAAAATAAAAGCGGGGGCCGGTACCCGCACAACTCTCGGCCAGTTCATACAAAAGGCAAAAAGCTAAAATCTTCACTTCTTTTTCCCTCCTTTGGACCCTTTACTCGGTCGAATAACCAGCTTTTCAGGTCGGCCAGTGGGTATAAGGGAAGTGGGAGAGGCAGGTGTAACCGGTTCAACTTCCGGCTCCTCTTCAGTGGCGGTGATTGTCTTCCCCCTCCTCTTTGATGTCCCACGCTTCTCTCTCCTTTGTGAGGAAGACTCACTCCCCGGAGTGACAAGTTTTGATAGAACAATGTCGTCAGAAGGAGTCCGTTCCGGGGAAATGTCACCTCCCTCAGGTCTCTCATCTTTCTGCTCCTGCGAAGCGATGGGATCATCCAAGCCGTGAAGAGCCTCTATTTGTTCCTCCTGTGATCCAGGTTGCGAGGCAGAAGGAGGCACCGCCTGAAGAGATGAAGGAAGGATGACCGGAGGAGTAGAAGTTTGAGCAGTGCTTGGTACTTTCTCTACAGAAGAAAAAAGGTTAAAGTCAGTAAAAAGAGGAGATGAGGGTTCACCAATGAAGTCAGTAAAGAGAGGAGATGAAGGCTCGTCAAGGTTGAGAAAATAGCCAAGGAGCTCGTGAAACTCATGTGAAATAAACGAGTAACCAGCTTGAGCAGAATTGACAGTAGCGAGATTAACAGTGAAGTTACCTGGAGAGGCTGGTTTCCTGATATCGACTTCATAAGCTTGCGCATCAGCGCTATCTTCGCCCTCGTCTCCACCTTGTGTGCTTGTAATATCAGCGGTAACTTTGGTGGGAGAAGCGAGATGGAAACTGGAACCAATAATGTCGATTTCAGACGAAGAAGGTGGCTGGACTAGAGTAGTTGAAGTGGTTTTCCCCAGCTGGTCCCCTTCCGTCACTTCGGTTCTTAGTTTGGCAAGTTGTTCCTTTCCCCTGGCGAGAGCAGCGCGAGCGTCTTCATCAAAATAATGCCTTTCCAGGGCTGGCTCGTCATAACCAGCACCTTCAGCACCAAGCATATCGAGGGCGGCCTCCCACACTTCAGCTAAAGTGATCTCATACTTGGGACCAAGAAAGGCGAGGCTTCCACGCCCCAAGACGCTATGCAAGTAGAAGTCGAATAATGTTGAGCCGAAGCTGTTTTTGGTCGCCTCATGAGATTCTTCGGCTGCGATTTTGCCGGCAACAGCCTCATCGCGCTCCCTTTCAGTTCTGGCAAGCTGAAGCTTAAGCATTTGTATCTCCGCCTCCTGGGAGTTGTTTTTCTTTCGAAGCTCAGCAATATCAGAGACATAGCCTTCACTGATTCTTTTTTGTGCCTCGAGCCTATCTTCGGCATCACTCTGACTGGCATGAGCATCTCTAACTTGTCTGAGAAGCACTTCTTCTTTTTGAGAGTATGAAGTAGAGGAAGCAGCAAGCTCATCTGTCAACTTCTCAACCCTTGCTTCGAGCTCCTCGTTGTAGGAAGTAATGCTCCTCATTTCAGTGTCGTGCTGCTCAAGGACCTTTTGCCACTCAGCCTTATCATTTTCCATGGTGAGCATGGCCTCTAAGTTGGCACGGTTAACTCTTTGAAGCTCATCAACAAGCTTCTGCCAGTTTGACATCCTCTCGATATCGAGCTTGACTGCATCAAGATTGCGCAACATAGCAGACTTGTCAATGGGGACCAAGTCTAGGTCGAATCTCATGCCCTTTAAGCACCATTGTGGAAAACGGCTTTGTAAAGTGGCTGGGCCAGGTCCCACTTGAAATTTAGGCCTGCTTATTATTGTCTGGATGTCCTCCTTCCCAAGAGCGGGAGAGTCGGAAGTAATGTCAAGAGGGGCAGGGGCAATAGGCTTTTCGGGAATAGTGGAAGTATGTCTCTCACCATGTCGGGCTCGTTTGCCTGAATCTTCAGCTACATGACCTTTTCCTCGGTCGTCGTGAGATTTCCTTTTGTGCGAGTCATCACTCCTCTGCAGAGAATCATGGTGCTCATCCCTATCCCTTCTGTCATAACGCTCTTCTGCATCCCTCCTTTCACGAGCCTTTCGAGCAGCCCTCTCTTCGTCAGACTCTCTATAGGAGGGAAAGTAACGCCGATAATCATATTGACCACGCCCCCCGTAGCGTTGGAAATCCTGATAATACGATCCGCCGCGTGTCATTGAAGAATCTGAAATAAGAAAAGATAAGCTTTAGAAATCTCTAAAGTATAAGAAGATAAGTGCATAAATGTGCTGGAAAATCCTTAGTTGTGTGTGAAGTGCAAGCTACTCGCGTTGGACTAACGAACCACTCCTCTGTTGGGGGGAAGTGATAGATTTCACTGTTGATGACAATTCTTGAGATGAAGGAGTTAGAGTCTGTTGGAGGGCAGATGTTGCTTCAATCGTCGGAGGTATAGCTTTACCATGAGCAGGGTCTTCTTTAAAGAGCTCTTGGGAAGTAATAATTATGTCACTTAAATCCCCAAAGACGTCATCACTGGCATGCCCAACCTGATTCCCTCCATCATCTCCTTTGTCAGCACTCTCCCTGGTTTGGGAAAGGGGCTCCTCTTCTTCTTCAATAATGGGAGCAATTGCGGGCTTTTCGGAGGGTCCCGTATCGTCTCTGGGAGTAGAGCACTTTACTAATAAGGTTTCTGCAGAGATTTCTCCTCGTATGTGCTCTTTAGTGGAGATCGGAAGATCAGGAGTTTTCACCGGAGAGTCAGGAACCTCCGTTGGAGCTTCACGAGGCCGAGTAAAGCGAGAGAGATGGAGGAGTCCGTATTGATGTAAAAGTTCATCGTTTAGCAGAAACTTTATGCTCCTCTCTTCTACCGGCACGGCATTTAATCTTTCAAAAATTTGCTTAAGACTTGGGTCCCTAGCAGGGGGTGGAAGTGCTAAAAACAAGAAAAGAATGAAATTAGCAACTGAGAGTTCAGATCTCGAGAAAGTTTCAAAACGGAAAAAGTAGAGACAGGAAATCTTACTTCCCACTCTCCAGATGGCATAAAACCCTGGAGGGCAGCGAACGAAGAAAAACTGATTCAAAAATCCGTGAGCGCTTTCGGAGAGATCAGTAATAAGTTTGCGATTTCGAGCGCTTCTTACAACCACGATGGAGGGATGGTCTTTAGTTTTTGTGAATGAGCAAAAATAGCAGATCTCCTCGAAGCTTGGTAACCGATCCAAAACTCTCCTGAATAGAACACATAACCCCATCAGAATGGCGTAGCCATTGGGATGTAATTGGAATGGAGAGATAGACAACCGAAGCAGGAACTGTTGGAGAAAGTCGTTAAAAGGAGGAATCGCCCCACTTAAGCACATTTGGCGATTGACTGCAACAAAGCCGTAGGGAGGATTGTCAGCAGTGTCATTTGGCCCCGGAAATAAGATGTCAGCATCATCAATGCCAAACTGGACGCGCAGTTGGTTAAATACCCGCTAATTCAAAGTTGTGGATGTTCTCTCCGGAGGGTTGTCTATAGGGATGGCTACTGGAAAGACATCTTCAGCCTGGCCCATCGGCTCTTCTTGATGAGAGGTCATTCTACACAAGCAACTGGATGTTCAAATGCGAAGGTGCACGTTTCCTAAAAAGTGTGAAGTGTCGTGCAAAGCTAATAAAAAATAATAATAACAAGCAAAGATAACTGGAATTAAACTGGTTGACGATTGATTGACTATGGTAATTTCGGAACTTGTTATTTAAAGCTCAAGCATAATATTAATGCGGGCTGGTCAGTTTCAATTGACTAATCCAGTGCTGCTTTAATATTCCACTTGAAATCGGTAGCACTTCGTTCACACGATTTATTTAAGTTAATCATCTATCATTAACTAATCTGTCGTTCGATGTGGGCAATCAATGACAGTATATTCGTCCCAGTTCTCTGTGAATGTTGTATTAACAGATTATTAGCTTACAAGTTGAAGTAATCTGTAAAAGAATGCAGCAAAGATCAACAGTTCAAAGTTCAAGCAAAATTTACAAGTGTTAAGTTGTCAACGACTCAAGAATTCTTTGTACGGGTTAAGCTAAGTCATTGGTTATTTGGATGACTCGGCTACGACCTAAGGAAAGTGAGGCAAGTTAAGTTAGGTTGTTCCAACTCTAAATCGCTGATGTTATAAGTCGGCAGTACTATGAGTCGTAAGTCAAAGAACAGGGGGAAGGCTCCAGATCGAAGCAACAAAAAACCTTCTAAGTTCTAACTCGGTTACGACTCATGGCTTGAGTCGTAAAACTTGCTAGGTCGGATTAAAAGTCAATAGTAAAGGCTACTGGATCGCATGGAAGCTGCTGAGTCGTACACGGCTTATGGTTTAAGTCGTGTACCGTTTAAAGGATGAGTCACGGGAAAGTAGCAAGTGCTGAGTCGTTCACAGTTTATGGTTTGAATCATTCACGGCCTATGGCTTAAGTCGTTCACGACTTATAGCTTGAGTCGTCTGTGGTTTATGGCTAAAAGCATTGAGTCGTGTACGGTTGAGATTGCAAGGTATTTCAGAATCAGTGGCCAAAAAGCAAAACCAACTAAGTCGTGAGATCCTAAGTCATTTCCTCAACCAGTCAACTCCTCTCTAACCCGTTAACCTGTTAAGAACTTCCTCATCTCCTCCGAACCCACGGGCCAGTCAAATCAAGACATTGTAATTCATCATCTTCTCCCCACATCATCAGAAAGCACCCAAAAAACCAATTCGAATCGCTTCAAGTGTACGGCGAATCAAATGCGATGTTGTAATCTAAAGGATCACAACAACAACGTAGCCAACAATGGTCAGAATCGTTCACAACTCAATTCAAAGCCCGAGTACGACGTACGACGGTGATTTGGGAACAAGAAGCGAAAATTTATGCCTTAGCGATGGTCGTGGTTGGATTGAAGTTCAGAATGACTTACGCGATGTGGAGGAAAAGATGGATTAATGATCAGTAAGCTCAGATTTGCTTTTGAGAGGCTGGAGAGTCTCTAATGGCGGATGCGTCTGCGAGATAAGAAGTGGGAGAGGAGAAACGACTCAAGCGTTTTTATACCTGGAGACACTGGAACTTGAATCGGCACGGGTTATGATGAGTCGAAGCGCACGACTTACGGCTTAAGACGTGTGCTTCGAGGGGCAAGTGTTAATCCCGTTTCACCAACGAGTTAAAGAGTCCACGAGATAAGAGCCCATAACCTAAGAATTACGACTCAGGAAGCTTACGACCTACGACTTAAGGCAGCAAACAGTTCCAGAAGGACTTACGAGTTAAGCAGTCTCCGACTTAAGGCCTCCACGATTTAAGGCTTTTACGAGTTAAGGATGGCACGACTTAAGGAAATGAACGACCTACGACCTAAAACATGTTGCGACCTGACAATGGCTACGGTTGAACGGCCTAGGAAAGCACCGACTCAACTGATAGCGACTCACCTACTCAAGAAGGACTCACGACTCATAGAGATAAGCAACTCAATAGACCAACGACTCAAAGCTGGTAGCGACTCAGTAGATTACCGACTCATCTACTTAAGGAAGGTACCGACTCATTTGATAGCGACTCAGTCAGCTGACGGCTCAAAGGGTTAACGGTTCATAAAGAAAGCCGACTCAGTAAGTTGCCGACTCATCAAGACTATCGACTCATGGCTTAAGGAGCCTAACGGGTTAAAGCATTAACGACTCATTGAAAGGGATTGCCTCAGCGACTCAACAGATCCACGACTCATCATAAGAAACGACTCAAGATGATTGACGACTCATAACCCAGGATGACTCGACCGCGACTCAAAGCCACTGAGTCGTATTCTGTTACAACAATGCATGTCCTAGTAAGGGTTGACTCGCCAGCGACTCAAGACTCAACCTACAGATGAGTCGGTCGCGACTCAACCTGACTCGGCCACGACCTAACTTGACTCGGGGACGACTCAGCTTGAGTCGGTTGCGACTCATGACTTGTACGCAGAATTCATGTCCAGGCCTGCCTATAAATACGTAGCCACCTCCAACGTTCAAAGGACTTTTTGGTGACTCAATTTCAAGCACCATTACTCTGCCGAATTCCAGACTACTTCAACACTTAAAGCTTTTGAGATTCAAGGAACGTCTAAAAGAACTTCATGAAGAAATCATCTACATCCACCATGGATTTGAAGATTTTTGTCAACATCGAAGTTTGAGCCACTTGTTCTAAGTCTTTTGTAATTCGAAGTGTGTTGTACTTGAGAAGATTTGTATCAACTTGTAACGTGATCATCAATAAAAGTACTTAAAGTGGACGTAGGCTATTCCCATAAGCCGAACCACTACAAAATTGCTGTTGTTTACTGCTTTTCTGCTATTACTTGCTTATAATTCTTTCCCGATCTATCGGGTGGTGCTTTCACAACTACACTTCACACACCGGGGTGTTAGCGTTCAAATTTAAGCGTTAACAACAGGCAAATTTTAGAAGGAACGAGAAGCGTATGATAGAAGATAAGGATGGAACGAATTAAAAATGGAAGGAGTGGCGTATAAGAGAAGACTTCTATTTTAATTAAATTAAATTTCATTGGATTAATATCAATTAGATTTTCGGCGCGTTTATATATCGTACGCTCACACAACAATCCCAAACACTACGAAATTTGAAATCTAATAATAATTCAATATTACGGACCAAATGAAACTGGTTTCGTCGAATTCCGAGACTGTGCCTCGGAAGGCTATTTTTTAAAATTCAATGTAAACAATAAAATTCCAAAACCGAACAAATCACTGTTAATTTCAATTTTAACGCTTCTATTGTCTTCAGTATTATCAATATAAATTTTATAAGCGTTCAAATTATTTTTAACAAGCTTAGAATTCCAAATCCAATATTTTATCTAACTTCAAATAATTTAATTTACTAATTTAATTATCAAATAAACTATGATATCCTTGATTCCAATTAGAATTGCTCTATTTAATATTTAAAATCAATTAAATGTTCCGATTTTAAATGCTTAAAAAATTTCGGGTCATCACATTCCTCCCCCCTTAAAAGAATTTCGTCCCCGAAATTACTAATTAGGAAGAATAATCTATATCCCGTTAACTATTCCCTCAACCAAACAGTTCAACATCTAACCAACTATCTTTTTACAAAAGACCCATTATTTTTCTTATTAACTTTCCAAATTTTACCAAACCTTCTATAGCTTTCACATAACTTACTTGATCAACTATCCAAATTACAATTTAAAACTAAATTTTGAATTATCAAAATTTTCTCAAAATTTTTTAACTCTCTAATTTTCCGAAAATTTTTGCCAGCGTCTCCTTTGCGCGGCTAGCTCGGTACAACTACAAAATGGCTCTACGGCCTCCCAAATCCAAAAAGAAAACAAAAAGGCCAAGTGGCTCAATCCAAATCCAAATCCCAATCAAATTTCATACCAAATTTAAATACATACCTTTTTGTCGGGCAATTCAAATTTATCTTCTGAATCAAAAACCAATTCTCTTTTCCCTTTTATAGTGTTTGCATATCCTACTTAGCACTAATATCCAATCACAACATTCCAAAAACATTTTATCGACTTTCTTACCAAATGTCAGTATTCATCCAAATATCAACTTAGAATATATTTGCAATATTCAATTTCCAATTAAGAATTGACCATTCCTTACTTAAGTTAACATAAGCGTGTTATATGTTTCTTTATTTATTTCCGTCTTACCACTTCAGTTTATATCTATTTCTATTCACATTGATTTTTTTCATTTCCATACGAATTCAATTTATCTTTAACTTTAAATATTGAATTATATTTTCCATCTAACTAATTCATGTCATTATTTTAAACTAGTCTCATATACTAATTAATTTTAGTTGCCAATTTAAATTCGTTTTGTTATTAACAAAAATTCTCCAAAAATTTTCAAAAAAATTTCTAACTCCCAAAATTTTCGAAAAATTTTGGCAGTGTCTCCTTTGTACGGAGGAGCTTTTGCAATTTGACAAAAGAGATAAATATATATACATCGACCCACACGGTCGGAAAAACCAAAAACAGTTCATATTTCCTAATTTTAATTGCGTAGGCGTACCTTATTTAGCATTTTAAGCAAGCAGCTTATTATTTTTAGCAAATAGCCCAACCCAAATCCAGCCATACGGCTTCCAGGTACCTGTACTTACTCGTTTAAACTTGTAAGTGCCAAATATAAGAAGTTTAACACATTTCACTTACTTGCAATAGTTAAAACATATGAATTCTAAAAGAAATTCACACCAAACATTTTTCCATAAGCAACTTCTACAATTTCCATGTTAATTCTACTGTTCCAATTTATAAACCATATTTATGCAATTTGAATGGTTTTCAATCCATTCGTATACAACCTCATCAATTTCAAATGGTTTTAATCTCAATCATTTACATTTAATTTATTTTTAAGCAAACTAAGCTCATAAGCTCATATTTAATTCAATTGCTTTCAAAATCAATTTATTTTACTACTCTCACTCATAGAATGTTTAATTACCCCATTTACAACAAACAACAATTTATTCCATGCAATTTGACGAGATTTAGGTGAATAAATAAGTATTTATGTTTTATAACCAATTTAAATTGATTACACTCAATTTTATTCTTAATTCTATTCCATTTCCAAATTTATTTATTCCAAACTATTTTATTTAGCTCGAAGACAATCCAAGCTATTTCATTTTATAACCATTTCTCAACTTATTTAAACCAACACTTCCTTTGGTTCTTATTTATCCCATCCATTCACTTATTCAATATAATTAACTTATCCACTCAATCCATTTCGAATTTTCCATCTTCTTAAATATTATTACAACCTACCCAGTTCTATTTTAATCCATATTTATTTTTACTTGATTTAAATTTAACCCAATATCATTAAACTTGGTTTAAGTTGAATTAAATTCAACTCTCTTCGATTTATTCAGCTTAAGTCAATTTATTTCCATTTGTTCAAATTTATACTTAAGCTCATTTTCATTTTACAAGTAAATTTCTCTTTTCAATTTAACTTGATCCTATTTCAATCCAATCTCCTTTCAAACTACAAATTCATTTGATTAGTTATTATAAATTTCAAATTTCCAAGTTCGATCCATTCTCAGTTCACTTAAACAATTTACAAGGTCATTTCAATTTTGTTATTTCTACATATTTGGATTTTATTCACAATACAAACCATTATTATTCTAATCCAATTTCAATTTTTTTTTCATTCGATACCTTTCCAAGTATATCTAATTTGTTAACACTTCAAATTAAATTTTAAATTTATATCTCAAGTTTTGAATCCACTATTCATTTTCAAATTACCATTCACTTTTAAATTACCATTCAATTTTATTAACTTACATTGCAATTTCATTCACAAATCAATTAATTAATTTCAAGGCCACTTTCAATTTTATTTTCTTCATCGACAATATAAGTCAAATTTAATTATAACTTGAGTTTATTTTCAAACCTCATCATAAACTCACAATTCAATTTCATTAACTAATTTATTAACAAATTAGTTCTCTCCTTTTTATAGCACAATACTTGATTTTATTTCCAAATATCACTTCATTTAATTTCCTTAGTTCACATTATTTTATAATTCAAGTTTGGATTTTTATTTATTTTTCAATTCATCAAAAATATTTATTTTGGGTTTTCTATCTCACCTTCGAATTTAACAAGTCACAACTTATTGTTTTATACGATTCCATTCATCATAAGCTTGAATATATTCATCTTTTATTTTATTTTTTTAACTCAAGCTTTCTATTTATTTATATCCCAAGCATATTTTTTTTGTTACCTTGGATTTTAGTTCTTTTATAAGTTATTCTAATTTATTTACTTCAATTGAATTCTCATCCCAACTCAATTTTTACTTTAACTCGGATTTATTTAACTCAATTCGATTTCAACTCAATTCGAATACAACTGGATATTCTTTCAGCTTATTCAATTAATTTCAATGCAGTCAAATTTTTATTTTCAAAACCAAGTTAATTTCATTTTCAACTTTCCTTTTTAAATTTAAATTCCAACCCTCAAAGCTTATATTCCATTTCTGATTTAAAAATCATCTCAATTTATAAGCTTACAACTTATCTCATCAGAATTTTATACACCCGGCTTTTGCTTTCAAATCATTTTGAAATCTCCAATATCCCAAATCACACTTCTCAAATTTTTAAACCAATCCTGGTTTTATTCCCAACAAATTTCCTTTGGAATTTCAAAAACAACTTGCTTTTCTAAACAAAATCAATTTGGTAGCATTTCTTCACTTAGAAATTCGAAAACGAATACTGATGATGCGGCCGTCATCATCAGAATTATTTTTCAATAATCCAAGTGATTTCAATGCTATATCACCTTCAAAATCCCTTTAAAACAATTTCCTTTTAGAAATATCCCAAAAACAACAATGCTACAATTTATCTTCAAAATACTTCCAAAATCTCCGGGGGTTTTTTTTTTAAATTTTCCAATCCTGCTTGAATAAATCTTTACTAAAATTCATTTACACAGCTTATGCTCATACAAATTCTCATGTGATTATATTTCAATTTATAATTTACATCCATAATTCATATTTATAAACTTTATTTTATAATGAATTTATTCCCTTAAACTTGGGTTATATTTACAATTCCTAGTTAAATTTTCACTTAACAATGATAATACTTAAATATTATTCATCCTAACAACCATATATTAGTAAAATAGTTTACAAAACTTTTATTTATATCAAAATACATTTTGGGTAAAATTATTTCATTCACCCACATTTAACACAATACCGTGTCGATTGCTCTATTCAAGTGTTTAGAAACCCTTTCGATACAGTTGTCCAGAATGTGCTGACGAAGGTTCATATGCCACTCAATAAACCGATCAACACAATATTAAAACAATTTATATTCACTAACAAATACACGCTCATATTTATTAATACGCTCAAACTCATTCTAGAGTACCATAGACTCTATTTTATGAGTAATTCCCACCAGAGCCAAGGTTATCACCAACCTATGCTCTGATACCAACTGTAACGACCCGCAAATCCGTACCCCTTGAGTCAACACTAGTCTACAACAATCAACTCAAGTTGCACAGAAATACGAACCATTTGGGTTTAAGAAGAAGAGGTAGAAGAAGAGAAAACAAAATCAACATCAGAATCTAACCATCGCAGCGGAATAAAATATAATAGATAGTAAATAATCTTTACTCAAAATCAAATATAACTGTTTACATACATTACATCATCAGAGTACATCAGTCACAGCTCACATCAATAACATACAATGGATACACAACAACTCAATAGCGGAACAATATGTATATACAAGTACGTGAGTACGTATCGTCATCCAGCTCGTCTCCTGAGCCCCATAGCATCATATCTTGTATCCTATAATACTCGGTCTGACCCGAGCATTACAGTTAAATAACACCCGAGTCAGTCTGGAATACCAGCGTGAGAAAATCACACCCAATTTATTATTAAAGTTTCAAAAATCCTTTGAAAACAAAAGCATCTCGTAAGACCACGCCACAAATAAAACATGTCGGGTTTTTACCTTACGATAGCTAAAACGATTTTTATAGAAATCCTCTGATATTATAATAGGGTCTATATACAAGTACTTATAAAATAGCCGAAATTGTTACATTATTAAATTCCAGCTACTGGCCACAAAAGTGGGTAATACAAACAAAACTCGTACAAGGCTCGTCGGGAAAATGGATTTCCATCAATGACTAGGCACTGGGGTACCACCTGTCACAGTACGGGGCCTAGATCACCGTACCGAGGATTACTCCCTTCATCCCCTGCAACACAAGGCCGGAACCATCCCTTACTGGACAGTCCCGAGTGAGATCACCCCGCGGTTGGGATCAGCAACCGCACCACTAAGCCGAAAAATAAAAGGGACATCCAGACTGGAATGACCTCACCCTGCTTGGGTGCTACCCACCTAGCCTTGCTGCACATCCCCTGATTTTCAGTCATTCCCATTTGATGAGGCTTGAGGCTATGCGTTACCTTTTTAGAATATATACCTTAGAATGCCCATCGTACACCTGACGATGTTTCGCAAGCATTCATCCATACAAGTCCGTCCCGGGTTCGAACGGAACCGAAGGCACTAATCCTACTACATCCATTTTGGAAATATCCTCAGGATTAGTAGCGATTAGCCCTTGCACTTCACTGCTCCATCATCGAATCCAAATCATTTTCACGAAACGTACTAACCGGATCGAAGTGGTTTTCGAGAAATAAATCTCGATCCCGGTCTCTTCGAAACGATCAACGCATTTGTCCAATATTGATAGTCGGTTATTTAACTATCAATTAATATTCACAACATCCATCACACAATAAATAATTTTCCAAATTATTTATTAATCTCTAAAAATATCTTCACAAGATATATTATTTCTATTTTCAATCCTTTGAAAATAGTTTCAAACCCATCTTTCCTTTCTGAATAAACTTTCTCAATTTTTTCTATCTCCTCCGAAATCACCAAGCACAAAACTAGATTTTAAAAAAAAAATTAAAACACTTTTCTTTGAAATATACTTTAGAACATTTTTATTTTAAAACTACTTCAATGATTTAAAAAAAATACATACTATATGAATATTTAAAAATAATGTTACTTTATAAAATATAACTAAATTGTTAAATCTTAAACAAACTACTAAGTCATTCTTTAAATAATTACCACTATAATAGATTAAAAGGAAAGACTTACTTCATAATTTAAATATTTAGAAATAAAACTTATATTTAAAAAAAAATTACTTTGAAACGTACTTGGTTATCCAGGGAGAAGTTCCAACTTCAATTACTTAAATCAATTTTCCAAATTGATTTCAAATTTATCTCATTTGAAATAATTTTCTTTAATTGCTTAATTCATTTCAAAATTCATAAAGTATGGACTTAATTATTATGATTGTTATTTTTCCGTTTGATTCTAAAACTTTAACGGAAATATACAAATTCCATATTTTTCCCAATTTCTTCTTTATTCTTTTAATAATTTAAATCTTAACCTTTAAATAAATGTTTTGTTCTTAAAATAATAACACCGATTTTTTTACAATTCATTAACTTCCTGTTTATTCAAATTTTCCTTTTATAATCACGATTTATTTATTAGAAATTTAAAGTCACTTTATTTCTTCTCCAATTCATTCTTAAATCTATTCAAATTTCCTAAATTATTTTACTTACAATTTCACTTCTTTAATTTTCTTTTCCAAAATTCAATTTATATGTTTCTAGTAATTCATTATTCCCAATTATATCCAATCGAACCATAACAATCAATATACCAATTATCAATAATATCAATAATATTCATCACAGAATATAAAATAATCACAACAGAGGGTATTAAACAATTTAAATAAATGTTTGAGGGATTCAGTTGGATCCCTCCAACCTGTTTTCCCTGCATCCACAGATATTAGCACAATATACAATCCCACTTCCAAATATATATCACACTATCGCATATCAGTCAATCCAATCATTCAACAATTATTTAAATTTAATCATTTAAATCTAATTTTAACTGAGTGAGATTAACTCACCTTTGTCCCTTAAATTTTGCAATCCACTTTATTCTCGATTGTATTCCACATTTTCAGACCTTGAATAAACATTAGATGATTGTATTAAAATTTGGACTAATCGATCAATTAATTATCATTTTTTTTTTTTAGTTTAACTGATGATTTGGGTTTAAACTAAAAATTTAATACTAAACTAATTTTCCAAATATAAATAAATTTTTGTAACTAAAGTAATTTAATAAGTTAATAGAATTAGTAAGCCACCATAATTCCTTTCCCTAAAATCAATCAGTAGGTTTAATATGTGCAAGTAAATTTATCGTTTGAAACATATATATTACTGTAAACTCTTTTTTTATTATTATTTTTTTTTACTTAACTCACTGTATAAATATATATATATATATATATATATATATATATATATATATATGTATGTATGTATGTATGTATATATGAAAATTACATAGGGAAAATACCTTCAACCCAGAATTGCAAATGAACTGCCCACCAAATCACGTCGCACGACAAAGAACTACATCCCCACCTCTCTCTGCTATACCCAGTGACTTCGCGACTGCGCGGCGCCGCCACATCGAGCTCACACGCGACTCGCCCCCTACCAGAGCACCTCGAAGCAAAACTGCGGCCCCCTACACTTTCGCGATTCGAACTACCAACCCTAACACGGAAGCGGCTCCCCCTCGACACTCTCTTACCCTCAGCGACTCCAGTTGATGCTCGAACTCTCACCTTGCCCACAATCGCGCCATGCCGCCAGCACGCGAGTTCGATAAATCAAAGTCCATCTCCTCTTGAGCTCAAATTCCTATATAGCTCGGCCCCAAAAAAAAATTGAATGAAATCAAAATCGATATGAAATTGGGGATGAGGAGAGGGCCGCGAATTTAGATTTGAGAAGGGAACGAAAGAAGTCTACAGGGTCGGCTAATTAAAGATTTTCGTTACTTAATTTGTTCGTTCGAATGTTGATTTGTGGTCTCCTCAGGCTTCGGCCATTATTTTGTTTTTTTGAACGAGATGATTATTTTTTTTTCTTCGTTTGATTTTTGACTGGAAGTTGAATTAAATGAACGAAGAAGGAACAGGCAAATTTTAGAAGGAACGAGAAGCGTACGATAGAAGATAAGGATGGAACGAATTAAAAATGGAAGGAGTGGCGTATAAGAGAAGACTTCTATTTTAATTAAATTAAATTTCATTGGATTAATATCAATTAGATTTTCAGCGCGTTTATATATCGTACGCTCACACAACAATCCCAAACACTATGAAATTTGAAATTCGATAATAATTCAATATTACGGACCCAATGAAACTGGTTTCGTCGAATTCCGAGACTGTGCCTCAGAAGGCTATTTTTTTAAATTCAATGTAAACAATAAAATTCCAAAACTGAACAAATCACTGTTAATTTCAATTTTAACGCTTCTATTGTCTTCAGTATTATCAATATAAATTTTATAAGCGTTAAAATTATTTTTAACAAGCTTAGAATTCCAAATCCAATATTTTATCTAACTTCAAATAATTTAATTTACTAATTTAATTATCAAATAAACTATGATATCCTGGATTCCAATTAGAATTGCTCTATTTAATATTTAAAATCAATTAAATGTTCCGATTTTAAATGCTTAAAAAAATTTGGGTCATCACAATCAAAGCAAAGCAAGATCAAAATCAATTTCCAGTTTATTTTAAAAAGCCTACGCTCTATTCAAAACAATATCCAGATGAGTAAACACTCTTTTCAAAAACTCAATCTAGGTATATACCTGATGCCTGTCATCTTTGAAATTATGATGTGAAGTATGTTTGCATGAATGAAATTATGCTTGTATGTATATATGCATGAGGATTTATCTGTATGCATGTCTGGACATATATATACATATATGTCTCTATTCTTGTTTATAGGTTTTTAAAACCTGTTCAAAAATTCAAATCATCCCACCTAAACAATTTTAGACTTTGATCTCTGAATGAAAAGTTTTTGTATGTGTATAACATAATTTTTAAAATAAAGATTCAAGTGAAAATATTGAGTAAATATTTTGAAAATGAAAATATACAGTGAAAATTTAATTCAAGTCAAAATCTTGATTGTCAAAATTTCCTAGTTTTGATTGTAGATTTGGATTCGTGCTTAGAAACCTTGATTTTTAACATAGATGTCACGATTTTTAAGTGTGTGGTTGAGGTGAATTGTGGAGATGAATGGTAATCGATTTTTCGTCGATTCTCGATGACCAAAGGGAAGATAGGATTTGGGCCTGGTGCTGAAAAAAGCCTGGGTAGAGCAGATCAACGGGAATAAGACTGGAAGGTTTAAAGTGCACCAAGGTGGCCAAACATCGACAATGTAGGGTTCAATGACCAGGTTTGGTCGATGATGTTTGAGAGTTAATTTCGGCGATGTGGTCGTATCGAGCTTGACCAGAGCAAGGGGGATTGTAGCGTAGGAACATGACAAGGCTTGAGGTAGGTCGGCATGAATTTTGGTGATCTGGGATGGTGGAACAAGGTGATTCATTGATCGGTCTAGTTTACAGTAGAGTGCATGACTCAATCGATTTCAAATTTCAGGAAAGTTCGAGGTTCTGGGTGATCGAATTGTTGGAGACGGTCGACGATGACTTGTGGATGGTCGCGGAGTGGGTCGGAGATGACCAAAATTCGTGTGCACGTGCACATGGATCTGGGCATGTCAGTATGTTTTGGGTTTGGGTTGCTGTAGGGTTGGGGAAGAAGGGTTGTCTCGGGTTGTTTCTCGGGAATGTTTGGTCTAGGCTCAAAGACAATCACGGGTTAAATGCGAGTGTTTTACTAGCAGCAAGTTTTTAAATAAATAAATAAAAAATCAAAGTTTAAAAAGAAAAAAGAAGAAGAAGAAAGAAGAGTTTGCTCGGGCAAGCTTCGGGTGAGACGCGAGAGAAAACTCGATGTTTTTGAGTTTGTCTCGGGTCAGGTTAAAGTATTAACCAAGTTTTTTAAAAATTTAAATAAAATAAGTTTTTCAAATTTAAATTAAATCAACTTTAAACACTTTCTTGGTTAATTCTTTCAAAATAATAAATTTTTATTCCTAGTTTTGGAATTAGTTAAAGGTTTAAAATAAATTATTTTAAATAAATTAAGTTAAGGTACTTTATTACATACCAATTATTTTAAATTTATTTTTAAGTTCATTTAAATCGGACTTAAATGGTAATTAAGTAATTAATTAAGATAAATGGTTTATCTTAAATAATGTTTTTTAAGTTAATGATAATTTATTTCCAAGGTTTATTTCATAAGATTTAGATGATATGATTAATTAAGATAAAGGGTTTATCTTTAATTAGTTAGGGTCTTGATTTATTAAAGGATAATTAATTAATGTGATTAATTTAAAGGATCATTAATTTATTAATTTAATTTATTTGGTGATTAAATTAAATTAATTAGGAATTAAGAAATTGATTAAGATAAATGGTTTATCATAAAATTAATTAAGATCTTAAGGTAATGGAAGGATCATTAATTGGTAATTTAATGATAATTACTTAATGAAAATAATTACAGGGTAATTAATTACTTAAAATTTAATTACTTAACAAAAGTAATTAAGGATAATTAATTAATTATTAAAGGATAATTAATTTATAATTAAAGGTTATTTAATTAATAATCAAAGGTTAATTAATTAATGTAATTAATTAAGGGTTAATTAACTTATAATTAAAGGTTAATTAATGATTAAGAGATAACTAATTAATAATTAAAGGATAATTAATTATGAATTTAAGGATAATTAATCACTAAATTAATGAAAGTAGTTATGTGATTAATTAATTCAATAATTAATTAAAATGGTTTGTAATCAATTAATGTTAATTAAGTAGGGTTTGAAAAGTAACTGAAGTAATGAATTTAATTTATTCGGTAATTAAAATTAAATTAATTAGGAATTGAACAACTAATTAATCTTGCTTATGGATGATTGGATTATATTGAATGACTTGAATTGTTTGATAACTCTGATATGTAATGTTCTATGATACGAATTGCTTTGGATTGAGTTGTGATTAATGTAAGTTATTTATCTGTGATGAATTTACATATTTATCAGTGAATGGAAAATAAGCATTATAGGATTATACCGCTTACTGATACTGTTATGCTAGGATTTATGATGGTTGTGATATTTTATTGTTACTTGCAAAACCCCTAGACAAAATATACACACGAATATGGATTTTTTTGCGGGAAATTGGTTAAGTCACAGGTATTTTGAATTTTAATATTATTCTATTCAAATTGTGAAAATTTTAAAAGTTGAATTTTGAATCCAAAATGGTTTCGAAGTGAAATTAGGTTAAATATGAAAAACTTTTGAAAAGGAAGTTTTCAAATTTAAATTATTTTGGGAATTTAAGTTTAACTCAAATAGAGCTTGCCAAGAGTACAGCAGTTCGTTAATTTTTGGATTTATACTTTAAAAGGCTATAACTTGAGCAAATTTAATCGAATTTTCCCGAAACGAAAGATCTTTGTTTTCAAATAGCAACAGCTTTCCTATAAAGAAAGAATTTTCGCTTTTTGTTGAAAAGATTTTGACTTATGGGTAAATCAAATTTGAAATGGAAATAGTTCTGAAAGCTATGAATGAGTCTATGTTTAAGACTTGGTAAACCTTATTTCAAATTAAAGAGGATCTTAAAGATGGATCTTTTGTTTAAAAGATTTAAAAATGGAAATTTGTTTAAACCATTCAAATGGAAAGGTTTTGAAAAATAAGGGCTAAAAAGTTGGGACTTAACTAAGACCCGAATGTATCCATATGTTTTAAAATAAGCGCTCATTATGCGGATAAGCCGGGAGGGGACATTAAGCCATAAAACTCATTCCGAATAATGATACGATGAAATGGTATAACATTTAAAGATGGTGATTGAAGACTGAGTATTTTCTAAAACGAAAGGATTATCTGTCGACTGCCTCTGCACTGAGTTGCTCCGGTATAAAGACTATCCGAGGTGATGGGGAGTCCGGACATGATTAGGGAATATACAAATTTGCAAGGACTTTTCCTTTAATTAGACGAAGTTCCTTTGGTTCCATTCAGAACCAGGATAGGCTTGTATGGATGTATGTTTGACATTACAATTTGAGATATAAATCTGGTTTCTATCAAATACATTTTTGTTTGGTAGCGGAGAATTTATTCCTAGCTTAACACCCTTCCCTGAGACGTACAAGCTCAGAGGTTATGTATTTGATGGTTACTAGTGATATATTCCCAATTTGGCAATGTGGCATGCTAAGTGCGGATCATTGTTTGATCAAAGCATGGCTTTCGTAAAAAGCGTAGCTTTATGGGACGAGACTTTATCGAATCTCACACCCCGAAAATGGTCGAAACAGGAAAGATGCAGCAAGGTTACGGGGGTTGCGCCCCTTAGGGTATGTGCATTCCCTTCTGGATAAAATGTGGTATCATGGTATGGAGCCCAGATATTTTACTTATGTGGTTGTTGGAATTTGTGGAATCCTGGGATGAGGGTCTGTTACGACCGAGGGATGGCATACTCATGACAATTAGTAACCTAGCTATAGAGTTAACCTGGCCTTATGTTGGCAGAAATCCGGTTAAGTTCCCGGGGCGTCCCTCTGCAGGCATACCCATTCGGAAAGGAAGTTCCTTAGCCTTGACCATTTGTTGGAAATCCAATCACCCAATACGAGCCATGTATGGTTTTAATTATAGAACCTGCCATCTAACATGGTAACTATAGTAGGCATACTATAATGGTACGTATGTTGGCTAAGATTTGTAGATGTTTTTCACACTATGTATTCATAATAATATCAAAAGGATTTTCGCGCATCAAGCATTTTTGATTGCTATAAGGAGAAACCTCCCCCAAGTGTGCGATTTCATTGTGTGTGTGCCGGGAGACCTTATGGTAGATTCATTTTCCAAAAATCATAGCGGATTTCTTTTTGTTCAAACAACTTTTTTTTTTGCTCACACCAGTCCAATGACTGACACGGAGTTTATTGTTCCCTTTCTAAACTCTAGGTGCCCATAATTTTCCACGCGGGAAGGCTCGAGTCAGGTTATTAGTAGATGAAGCTTTTGGAAGTCTGTGGATTTGGGATCGCATTTACTTCATTGCAGCATGATAGCTTTGGGTTTTGAGCTATTGGTTTGGAAATCTTTGGAGCTTTGGAGCTTTGGAATGAAGATGCAGTATTGCTCTCTTGGAAGTCCCTGTTGAAGATATCTTTCCGTTGTTGTTGCTCTTGTTCCCAGTTCTTTTATTTCTTTTTCATTGTTGTCTTTTGGGTCTGATATTGTTGGGCATTGTTATCAGCTTGTTGTATCCATGTTTTATCCATTTCGTGTATCAATAAAATCATTCTTCTTTGTTTTCGCTGTGTTGTTTTCACCTAATGTGTTATAAGCTCCGGTGAATCGAACTCCAACGTTTGAATCTCCAACATTCGAATACGGGTGATGTATTTGATGTTGATTTTTGAAGGTCAGAGTATGGGTCGTCACAGTTGGTATTAGAGCTAAAGGTTGAAAAGAACTTTAGCTTTGTAGTATAACTCATTAGGTGACTTATTAGAGATAGGGTCAAAAATGTTCTAGAATGAGTATCCCTAAGATATCTTGTCCGTATGCCTAAGTCAATTTAGTGCAAGAAGAGGACAAGGAAGGGGACAGGGGAGTACCACTACAAATGGTCGAGACCCTACAACAACAGGAACAACTTTTTCCATTAACCTCTTTTGATAATCATCCAATTTCAATCCTTTGATGGCTTCCTGGAAGCTCTAGGAGAAGCTTTGGCATGGTGGAAGACCATTACTTTGGTCGCTGTCGATGGTTGCAAAGCCTAGACCATCACATTTGTCAATTAAAAGGAGTTTTTGAAGATAATCTTCTTATTTATATTAAAATTGCCAGAGTTCTATTCGACACTGGAGCCATGCATAGTTTTATTTCCTAACAAACCGTAGGAGAGTTAAATCTTGAATCCAAATTCGTAGTCGAACCTATTTGTGTGAGAACCTGATAGGTGGCCCTGTGAATCTTTATTTATGTTGAAGAAAGGTTCCTATTTCATATTCACATCATCAGTTTCCTATCGGTCTTTTCATTTTTGACTTTAATGAATTTGAAATTTTAAATGGAATGAATTGGTTAACAAAATATGAAGCTAAATCAAATTGTATCAATAAAATGATTTCAGTCAATACCAAATTTGGAAATTTTGTTGTGATTTCTTATGTGGATCCAAGTCCGAAGAGGGACAAGCTAAAGTAGAGTTTAAATCCATACTTATTTGTCGAGATAAAAAGCGGTTAAGGAATAAAGTATTGAAATTATTAAAAGTACAATGGAGTGGTGATCCAAATGATTGTGCCTGGATGATTTTGATTCGAAATGAATCAGAATGATTTATAAATGTGATTATAAATTCTATATGATTTACAGTTAAGTTATTAAAAAATTTAAAAGTGAAACTTTTAAAGATTTCGACGATTTTGGATATCGCTTGAATTAGTCGACGAGTTAAAAGAGCCTTCCAGGGCACAGTCTCGAAATTCGACAAAACTAGTTCCATTAGATCCGTAATAGTAAGTTATTGTCGGATTTCAAATTTCATAGCGTTTGGATTTACCTTTTGCACGTACGGGTGAGAAACGCGTTGAAATAAAAATCGATAATTTAATATTTAAACTCGATTCAAAAAGCTATCTTCCACATACAATCAAATTGGGCTTTGAAACACGTTCCATTGTGTTCGGAATGTGGGTAAAACATTATGATCGCCTATCGGCATGCGTCGTTTGGAGATCGTTTGTAAAAGTTGTTTAAAATGAATTTAATATTAAAATATTATTTATAAACGCATATATATACACGTTTTCCAGTGAAACCCTAGTTGTCTTTCACCGGCCGCTACTCTTCTTTATTCAATGGCCGGAAATTCATGAATTTCTTTCTCAAATATCTCGAAATCCTTACACAATTAAGCCTCGATTTCTAAACGAAGATTATAGAGGGCTTCGAGATCTACGCATCCGTACGGTGAGTCGACGTGAAGATCGACGAGATGGCCAGAAATTGGCTGGAAAGGGTGTCGTTTCACATGCAATTTTCTATGCAACGCCATGGCCGAGCTCGACTAGACCTTCGGTGATGATGAAGTTCGCGATCGGCTTTCAATTGTTGGTATTGGATCGTCGCGAAGTGGAGTAGAGGAGGAGCGGCACTCAACCCTCGGGGGACGATAATGGGTACATTCGAATTATCGCGAGCAAGAAAAGGGTCTAGGCCTGATTTCGTTTTGGTATAATATATTATATAATAATAAAAAGAAATTATTTTAAGTTATAGTTCAAAGTATAAAAATTCATATCTATTGCATAAGTTGTCAGATTTCGACGAAAATAGCGGCGCCTGAATCGCAGCGACGCGATCTACATGCTGTAGCAGATCCGGAGATGTATGGAGCAAGCAAAAATTTTGGATCAAATCGAACGGTTCGATTTAATTTAAAATTTAAAACGCTCGTCGAAACTCAAGGTGAGTTAATCTCACTCACATCTGGATGCCGTTTAATTTAAATAGCTAATATTTAAATGTTTGATTAGCTGATCAGTTGAATGTGATAATTGTTATCAGATTGGATCGATATTTATTGGTTGTGCTAATATCTGTGGATGCAGGGAAATAGGTTGGAGGGATCCAACTAGATTCCTCACAATATAGAAATTATTTTCATAATTGATGATGTATTTCATTATATACTGTGATAGATTAATTTGGGAATTAAGCTGTGGTGTGCTTTGATTGAATAAGCGTAATCTGGCATTTTAAAATACAAAGGAAAATAAAATAAATTGGGAATAAAAAGGGAAATAAAAAGGGATTTTTAAGTAAAGAATTTAAAGGAATTAAATTTGGAAATTGGTTTGGAGTCTTTTAAAGTGTTTTTGAAATTTTGATTTAAAAGGAAATGTGAAATGAAAATTTATAAACTGGGTTTATAAATGAATCGAATATTTATCGGGGATAAACACTGAAAGTATAGTTTTCTGGTGGGAATTTCTATAAGAAGTACAAATTGCTTAAAAATAATAGTAAGATTGTTTTTAAAGGATGGGAAGTGTACTTTTCCTGGAAATTTAGTATGTTTTAAAGAAACGCTTTCAAAATATAAATGGGTAGTTTAAGATGTATTTTAGAATATTTTAGAAAGAAAATATTATTTTAATTGTTTAAAGTGTAAGTAAACATTTATTTAAGTAATTATGGTATTTAATTATCTTAAAGGTAAATTAGTATTATGTTTTCAAAATGAAATTTTATTAAGTATTTGATATAATAACTTTATATTAAAAGGAAATCTTTAATTTAAGTTACCGAAGAAAATTTTATAGATTTTCAAAAGTATATTTTGAATAAAGAGTTTAGCAACTTATTTTAAATAAGTTAAGTATATATATTATGGAAGTGATTTCCAGGAAATGGGAAATGTGTTAAAAATAGAAAGGAGTTTATTTTTAAAGTGTGGGAAGAAATTTACGGGATTTAAACGTAAATTTGAATTGAGGTAAATCGTGTAGGATTTATAAAAGATTCTTTGGTTTATTCTGAAAATGGAAGTGTAGTACCTTGAAAAGCCAAGTACTTCAAATAGATTTTTTTAGTAAAAATCAAAGTTTTAAATTTATTTTTAAAAGAATGTTTTAAGAAATTATTGTTTAAGTTGTAAAAATTTTAAGAGTAAATATTTAATAAATTAGTTATAGTAGTAGTTATTTTAAAGGGTTAATTAGTATATGCTTTAAAAGAATATCATTAACATTTATATTTTATAAAATAGTTTTATTGTAAAGATATTTGGTTAAAATTTTATTTGAAAACTAGTATAGGATTTCATAACTTTATTTTGAAATTTAGTATGACTTAACTTTTATTTTGAAGAAAAATGGTTTATATTTTATAAAGCAGTTTTATTTGAAAGATTTAAAAGTATGTATATATTTAAATTAAAGTATGTAAATATCTTTAATTTAAATTATTATAAATCTAAAGTATTTGGCTTGGATGTTTTCAGGGGAAATCAATATTTGAAAATTTATTCCATAAGGAGTGTGTGGTTTGAAACTGTTTCAAGGGGTTGAAAATGGAAATATGTCTTGCAAAGATATTTTAAGGATAATAAATAATTTAGGTAATTATTTATTGTTTGATGGATGTCTGTGAATATTAAATGATAGTTAAATAACTGACTATCAATATTGGCCAATGCGCTGATCATTTCGAAGAGACCGGGATCGGGATTAATTTCTCGAAAGCACTTCGATCCAGTTTGTACGTTTTCGTGGGAAAACCGAGTTCAGAGTCGAAGATGGAGCAGTGAAGTGCAAGGGCTAGTCGCTACTAATCCTAAGGATGATTCCAAAATATATGTAGTAGGAGTACTGCCTTCGGTTCCGTTCGAACCCGGGACGGACTTGTATGGATGAATGGTTTTGGAACATCATCAAGTGGACGGTGGGGATTCTAAGTGAAACGTTATAAAAAGGTAACGCTTAGCCTCAAGCCTCATCAACCGGGAATGACAGAAAATCAGGGCTTATGCAGCAAGGCTAAGTGGGTAGCACCCATTAGGGTGAGGTCATCCCTGTATAGATGTCCCTTTTTATTCGGCTTAGTGGTGCGGTTGCTGATCCCAACCATGGGGTGATCTTACTCGGGATTATCCAGTAAGGGGTTGTCCCGGTCTTGTGTTGCAGGGGATTGGGAGTAATCCTCGGTACGGTGATCTAGGCCACGTACTGTGACAGGTGGTACCCCAGTGCCTAGTCATTAGTTGAAAATCCATTCTCCCTACGTGCCTTTTACGGTTTTGTTTGTATTACCCACGATTGTGGCTAGTAGCTGGAATTTAATCATGTAACAATTTTAGCTATTTGAATAAGTATTTGTATATAGACACTATTATAATATCATAGGATTTTATAAGAAATTTTTTAGCTATCGTAAGGTAAAAACCCGACATGTTTATTTGTGGCGTGGTCTTACAAGATGCTTTTGATTTCAAAGGATTTTGAAACTTTAATAATCAATTTGGGTGTATTTTTATCACGTAGGTATTCCAAACTGACTAGAGTGTTATTTAACTATAATGCTTGGGTCAGATCGAGTATTATAGATTATAGGAAAGGATGTCGTGGAGCTCAGGAGAGGAGCTGGAGTCCAAGACAAATTACCGTATTTGTTTATATCCGCTGCTGTGATTGTTGAAATTGTCGGGCTGGTAATTGTTGTTTGTTGTGATACTCTGATGATGTAATATATAAAACAGATATAGTTTTCATTTTGTTTAAAGATCTGATATTATGTATTATTTTATGTTCCGCCGCGAATGTGAGATTCTGTTATTGTTTAGTTCCTTCTCTCTTCTACCTACTTTCAACTATCTGTCTTTTTCGGCACTCGATCGTCGGCATATTATACTGTGGCGTATTTTGTGTCGATATTCGAGGGTCGAGAAGGGTGGGTCGTGACAGATATTTAGGAATGTTTGGTTGAATGAATTGTTTGCTTTGGTTGTTAGTATGTGGCTGATATGTATGCTTTGATTGTTTGTGTTAACTCCGCTTTGAAAATAACCTCACAACCTAAAAATGGGACGACTTAACTGCTTAGAGGAGTAAGCAACCTAACACATGAAGCGACTTACAAGAAGCCAAGACCTAACGACTTAAGTACTTAACGACTTAAGAAGTGGATGACCTAACGACCTAAGTACTTCACGACTTAAGAAGTGGACGACCTAATGACCTAAGTACTTCACGACCTAAAGAGATAAAGTGGCAGCGGCCTAAGTACTTCACGACCTAAAGAGATAAAGCGGCAGCGGCCTAAGTACTTCACGACCTAAAGAGACAACGCGGCAGCGGCCTAAGTACTTCGCAACCTAAAGAGATAAAGCGGCAGCGGCCTAAGTACTTCGCGACCTAAAGAAATAAAGCGGCAGCGACCTAATGCTTTCACGACCTACTTTAAGTCGTTCACGACTTAGCACTTAGTGATTAAACCATGCCGCTTTCCACTAGGTCGTTAGAACCTACTAGTTAGTTTAGATGGCCAGGTGCGAACCAGTTAGGTCGTAACTCATATCCCCTAAACTTGCTGACGACTTACGACCTATCTTAGGTCGTAGCCTATGACCTACGACTTACTTTAAGTCGCTCACGACTTAAGGCCTATCCAGAATTTCCTATAAATACGGCCTAAGCTCCAACATAGAGAGGACTTTTTAGCTCATTCTCGAAGCGCCAATACTCTGCCATTTTCTCAACTCAAACAGCACTTCAAGCACTCCAAACACCAAAGACATTACGACAAACTTCAAGAGAAAATCTACATCATTCAACATGGATTCGAAAGATTATTCTACAATGAAGTTTGAACTACTAGTCTAAAGTGTGTTGTAATTGAAGAAAGTTGTATAAGTTGTACTTGAGTCAGCAATAAAGAGATTTAAAGTGGACGTAGGCTTGACTATAGGCCGAACCACTATAAGAACTGTGTCTTTTACCGCTTTACTATTAATTTCTGCTTATTTCTAATTCCCGTATTGACGGGTGGTGCTTTCACACTTATACTACTTACACCGGGGTGTTAGCGTCTGATTTTTACGTTAACATTTTTGGTGCTTTCACTGAGAACCCAACTCAGGATACTGTCATCATAGCTTCACAGAAATATGTGGAAAGAATCTCCCTGAAAACCAGAAGTCTATCAGAAATAATGGCTCCTGGAAGAAAGCGCATGTCTGTTAGATCTGACGATGTTCGCGAGACTACTGCAACTTCTCCTCCTTTAACTCAAAAGAACTCCAACTGTTGGAGTTACACGAGGAAAGTTGGATGCTGCGGTTTCTGGGCTATATCAACAGATGGAAGCCCAAAACAATTTGATGTTGGAAAGGTTGAACGCCTTGCTTGGAGCTAACCGTCAACCGGTGAATAACGAACCGAACTTGGCTGATAATCTTCATGATGTTAAAGAAAGATATGTTCCTCAGAGGGCAGCTGGCGCAGTCAAAGAGACACCTCCCCAAGTTGGCGGATCGGGACAACAGCCAACTTTCCGTGAGCGCCAGTCGAGGCAAACTTATGAGAAGATGGCCGATGCCTGTCCTACTGAGCCCCTTAATGATGAGGAATATTTCTCAGGGATGGTCCGACAAATCATGAAGGAAAGTATGCAAAGGGAAGAAGACGAAAAGGAATGGGGGTTCACTCCGAGCAAGACATCATTCACTGAAAGGACTTTGAAGGCAGAATTCCCAAGGAAGTTTGTCCCTCCTACCATTCCAGCTTACAAGGGAACAAGCGACCCTAATGAATTTCTATACAAGTATGATTGGCACATGACGGGTGCCAGAGCCTCTGATGAAATCAAATGCCGGTATTTTTCGGTATACCTTGAAGGAGTTGCTCTACTTTGGTTCACGAAGCTGCCGGTCCGGTCGATAGACTAGTTTTCTGATTTGACTCGAAAATTTAAGGAACAGTTTAGATTGTACGCTTCGAAGGCGAAAGATATAATTTCGTTATCCAGCTTAGAGCAGAATCCTGGAGAATCCAATAGATCTTTCTTGAATCGCTTCAACATAGCTTTGGCTGAAGTAGAAAACGCAGAGCCAAGAATAATCTTGACATACATGATGAGGGCTATTGACAAGACAAGTGAGTTCGGGAAGTGGTTAAAAATAAAGGAACCGAATTCGCTTGACAAGTTTTATAAGAAAGTCGATGAATTCATGCGCTTGGAAAGCCTCCAAGCACCGGCTAAGGTGATATCGACAGGGGCTGGAAACAGTAATGCTGCTCCGAATAAGAAGGAATCTGGTAATCAGAAGAGGGGAAACGACGGTCAGAAAAAGCAAGGAGATGCAAAGAAAAGTCGTCCCTTCAACTTCACCCCTCTGACTGATACCCCGGAGAACATCTACTTTGCAAACAAAGACACAGTCGAATTCCCCGCACCAGCTAAGCAGAGGGTAGGAGCGAGAGCTGAGAAAAGTGGAAAATTTTGCCGGTTCCATAACCAACCCGTCCATGATACTAATGAGTGTCGTCACTTGAAAGAGTTGATTGAGGAATTGTTAAAAGAAAACAAACTCCAGCAGTATGTGAAGAGGAACAGGAATGCTCCAATTTCGTCAACTCATGGACAACAAGTTTCTGTTCATCATCCCAGCTCAAGTGAAAAGGCAGCAGCGCATGAATCAGAAAGACCTGTTATTAATGTAATTACAGGAGGTCCTCACCCAACTGGCAGGAGTTGGGGTGAGATGGAAAGATACGCCTGTGCTTTGAAGTATGCACCGGCAGATGAAAGTGTTTTTGTATTGGAGGATGTTGTACCTTTGAAGCAGCAGGAAACTTTTCATGATGATATTGTATTTACAGCCAGGGACTCTATGGGCATTGAGGCTCCTACCATGGATCCCTTGGTCATTTCAGCTGGCATTGGGCCGGCTATTGTGAGGAGAGTACTTGTTAATTGTGGTGCTTCTTGCAATATTCTCTTCAAAAAGACGTTCGATCAGATGAAGATTCTGATGGCTGACGTTCAAGCTTCTTCGCAAAAGATTGTGGGGTTTACTGGGGAACCCAGGCAGCCGATTGGAACTGTTGACCTGCTCGTAGAACTTAGAGAGGGGCAGAAGAAGGTCATTCGAAGGCAGACTTTTGTAATTGTCAATGAGTTTTCTGCTTACAACGCCTTCCTAGGACGGCCAACTCTTGCGGCATTTAAAGCAATTCTCGCCCCATGGTGCCTAACCATGAAATTCCCTACCGACAATGGGATTGGTGTTGTTAAAGGGGATCAGAATGCGGGACAGGAATGTTATCTGATAGAGTTGCGTGAAGCAAGGAAGAGAGAGATGGGAAAAGATGTGGCAGCCCCATTCCGCATCAAAGAATCAACCTTGTAGCAATTACAGGGTGGACCCTGTACTGGCGAGTGTAGCGGAGCACGAAGAGAGATGGATTCCAGAAAAGCCAGTACAGGGGAGAATAGAATGGTACCAGTGGAAGTAACGGTACCAGTACCTGTTGACCCAAAGGACCCAAACAAGGTGCTGAATGTGGATTCGCAACTTAATGTGACAGTTCAGAATATTTTGATATCACTCTTGAAGGCAAATCTGGACGTATTCGCCTGGACTCATGCTGATATGTGTGGAATATCACCAGGAATTGCAGTACATACTTTGAATATTGATCCGAAGTTTACACCTATAAAGCAGAAAAGAAGAACCCAGGGCCCCGAGAGGTCAGCGGCATTAAAAGAAAAGGTAGATTGGCTCATGGAGAATGGCTTTATCAAAGAATCTACTTATCCGAATTGGGTTTCAAATCCAGTGCTGGTTAATAAAGCTAATGGGAAGTGGGGAATGTGCATTGACTTTTCAGATCTAAACAAAGCCTGCCCCAAAGACTGCTTCCCGTTACCCAGGATTGACCAGTTGGTGGATGGAACGGCGGGACATGAATTGTTATCTTTTATGGATGCCTACTCCGGATATAACCAGATCATGATGCATGAGCCAGATCAGGAGGACACGAGCTTTATCACCGATGTTGGTCTCTACTGCTACAGAGTCATTCCTTTCGGACTTAAGAATGCGGGGGCAACTTACCAAAGACTTGTTAATGCCATGTTTAAACCGTAGATTGGCAAGACTATGGAAGTTTATGTCGATGATATGCTGGTAAAATCGAAGAAAGCAGTGGACCACATGGATCACTTGGCAGAAATGTTCGCAATCCTCCGGAAGTATGGAATGAAGCTTAATCCTTTGAAATGTTCATTTGGGTTGGAGTCCGAAAAGTTCTTGGGATTCATTGTGAGCGCTAGGGGAATTGAAGCTAATCCTGGTCAGATCACCGCCTTGAGAGAAGTCAAAGCTCCTAGAACGAAGAAGGAATTGCAAAGTCTCAATGGAAAAGTCGCTGCTTTGAATCGGTTCATTTCCAAGGCTACTGATAAATGCATTCCATTCTTTGATACTCTAAGGAAAGGAAGAAAAAACTTTGATTGGACTCCAAAATGCCAGAAAGCTTTCGATGAGTTGATTCGTCATATGGAAACAGCTTTGATACTTTCTAAGCCTGACAATGGTGAAGACCTTTTTGTATATTTGGCAATCTCGTCTCATGCCCTTAGTGCAGCCTTGGTACGGGAAGACGTGAAAATTCAGCGCTCGGTCTACTACATCAGCAAGAGATTCACTGGGGCAGAGATGAATTATTCAAAGTTGGAAAAGCTCGCCTATTGCCTACTGATTGCATCAAGAAAATTGAGGCCATATTTCCAAGCTCATCCCATCAAAGTCCTCATCGATCAGCCCTTGAAGCAAGTCATGTTTCGTCCTGAGACTTCGGGTCGTCTTCTAAAGTGGAATATTGAACTCAGTCAGTATGACATCACTTATCATCCCCGAAGAGCAATTAATGGACAAGCTTTGGCAGATTTCATCGTAGAATGTACAGATAAAGGTGATAGTGAGGAAGAAGTGGTCTGCAATACCCCAACCCGATGGAAATTGTATGTGGATGGTGCAAGAAATGATTACTGCTCCGGAGCTGGGGTTGTACTTGAAACCCCTGAAGGACGGTGACTGTGTTATGTATTGAGATTAGAATTTCCTTCGACTAATAATGAGGCAGAATATGAAGCTCTTATTGCTGGCCTGAAGATCGCTAAAGAACTGAACATCAAGGCGTTACAGATTTTCAGTGATTCTCAGCTTATCGTGTGCCAAGTCAAGAAAGAGTTTCAGGCTAAAGGGCGAAATCTGCCTGCCTACTTGTCAAAGACCTGGGAGCTTCTTGATGATTTTGACCATTACACAATAAGCCATATACCCCGGGAAGAGAACATGAAGGCAGATTCTCTCGCAAAGTATTCTAGCACTGGTGAAGCTCAGTTGTTGGGGTTAGTCCCTGTAGAAGTCTTATCAACTCCAAGCATCGACGAAATGGAGATTGACTGGATCATGACCGTATCTCAAGAGCAAGAATCATGGATGACTCCAATATAGGAATATCTGCTCAACGGTTCTGTACCAGAAAATTCAAAAGAGCGTCAGAAACTGTTAAGGAAAGCGTCGAGATATGTAATTCAAGATGGCCAATTGTACAGACGGGGATTTTCAATGCCATTACTCCGATGTGTAACTAAGGAAGAAGCTAAGACAATTCTAGCTGAAGTGCATGGAGGAGAATGTGGAGATCATATAGGTGGCAAAACTTTAGCAAAGAAAATTCTCCATTATGGGTATTTTTGACCGGAAATCAATCGAGACGCTACAGACTATTCTCGAAAGTGTTATAGATGCCAAAGATTTGCCAAAATCCCGAGAGCACCTTCCACCGAGCTAACACAGATGGTTATCCCATGGCCATTTGCTATTTGGGGAATAGATCTGATCGGGCCTTTACTGACTGCCAAATCCGTAATCAAATATGCTATTGTTGCTGTTGATTATTTCACTAAATGGGCCGAAGCTGAACCATTGGCTTCTATTACCTCTAAAAAGATGATAAATTTTGTGACTAAAAATATCATTTGCAGGTATGGTGTGCCTCAGAAGATAATCACAGACAATGGTACCCAATTTGAAAGTGAAGAATTCAAAGGCTTTTGCAAATGATTTAAGATCCGAAAAAGCTTCTCAGCAGTGGCTCATCTGCAGGCAAACGGGCAAGTGGAAGCATTGAATAAAATTATCAAGTCAACCATCAAAAAGCAGCTGGAAAAAGAAAAAGGTGGTTGGGTCGATAAGCTGCCACTAGCACTATGGGCATACAGAACTACCCACAAAACTACGACTGGGCACACTCCATTTTCATTGGCATATGGATCAGAGGCAATGATTCCAGTGGAAACAGAAGTCCCTTCACACATAAGCGTCCATTTCAATCAAGCTGAAAATGACAAGCTACAACTTGAAGCACTTGACTTCCTTGATGAAAGAAAGGAAGAGGCTAGTCTCAGAGTAGCAGCCCATAAGCAAAGGATAGCCAGGCACTTTAACTCCAAAGTCCGCCAGCGCAACTTTGAGATTGGAGATCTAGTCTTGAAAAGGATTAAGACAGCAACAGGTGTGTTTGGGCCAAACTGGGAAGGGCCATATGTCATAGGCAAAAAGCTTCTTGATGGCACATTCAAACTCACAACTGTCGAAGGAGATTCAATTCCAAGGGCCTGGAACAGCAATCACTTGCATTTTACTTAAAAGCTTTGCTGAAATATTGTAAAAGAATTATGAATAAATGATTCTTGTATTAAAATCCATTGTAAAAGCCAGTGCACGTGAATAATAAGAAGTATAAAGTGGATGTAGGCCCAGCTTTTGGCCGAACCACTATAAATCTTGTGTTCTCTACTATTATGAAATGCTTGTTTTATTTCGATATATAAAATACTTTAAATGTATGGCTAAAATATCGATTTAACATTGCAGGCAACGAAAAAACAAAGCTTACCCATCTTGAAACCAAGTCATCCCTGACACCACTTAACAAACAAATGATAAGCCACAAAAATTCCAGATTCAAATCCTATATAAGAAGTGCTTTAGGCACAAAGTTAGGGATTCGATCGGAGGTAGGCCCTTGCTAGCCAATTGAGATAGTTTGTGTAAACAAACGTCCGGTTAAATAGCTTATGTCTACCCCTATGAACTCACTTAACTATGGAGTACACTTCTTTGGACAAGATGAACTACTTGCAAAATAAAGGGATGTGAGCTTGAAAATGACAACAGGGAACATTGACATGAACACATGTCGAAAAGACATGGGTGAGCAAACTGCGAACAACAAAGACCTCTTCGAAGGCGCAAGCCCTCTTCGGAGGCACAACTCTTCGGAGGATAAAGACCTCTAACGGGGCATGCCAGAAAATGAAAGCTCTCTTTCTCAACAAAAAAGATTGGTGGGAATGACCGGAGGCACCTTCCTAATTGGAAGGCAAGGCGCTTGTTCACTAGCTGAGACAGTTTGCGCAAACAAGCGTCCAAGTAGCTTGCGTCCGCCCCGTGAATCCATACGATGATCGGAGGCACCTTCCCAAGTGGAAGGCACAGGGCGCTTGTTCACTAGCTGAGACAGTTTGTGCAAACAAGCGTCCAAGTAACTTGCGTCCGTCCCGTGAATCCAGCCAACCATGAGGAAGCAACTTTCAGGCATACTCGGAGGCACACATTTCACCGAGATCTGAAATAAAACTTCACAAGTGCTAAAATGTGAAAAGCCCTCTTCGGAGGCACATTTCACCAGGAGTTGAAGTGTAAGAGTCTCTCTTCGGAGGTCCACTTCACCATAAGCTGAAATGATAAAAAGACCTCTTCGGAGGCACACGTTTCATCGAGATTTGAAATAAAACTTCACAAGTGTTGAACGTGAAAAGCCCTCTTCGAAGGCACATTTCACCAGGAGTCGAAGTGTAAGAGTCGCTCTTCGGAGGTCCACTTCACCAGGAGCTGAAATGCAAAACTAAAACTAAAAAGCCCTCCAACGAGGCGCGACAAAAAGAAAAAAGAGAGAAAGAAAAAGTCCTCATCAAAGGCACACTTTAGCTCTCGAAGGAAGATTGGTTCATCTGTTTTGAAAGTGCCCTTCCTCAAAAAACTAAAGTGCCCTTCAGAGGCCCGCTTTACCGCGTAGGGGAATTCACTTTGTAAAAGTGTATATATATATACACACAAAAGAAAAAGTGATATCTCCGAAGGTTGAAGCGTAAAAGCTCATATGAAATGAGGCATACTCTACTTTGAGCAGAATGATATTTCCCCAAGTATGAAATAATTATTCTCCAAAAAATAGGAGTATGAGTCCCCTCGAATTTGAAAACATTACAATGAGCTTACGGTATGGGGGAAATACAATATAGCTGCATTGGTAAAAATAACGCTCGAACAACATACCACAAGCTCACTGCAATATCATATAAAGAAACTTGCATAAAAATGAAGAATAAATGCATTCTCAAATACAGACAGAAGTTTGTACAAACAAAAGAATCATTTTATTCAACGTTATGAAAATTATATACATGTGCAGGTTTTAAAATAAAGGAAAGCGAGGGCCGGTACCCGCACAATCTCCGGCCAGAACAAGCAAAAAGCCAAAAGCAAGATGAAAAGCATAGAGACCAGGCCCATCACTTCTTCTTCCTATAACCCTTTGAGCCCTCGCCTGGCCGGATGACTAACTTTTTAGGTCGGGTTGTAGGAGAGGAAGGAGAAAGGGGTGCAATAAATTCTTCTCCTGCTTGTTCTCCACTACAAGAAGCTTCTTTCTTTTTCTTGGAAACTCCATGTTTCCCCTTCTTTTTTGAAGAAGACCCACTGACTGGTGTAAAAAGTGTGGTTAACGGTATATCATCAGAGCCAGTTTGTTCCGGGGTCTTCTCGCCTTCTTCAAGTTCTTCTCCCCTATGTTCTTGTGAAGCATTGGGATCGTCCAAGTCTCGAAGAGCTTCTATTTTCTCCTCTTGCGACCCTGGTTGAGAAACAGAAGGAGGAGTGACTCGGAGAGACGGAGGAGGAATAACTAGAGGAGGGGAAGTCTGAACAATGCATCGCACTTTCTCTACAGTAGAAGAAAAATTAAAGTCAGTATTCCTCATGAAAAGAGGGGATAATGGCTCATCGACACTTAAAAAATAATCGAGAAGCTCATCAAACTCGGTCGAAGCGAACGAGCAGTCCACTTAAGCGAGATCGGCATTGAGGTTACCTGGAGAAATGGGCTTCACGATGTCAACTTCAACGTTTAGTACTTCAGTGCTTTCTTGAGTATCATCTCCGTTATGGGCGGTTGCACCTTCAACGACAGCTTTGGTAGGAGGCGGAGAATGGGAACTGGAGCCAACAATATCGATATCGGCCGAAATTGAAGGTTGAACTGGATCGGTTGAAATTGCTTTTCCTAGATGTTCCCCTTCCGTCATTCCGACTCTTACTTTGGCAAGTTGCTCCTTTCCCCTGGCAAGAGCGGCGCGTGCTTCAGCATCTAAGTAATGCGTCTCAAGATCGGCTTCAGCAGAGACAGCACCTTCACTACCAAGCATGTCAAGTGTGGCTTCCCACGCTTCGGCCAGAGTTACTTCATATTTGGGGCCTAGAAAGGAGAGACTACCGCGCCCCAGGACGCTGTGCAAGTAGAAGTCAAATAATGTCGAGTTGATGTTAGTCTTCGTTGCCTCATGAGATTCTTCAGCTGCTATTTTGCCGGCAACGGCCTCATCACGCTCTCTTTCAGCTTTGGAGAGTTGAAGCTTTAGCATTTCGATCTCCATCTCCTGGGAGCTAGTTTTCTTCCGCAGCTCTGCAATGTCAGCAATATGGCCCTCACTAATTCTTTTTTGCACGTCGAGCCTATCTTCGGCATCCCTTTGAGCGGCATGAGCATCCCGCACTTGTTGTTGAAGCACTTTCTTCCTCTGAGAATAGGAAGTGGAGGAAGTGGCAAGCTCTTCTTTCAGTTTTTCAACTTCCTCTTCGAGCTTTTCATTATAAGTAGTAATGCTCCTCATTTCGGTGTCATGTTGCTCAAGAGCCTTCTGCCACTCATATTTGTCATTTTCCATAGTAAGCATGGCTTCAAGATTTGCACGGTTCACCCTCTGGAGCTCGTCAACAAGCTTTTGCCAACCCGACATTCTCTCAGTGTCAAGTTTGACGGCATCAAGGTTGCGCAACATAGCCTGCTTGTCGATCGGGACCAGGTCAAGATCGAAGCGCACTCCTTTTAGGCACCAGTTCGGGAATCGACTCTGAAGAGTGGCTGGGCCAGGACCAACTTGATATGGGGGCTTGCCAATGATTGTTTGGATATCAGTACGTGCCAGGGCAGGAGATTGAGATAGTACAGGAGCAGCAGGCTTCTTAGAAATCTCGGATGTTGGTTTTTCGCCATGTTTGGCTCTTTTACTCGTCTCTTCGGCAGCATGCCTTTTTCCTTTATCGTCACGAGATTTCCGCTTGTGAGAATCATCTTCCCTCTGGGAAGAATTATGTCGCTCGTCCCGTCTTTCATGGCGTTCTTCATGGGCATGCCTTTCACGAGCTTTTCGTGTGGCTCTTTCTTCGTCGGTCTCCCTGTAAGAAGGAAGATATCTCTTGGGATCAAAAGAGCCGCGTCTCCCGTAGCTATGAAAGTCGTCGTAGTAAGAGCGTCGCCCCATTGAAAGACCTGAAAATGAGAAAAGAAGCAAAGCTTGAGAATCTTTGAAGTAAAGTGCATGTGAGTGCATATAAGCGCTGAAGAATCCTAAGTGTGTGTAACGTGCAAACTACGGGCGTCAAATCACGAACCACTCCTCGGTTGCGGGGAGATGATAGGTGTTATAGCTAACTCTTGAGTCGACGGAGTCTGTTGCAAAATGGAGGTTGCTTCAACCGCTGAAGAGGAAACTCTAGCGGTGACAGGGTCGTCTTTAAAGAGCTCTTGTGAGGTGATAAATAGGTCGCTCAACCCTTCAAAAGGGTCATCTCCGCTCTGCTTGGCAAGACTTGTTTTCCCGGCTCCTCCATCACCAGACTTCCCTGAATGTTGGGGAGGTTCTTGAGGCTCTTCTTCTTCAATGACCGGGGCAAGTGCAAATTTTCCAAATAACCCCACAACATCAGTAGAAGTAGAGCACTTCACCAAAGAAGCCTCAGAAGTAGGTTCTTTCGGTATAGGCTCCTTAGAAGAAACCGGGACATCCGGTGTCTCTCCCGGAGAATCGGGAACTTCATGAGGCTGAGTAGAGCGGGAAGGGTGTAAGAGTCCGAACTGATGAAGGAACTCGTCTCTTAGCAAAAACTTGATGCTTCTCTCCTCAGCCGCCACAGCATTAAGCCTCTCAAAAGTTGTCTTGTGGCTAAAGTCTCTACAAAGAGGAGGAAGTGCTGTAAAAGTAGAGAATGAAGTTAATATTTAGCAATTCGGATCTCGAGAAGCTTAGAAAAGGAAAGTATGGGGATGAGCGATCTTACCCCCTACTCTCCAAATAGCATAAAATCCCTGGGGGCAGCGGACAAAGAAGAACTGGTTCAGAAAACCATGGGTGCTCTCAGAAAGATCAGTAATGAGCTTGCGGTTCCTGGCGCTTCCCACAATTATAATGGAGGGGTGATCCTTATTCCTCGCAAATGTGTATAAAAAGCAGATTTCTTCAAAACTCGGGAAACGGTCAAGCGTCCTCCTGAATAGAACGCATAATCCCATCAAGATGGCATAGCCATTAGGATGCAATTGGAAAGGAGAGATGGCCAACCGGCAAAAGAGTTGTTGAAGAAATTCGTTAAAAGGGGGAATAGCCCCATACAGGCACATTTGGCGATTGACAGCGACAAAGCCGAAGGGAGGACTATCAGCAAAATCATTTGGCCCAGGGAGAATAGCATCTGCTTCTGCAATCCCAAACTGAGCGCGTAACTAATTGAACACCCGATGACTCAAAGTAGTTGGAGTTCTTTCTGGGGGATTGACCAGTGGATCAGCTATTGGGAAGGCCTCTCCAGTTTGTTCTACCACTTCCTCTTGATGAGAAGACATTCTACACAAGGAATTGGATATTCAAATGTGAAGGTGCACGTATCCTAAATGTGTAAAGTGTTGTGTAAAACTAATAAAGTGACAAGTAAATATAACCGAAATTAAACTAATAAACACGTGTCAATTGTAAAATTTTAAGACTTGTCACTTTAAGTACAAATACAAGTGCAGTATTGGTGCAAACAAAACGGATTTAGTTGATTAACAAAGCTTTACTACTTCACTTGAATTTGTTGATTCACGGCATTTCATACAATTTCTCTAAGTTGATTAACCTTTTATCGACTAATCTGTCATTTGATGTGGGCAATCAGTGACAAGTATATTTGTCCCATTTTTCTGCAAGTGTTGTGTTTAACAAGTTGTTAGCATTAAAGTTGATTTAATCTGTTAAGAAAGCATAGCAAGGTCATGCAAGTTATCTCGGCAGTTCAAAGTTCAAGTTGGAAGTGCAATCAAATTCTATCAAAATTTTGAAGCTCTCAAGTTGTTCAAGTCCTAGGCCGTATGGTTTGAGTCAAAGAATACAAGGCATGGTAGTGTGCATCCAAGTCCTAGGTCGCTCACGCGATCTAAAGGTTAAGTCACAAAGCTTCAAATCAAGACAGTATAAATCCGACCAAGTCCTAGGTCGTCAGGAAACTAACACGACCTAAGAAGTTAAGTCGTGTGCAATTAAGGTCGCAAAAGTTCTTAGGTCGGTCAATTCGATAACCGTGCAAATCAACCAAATCGCAAGAATTTCAAGGTTGTCCAAAATCTGTTAGGTCGCTTCTGGTGATTATTCGGCAATTTCAAGTTATCTCCTTAACCCACTAACTCTTCTCCAACCCGATAGCCCGTTATCGCCTAAATAACGAAAATCCATCATCCTCTCCGCTAAGTCCGTTATTCATACCACCAGCTCACCCAACTCCGATTCGAATCATCTTAAATCCATCTCACTGCTTTGCTCCCATGAATCGCAACAACAGCATAGCTCATTGCGATCGAAAGTGAAGCGAGGCACACAAAGTTGGATTGGATCAGACGATAGGGTTTCGAGGTTCAAAGGTGATCGTGGTTGGATAAAAGTTGAATTCACTTACACGATGTGAGAGTAGGGATGAATCGACGGCTTGATTGGAGCAGATTTGCCTATGGAAACTCGAGAAATCGCTAATGGCAGAAAGGGTTATGGAAGCAGTTAAGTAAGTGGAAAGAAACGAGCTAACAATTATATAAGGCAGAAGCACACGACCTAAGCATGTTAAGTCGAAGCACCCGACCTACGACCTAGGCGTGTACTTCGAGGGGCAAGTGTTAACTCCGCTTTGAAAATAACCTCACGACCTAAAAATGGGACGACGTAACTGCTTAGAGGAGTAAGCGACCTAACACATGAAGCGACTTAAAGGAAGCCACGACCTAATGACTTAAGTATTTAACGATTTAAGAAGTGGATGACCTAACGACCTAAGTATTTCACAACTTAAGAAGTGGACGACCTAACGACCTAAGTACTTCACGACCTAAAGAGATAAAGCGGCAGCGGCCTAAGTACTTCACGACCTAAAGAGATAAAGCGGCAACGGCCTAAGTACTTCACGACCTAAAGAGATAAAGCGGCAGCGGCCTAAGTACTTCGCGACCTAAAGAAATAAAGCGGCAGTGACCTAATGCTTTCACGACCTACTTTAAGTGGTTCACGACTTAGCACTTAGTGATTAAACCATGCCGCTTTCCACTAGGTCGCTAAAACCTACTAGTTAGTTCAGATGGCCAGGTGCAAACCAGTTAGGTCGTAACTCATATCCCCTAAACTTGCTGACGACTTACGACCAATATTAGGTCATAGCCTACGACCTACGACTTACTTTAAGTTGCTCACGACTTAAGGCCTATCCAGAATTTCCTATAAATACGGCCTAAGCTCCAACATAGAGAGGACTTTTTGGCTCATTCTCGAAGCGCCAATACTCTGCCATTTTCTCAACTCAAACAGCACTTCAAGCACTCCAAACACCGAAGACATTACGACAAACTTCAAGAGAAAATCTACATCATTCAACATGGATTCAAAAGATTATTCTACATTGAAGTTTGAACTACTAGTCTAAAGTGTGTTGTCATTGAAGAAAGTTGTATAAGTTGTACTTGAGTCAGCAATAAAGAGATTTAAAGTGGACGTAGGCTTGACTATAGGCCGAACCACTATAAAAACTTTGTCTTTTACCGCTTTACTGTTAATTTCTGCTTATTTCTAATTCCCGTATTGACGGGTGGTGCTTTCACACTTATACTACTTACACCGGGGTGTTAGCGTCGGATTTTTACGTTAACAGTTTGAAATAAAAGCTTTGGGATTATCTTTTTCTTTCAAATTTCGAGGACGAAATTTTCTTAAGAGGGAATGTGTACTATCCCATTTTTATGTCAAATTCAATTTGGTAATTTATATAAATTTTTGGATTAAATTGTGAATTAATTTGAATTTTTCTAATATAAATAAGATATGTCTTTGTTATATGCATAAATAGATTGTAAGTAGAATTTGATTTAAAAAATTCAAAGATAAATATCTTAGTAAATAAATTGAATTTAAAAACTCTTTATTTTAAAACTAATAAAAAATTATTTTCTAATTATAATAAATATATATGTGTGTGTGTGTGTGTATTGTGATTTGGAATTTATATTTTGAATTCAATATAATAATAATTTTCAAAAGCTATTTAAAGGTTAAATTATAATATATATATATTTATATATTTATTTATTAGTGTATAATTAATTTTAAATCATATTCCTCAAAGTCATAATATATAAATAAAAGGTTTAATATTATTTTAAAATTTCACATGAAATAAATTTAATTTATATAAATATGTGTAAATATAAAAAATTAGAAAATTTAATATAAACATATATATGTAAAACTAATTGAAAATATAATACGAAAATTATATAAACATATAAAAAATATTATATAACATGCAAAATTACAAGTGTGGGTGTTTTAACAAGAAACCAAACAAGTGCAATCATCTTAACATGAAATTAAACAAATGTAAACCACATAATATGAAACTTAACAAGTTTAAACTAAATTACAACATGCAACTACAAGTGTCACCTTTATTTTATTTTAAAAAATTATTAATAAAAAGAATTACAAGATTATATAGATATATCTCTCTACCCTTACTCTCTTATTTTTCTTCGTCCTTCATTTTTAAAATCCTTCAAAACTAAAGGAAAAAAAAGAAACTCAAACTTGAAAGATTAAAACAAGTTCAGTTTCCAAATTCAAAACTAAAGCTTAAGCGCATGATTATCTCAACAAAAATCAAAAGCAAAACAATTAAACAATCAAAACCTGGAAACAAAAGCAAAGCAAAGATTTTAACAAAGCAAACAATCTTTGCCAAAAAAAACTAAAGCAAGCTATAGATCATATTCAACTCAGCATCAAAGCAAAGCAAGATCAAAATCTATTTCCAGTTTTCTTTCAAAAGCTGCTCTCTGTTCAAAACAATATCCGGGTGAGTAAATGCTCTTTTAAAAAACTCAATCAAGGTATATACCTTGATGTCTATGATCATCTTTGAAATTATAATGTGAAGTATGTTTGCATGAATGAAATTATGTTTGTATGTATATATGTATGAGGATTTATCTGTATGCATGTTTGGACATATATACGTATACATCTCTTTTCTTGTTTACAGGTTTTTAAAACCTATTCAAAAATTCAAATCATCCCACCTAAACAATTTTAGACTTTGAACTGTGAACGAAAAGTGTTTATATGTGTATAACATCGTTTTTTAAAATAGATTCAAGTGAAAATATTGAGTAAATATTTTTAAAATGGAAATATACAGTGAAAAATTAATTCAAGTCAAAATCTCGATTGTTAAATTTCCTAGTTTTGATTGTAGATTTGGATTCGTTCTTAGAAACCATGATTTTTTACATAGACATCATGATTTTTAAGTGTGTGGTTGAGGTGAATTGTGGAGATGAATAGCAATCGATTTTTCGTTGATTCCTGAGGACCAAAGGGAAGATAGGCTTCGGGCCTGGTGATGGAGAAAGCCTGGGTGGAGGAGATCAAAGGAAAAATGGCTGGAAGGTTTATAGTGCACCGAGGTGGCCAAACGTCGGCGATGTAGGGTTTAATGACCACGTTTGGTCGATGATGTTTGAGAGTTGATTTCGGCGATGTGGTCGCATCGAGCTTGACCGAAGCATGGGGGATTGCAGCATAGGATCGTGACGAGGCTTGAGGTAGATCGGCGTGAATTCTGGTGATCTGGGATGGTGGCGAAAGGTGATTCATTGATCGGTTTAGTTTACAGTGGAGTGCTTGACTCGCTCGATTTCGAGTTTCAGGCAAGTTCGAGGTTCTGGGTGATCGAATTGTTGGAGACGGTTGGCAATGACTTGTGGATGGTCGCAGAGCTGGTCGGAGATGACCGAAATTCGTGTGCACATGCACATGGATCTGAGCGTGTCAGTATGTTTTGGGTTTGGGTTGCTGTAGGGTTGAGGAAGAAGGGTTGTCTCGGGTTGTTTCTCGGGAATGTTTGGTCTAGGCTCAAAGACGATCACGGGTCGTATGCGAGTGTTTTACTAGCAGCAGGTTTTTGAATAAATAAAAAACAAATCAAAGTTTAAAAAGAAAAAAGAAGAAGAAGAAAGAAGAGTTTGCTCGAGTAAGCTTCGGGTGAGACGCGAGAGAAAACTCGGTGTTTTTGAGTTTGTCTCGGGTCAGGTTAAAGTGTTAGCCAAGTTTTTTAAAAATTTAAATAAAACAAGTTTTTCAAATTTAAACTAAATCGACTTTAAACACTTTCTTGCTTAGTTCTTTCAAAATAATAAATGTTTATTCCAAGTTTTGGAATTAGTTAAAGGTTTAAAATAAATTATTTGAAATAAATTAAGTTTAAGGTATTTTATTATAAACCTATAATTTTAAATTTATTTTTAAGTTCATTTAAACAAGATTTAAATGGTAATTAAGTAATTAATTAAGATAAATGATTTATCTTAAATAATGTTTTTGATTATTAATTAACTTAAAGGTTTTAAGTTAATGATAATTTATTTCCATGGTTTATTTAAGAAGATTTAAACTATATAATTAATTAAGATAAAGGGTTTATTTTCAGTTAATTAGGGTCTTGATTTATTAAAGGATTATTAATTAATGTGATTAATTTAAAGGATCATAAATATATTAATTTAATTTATTTGGTGATTAAATTAAATTAATTAGGAATTAAGTAATTGATTAAAATAAATGGTTTATCTTAAAATTAATTAAGATCTTAAGTTAATGGAAGGATCAAATTGGTAATTTAATGATAATTACTTAATGAAATTAATTAAAGGGTAATTAATTACTTAAAGGTTAATTACTTAATGAAAGTAATTAAGGATAATTAACTAATGATTAAAGGATAATTAATTTATAATTAAAGGTTAATTAATTAATTAATCAAGGATTAATTAATTAATGTAATTAATTAAGCGTTACTTAATTTATAATTAAAGGTTAATTAATTAATGATTGAGAGATAATTAATTAATAATTAAAGGATAATTAATTATGAATTTAAGGATAGTTAATCATTAATTAAAGGAAAATTAATGAAAGTAGTTATGTGATTAATTAATTCAATAATTAATTAAAATAGTTTGTAATTAATTAATGTTAATTAAGGAGGGTTTAAAAAGTAATTGAAGTAATTAATTTAATTTATTTGGTGATTAAAATTAAATTAATTAGGAATTGAACAACTAATTAAGCTTGCTTATGGATGATTGGATTATATTGAATGACTCGAATTGTTTAATATCTCTGATATGTAATGTTCTGTGATACGAATTTCTATGGATTGAGCTGTGAATAATGTAAGTTCTTTATCTGTGATGAATTTACATATGAATGGAAAATAAGCGTTATAGGATTATACCACTTATTTATATTGTTGTGCTTGGATTTACCATGGTTGTGATATTTTATTATTACTTGCAAAATCCTAGACAAAATATACACACAAATATGGATTTCGCGAGAAATTGATTAAGTCACGGGTATTTTGAATTTTAATATTATTTTATTCAAATGATAAAAAATTAAAAAGCTGAATTTTGAATCTAAAATGGTTCGGATGTGAAATTGGGTTAAATATGAAAAACTTTTGAAAAGGAAGTTATGAAATTAGAAATATTTTGGGATTTAAATTTAACTCAGATAGAGTTTGCCAAGAGTACGACAGTTTCGCTGATTTTCTGATTTATACTTTAAAAGGCTATAACTTGAGAAAATTTAATCGGATTAACGAAAGATTTTTGTTTTCAAATAATAACAACTTTCCTATAAAGAAAGAATTTCCAGTTTTTGTTGAAAGGATTTCGAGTTATGGTTAAATCAAATTTGAAATGGAAATAGTTTTGAAAGCTATGAATGAATCTTTGTTTAATATTTGGTAAACCTTGTTTCAAATTAAAGAGCATCTTAAAGATGAATTTTTTGTTTAAAATATTTAAAAATGGAAATTTATTTAAACCATTCAAAAGGAAAGGTTTTGGGAAATAAGGGCTAAAAAATTGTGACTTAACTAAGTTCCAAATGTATCCATATGTTTGAAAATAAGCGCCATTATTTGAATAAGCCGGGAGAGGGCATTAAGTCATAAAACCCATTTCGAATAATGATATGATGAAATGGGATAGCATTTGAGACGGTGGTTGAAGACCTAGTATTTTCGAAAACGAAAGGATTACTTGTCGATTGTCTCTGCATTGAGTTTTAAGTGATGGGGAGTCCGGACATGACTAGGGAATATTCGGATTTGCAAGGACTTTTTCCTTAATTGGACGAAGTGCCTTCGGTTCCACTCAGACCCAGGATGGACTTGTATGGATGAATGTATGACATTACACTTTGAGATAAAAATTTGGTTTCTATCAAATACATTTTTGTTTGGTAGCAGAGAATTTATTCTCTTAGCTTAACACTCTTCTCTAAGACGTACGAGCTCGGAGGTTATGTACTTGATGGTTACTAGTGATATATTCCCATTTGGTAATGTGGCATGCTAAGTGTTGATCATTGGTTGATCGAAGCATGGCTTTTATGAAAAGCGGAGCTTTGTGAGACGAGATTTCATCGAACTTCACACCCCGAAAATGTTCGAAATAGGAAGGATGCAGCAAGGTTACGGGGGTCATGCCTCTTAGGGTATGTGATTTCCCTTTGTAACGACCCATAAAATTTAATAATTAAAATTGGTTAAATTAATAAGATTTTGTAATTTAATTTAGAAAGAAATAAAAATCTTATCATTTATGTTGGAGTGAATGTTAGAAATTAAATGTAGCAATTGTAATTAAAATTAACAATTTAAAATGAAATTGCAATTAATTGAAATAATGTAAATTGTCATACTTGGTCATAAGTTTAATATAAGAAAACAAATATGAATGTTGAATTTGTGAATTATTAAAAAAATAACTAGAATGGAATTCAAATTAATATAATAATGGAAAGTGTATATTGTTGCATTTGGGTATAAAATTTAAAATAAGTAAAGAAAAGTAGGAATTTAATTTACCAATGGAATAATACATTGATTAATAGTAACTGAATGTAAATTAATGCAATAGGGTTGATGCAAGTTGATAAGTAACTAAACTAGTGCAATACCTATTAATTGAAACAAATTGTAAGGTTATAATTGATTCAAATTAGGGAATCCGGGAATAAATTCCAAAGTTATTAACTAAGGAAGTAATACGTAATAAATTGAATAAAATCAATATTATATAAGAATTGTAAGATATGTTTGTGAATAGTGAATTCATATGTGTAACTAAAAGTTATGATAACAATTGTTTTAAGTTAACCATTTATTTAGTCTATTAAATTAGAACGGGTAATCAATTGCAATAAATCTGAATTAAATGTTACGTTAATGTAAATTAGGGTAATAATTGGGAATAACGTAAATTTCATTCAGTGTTATGATAATTAGTTGAATATAACATACACTTTAAGGTTATGATAACAATTATTATAAATTACCTAATTAATTGGTCAATGAATTTATCGGAAATCAAGTTCATTTAAATGTCAAGTAAATGAAGGGTAAACAATAGGAACTAGGTATAGAGTAATAATGGACTTAGTATAAAGATTGAAACAAATCAAATCAAAGTTATTTGAAATTTATTATAATTAATTGGAACTCAAATTTTGATAAATGAATTTATTATAAACGAAATTTAATTTATTACGCTAATTGAAATGAAGATGGAAATGTGAGAATATTAATGCAATAGATTTTGAATCCAATATTTATTTCATCCATTAGCAATAATCAATTGAATAGTAGAATGAAAATAAATTTAATAGGATTTTTGGAAATAAATTTATAATTTCTGAATTTAGTGAAATTGTGGTTAATACTGAAATTGATAAATTTATCAACTCTAAATTGATATTTCAAATTGTTTAAATCATTAAATGATTGAGTAGTCAAAAACGATGAAATTTGTCAATTATCGAATTGAAGTCGAAAATTTGATTTAATTAATTAATTTTTTTTATTTATTTAATTAACTGGAAAAATAGCCATTTTGGCCACTGACTCGGATTTCGACGAAACTAGTTTCATCGGATCCGTAATGATGAATTATTGTAGGATTTTAAGTTCGTAACGTTCGGACTTGTCGTTTGATCGTACGGACTCGAAACGCCTTGAAATAAATTTAATTGAAATCAATTTGAAAAATATTTATTTTTGCATAACTTCTTCATACGGTGGAATTTTGACTTGAAACTTTTTCCATCGCATTTAAAATATTTTAAAACATCTATTCTGATATATGGGTTGACCCAATTTCGTTCCGTAGTCAGAACGGGCTTTTCGGGCCATTTATCGTTCAGCACGTTTATAAATCGGGTCCATCTATTCTATTTCAGTTTGTCTTTAAATACCCTGTTATAAACCCTAGCCTACCTCTATTCCTCATTTCTGTACGTTCTATTAGCTCCTCTTTTCAATGGCTGCAAACCCTAATTCCCAAATACAGTTTCAAATCAAATCCAAAGCCAAAATTTCAAACTCCTCAAAAAAATTCAGAAAAATTATATATCGGAGCTCTCGATGCATGCATCTCAGATCTGCAGTTTTTTTTTTGCATTTGAATCACCAATTGTCCAGAAATTAGAAGGCTAGTCACGGCCGTTCAATCGAGCACGATCACCCATGACCGATCATCGATTCGGTTGTACCTGTGTGAAGAGAGGCTAACGCGTAGTTCATCGGTAAAATTCGTATGGCAAATCGACAGTTGGATCTCGCACAACAATTCATTAGGGTTTCGTGGTTACTCATGGCGGTTGCATTTTTTTGGAACACGGCTCAACGTCGCGTGGACGCCGTCATCAGGGCGTCGCAGGCAGGAGCATGGGTGCGACCGGTCGCGCCGAACATCGAGGTCGCGTGCGACGAGGCGTTCGAGCAGGGATCGCGTGCATTTACTGTTCATGGCAGTTAGGGTTTCGAGGCATGCGTGTTCCTGGAGATAATTGCGTAAAGAAGGAAACGACGTGGCAGTTGATTGGGTAGGGCAGTGTTGACTCATTCTTTTTTTTACTTAAATCGTATTTCAATCGTACTGATGAGCATAACTTTTGCATATATGATCCAATTCACGCGCGGTTTTTTCCGCTAGGTTCGTATTGGAATTTCGAACATTTTAGCGTTGGTTCGGATGAATTCTAAGACTGTTGGAATTTTCGGTTTAAATTGGATTCAAATTCAATTTAAAATCAAAATGTGAGTGTTTTAACCCACTCACAACTTCTAAAATTTATTATGTTTGTTAAATTTAATTTATGTTGTGATTTTGATTTATTTTTGACTGTTTGTATATTTTTAAATCATCCTCTCGGTTAATTTCATTTATGTAAATTAAATCGTTATTTAATTTTTTATTGAATATAACTGCCTATTAATTACCTGTTATATATTATCAGTTATATATTGATATTGATTGATTGTTTTGGATGATGATTGTGATGGATGCATGATTTTATGATGGATGAATGGATATTTATTTATATCATCATAATCTGCACGTTCTTTACTGATTTGCCATTATTTTTCGGGATTACGGTTTGAAATAATATATAATCGTATTTTTATTTTAAATTACGGATTGAAATGATAAATTTCCGCATCACTTGACCATAGGGTAGAAAATTATATACAGACACCATGGTCTATATATAAAAATATTTTAAAAGGATTTCTATGGTTTTGCAAAGAAATATATAGTTTTATGAGATATTGATTCGGATATTGTATAAATGTTATTTTATATATAGTTAAATTCTTTGTTTTAAGCTATGTATAGAATTGTTTTAAGTATAAAAGAAGTTTAATAATAAAGTTTGATTTTTCTTAAGATATAATATGGTTAAAGTATTTATTTAAATTATATCGTATATAGAGTTTATATGGACTTAAATACAATTAAGGTTGGAAGATAAATATTAAACTGATTTGAATCAGATTATTTAAGAATTTTACTCAAACAAATTTGATTTAAAATTGAGATAAATGTGAGATTTTATGAAATTGAGTTTATTTGAGAATTAAACTCAAAAAAGGGTCGATGTGAAATTTATTAAATTTGGAATTTTAAAGGGCATAATTATTATAACTTGATTTTGGGGTCTAGGTGAATTAAATGACTATTTCAAGTATAAATGAATTAAAGGCAAGATTTAGTTATTCGTAATGTGTTTATTAAAATGATAATGGCTTTATTATGTAAAATATTTCAAAACTAAATAATAGAACATTGAAGTGTTGAATCGTAATTATCAACCTTAGTTTTGAAATTGTTTAATACTCAAAGTTTGAAAAATATTGAATTTGAAATGTTTTATCGAAATTAAAGTTCTTCGAAGTTATGAATTTCAAAGCATTATGTTTTAAAGGTATTAAAATTTCAATGTTTGGTTTCTAAATGTATAATTTGGAAGTGCTTTGGTTTTGAAAAGGGACATAATTGAAAAAAATTGATATTATTTTGATTTGAAATAAAATGATATCATATTGATTTAGTTTTAAAAATGGAAATGATATCGTATTTTTATGATTTTGAAATGAATATTACATCCTGGTTTTGAAATATATTTATTTAAAATGACCGTAGTGTTATAATAACGTTTGGTTGTTGAATAGACCAGGATCGAAAGTTGTCATACTCTCCGCCAACTCCCAAAACCACTTTAACAACCGTGTACGTGGTGGAGATTCCAGAATGAAGTAGGATAGTGGCGGCGTTTCCTTTGAGGTAAATACGTGGACCCGACTCCCGTGAGTTAGCATAAGGTAGCTAAAATAGGAGCGATTCTCGGGCCAATGAGGTCATTCCTCTGATCGGACACACTCCTTCGATATTATATTTTGATTTTGAGATTTATTTGGTGGCCATTTTTGATTTTTTTGATTTTGGGGGTGTGGCTCGAGGTGGGCAGTAGTAGCTGCTACGCGTTACCACCTGCCCGGATAGCAATTGGTATATCTACCCTGGCATTGCCTAGTTGTGCTGTGTCCCTATACTAGCGTGCCTTGTACGAGTTTGGTTTTCTCCCGTAGCTCGTGTAGTATCCTCTGGTGGCTGCCGATCAGGAGAGACTATGATATTGGATGGACTACTGGGACTATTACGTGTTAAGGGGAATATTGGGTCACTCCTTAACGCTATTTAAAAGTAAGTTTATTTTACTATAGACATTATTATAATAGCGAAATATTACTACATAGTAAATAGTTTAACAGATCCTTAGGAGATGTTAATCCCGAGCATCTCTTACGTTACTGTACTCACGTTAGACATTGGATAGGAGATGTCGAATCCCGTAAACATCTATGACGCCATTCTACTCATTATTCCTGTTGATTTAACTTACATAAGATCTTTTAGTTCTGACTTGAGTGTTTTGTCTTTTCAATTCGCTCGGGTCAGCCTGAGCATTTTAGGATTTGGAAGACCGTATTCTCGAGGACGAAGATGAAGATTTATTATTATTTGTTATTATAGTATTTCACTACATTCTCACTGTTCCACTACATTGTTATTGATTATTCTCGGGTATGTGTAACTCTGATATGTATTGTATAAGTAAAATCAAATGTTTTGTAAAACGGCTTCATGAACCGTTTGTTTGATTATTATATTTTATCGTTCCGCTGCAAGATTCTGTTTTGTTTTATTTCTTTCTCCCCTTTTTCTTATTCACCCCCATAACAATCCGCCCTTCTGTATGGTTTAAGTCAGACGTGTGCGGTGTTGGACCCCCCTTTCCCGAGAGGGGGCTGGGCTGTGTTTCCCCGACGGCCACCCAGTGGCGGCAGAAAACGAACTCGGGTAGGCTCCGCGCGGTTCGCGTTTTCTTGTTAAGGAATCCTCCCGAATGTTTATAATAGTTTGGATCGGTCGCCTGATGAAAGAGTAGTTGATCAACCTGATTTGGATTAGTCTCAGAGTAACCCCTCTACCCTAGCTAGATTCAAGTTCCCCTAAGTCTTCCTTCTTTACTGGGGAGAGCAGACAAAGAATGAAAAAAAAGAAATGATAAATAAGGACCGCTAAAGCGCTACCTCTTGAGACCAACCTCCTCTGACTAAGACTATAGGATGTTCCTGCGAATTATGACCTTCGCCCGGAATGTGAGCAAATATATCATGTCGATTGGTCAACCATACTTTGGCTATCTTACGTAGAGCTGAATTAGGTTTTTTCGGTGTGATAGTCAGAACACGCGGGCTCCCCGAACAGTACTATAAGAATCAGTACTGAACATTCCTCCTGTAATAGTACAAGCTCCCATAGCAATGACATATTTTGGTTATCGTCGATTCAAAACGTACGAAAAGGCAGGACGTTACATCTGGTATCAGAGCTTTGGTTTAGCAATAAACCTTAGCTTTGTGGGGTCTGACTTTTTTGCTATAGGGTAGTAATACCCTATGATGAGTCACTGAGTGTATATATATGAGAGAGCGTATTTGTTAGTGTTATAAAAAGGTTTTAATATTGTGTTAATTTGTTCCGTTTTGTATTTATAAATTCTGGTTGTTGCATGGGATGCTATGACATCAATAGAGATTTCTAAACACTTAATAGGACGGACCGACACAATATTTGTTTTGAATATAGGTGAATGAAATAATTTTGCCTATTATATTTTCTGTACATAAAGTAATAAGAACTTTTAAAAAGGTTATATTTGGTTGTAATATATTGGTTGTTAGGTAATGAAATTTATAAATAATAGTTGAAATGAGATTTAGAATAATATAAATGGAAATTGGGGATTTAGAACGTAAATTCTGGGGTTTTTAAAAAAAATTTTGAATGATTTTGGAATATAATAATAATAATAATAATATTTAGAAGTATTTTCTGATATAAATATTTCAATATAATTTGAAAATAATTGTTTTAAAAAAAATTTGAAAGGGATAAATTCCGTACTCCCCTCTCTGTCGCTGGAAAAAAATTTCGATGATGAGTGCACGCATCATTGACATTCATTTTCGAGTTTCGAAGTGGGAAGGCCACTGTAGTAGTTTACTGTAGATTTATTTTGATAAAAAAAAATATTTTTTAAACTGTTTAAAATACAATTGGATATATAAGCTGTAAGTATATACATTTATCTTTTATTTTAAAATGGTTTGAGATTTAACTCGGTATTTAGTTCTAAATTTTCCATTAATTAATCGCTTCAATTAGTGTAGTGAAATGGAACTTAACTAATAATTGAAACCTCTAAATGAAATAAGAAATGTAATGCTAAGTTATAAATGAGATAAAAAGAAAGTTGAAATTGTAATCTTATAAAACGAAAGATATAATTATTGAACATTTAATTAATTAAAAGAAATAAGATAAACTTGTATGATTTTAATTACATTCTTAAAGGCATATATATATATAACTTACCAAAAGATGTAAAAATTTGAAATGTTAATAAGGAAACGTAATGGATATTATACAAGTAAAGTTTATGTAATAGGAATTTTAAGTAAAATTCTTTTATAAATAAGAATTTGATGTTGTAATTGTGTAAACTTAAGTATGACTGAAAGGTTGTAAAGAAATGACAATAAACATAAGTAAGGGCTGAGGTTATTTATAATAAAAATAGGTAGAAGGAGGAATACTGTAAATAAATGAAATTAAGTAGTGAATGAATGAATGTAATGCAATACAAAGAAAACTATTTGATATGAATAAATAAAAAATGAAAATCTGCAAGAAATAAATGTGAATTAAAAGATAAATCATTATATGAATAAAAAGGAAATCAAACAATAAATGCTATGAAATTGAAAATTTTAACTTGATTTATTGTTTGGAAGTGTTGTTTGTTTGGTTTATGGTTGTTTAGGCAAGGATACTTTAATATTTTCTGAATGTATGAATAATCTATTTAGCTTCATCAGAGACTGTTGAGTAAATGGTGTGATTAGTAGTTTATTTTACATTCTGTACAATATAAAGTTTTAAAACCTAACAACTATTTTTTTGTTTGCTATGGATATATGGATGGTTGATTTTATTTACTTCATATGATGGTTGTATGCCTTGTTGCAAGTGATTGTTGTTGTTCGTTCATGGTTAAAACAACTTTAAATATTTCATTCTATATAATTGTTAACCTTTTTGGGGTATATAAGTGAAATACATGTTATGGAAGCAATTGCTAGTGCTTTTGGTTCCATAAAATTAGCGTAAATTGCCCGACAAATAGGTACATTCTCGGATTACGGTTTTATAGCGCTATTATATTATTTTTCCCGTGTTGGGATATATTATTTTGCAAAATATATGTTATATGTTGTTATATTTGATATTATATTTTCTCCCGAGCCTCCCCGTACAAAGAAGACTCTGCCGAAAATTTTGGACTAGTGGTACCGAATATGATCACATTTAAATTAATGGTCCCCGAAGCATACAAATAGGAGATAATATTGACCCTAGATAGGAATGATCATACCCTACTTGGGAGCGACCCACTTAGCCCTGCCGCATCTTCCTATTTTATTCATTCCTGATTGTAACGACCCGAAATTTTCGAACCCGAAAATTCCAGATAGTTATGAAAAAGAAGAAAGAGATAGAAGAAGAAGAAGGAAAGAAACATCAACAACTCACATTCGCAGCGGATAAAATATAATAATAAATAATAGTTTGCAAAAGAATACTATATTTGTTGATTACATTTAATATACATCAGAGTTACTCATATATACAGATAATGGACATATACAAATCATGTCTCAGATACACAATAATATACTACAGCGGAAATACCCCATACGTTAGCCATCCAGCTCGCCTCCTGAGCTCCAGAACGTACCTACCTGAAAATCTGTAATACTCGGTCTGACCCGAGCATTACACCAAAGCAACACCCGGGTCAGGCTGGAAACCAGCGTGAGTAAACCCAACTAACAAGGAATACCAAACAAACAACTTATATAAAACCCGGGTAACTTATATCAATTTAACCAATTCACAATTTTCTATAGACAACATCTATATCACATATAATTCTTTAAGTACCAAACTTAGATATAATAAATTGATTCACTTAAATCTCTTCATTTCATCGTATTGATCATAAATTAATTAGTCAATCCTTCAATTTCATCTTACTCACCCACATTGGATTTAATTGTCTTTCGATTTCATTCAAGTAATTATCTTTATTTAATTATCACGATATAATTCTCCTTAAACATAATCAATAGAAATCTTAATTACCTCATGAATTTATTCACTGTTTTAATTACAGTAATACGTAATAACTTATATTACTTAACTTCATAAGTCTCTTTTATGTGTTAATCAATCTTAATTAGTCGATCTTTATTTATGTCATTGATTTTCTAAATTAATGATTTCCAACTATAATTTAATTAATCCTAATCTAAACTGATTTCATTCAACAATAAATCATTAATTACACCACAAATATTAATCATTCTTGATTTATCTTAACCTTTAAATTATCTATCTATTAATTTACTCCTTTAAATAAATCAATTTCCTCTTAATTAATCTCTTAATAAATTACACAAAGTAATTATATTTTATTTTAATTAAGTAATTATTCATCAAACCATCCAATGACTATTCTGAATTAATTAACTTCATTAATTAATTTAAACCATAATTAAATCATCCCAAACCTTTAATTACTAAATTAATTAACCCAAATTATTAATTAATTGAACTGATTAATTATTTATTTTAATTACACTCCAACTTTTATGAACCAGAATTTTTTTAGCCCTCAACAACATTCTCTTGTTTACAACATTAAATCTAAAATAATTTAAAAACCCGAATACTTCGAGTCAATCCCAAATTGACTCGAGATCAAATCAAAACAAAGTCACATCATCTTCAACAGCAAATCCAATCAATTTATTCATCCAACCAATTATAAAATTTTACCATTTAAAATTTTGAATAGAAATCCATAGAGTGAGGTTTATTCACCTTTATTTTGCTGTTTGCAATCCATCCCAAACTAGCTTGTTCTTAATGATTTTGACCTTAAATAAATATTAAATATTTTTTTTGGATATTCGAACAATTTGGACAAAACAATTTTAATTTAATAAATTTCATTTTACCTAATGAGTCAAATTTCAAACTAAATTTTCTGTTTATAAAATTATTATCTAGTCATCAAATAATTCTATAAGTTAATTAAATAAATTTGATTTCAATTTAAAAATTTAACTTAACTCAATCGTTATCCCAAAAAAAAAAATTAAATTGTCCAAAACTAAATTCCCTTTCTTTTTCTCTTTTTCTAAATCCTTACATATAATTCGTTCTACAGGTATATAAACATTTTGATAAGCTATTTAACAGAACAACACGATAAGCAAAGATAAATATCTCACCCCAACCGCGTGCTCTGACCGATCACCGAGCAAATCCCAGCCCTCACACAGGTTGAGTTCCACCTCAATCCCCTCTCAAAAACAACAGCATAGCCTTGGATTGGTACGGAATCGTCGAACAACCCCAAAGCTAGATCCACCCCACTTCGTCACTCGCTGTGAAGCTCGCTCAAACCCTTCGTTCAACTCTGCCCTCGTCTCTGCCTTTCTCCCAGCATCACGAATCACCACCTCGACACACGAATTGAAACCCTAGCCTTCGACTGCTCTGACTAAATTCGAGCATCCCCAAAACAACGAACCCCCCCCCCCCCCCCCACCTCCGATTCTCGAAGCTCTACTCCAATCGTCGACCGCGCGCAGGGCTCAAGCCTCTTGAAGCATCGCGATTCGCGGTGGCTCGACAACGAGCTCACAAAATCGCTCGGCCGCGACTGCGTCTTGTTCGAGTCTGCCTTCATCTCGATCGAATATAGATCGATGTAGGTTGGTTGATTATGGGTTCGTGGATTTTACTGAAAGAAGTGGCGATTTATATATATCTGACCCCATGATTTTTTTTATACAGGTTTGCTTGCTTTTAGAATAGAGAGGAACGAAGACATTTGAGAATAAGGAGGTGAACCGGAATAAAATAGAAGGGGGGTAGGAAGCTTCTTGAGAACGCTAGTTTTAAAATATCTCTGCCATGTTAAATTTTTAATATTTATTAAATTATAAGGCTTACGAGTCGTCTCGTTAATCATAATGCGAAATTCCAAAACCCGAAACAGACACGCCGACAGGAGATTATAAGGTTTTACCCGCGTTCCGAACACAATGAAACATGTTTCGGAAGCTAATTTGATCGTATGCGCGAGTTACGGAAGAAAACGATCAATTTTCAATTGAATTGATTAAAATAGTTTCTAAGCGTTTTGAGTTGCCAGGGTCAAACGACAACTCCGATTGCTACGAAAATTGAAATCCGATAATAACTAATTATTACGGTTCTAATGAAACTGGTTTCGTTGAATTCCGAGACTGTGCCTCGGAAAGCTATTTTTAAATTCAATTTAAACGATATATTATTAAAACTGAACAAATCAACTTTAAATTAAATTTTAACATTCTATCATCTTCAGTATCATCATTATAAATTTTATAAGCCACCAAATTATTTTTAACAGGCTTAAACATGAAGGTTCAATAATTTACCCAATTTCAGTTTATTAAATCCAATGACTCAATTGCTAAATAATAATAACATTTAAATTCAAGTTCAAAATTAACTTTTAAATATTTAAAATCAATTTATTATTCCAATTAAAATCGTTAAAATTTCCGGGTCGTCACATTCCTCCCCCCTTAAAAGAATTTCGTCCCCGAAATTACTTGTTAGGAAAGAATGTTTCCAAACCCGTTTACCCTTTTTCCAAAACTCAAAATTCAACATCCTATCAACTATCTTCTATGAAAAACCAACCATCACCTTAATCAACTTTCCAAAACGTTCTATAGTTTCCAACGACATTAATTCATTTCACTTATTCAAGTTTAAAATTAAAATCAAATTTTGAATTATCAAAATTTTCTCAAAATTTTTCCAACTCTCTAAATTTCCGAAAATTTTTGCCAACGTCTCCTTTGCGCGGCTAGCTCGGTACTACTACAAAAGGCCTCTACGGACTTCCCAAATTCCAAAAAGAAAACAAAAGCCAAGTGGCTACATCAAAATCCCAATCCAATATCATACAAAATCAAAATACTTACCTGTTAGTCGGGCAATTCAAATTTATCATATGGAATCAAATCCAATTTCTTTTTCCCTTTTGGTACCTGCATATTCTATTTAACAACAATATCCAATTGTAACCTTCAAATCACTGTATACATTTCCTTACAGAAATTTCATATCCACTTCTATTCAAATTAGCTTCCACCATTTCATATGAATTCAATTTATTTTCAAATTTTAATACCGAGTTGTATCTTTCATTTAAACTGATTCATATTAATTTCATTTACCAGTTTACTTTGATTTTCAATTTGAAATTGTTTTGTTGTTAACCAAAATTTTTCAAAAATTTTCTAACTCCCAAAATTTTCGAAAAATTTTGGCAGAGTCTCCCTTGTACGGAGGAGCTTTTGCAATTTGACAAGAGATATAAATATATATACATCGACCCACCCGGTCGGAAAAAGTAAAAACAGTTCATATTTCCTATTTTTATTGCGTAGGCGTACCTTATTTAGCATTTAAGCAAGCGGCTTATTTATATTAGCAATTTGCATACCCCAAAATAGCCAAACGGCTTCCCTGTACCTGTACTTACTCAATTTAAACATGTAAGTGTCATATATAGAAAATCTATTAATATTTCACTTACTTTCATAGCAAATCACAAACATTTCACTTATATTCAATAGTTAAACACAAATATCAAAAGCAACAAGCACTAAAACGCTTTCCATAAGCGATTTATATAATTTTTAAGCTAATTTAATTGCTTTCAATCAATTTATAAGCCATTTCACTCAGTTTCAAAGGTTTGCAACTCAATTTCTTACATACCATCAATTTTTAATCCAAATAAGCTCAAATTCACTTCAAATGATTCAAAATCAATTTCGTTAAATCTCTACCAACTCATAGTATTTAATTACTTTGGTTTACGCCAAACAACAATTATTCTCATGCCAATTCGACAATATTCGCTTAATAGAGTATCTATTTTATTTTATAACCACTTCAAATTAATTCCAACCCATTCTGAATTTAATTCCATTTCAATTCTAAATTATCTACCAACCATTCATTGCATTTCATTTAATTTCCGCATTAAATTCATGCAAAACAATTTATTAAGCTTGGCACATTCAAACTTATAAATTAGTGACCATTCCAAATTAATTTAACCCAAGCTTCTATTAAATGGGCTTTCATTCTTATTCGAAGCCAAAGTTTCATAAAATTTTAAACTTAAGTGAATTTATTTTAGTTTATTCCAACTTAAACTTAAGTTTACTTCTATTTGATTCTCATTAATCAAATTTCAATAAATTCGGTATGCCCGTCATTTTAAATTTTAATTTTAAATTTATCTTCTCACTTTATCAAAATAATATCCAACCACAACCGAATTCACTTACACTTCAAATTATTATATCACCAAATTTAAGTTCAGTCTGATAATCCAATTCCAATCACAACTTTGGTTCAGTTTTTATTCAACCAAACTTTATCCATTTATTATTTAACTCAATTAACCCATTTTAAATTTTTAATTCAATTACTTAATTTGTTATTGAATTTATTTTATTAATACAAGGCTATTCTCAATTTATTTCTATTCACTTGGGTTATGTTTTGCAACTCAAACTATTTTTATCATAATCACTTCCATCTCGTATAACACCACATCTCTTATACCCAATTTACATGCAAATTTCATTAAATATTACTCAAACCATCCCTGAATTATAATTCAAACCATCATATTTGCAATCCAACTTTATTTTATTTTTACCACATTTCTTCTAATTTATTTCATTATTAAATCCAAGTCGAGTTCTATTCATAATTCGAATTCATTCCCAAACTCCATTATCAACTTACAACTCATTTTATTTAACCGAGTTAAAGTTTATTAACATACTCAATCACACAATTTATTTAACCAATTAACTTATTTCCAATTTCAAAATCAATATTCGATTATATTTACAAAATCACTTCATTAAAATTCCAATTTGGATTTCCCTTATTTTCCCAAAAATTCCAACACTTTATTTTAACAATTTAGGAATGCTTTGAAACTCAGATAATACAATTAAAACAGTTTTTTTTTTTATATAAAATATATTTCTTATAACTCGATGTCTCAACCAGTCCATCCTTGTTCTCACAGAAATTCAATCATACGTTGATCAGGCGTAGGACTGAAAATCGATAAGTACTCGGTAAACCCGTTTTCGACACCCAGTGAAAATACTTGGAAAATAATTTTATTGAGAATACAGAAAATAATTTTTTTTTTTTTTTTTTTTGGAAATAGAGGAAATATCTTTGGTGACAATGCTCTGAAAATCATCACCCCCATCCATGGTCATAGTTACATACCAGGGTTACGTTGCAGTCACAACAAAAGTCCATGTAACTGCAGGCTCTCTGCGGCCTCTCGATTACGCCATGGATCCCACACAACAGATCACAGTTACATCCAGGGTTACGTTGCCGTCGCAGCAAAAGTCCATGTAACTGCAGGCTCTCAGCGGCCTCTGATTTTCGCTGACGAAATGAAACTTCTCCACTCCTACATAAGTCGCAGTCTACCGAGATAAACTCAACCGCAGACTGTTGGCTCTCAGCGGCACACACGACTTTCGCAATGTTACCATAGGTCGCAGTTACATCCTGGGTTACGTTGCAGTCACAACAAAAGTCCATGTAACTGTTGGCTCTCCGCGGCACACACGACTTACGCTATGGTAAACTCAACTCATAATCCTCAGGAACTAGTTTTGTCCGGACTCCTCACAGGATCAACTTTAGAACCCCCCTTTGAGGCTCAAGGCAGCGCCACCCAGTGGCACTCCTGAGAAGTCCATTCCAAGGGAGCGCCTTTTTCCCCAGAGCTATCATCAAAACACTTTATACTATACACATATAGTATCTTTCAAATCATACACCTAGTATGAATTTTATCAAAGCTCTTTTACACAAAATCGATTATTTCCAAAATCGATAATTCTCAAACTAGGATTTCCAAATTCAATATTGATTTTACCCAAAAATCAAAAGCCTTTTTCAAATCCAAAGGTTTCCAATTTTTTTTTTTCAAAATCATCATAGGATCCTTTATATATATTCTGATATATATAAATAAATTTTTAAAACTTTGGATCCTTACTTTCTTGTATAAAACACCTTTTATACTCCAAACACTCTCAAAAACCATAGAAATATCCAATTTCCATCTTTATTCATTTCATATTTCTCAAAATATTCTTTCAGTTCAAAAGAACCATTTCATATTCCTTATTCACCTTTACATTAATCCCCACTTGGATTATTACTTCAATCTTTATCTCAGTTGGGTACTTAATCAATAACAGTTTGAACTCCGACCAGTTTATATCTAGAAAATAGCTTGAAAATTCTAAAAATAAATAAATAGTGGAAAATTAATTATTAGTTTGTAGAATTGCTATAAAATAGGTAAATAACTGTAAAATAGTTAAGAATTAGTTGAATATTTTCAAAATTTGTAGATAATTACAAAATAGTTGTAAAATAGAAATTAGTTTGTGAAATAGTTGAAAAATAGTAATTAGTTTAGGAAACAGCTGAAAAATGGTTAGAAACCTCCAAAATAATTATAAACAAGTATAAAATAATTTGGCTTTAAGAAAGAAAGGTTGTATATATTTAATAGCTTAGAAAAATAAGTTTATATGAAAACAATTTATATTGAAAATAGTCAAGAGTCAAACCGTTCACTTCTCCAACAATTCAATTTTAATCTCCATTTAAATTGATCCAATTCCAATCAATTTGAATTATTATCAATTTAATTCCAGAATCCAAATCACTTCAATTTAATCCATTCCAATTTCCCATTTAAAATTTTTAAACTTATACAACTTTAATTATAATTTACATTTTTCAACTTCTATTTATAAATCAATTACATTCACATTTTGCTTTTAACTTGGAGTTGTACTTTTTATTTATCTAATATATTTTATTATTCCATAAATATTTTAAATCCAGATTCCAAAGTTTAAATAATTTTCCAAAACTTAAACATCACCTTAGAATTTATCTATATCCAAAATTCTTTGACAGATTCTATTATCCCTTTGAATTTCAAAACCAGACTCAATTCACAAACAATTCCAACTTAAAACAATTTGGTAGCAATTTCTCTTCTAGAAACTCGAAAATGAACATCGATAATGCTGCAGTCATCACCGACATTATTTTCCAGTGACCGAAAGAGTTCAATGCTTTTATCTTCTTAAAACATTTCCAAATATTATTTTTTTCAAATCTCCCAGATTTCAAACACATAGATATTTTTGAAATAATACTATTCTTTCTTCAAAACCCTTGGAAACCACTTTCAAACCCAAAGGAATTTTAATTTTTCCCAAAATTCCAAACTCCCAATCCATCAAATTCATATTTAAACATTACTCTGGAATTTCATCTTACTTATTCAACTTAATTACAATTCCAAAGTTATTCTAATTACTTTGGATTAATACATTCAATTGAACCCACTTCAATTTTAATCATTACAATTTAATCCAATTCAAATTTTCCATTTAAATTTGTAAACTTTACATCTTCAATCACATATTCAATTAATTCAAATCAAATTCAATTTGAACTAATTCAATTCCAATCTCAATTTTAAACCGTCTCGAATTAAATAAATTCGAGTTCAATTCTCAGAGGTTGGTTTAACTTTTTAAACCAAATTAACTTTGTTCACTTAAAGGTTTTAATCAATTTAACTTTTGAGTTCTAATTCTAGAATTTCATTTTTAATTAATTTCACTTTTAATTTGGTTGTATTTTATATTACTTTTTAATTTAATTCCAATAATTTAACAAACAACCAATCACCTGAATATTTATTAGAAGGAAATATTGCTATATATATCAAAATATACTTTTGTATAAAACCATTTAAAATCTTTATAAGCAAATAACAAGTATGCGCTCATATATATATATACACTCAACTCATTCTAGAGTACTACAGGCTCTATTTAATGAGTAATCCCCATCAGAGCCAAGGTTCTCGCTTAACCTTCTGCTCTGATACCAAATGTAACGACCCGAAATTTTCGAACCCGAAAATTCCAGATAGTTATGAAAAAGAAGAAAGAGATAGAAGAAGAAGAAGGAAAGAAACATCAACAACTCACATTCGCAGCGGATAAAATATAATAATAAATAATAGTTTGCAAAAGAATACTATATTTGTTGATTACATTTAATATACATCAGAGTTACTCATATATACAGATAATGGACATATACAAATCATGTCTCAGATACACAATAATATACTACAGCGGAAATACCCCATACGTTAGCCATCCAGCTCGCCTCCTGAGCTCCAGAACGTACCTACCTGAAAATCTGTAATACTCGGTCTGACCCGAGCATTACACCAAAGCAACACCCGGGTCAGGCTGGAAACCAGCGTGAGTAAACCCAACTAACAAGGAATACCAAACAAACAACTTATATAAAACCCGGGTAACTTATATCAATTTAACCAATTCACAATTTTCTATAGACAACATCTATATCACATATAATTCTCTAAGTACCAAACTTAGATATAATAAATTGATTCACTTAAATCTCTTCATTTCATCGTATTGATCATAAATTAATTAGTCAATCCTTCAATTTCATCTTACTCACCCACATTGGATTTAATTGTCTTTCGATTTCATTCAAGTAATTATCTTTATTTAATTATCACGATATAATTCTCCTTAAACATAATCAATAGAAATCTTAATTACCTCATGAATTTATTCACTGTTTTAATTACAGTAATACGTAATAACTTATATTACTTAACTTCATAAGTCTCTTTTATGTGTTAATCAATCTTAATTAGTCGATCTTTATTTATGTCATTGATTTTCTAAATTAATGATTTCCAACTATAATTTAATTAATCCTAATCTAAACTGATTTCATTCAACAATAAATCATTAATTACACCACAAATATTAATCATTCTTGATTTATCTTAACCTTTAAATTATCTATCTATTAATTTACTCCTTTAAATAAATCAATTTCCTCTTAATTAATCTCTTAATAAATTACACAAAGTAATTATATTTTATTTTAATTAAGTAATTATTCATCAAACCATCCAATGACTATTCTGAATTAATTAACTTCATTAATTAATTTAAACCATAATTAAATCATCCCAAACCTTTAATTACTAAATTAATTAACCCAAATTATTAATTAATTGAACTGATTAATTATTTATTTTAATTACACTCCAACTTTTATGAACCAGAATTTTTTTAGCCCTCAACAACATTCTCTTGTTTACAACATTAAATCTAAAATAATTTAAAAACCCGAATACTTCGAGTCAATCCCAAATTGACTCGAGATCAAATCAAAACAAAGTCACATCATCTTCAACAGCAAATCCAATCAATTTATTCATCCAACCAATTATAAAATTTTACCATTTAAAATTTTGAATAGAAATCCATAGAGTGAGGTTTATTCACCTTTATTTTGCTGTTTGCAATCCATCCCAAACTAGCTTGTTCTTAATGATTTTGACCTTAAATAAATATTAAATATTTTTTTTGGATATTCGAACAATTTGGACAAAACAATTTTAATTTAATAAATTTCATTTTACCTAATGAGTCAAATTTCAAACTAAATTTTCTGTTTATAAAATTATTATCTAGTCATCAAATAATTCTATAAGTTAATTAAATAAATTTGATTTCAATTTAAAAATTTAACTTAACTCAATCGTTATCCCAAAAAAAAAAAATTAAATTGTCCAAAACTAAATTCCCTTTCTTTTTCTCTTTTTCTAAATCCTTACATATAATTCGTTCTACAGGTATATAAACATTTTGATAAGCTATTTAACAGAACAACACGATAAGCAAAGATAAATATCTCACCCCAACCGCGTGCTCTGACCGATCACCGAGCAAATCCCAGCCCTCACACAGGTTGAGTTCCACCTCAATCCCCTCTCAAAAACAACAGCATAGCCTTGGATTGGTACGGAATCGTCGAACAACCCCAAAGCTAGATCCACCCCACTTCGTCACTCGCTGTGAAGCTCGCTCAAACCCTTCGTTCAACTCTGCCCTCGTCTCTGCCTTTCTCCCAGCATCACGAATCACCACCTCGACACACGAATTGAAACCCTAGCCTTCGACTGCTCTGACTAAATTCGAGCATCCCCAAAACAACGAACCCCCCCCCCCCCCCCCCCACCTCCGATTCTCGAAGCTCTACTCCAATCGTCGACCGCGCGCAGGGCTCAAGCCTCTTGAAGCATCGCGATTCGCGGTGGCTCGACAACGAGCTCACAAAATCGCTCGGCCGCGACTGCGTCTTGTTCGAGTCTGCCTTCATCTCGATCGAATATAGATCGATGTAGGTTGGTTGATTATGGGTTCGTGGATTTTACTGAAAGAAGTGGCGATTTATATATATCTGACCCCATGATTTTTTTATACAGGTTTGCTTGCTTTTAGAATAGAGAGGAACGAAGACATTTGAGAATAAGGAGGTGAACCGGAATAAAATAGAAGGGGGGTAGGAAGCTTCTTGAGAACGCTAGTTTTAAAATATCTCTGCCATGTTAAATTTTTAATATTTATTAAATTATAAGGCTTACGAGTCGTCTCGTTAATCATAATGCGAAATTCCAAAACCCGAAACAGACACGCCGACAGGAGATTATAAGGTTTTACCCGCGTTCCGAACACAATGAAACATGTTTCGGAAGCTAATTTGATCGTATGCGCGAGTTACGGAAGAAAACGATCAATTTTCAATTAAATTGATTAAAATAGTTTCTAAGCGTTTTGAGTTGCCAGGGTCAAACGACAACTCCGATTGCTACGAAAATTGAAATCTGATAATAACTAATTATTACGGTTCTAATGAAACTGGTTTCGTTGAATTCCGAGACTGTGCCTCGGAAAGCTATTTTTAAATTCAATTTAAACGATATATTATTAAAACTGAACAAATCAACTTTAAATTAAATTTTAACATTCTATCATCTTCAGTATCATCATTATAAATTTTATAAGCCACCAAATTATTTTTAACAGGCTTAAACATGAAGGTTCAATAATTTACCCAATTTCAGTTTATTAAATCCAATGACTCAATTGCTAAATAATAATAACATTTAAATTCAAGTTCAAAATTAACTTTTAAATATTTAAAATCAATTTATTATTCCAATTAAAATCGTTAAAATTTCCGGGTCGTCACACTGATGGATGAGGCTTGAGGCTACGTTTTGCCTTTTATATAGCACTTCCCACTTAGAATTCTAACACTTCCCTTAAGGCAGCAATGCAATGCCAGCATTCATCCAGACAAGTTTGTTCTTAGTCAGAACAAACATCTGAGAGCTCCGTCTTCAATTCCATCAGATTCAAGATGTCATTACTTTGAAAAGCTTGAGTTAGATCGAAGTGGTTTTCAAATTACATATCTTATCCCGGTCTCTTTGAAACAACATTTGATTGCTCTTAATAAACTTAACCCTACTTCTTTAGGAAATAAATAGTCAAAGATAAGAGCGAAGATCACCTCCTAACCATTAGTTGAAGGATTCCCTTGTCATTGTCCAAGGAGAATGAAACAATATTTGTACGCACAGTATAACATCATTGGAGATGACAGTGCCATATAACTCACGTGTTTCTCCTAGATATTTCCAAAGTTATGTTTTTGGGTTCAAACTCGATAGTCGGTTATTTAACTATCACATAACAAACATTCAGTCAGAGATTTAATTCCATAGGGAAAACCAATATTGGGTAAGCACATAAGAAACCACTAGCCTTTAAATAAATATTTTCATTAATTAAAAATCACTTTATAAATATTTGTACCAGAATACTTTTTCAAAGATTCATTCACAAACCCTTATATTTTCAATACTTAGAGAATATCCATATACTTATCTCAATGGTATAAGTATATTTTCCAACACCTAGGGAGATTTTTTTTTATACTGTTCTAAATCATTCATAAACTCCGTTAAAAATTTCTAAAACCATTTGCCAACTATTTTTATAAAACTCAGGAACAATTTATAAAACTCTTTTATACATTCCAAAAATCATTTATGACCCCTTTTAACTCCAAAAAAACTTTCACAAACTCCTTTCATAAATCCATAAACCCATTTCTAAAATTCTTTTATAAATATCTAACCATTTATAAAGCTCTTTTACCCTTTAAATAACTCCCTTTATGTTTTCCAAATCATGTTATGGGGTTCCTCTTATAAAAACCACATCTGTCTATAAGCTCTATTTATAAATCTTGAAAACAATTATAAATAAATTCTAATCATTTAGTTTAAAGAACAATTATATGATAATAAACCTTATAAATAAATAATAATTTCGAAACAATTTATAAATAATAATTAAAATTTCAAAAAATTCTTAATAAAACAATAATAATTTATCTTCAACATCATTATAAAAATAATATTTAATTTCCAAAACTTCATTGACAAATAATTATAATTAATTTCAAACCATATTAATATTTTAAGCAATTAACCTTTCAAAATATTAAAAAAAATTATAACAACTTTGAAACAATAGTAATGTAAATAACAACTTTTAAAACATAAATATATTTCCATGATAAAAGTCCATGCTTAAATTCCAACGTAATCATTTCCATATTTATAAACTATATTTATAGTCTCTTTCTATTTTATAATATATCATTTAAATCTCCAAATTGATCCTCGCTTTCAATTCCAAAAATAGAATCAACTATTTTCTAAAACAACATCTCATATATTATCATAATCCACAATTTTATTTATTTTCCTAATCTATCCAATGATAATAGTTTTCTTTTATTTATAAAACACTGTTTTACGTATCTATCCTTTTATTAATAAAATCGATTTTATAGATCTTTACCCTATTTGTAAAATGTACCATTTATACATTATCACGTTTATAAATTTTCCACATTTATTTATAAATCTTGATATATGTATATATATACACATCACATTATATAAAATGTTTAATAAATAATTATTCTAAATTATTTCTATCTTCTTTCAAAAACAAATTTCTTTCTTACTAAAGTCGGACTTAGTTTAAGATTTTTAAAAATCTTTACTTAAAATATTTTGAACCATAAATTTAAATCTCTAAAATCATACTTTTTATTTCTTTTAAATAAATTCCTTCTTCAAATAATTCAAAGGTAATTGTTAAATCAAAATTCATTTTGAAGTTCGTTTTTAAATCAAATCATTAGTTTATAATATTTTTAAATACCAAAAATAAGGCCCAGTGTAACTAAAGCACTAAATAAGCAAAATCATATCCATGTCATGAAATATAGCATCCAACATATCATATATCGAATTATATGAAAAATAAAATCAACAGTGTGAGGAAACCTGTCGGATCCCTCCAACCTGTCCCCCTCATCATATATAGTATATAACCAAATAATATAAATCAAGCGCTTCATGGGGGGATCGCATACAAAGGGTCATCTGCTCTTATATAGTAAGGTAATAGGGTCTGGAATATATCCAAACCAATAATATAAAATAGTAAATCATCCAACGGTCAATGAAAATAAACAATAAAATATCCACACGTCTAATAAATAATTTTTATCGACTATAATATTTATTTGGTTAAGCAAAAGGTGATTTTAACTCACGTTGATTTCAATTTCGTCAAAATGCTCCAGTTTGAACTAAAATTGAACAGTCATTCGATTTTAACCTAGAATTCCTATTAGCTCTGAATCCCTCTAATCCAACTCCATACCGTAGCACTCGCTGATATGATCACAATCCAACTCATCGCGTTCATATCCGACCATGTATGAAAAAGTTATTAGTTTATAAAAATTCGATTTAAAATATTATAATTAATTACATCATTAAGGTTAATTAATTACAATCATTTAAACTAATCCTTTTTCCCCCTCTACCGTTCATTTTCCAGGCCATGAAACTCAACCACGATACTTCGATTGCCACCGCCACCTCGCGCCCTCGTTCGTCATCGTGACCTTGCTGCCTATTCGCCAAGCCTCCCTCCATCGATCACATCTTATGCAATCAACAAAAAGGCCACCCATTGCCTTAATTTTGCCAAAAACTGCCACCGCTTTGAACCAAAATCGCCACTGCCATTGGGCATCGTGGCCCAATCCAATCGTTGAATAGGTTTGCCTTGTCAAGCTCTATGTCTCTCTAGTTATGGTCGAAGGTCAACTCTGGCCATGGTGGCTCCGATGAAGTGTGGACAATGGATGGGAAGGTTTAAATTTAAATTTTCAAAAGAAAACGAATCGAAGTTCTATGGTTTGGTGCTCTTAAAAAGGGCAGTGGGTATGGCTAGAATAACATATGGTATGGGCTAGGACATGGGTTGGTATGGGCTGATTAAAGAAATTGTTATGTTAATATATATTATTTTATTTATAATATCAAGTTTTAACGTCCGAAAATCTTAAACTCCTATTGAGATGTGTCGCTTAGCGTTCTATATGTATACCCCTTTTTCGAGCACAGTGGAACTAGTCTCGAGACCTAATTCCATTATATACAGAAGATAGCTTTTGAAACCCAATTATATTAATGTAAATTCCTAAAATTAATTTCTATGCATTTCAATCTTGCACGACTAAACGATACGTCTGAGTGCCATGAAATTCGATGGCATACTATAATTCACTATTACGGATCTAATGAAACTGGTTTCATCCAATTCCAAGACAGTGCATTGGAAGGCTATTTTTACACATTAATTAAAACGAATTAGTATAAAAACCAAACTAATCACTTTTAATTCTAAATTAAAAGTTTACTTTGTTCTTATTTAAATCAACTTATAAGGTCATTTTTATTCACACGGAATTCAATATTTAAGTCTATAAACAATTCCAACTGTTCAAATGATCCTTATATTTGAATTTCAAGTTATTTGACTTATAAAATTAACTTTCAATATTTAAAATCAATTAATATTTTGAATTCAATTGATTCAAATTCCAGGTCATTACAATGATGTTTAAACTAGTAAAAAGATACCTTTTAATTTTTTAAAAGTTGTGATTGTTTATTACATCATTTCACGAATAGATACATCTTTTTAAACATTATATAAAGGGATATAAAATGAATTTTTAAAGTAACATTTTATCTTCCTCTCACTCTGAGTTCTCACAACTTATTATCTCGAAAACTCTACTTACTCTCTACAAACTCAAAGATCAAACTGCTATCAAAAGGGTTATTGGATATTTTGTATCCCTAGTAAAAATGTTTGTATTTGAAAATCAACAACACTACTCTTATTTTTTTGGGTGCGCTTATTACCCATTCAAATTAAGAGGGTGTTCTTGTTGCTCATTCACAATTTGATCCATTTGTAGTTGATTGGTTTTATCCCTTTGGGTACGTTCAATGAAATCCATACTCTGTTTTCTTATATGGAATTCATCTTAGATTTCATTGCTTCAAGACAGAGTGTGGAGTATTTACTCTGTGGTGCTTATTGGAAAGAAAGAGGAGTATTGTCATCTAAGACACAATCCTCGTTCTCTCCATCCACGTGGAAGCCGTAGTATCTCTTTGGTACGTGAGATTCCCTACTACACCTTCTAATAGGTTGCATGTTATTGCCTACTAGTCAACTCGGTTCTACTATAGTTTCGGTCTTAGTATTAGTCTCTCGAATCTCATCCAAGTTATAACTTTGATGTTAATTTCTTTTGAAAAAAAATTCTTTCTGAAAAGGCTACATGTATTGGAATAACCACCTTTTGTTCCTCTGGATTGTAGAAAATATGTTCCCTAGAATTCTTGGCATATCATATAAGCTTACATAAAGTTGATCTTGCCTTAAGTTTATTAGGGCTAATGTTCTTGACATTAGTTGGACAACCCCACTACTTCAAATTATTAAAGTGGGTTTTCTTCCCGTGCCATATCTCATATGGTGTCTTAGGCCCAAATTTAATGAGTACCAAATTCGACATATGCGTTGCGGTTTTCAATGCATATCCCTAATAAGGCAGAAGCAAATCATCATGTAATGAACCATATCTAATAATGTGTAGTTCCTTCGCTTTGACCCACCATTGTGTTGTGATGCATAGGGTGGAGTAACCAAAGAGACAATCTCATTACGTTTTAAGTACTATTGGAGTTCTTGCCAACATGCTCGCCTCCTCAATCAGATTGAACGATTTTAATCTTTTGGTTCGTTTGATTTTCAACTTTATATTCATACTCCTTAAATTTTGCACAGACATCGAATTTTTTCTTTATAAGATACATATCCTAGTCCAAGAAATCACTCGTAAAGGTAATGAAGTAAGAACTATTATTTTTGGTTACTATAGGCATTGGACCGTATACATCACTATGTACTAGCCATAAGAGTTCATCAACTCTTTCATTGCTCCCATTTAAAGGATGCTTAGTCATTTTTCCTTTGAGACATGAATCATACATGTCAAATAATTTAGAATCAAGTGATGGGGTTAAACCATCGATTTTTGATTTGTGTAGTCATTTCTCACTAATAACACCTAGCTTATAATGCTAAAGACAATTAACATTCATATTGATACTAGAATTACTTGTAGAACATTCATAATTTGTATTGATTACATAAATGCTATTTTAAAGAGAACCATCACAAACGTTATTTCCATTCAACCTAATGTTCATAACAATATTTGCATAATGAAAAATATTCCAATCCCACACAATCCAGAAACAAAAATAATTTCATAAATAAATTCCTTTACAAAATAACATTTATTTAATATCAAAACAAAACTAAACATAAATGAAAATCTCCCACTGTTATTGCATCTACGATAGACCCATCAGCAACTTGATGAAAACCAACCATTCATTAAGTTTATCATAGAGTAATATGATAGATAATATCTAGAGTATAACACATAAATTATATCAAATAACTGCTGTGTAAACACCACAACAGTAGTAGGTATATGATCAACACTCTAAGGTGCATTCGCATATAGATTTTTCCACAAAGATCACCATGGTCTGACCACATCCGAGCTCCACGACGAGGATTTAGAAACTAAATTCTAAGCATAGTATAACTCTAGATGGGATAAACTCTAAGGTAAACATAACTAGATCGCCCCTGGTGTGTGATCTAGATCATATCAACTCCCACTGGCAACAATCAATAAGCATCTCTAGTTATAGAGTTGATATACATTTAAAGTCAGCTAAATCCTAATGTCCTTGCCCCTTCTCTGTTTCCTATCATTTTCTCGATGTCGAGGCTACGTACAGCATCTCCCACATGAGTCTTCATCACTCGAACAAAATACAAATCCCTAATTGGTTTCCATCATCTTAAACAGATCATGAATCACTATACGGATTTGAGCATCTCGAATAGACCTTGAACCTCTATATAGGGTCTCTGCATAAGTCTTCCAATGAGTGATAATGTTGTCCTCTCTCTTGGAATAATCCTCAATATGGATAGTCCCACGCGATAACATCGTTCCACACTGACCTCTCTCTTGGATTTAACCTTACGATGGATAGTTCAACTCTATAACGTTCCATTTCATAACCACTTCCAGAACATAAATCGTGTATATGGTTTTGAAGTAATTTCGGGTTTGAGTCATCTCATGTATGCACACTCTTCCCACTTGGTAGACTCTCCAAAACCAGTCGATGAATTCTCAGTTAACTCAACTCCGGTTGTCACAGAAGTTAGCGAGCGCTAGAAACATTTCATAACAATACTCCTCTATTAGGTTCTTGTTGGTATGAAATCGCCAAGCCTTTCGATAGCTTCTTAAGTCAATATTTGGTCAAGTTCGATAATCGCCTAATCGATTATCTAATCAAACAATTGCTTATACAAATCATGATTTATAAGCTTGTTTCTGACATTCCAACTTAACTATTCCTCGTTTTAAGAGTGAAACCAGGTAAGTCTGAGCACTTGCTGCATGAAGCCTTGCATAACACTTCATTCTTGAATCTCACAAATAGAGAAGTCTACTTTGTTGGCTTTTAGTGTTCAGTATGGTATTAATGATTTCCATAAACAATAAGAAATAAACAAGATTAACACGTTTTCAACTTACTATTCCTCGGTCAAGAGAGAAGCCCGACAGGTTAGAGCTCTATTGCTCTATCAATACTCGACGTCAATCTTAACTCTCACAAGTAGATAAGCCTTACTTTGTCGGCTTTTAGTGTTAAGCGTAGTTAATTATTTTCCAAACAAGTAATCAATAATTAACTATTTAACCACTAAGCATTTCTAGCCCCTTCTCGAAAACATTTGTATATACTTCAAAATTCTTGTAATAGGTTTTAAAACATGCATCCAAAATATTACTTGAAAATAACAACTTTATAATTTTCCTTAAAACTTGAAAATGACATATTTTCTAGCAAAATATCTCTTCTTTGAAAATTCATAACTAATTCTTAAAAAGTCATAAAGGTATCAAACCACTTTTTAAATACTCTAATATGAGTTAGAAAACACATATAAAAAGAATGAAATAAAAATACTTAAATTTAAATATCTTTTTAAACCTTTCAAAGTCCAAAATCAACTCCAAACGAGGTACTTTTGCACAAGTGAAGTTTTGGCCCCTTTTCGAGATGTTACTTAAATTTTTATTATTAAACATTTTAATAGCAAAAACATACACACACACACACACAGATATATATGCATATATAAGACATTATAAATATGGGGAGAAACACCTAAGGATATCTCAACAAAGTTCCATAACAATCTCCACAAATAAGGCGATTCACAACAAAATCTACAGTGACTATCGCTATAAGTGCACTTTCAAATCCGAATCTGATCTAAACCAAAGTCCATCTATAATCTATGTGCTTTGTTCAAGATCTTGTCATATTTTGTAAAAATCCATTCAGGTCCATTCCAAGTTCATTCAAGTCCATATACATGGATCACATATGCCACTTACTTTTTAAGTAAGAATCCAACTCATTATTTAACATAAGTTAGCAACAACTCAAACGAGTTAAACATAATCAAACACAAACATATATTTGTTATATTTTCATTCAAAGTGAGGTGTTAACTTCATCTTTAACCTCACAAGTAACCAAGATCCAAGCTCCCAAAGCTAGCAACACTTCCTTCCTTCATTTCTTTCTTCCTTTCTTCCTCTTGCTCTTGCTTTCACCATTTTATAGCCCAAAATGGACCTATTACTCACAGCCTATGCATGGTAGGATAGATGGCTTTGGCATGGTGGAAGGTGTACTAACATTGTAAAAACCTTGTGGACAAGTTTGAAGTTATTTGGAGTTGATTTGCAATAATTTTCTTTAGGACATAAGAGAGAAAGAAGAAGAAGAAGAAGAAGAAGAAGAAGAAGCCATTGATTTTAAACTCTAAACTTGTAAATTTTTTGTGAATGTCTAAGGGTATGCCTCTTCTTATATAGGCTTACAAATGGTGTTTCTTAAGCTCTCACTCACCCCCTCCCCCCCCCCCTCCCCAACCATGCTATGGAAGCTTCACCTCTCATCACTTCTCCTTTATGCATATTACTCTTATACCCTTCTCGTGATATCTCTTATCCATATGGAAGCTTCTAGAACATTCCAAGCTTTACGAAGAGGCATGTGTGTTAATTAGTTGTTAACGTGTTCATTTGATCATTAGACGAGTGCATAAGAGTTTGAACAACTTATGTCGATTGAAAAGCTGTTTCTCGATAAACCGATTTTTGGTCACATTATCGATTTTTCTTCGAAAAATATATTTTTGTAAACAAATTTAATAAACAAGTTCATTATCATTATTCATTAATTAAATGGTGTCTAATAATGTTATTTAGTCATATTTGTAGCACTTAATTATATTCAAAACATTTCGATATTCGAAGATGAAGTGTTCGAATTTCTGGGTTGCTACATTCTCCCCACTTAGAACATTTCATCATCGAAATTCAAACAAAAAAGATAATCAAATGAGATGGAAAATTAAGGTATACATACATACATACATACATACATACATACATATACATATATACATATACATATATATATATATATATATATAGTATCGCTGAAACTATATATGAAATAAACTACAAACTGAAATGCATACTAAAAGACTCCACCTTAAGCAGCGAGTACACTATGAAAGATATAAGATACTAAGATAAGAAGGAACCCCTAGTCTATATGCACTCTGGGTAGAACTCCTTTAAACTGTTATCGATCTTCCTTGTATCACCTCGAACATCCTCGCTTCTCGACACTTCTAACCATAACAAAGGAACAAGCACACAAATACTCAAATGGTATTCATAATTACTATTAACCAATGCTCATGGTTTTCTCAGGTTCAAACTCTCCCATCATCCAAGGACGATAAACAATCTACTAAACATACCTTATGCTCAATGACTTAGTTTCTTACTTAGACGATTATTCATGCTACCTTATAAAAGATCGAAAAATCGTTTCTCAAACTCTTTATAAGTCAACATACATTATAAAAATGTACTAAAGCCAGTATGACGCACATGGACCATTTGTATGCAATATCCGATCTGATCACTTACTCGATCGCATAGATTTCAATTCCCAACTAGTCTAGATCACTTAACCTCTTTAGTATGGAACCTGATTTGGTTCCTTGATTAGGAACCTCCGTACTCCTTTCATAGCCATATGCTATGATAGAAAACATCGAGATCATACCACAAACCCTTAACAAGTGTTCGTACTTATGAATTGAGTGAAAAATCCTTGTTCGGACCATTGTAAAACACCTCTAAAACATGTACTCGATTAATAGATCAAGAAAATCATGCTAACAAAATGATCTACGTACAACTTACGTATTTATAAGATATATATATATATATATATATATATATATAAGATATTATAAATATGGGGAGAAACGCCGAAGGATCTCTCTACAAAGATCGATAACAATCGCCAAAAACAAGACAATTCACGGCAGAATCTACGTTGACTATTGCTATATGTGCATTTTCAAATCTGAGTCTGATCTAAACCAAAATCCATCTATAACCTATGTGCATTGTTTAAGGTCTTTACATATGTCGTAAAAATCCATTCAAGTCCATTCCAAGTTCATTCAAGTCCATATACATGGATCACATATGACACTTACTTCTATAGTAAGAATCCAACCCATTGTTTAACATAAGTTAACAACGATTTAAACAAATAAAACGCAATTAAACACAAACATGTGTGTGTTATATTTCAACACGTTTTGATATTCGAAAACGTAGTGTTCAAATTTCTGGGTCACTATATGTTAATATTACCATACATAACTTCTCTAGCTTGAGGAAACCTCAACAACTAAATAGTATAAAAGTAATCTATTAATATATAAATGGTAGAGGACAACATTATATTGAAAATTCATAATGTTCAATATATTAATTTGAGTGATATCGACTTACGGAATAATTAATGTATTTCTTACGAAATACCCTCGGATTTAGGTGTCGAGCACATCAAAAATACAATATGCATATATTTACGTGTGTATTTATTCGTTAAGTCTATTTAGGATTCATAATGTTCCACCTTTAATTTATACATCCATATATATAAGTTTATTATTATATAAATTTTATATTTCATATTATTTATATAATTACCTTATGTACCATATTATATTAATTAAATATTATTTAATTAATTTTTATTAATTAAAATTTAAATTAATTTATATTATTTTAATATAACACTTTTAATGATTTTTTTACATACTATAACCTTTATAGTGTAACACATATATCGCATATATGCATATGTATATGGTTTAATTAATTAACTTTTAATTAATATATTTAATTAAACTGTTTTAATTCAATTATATTGACCTTTTGAAAAATCAATTTGTATACATACTTGTATACTTACGGTATCTTAAATATTTTAAAATATCATAACATATATCAAAATATATAATACATGTATATATTTCCATTAGTTAAATTAATTAATTAATTAATCTTATTAATAAATTTAAAATTTCGAAACTAATTTTTATTATTTTTACAAACAATTTGAAATTTTATATTATATCATAATTTTTATAATTTTTATATATTTATTTTGATTTAATTTTTAAATTTAAAATCATATATTTTAATTTTCAGATAATTTCTGAAATTAGTCCAAGGCCCAATTCAAATTGGGCCTTTTCTATTAAGGACAACCTTTGGAATCATTTATCTATTCAGGCCAGGTTGGTAGCTAGATAGGGTAGAGTACTTGTATAACAAACTGCCTTTTTGACCCTTAAAAGTTGACACTAATGCATTCACACACTACTAGAAAAGGAGAAAATATCGACGGCTTCCGACAGCGAATTTCTGATTAAGCCCATTTAATTAATTAAGCACGACCTTCTTATCATTTATTCAAATCTCAATCTCCTAATCACTAAAATTATTTACATTATTCTATGTAATTTATCTAATTAAATCTCCTAAATATGTTATTAAAAATTAGAAGTGTTACAAGCACTCTCATTAAAGAATTTCGTCCTCGAAATTCAGTAAGGACTAAATACTAAACATAATAATCCTCTATAACGACTCCTAACAACCATACTAGTAATTATTTATATAAATTTAATATAGACATACCCTCAAAGAAGTTAGGATAAGTATCTTGAATCCTGTCCTCTATCTCCCAAGCACAGTTCTTCTCGTTGTCGCTTCACTGAAATTTCACCAACTTGACTGTCTTGTTCCTCGATCTTTTCTCATCTCTTGCTACAGCCCAAACTGTTTGTCTAACAAAAGTCAAATTAGGCTCTACTATTAAATCTTCCAACCCTGTCGTAGGAATAGTAGTCTCTGGATCTTGCACATACTTACGAAGATGAGACACATGAAATACACTATGGACACCTACCGTACTGCTCGGCAACTCTAATATATATGCGAGCTTTCCAATCCTCTCTATAATCTAGAATGAACCAACATATTTCGATGCCAGCTTCCCTGACTTCCCAAACTGTACCACGCTCTTCACTGGTGATACTTTAATGAAAACCTTATCCCCAACTAAGAACTCTAGATCTTCTAGCCTCTTATCTGCATAACTCTTCTGTCTAGACTGAGCTTCTTTCATCCTTCTTTAGATCAACTCTATCTTCTCTGATGCCTCCCTAACCAAATCTGGACCTAAGACTAATTTGTCTCTAGTCTTCAACCAACATGCTGGCAATTTGCATGGCCTTCCATACAAAACTTCAAAAAGCGCCATTCCTATACTATTCTGATAACTATTATTATAGGAAAATTCAACCAAATGTATGTGCTCTTCCCAAGATTCACCAAAGTCCAATACACAAGTTCTCAACAAATCGTCGAGTATCCTATTGACTATCTTTGTCTGCCCATTCATTTGAGGGTGATATGTTGTACTCATCTTGAGCTTGGTGCCTAACACATCATGTAGTCCCTTCTAGAATTCACTAGTAAACAAAGCATCTATGTCGCTGACTAGGCTACTAGGAATCCCATGTACTCTATGTTCTTCATGAATAACTTGGCTAATATGGGTGCCATCCTGATTGACTTAACTGGAATGAAATGGGCACTCTTGGTGTACCAGTCCATTATGACCCATATACTTTCATTTTTCCTATTTGACTATGGCAACCTATCCATAAAATCCATGGATATCGAATCCCATTTGCAAATTGAAATCTCTAGAGGTTGTAGCAATCCACTCGGCTTCTGATGTTCGGATTTCACTTGTAGACAATTTGCACGCTGCCTAACCCATAAGCCAACATTCCTCTTCATACCTTTCCAATAGAAGCTCCTCTTCATATCTTGATACACCTTGGTTTCTCCAGGATGAATCAAAAACTTGGATCGATGACATTCTCCAAGAATTTCTTTCCTCAAGTCCTCGACATTTGAAACACAAAACCGTCCCTTCTTTCTCAACCATCCTCTCTGGTTAAGACAAAAATCTTTCATATCATCGATCTCGGTTCCAACCTCAAGCCTTCTGATCTTCTCGGCTATTAATGGATCCTCCTTCTACTTAGAAGCAATTTTCTCGATCAACACTGGTCGAACTTCTAAACATGACAACATGGTAGTATTCTGATTAGAATTAGCAGTCGATCTTAACTACACACTACAATTAGTCAAAGCTTCTAAACCCTTCCAGTTTACCAACATAGCAATACTACATTCTAACATCTTCTACTAAGAGTATCCGCTACTTAGTTTCCTTTCCTTGAAGTATACTGTTTACCGAAATCATAAGCAGCCAAAAATCTAGCCACCTCTGTTGTCTCATATTCAGCTCCATCTGAGAGAATAAGTACATTAATGACTTATGATATGTGTATAGCTCAAATCACTCCTTTAAGAGATGATGCCATCAAATCTTCAATTAAAAGATCATCGCAGCCAACTCCGAATCATGAGTACGATATCTCACTTCATGCGATTTAAGCTATCGTGAAGCGTAGGCAATCACTTTACCCTTCTGCATCAACACAGCTCCTAATCCAGTTCCACATACATCGATATACACCACCGACCCATGGATTCCACTACTAAAACAACTGCATTGATCAACAAATGCTTTAACTTAAAGAATGCTTCCTCACATTTCTCAGACCAGACATACTTTACATCCTTCCTGGTTAGCTAGTCAAAGGTGCCGCGATCCATGAGAAATCGTTGATGAATCTCCGGTAATAGCCAACAAGTTCAAGAAAACTTCTAATCTCAGTCACCGTCTCTAGTCTCTTCCAATTAATAAAAGCTTTAATCTTATATGGTTCGACTGATAAACCCTTCTCTGAAACCACGTGACCAAGAAACTTAACTTCTTTCTTCTAGAAATGATACTTGAATAACTTCACTTTTAGCTAATGCTGCCTCAGTATCTCAAGCACCACTCTAAGATGATCATCATGCTCTCTTTCGTCCTTAGAGTGTACTAAAATGTCATTTATAAACACCAACATGAACCTATCCAAATACTCTCGAAAGACTTGGTTCATCAAATCCACGAAGAAAGCAGGTGCATTTGTTAACCTGAATGGCATTACTAACCACTCGTACGAAACATAACTAGTCCAAAATGCTGCCAAAGGAATACTGTCCTCTATCACTCTTAACCGATGGAAACCCATTGCCAAATCCAACTGGGAAAACACCACGGCTTCACACAATTGATTAAATAGATCATCAATTCTTGGCAAATGATACTTATTCTTTATCGTCCTCTCGTTCAACGTATGATGGTCGATACACATCCTCAACAACCCATCTAGTTTCTTTACGAACATCACCGCCACTCGCCAAGGCAAACTACTTGATCGAATAAAATTTCTTCCTTCTAGATCCACTAGCCGCACCTTCAATTTCTTCATTTCAATCGGTGTCATCCTAAGTCTACTTGCAAGTACAGCTCCTGGCATAAGATCTATCCAAAAATCAAGGATTTCTAGGACTCCCTCCTACCATTAGCCAGCTTCTGGTTACGTCTCCCTTCTGGGCTCCCTTCTTCTTAAAGAAATTTCTTTTCTTTCCTCAAGAACCCTGGGTTACAACAGGCTTCTCTCTGGCAAAAACAGCAAACATCTCCTCATAGCAAATTGCCATCTCCACAACCACATTACAAAAATCACGGATATGTGTCTGGCTATCCCAAGAAAGCTTAGGTCCCAATCCCTAAACGAACCTCTCATTTCTCCTGAATTCAGTGTCTACGGTAGCATGTCCATATCAGGATAGCTCATCAGACCTAGTAGCATACTCAATTATCGACATCTCTCCCTGCACCAAATCCATAAACTTTCTCAATAATGCTAATTTAGCAACCTCAGATAAAAATCTCTGCTCAATTCTCCCTTTAAAATCTGCCTAAGTCAACTCCTCCTTGAGAACCCCGATAGTAACACTATTCCACCAATGAAGTGCAGCCCATTGCAACTGCCTAGAAGCCAACCTCCTCTTGTATTCATCATCCAAATCCAAATCAGCAAAGATTCTCTCGCAACGTAACAGCTAATCCACAACATCTATAACATCCTCTGTTCCCATAAATGGCTTCCTACTAAGGTTGATGTAATCACTGCTTAGCTTAGCATAATTACTCCCAACTGGAGTCACATGATTAGCTCCTCCAACATTTTCAGCAACTCCAGCAGCAACTTCTGCTTGCATCATATTGACGAAGAACTGATGCATCGCCCCCATATCCACCGACGGATTTCCAGCACCCATATTGGCATCAACATTTTGTTAGTGTTAGCCTGTTGACCCGAGTTCCTCCTGGTATTAGGTCAAACATTTCTGTTGGTTGTGGTGCTTTCTCCACTGGGATTTCCTCTTCCGTTTCCTGCTTCCATATCTTCTTTCTCGTAAATCTACATACGACCCTTAGTATGATACAGAAGAATGGTCTAAAAGAGAGGGGAATACATACTTATATATATATATATATCAAATACATGTACATTACTATGACGTTAACCTAACCCCGATCTTATTTTCAGATTCATTGATTATTTTCGAAAATCTTTTAGGTTTAAAACTCTTTTAAGTTTCATAAACCTAAGCTCCAATACCAACTTGCAACATCCCTCACTTGGAGGCTTAAAACTAAAGGCTACAGATGCTATAGTATCTATAGTTATTAATCTTCGGTGACCAAATACGATAATGTTAAATACATTGTTACATAGAAACACATGAATATGGAAAGCTTTTAAAACATCAAATAAGTTCCATATTCCATTTCAAAACATTTCAAATTCATTACATGGCTCCACAATCGTTAACCACATTTATAGAAAATATATTTATTACAACATGCGCCAAGAGCGACATATGAAGATGCCCCCTTGGACGATCAGTGTATGTATATATATAGGCAACTAAACGACTTTTACATTACAACATCAACATAGTGGAATCAAAATAAAAGAGAACTCTAGGTAGCTATTTTGCCTCCTGCACGTCCCCTAAAGTTTATTTGTCTAAAGAGGTACACGAAAATCTCAACTCTCAAACTACTCAAAATCAATTGAGTACCCGAGTGTTTAAGGGGAAAACATAAACTTCAAGCCAGATATAAAGCTTGATACGAATAATAATTTACCATCATAAACCATTTAGATATCTAGTGAGACTTCGCCGCTTAGCGGAATGGGTTTTCCCCTCACTAGTATCCAAAAACCTTTATAAAACCATACACTGTGCTCCAACATCCACAATGATTAAAAATAATTCAAAACAATAGGATGAGATGCAAAACAAGTAAATCAATTCAGGATTTCCCATCTCCATTCATTTTGACTATCTGCCACGGTCATAGTTTCTAGGATTACTATTAACCTAATAGTTTTCACGGGCCTATTAATAACTGGTTAAATGTTTATAGACTCCCTGTCTTATTTCATAGTTTTCATGGGATCACTATCAAACTATTGGCCCCTGCCAATATCTTTATTGTTTCGTGGGTTCTCCTTGAACCTATTGGTAACTTCAATATCTTTTTCCGTATCCTATTTTAATGGGTTGACTAGGAACCTATTGACTTCTGTCAACATCTTAATCCGGATATAGTTTTCATGGGTTCACTATAAACCTATTGGCCTCTGCCAATATCAAATCATAGTTTTCATGGGTTAACTATGAACCTGTCTTTCTGACATCTTCCTTTATACATAGTTTACATGAGCTTACTGTGAATCTATTGGCCCTTGCCAATATCTTTTCCTATACACAGTTTTCATTGGCATACTGTGAACCTATTGGCCCCTACCAATATCTTTAATTAATTTAATATTTATTCACTACTGGGTCAACCTAACTGGTTATTCTACCTTTCCCCAAACTACTGTTACAGGTTCATTACAATGTGAATATATGTATATTTGAAGAAGCAAATATAATAACATAACAATACCACTCTTGTAGGTTTAATATCCTTGAAATTATTTTCATATGAAACATGGTTAATCCCTTTAATATAATATTTTATCAAGGAAAGCTTCTTCTTAAAAAGATTTCAAAACTGCTTTACTTAGCCATGGGTTTCCCATTAAAATGAGATTAGGTTACTTTTTTTGGAAAAATAAGGTTTTCGAAACCTTCAAAACTTTGCTTTCGACCTCACTGGATAACCTCCTTCGAAAGCATATAAATGCCTTTTTAAAACATTAGGTCCTGCCTTTCGAAACACTCTAAAAGTTCTCTTTTGAAACCTTTTGAATGTAAAAAAGTATTACTTATTAACTCTTAGAAGCATAGCTTTGAAACCATTGAAAGTTCCTATTTCGAAATCTTTGGAAGTTTCCCTTCCAAAACCATTGGGTTTATATTTAAAAATATCATTTGGGTTGAAGTGAATATAAATGAAAGTATTTCTTTCAAAATCATTCTTTATCTTATAAAAGTATTGAGGAAAACTTGATGGCGTCGGCACCATCCTTTTGAAAGCTTCAAATCATCTAAGCAAAACACTAAAGGATAGCATCAAACCCCCTTTCGAAGCTATTGTCTTCGAAACCCTTGGACCCTTTCGAAAGCTTTTAGGAAGTGACTTAAAACATCTTTAAAACAAAACTACCCTCGAAAGCATCAATGAATTCAATATACTTGAAAGGCAAAAGAACGGCAGTAGGGCTTCGACTAATCGGAACCCCTACTTTCGAAAGCATTATTTTACAACTAAAGGAACTCATTCGAAAGCTCTTACTTTTAAAACATAAAATGAAAACCCCTTCGAAAGCTATTAGAAAACCCCTTTCGAAAGCACTTGTTTCGACTTTTTCGAAATCTGTTATAGAACAAAGGAAGACGCTTAGCTTTTTAAAAACAAACAAAGATATCGACCCCATCGGAAGCAATGATTTTGGCACCATGCCTTCAGTTCACTACGTATATCTAAGCGATACCTTGTGTATTGATTTCGGCCTTGGTTGGTTTCGACTGGGTTGAAGTGGAAGCTATGAGTCGAAAGGTACTTCTAATAGGGGCAGAACCTGCTTTTCTGAGTAAAAACTGATCAATGCCAACTAAAAAAATTTCTACCTAACTAACCTGCCCATGTGTAAACATATTATTGGTTGTCTCAACTTTTCAAATTCTTCATCAAAATAACTACCGCTTAATTTCAGATCTAAACCAAGCTTAATTTAGCAAATAAGCCATTCCGTTAAACAAAAATCAATAATGCAATTAAGTCCTTCCTTCTAAAACAATTTAATTCTCATAGTAATCCACTTAGGAAAAGTCACCAAAAATTACAGAAATTTACTTCAATCATGTTATCTAACATACAAAAATTCCTAACCCAATTTCTTCATGAAATAATCGAAATTAAATTTAAACCCAATTTTATCATTTTTCCCTTGAAAATTGATATTAATCTTTACATGGCTTGGAAAATTATCAAAATTAAAACCCAACTCCAAAATCATGTTTTACATAACATAATATTTTTTCATACATTCAAGAATCAATCTCAATCCATTTTGCCCTAAAATCGCATAAATCCCCATTTAAACAATCTTGTCTAAATCAAATAAATCTTAATTCAAGCATATCATTATCCAAAACATCGTAGAAATGAATTTAATCTTAAATCCGAAAGCATATGTCCGTAAAACAAAATAGAGATGGTATAAATTATTATTCACATTGATTAAATAAGGAGATTGGAATGAGATTGAGATTTATTCCCTGACTTTAATTCTTTAGCCTTTAATTTAATCTCTCTTCTCTTTTCTTCCTAGCAATGGCCAGCTCCTCTTTATGTTTGCGTTTTACATTTTTGTGAAAATGAGAAATGGATGTGAATGTTATAAGAATATATATAAGGGTTATGATAACAAGTGCGGCTAATTCCCAATATACCTTTGTGTAGACTAATTAGCCTATAAGTCATTCTTAAGCCCATTTAATTAATTAAGCACGACCTTCTTATCATTTATACAAATCTTAATCCTCTTATCGCTCTAATTATTTACATTATTATAATTAAATCTTCTGAATAATGTTAATAAAAATTAATGGTGTTACATTGAGATTATGCCATGAGAAGATAAGGAGGAAAGAAGAAAAAAAGAAGTAGAGTTTGTTGTAACTTTTGCATACTTTCATTCAGAGTTATTAGTCTGTTTTATAGAAAGACCATTACAATTATTGAATTCTTTGGTGCCACATGACATTACATTGATAGCTAGCTAAAATGCTGTAGCTAATTGCTAAAAGTAGATATTATAAATAAAAAGACTTCTTACGAAACAACTATTTGTCATGTGTTGATTTTTCTTTTTCGTGCATTGCAGCGAAAGAATTCATGTCATGCTCTATCTCGAAAGCATTACAATAATGCGCTTGGGTCTAGTATGTGCAACCGTATCATGTAATCCAATAAAGAGATACTAAAGATGCTATATAGGGAGTAAAAAGATTAATGCGATGGTAGGTTGTTTAAGGAACATAAAGGTGTAAGTTAGGTATTTTTAGATGAACGAATATACCATGCCAAATTAATCACCGTATCTGGATTTGAATGAAAACAGACCCATTATAAAGTTTAGTTGTACTCCACTTTTGACTTGCTTTGATTTGTTGTCATGTACGAAAATCTCTATGTTGTCATCCTATTCCCATGTGAGAAAAAAAGTAGTTGAGACGATGCTGCTCCCAAACTAGATTCAAACACAATTTTTTTTTTTCCCATTTTCTTCTCGTTTCTCCGATTTTTTTTTAATGGAGAAGCTTATCACTTCGTCATCTTCAATCTCGAAACCACGTCATCTCTTCTGTCCTCTCAATCCACTACCATTTTCTTCTTCTAGAAGTACTTCTCTTCTTCCTCTCAACTTCAAACCCATTAATGCTCCTACCAAGCAAGATGGTCCACCATTTCTTAGACCGTTGTCCTTTTCTCAGATTCGTGCTGTCGACGCGGTGGAGAAGAAGAATCCTGAGGATTTCTCACCTATCCGTTTGGTTAAATCGACTGGCTTTAACGCTGACGTAATACAAAAGGTATTGTTTTTCACGTTTGATTTGTCCTTTTGTTTTGATTTGTGTGTTTCTGCTTAAAAGAGTGGTTGGTAAATGGTGACGTGCGCATTTGACTTTATATGTTTCTGTGATTACTAGAATTCTATTTTTTACGAGTACCAATTTTATGTTGGAAGATGGGTGGGTATAAAGATATAAAGCGTAACACGGTAGAGTTGCATATTTGAAGCAACTTATGTTGTTGGATTTTCGAATATAGTTTGCAATGAATTAACGGTTCAAAGAAAAAATATATAAAGTATGCTTAACTCCTATGTATCCAGATTGGACATGGATCAAAGTATGACTCAACGATGATGGATGCAGTGAATGTAAAAACGGCTCTCTCTATATTGACAAAGGTGAATTTCTCACCCATTTTGCAAGTCCACCAGCAAAAATGGCTGATGTAGAAATAGATTGGTCCTTCTAAGACTACACCCTCTATTTAAATCGGGCGTTGTCATTAGGGACTCTAGTTTTGGACAAGGAGTATAATTTTAGGGGAATCATTCCTAAAATAAAATTATCATGGAAGAGACATTGATAAATGGAACCAAATCAAACGATTTACTGTTTTACCCTCGTTCAAAACAATTTCAGCAACCTCCTGATGAAAACTAAAAGAAAACGATGATAGTCCGCCAAAAACTAAATTCGGATAGGTTTGATCGAATAGAAAACCATAAATTGGTGGGGTCCACCAATAAATGGCATATTGGAGGTAATAAAGGAATCATATTTGATTTGTTACGAGGAAACGAAATATTTTGGCATCGCTCGTAGCAATTTTAATAATATTGAAAATATGACATTTTCCTTATCCAAACTGGAGTCTCAACAATGCCATTTAGATCTACCACATGCCATTTTTATATATTTTCATTAAAAGTACTGGTTTATTATGTAATATATGTATTTTCCATGACAATTATAAGAATATGTTGCAATAATATAAAAGATATAATTTCTTGAAGGCAACTATTGTTTGTAAGTTAACACCGGTAAAAATTGAAGTAGCATAAACATGTTTTCTTGATTGTATCATTTTTAATATAGAAATTTAAGATTAATGTGTGTAAGTCATCTTTTTTTCTATGTAGACTGTGATATGCAATCACCGAATTGCTCTTTGCCATATTTGAGCAACCATTTTATCGTAATTTTCGACTGTGCTTTGATTTATATCCTAAAAGTATTAAAACTATTATAAGTAAAACATATCCATATTCTTGTCACAATAAAGGTTTAAGGTTTTGGTTTTCGTTGCCGTTTTGGTACCCTTTTCGTTTCTATTGTTTGAGAATTTCAAATTTTCATTTAGTTTTTGTAAGTTTTGAAAATTTCAATTTCTAACCCGATTTCATGTTTCAATATATTTCTACATAAATACATTAGTAAAATTTGGAGATTCAGTTGAGCATCTAAAGCTTTAGTTAGAATGTATGCTTTATTTTCATTTTATTTCAAATTGACCAAGGATAAAGTAGTTTATCGCATGATTTTCATGTTTTTTGTTTTGTTTTTGTTTTTGGATTTTTTTTTTCTTTTCATCTTCCAAGTTTTATGTTTCTGTTTATTTAACTTATTTAGGTTAACTATTTATTGCACATATTTTTTTTACTCTCCAACATTACTTTTACACACTCCTACCTAACTTTATCGATTAAAACCAACCACAAAAGAATAAAATAGCAGCAACTTTTGGTCTACACTTCAATTATGAAAAGCAAGTTAAGTACTAACATCTAGAGTGAATCATGCTTTTTACCATTTACACAGTAACTGAATAACATATTCTTTACCTCTCTAAAATTACTTTACGACTCTCTTTTATACACTTTAACCAATTTTACTGATAAAAAGAAAATCACAGAAGTAATATGATCTTAGCAAATTTTGGGTTTCTTCAATTATGAAGAGCATATCAAAGGATGGCATGTAAAATACAGCCAGGACCAGCCTTGGCGCAAGGCAACCAAGGCGATTGCTTTGGGCAACCAAGGCGATTGCTTTGGGCATCAGGATTTTGCTGACTTTTGAAAGCCTCGCCGATAGTTTGTAAGTGTCTCTAAATCTGCAATTGTTAGATAAATTAATACATATTGTAATTCAAATTGTAGTTCAGTTTTGTTGGCATAGGTATTCGCTTTGACTTAGATGGATATAGCCATATATGTTCAAGCCTTCTGTTCATCAAATTTTATCAAACCTTTTTTGCTTAATTTTGTGTAATTTTGTCACTTAATGGAGGGTCTCCAAATGAAATACAGCTTTGGGTCTCTTAGTTCTTAGGACCAGCCCTAACATGCTTTCATCCGCACTAAAAAACTGTCACTGAAATGTACATAGAAGGTACATTGAGCAAAAAAAAAAGTTAAACAATGGCCATGTTAAGCATCTTCAATGATATTATAATGTAAAGTTCTCGAAATCTTTTGTGCTGTATGTGATGTGGCATATATAAAATAATATTTTTTTATAGCAAAATACATTACTCAACGCCTTCATAGATTGTTTTTCTTCTTCTTCTTTTAAATACATTTCTAAGTTCTAAACATCCTACTTGACAGTGTCTCTCTCTTTGCTTTTTCATTCAAAGATGATTGAAAAGGTAAAAATATGTTCTATTAATAACAGTCGGTTGCTTAATATGCCATATCATCAACTCTGTTGGACTTAAAACAGATTACATGACAGTGGAATTGAAGATACCCATACGCCTACAATTTGGCATTTTGTGTATTTACTTATTTTGCTATTTCTGATGAACCGGCCAAATGCACCTGTTGTTACTCTATTATGCATACATGTATTAATTAGTTCGATGTTAAGAATTTGGTTAATAGAAAAAATATATTCTACGAAGGACTACAATTATCAGGAAACTTTGCCCAAATAAATTTTGCCACCCCAAACCTTAAGCTCTAGCTCTGCATAATACCATCATCATCATCCAATAATGCTTTCTTGAAAAAGGTTCAACCACGAACATATGATATCCTGATCATATTATTTTACATGGGTTGTGTTTGTATTCTTTTTGTACAGGTTATTGCATATTATAGGATAATATACCCATTTCCAATCAATGTATCAACATTGGTTAGGAATGATTTCTGCTAGTTTAAAATTTTCACAACTGTTTTGAATGGTATTTAATCTTACATCTATATTGAATACAGTAAAATTTGAGCCCTCATGATGATATTGATCAACTATGAATTTATTTTGTATTGGACTGGTCCACATTTTTGGTTAGCCACGTATGTCTAAAAAAGATGCGTTTAACATTGCGCTCTTATGCTCTTCTTAGATACTATTTCTTATTATATGAATTCTTTTTATGTCAAATCACTTTATGTTCAAACTTATTATATGAACCTTTTTTCGGGTCAAATGCTTTGTCAGTCAATGAATTTGTTCATGTCATTCTATTTTCTGCATGAACTATATTTATATGGATGAAACTTACACCATGCATTACAGGTTAGTAAATCTACCGTACTTATTCTGTTATCAGCGCTGCTCATTTTAGTTATCCAACCCATTTTAGTACAACCAGCATATGCAACAGCAGTTCACTCAGCTAACAAGACTTTCATCAAATCTGAGTTGCTAAGCAGTGCATGGACTGGTTTTTTTGCTGGTTGCCTTCACACATTATCAGGACCAGACCATCTAGCAGCCTTAGCTCCTTTATCAATTGGCCGAACACGTGTAGAAAGTGCAGCAGTTGGAGCTCTATGGGGCTGTGGCCATGATGCGGGGCAATTAATCTTTGGACTTGTATTTTTGCTCCTTAAAGATCGGTTACATATTGAAACAATTCAGACATGGGGCACTAGAGTTGTTGGTTTAACTTTACTTGTTATTGGAGCAATGGGTATTAAGGAAGCATCTGAAATTCCAATGCATTATGTTTCTCTAGAAAATGGCGATGTCAACATAAATGAACCCAAGAAAAAGATTGGATTTGCTACTTTTGCTACAGGCATCGTGCATGGGCTTCAGCCAGATGCACTCATGATGATTTTGCCAGCACTTGCTCTTCCTTCACGAAAAGCAGGAGCTGCCTTCTTAGGTATGTTTCTTCTTGGGACTGTGATTGCTATGGGGAGCTATACTGTTTTTATAGGCTCATGTAGTCAGGCTTTAAAGGATAGAATTCCTAGAATAACCGAAAAACTTACGTGGGCTGCTTCTCTCTTAGCTATATCGATGGGGGTAGCTATTATCGTTAGCCAGTTCTTTGGTTTTAGCCTTTATTGAAGAAAGACTCATTGCTATACCTTTTGCTCTGTGTATTATTCTTGAATATTCAGTTGCAAATTTTTAGCGATAACAATTACATTAAAAACTATATGCTTAACATCAGAGTTATGGTTGAGTTTTCAATATGGTCATATCCTCTGTTATCTGTTTACTGCTAGTTTTCTTAACATGCATTTGTAACCTAATTGGAGCTTGCTGAAGTGTGAGCTTGCATGTTAATGTTTTTAGTAGATTGTTTGATCATTTGCTTGTTTTTCCGATAACTCAAGGATAAAAACAAGGTTGTATATGCAGAAGTTTGCGCGTTTACCCTAAACACACATCTGGCAATTCAAAAGAATTTGTGACATACCCCATTATCATTATTCAAATTCTGTACATTTCATTTTTATTTTAGAGTTTACTTGGGTTTCCTGAAGTAGCGATGCTGAGTGTTTTTTAGGATGCCAATTTGGATCGTTTATGAATGCAACTGTTTTAAAAGGTTTTTACGAGATTTTATAACCTGTAGAATCATAATAGGGAGTTTACTTTCCAGAAGTTCTATAGAACCTTTCCAAATGATTCAGTCGCAGACACATCACACAAACATGTGTGCACACACAGTTTATAAATAATACGCATTACCTTTTTCTAAGAAAAGCTAAATAGATCTAATTTTGTAGAAAACTGTCAGAATGAAAAAGTAGACAAGTAATATTTAAAAACTGCAAGTTAGTTTTGAAAATTTGCATCATCGTAGAATACATTCTGGAAAAAAAATCAACTTTAAATGCAGGCAATTTTCAATAAAAGGAAAAATATAAAAATTAATAAACTAACAATAATGATTAATGCTTAAAATAGTTTGATTACCCGTGAAAAGCCATTTAAATTTGGATGTCATCTCTACAAAATGATATTTCAGCAAATATCCACTTTCTATAGAAAATACGAAAAGCAATATTGTTGTACTAGGTTTGAAGTATTTGAAAATAATCATTTTAAAGTGGGTGTGCTGAGAATGTCCAAAAACTAATGACTTATTTTTTTGAAACCGAAATTACAATACATCAGTACTGGCCGAATTTTAAACATTCAAAACCAACGCTTCAATATACTCGTAGGTATAGTACCCCTCAAAGATGGGACCATCCATAAACAATCGAAACCGCGGAATAAACTCCCAAGTGGAGCTTTTGTGTTTTGGCCAACTCGATTACCTATTCATCATTGTTGTGAATTATTGGATATTTAATATTTTTCTCAAACAACTAGCTTGTTCCATTACACTTGAAGTCATCAGTCTCCCTTTTGTCTATATCTTTTATTTTTGATCACATTTATCAGGCCAATTGGTAACTAGATGCTAGTAAGAATAACATAAAGTACCATCAACAATGTATGCGAATAAGCTGCCAAGCAGTTATGTTTTACATATTCACTTTCCAGATGATCAACCGGACGAAAATGATGGTAAGCTAGCTATTTTTCCACTCAACTGCAATTGCACATGCATAAACCCTACCATCTTTAATTTATGTGCTGTATTGTTGGAAACAAACAATAAAAAAATAAAAATAAAACAATATGAAGCCAATTCATGTATTTTTCAGTAAAATGAGACACAATTTGACGTTTAATAAAAGATCTTTCCATACTTCTGAGCCATTTGTGTCATTAGAATCTGATATGTTTTCTCAGTAGGGTGATAACTGTCCCAAAACACGAACTCTGAAACATCTTCACATATTGAAGTTGTGAAGCTGTTACAAGCCAGGGTGACCTCGAAGTATCCTGTGCCACAGCAACCTTTGGTGGATTCCTCGAAGCCTTCAAATCATATATATACGTTAGAAAAATAATGTAATAAAATTATAACAAAATTTATGCATTATAGGTTACCATAAGCTTTTGGCCTCAAAATGATGTCAAGTATTGGCGCGTAAATGTCTACATAAATAAAACTTGATCCCGGTAATGTGCTGTTCAGCCTTTTAAACTCCATGGATAACTTTGAATTCAACATTTTGGCTGCTTCATTGTAAATGGTCACACAGTTCCTTTCTATACCTCCTCCTAAAGTTCTTTGTGATGGAACACATCCTATTGGTGGAGCCCCTAGGGCAACAATTCTTCGTGCTCCCGTTTCATATAGTTCCTAAATTAGAAAAAAATAAAAATAAAAAGTAAAATACATTTCATAACTTTGCTATAATCAAACAGAGGAAATATGTTGTAGCCAAACATCGTGGATTCGAGGCTTAATTTCCTTATTGTTATATGAACCAAGTTTTGAGATAATGATAAAAACTCAAATGTTCTGACCATAGTTATGAAAAATCTTATAAAATTTTACAATTTGAGTATTCAAAATCAGATCTTTTCAATTATGATTAAATTCCCAAATTACTATTTGGAATTCAATTAAATTCACAGTTCAGAAAAATCACTATGCCAGTGCTGAAGTACAATATTACTAGGATATGTAATTGAATCGTTACTTTAAAATCCAATTTTTCATAAAACCAAAAAATGATTAAACAATGGATGAAATTGAGTTTTATAATTTTAAGCTCAAAATCAATTTTTAAAACTATAAATTATTAATTTAGAAGAAAATCACTACTTTTATGTATTTAATTATTATTTTTGATAAACACATGGGAGCAAATTTTTTAGCATACAGGAATGAAAAATCATTATAATCTGAATCTTCTGAATTTGTGATTTATGTTTTAAATCCAGTTTCGGTTTAAGGCTTAAAATCTATCAGAATTCCGTTCTGAGAAATTTGTTTCTGACCCATATTGGTTGGTCCAAACTTGTATAATTTCTAGAGATGTCATAATGACTAGGAGCAATGTTTCCAAAATTATTTTTGTCTTACCTGGAAAAAGGTTGAAGCTGATTGAACTAGGAAGTCAATATAAGATGGAAGATCATACTGTAATCTTCTAAATTGTGCAGTGAAGTATGTGTTCGCTATGTCATCACTTCCAGTCACCACTAGATATATGCTTTTTGATACAATATCAATGGCTTTATCTTCTCCTGCAATTTTCTTCAGCTTTTCTTTATACTCTTTGAATAGGTTTAGCTGATCAGTCATATTTAGAACTGACTGCAGCAACAAATACTCCAGTTACAAACATTCACATTTCATGGTTGAATCAAATCATATACATACATATACATGCATGCATGCATGTATGGATATATGTATGTATGTGTGTGTGTGTGCGCATGTATGTGTGTGTATAGCGCTTTTCGTTGTAGGGAGCTCACCACTAAAAGTGCAGTTTGGGGGTCATATCCACATCCACCAGAAGCAAAACTAACGCCTGTTTTTAGCTCTTGGTCGCTAAGTTCAGTTCCCAGATATGCTGGTAAGTATTCTTTTATGCCCAACATAGAAGCTGGAAAGGTATAATTTAATCAACTGTATTTCTGCGGGTCTTAAAATTTCCATTTGAGGAGAGTAGAGAATAAATGCATAGTGCATTTTAGTAGAATTAAGGCTAGTTCTATTTTCGTCCCATCATTTTCAGTTAATACCCTGGTATAAGTTATAATAATAATTATGATAAATTTACTCTTATGTTATACTTTCTTGTATCATCCATCAACACGGTTAGACTGAGCAATGATTTGTAGAGAACCACTCCCATTCCAAGTGAGGTTCTTAAGATAACCTCACTTGAATGGAGTGAGGTTCTTATGATAACATAGCTTGATCTGAGTGAGGTTTTCCTCAAAAATGACATTTTAGAAGGAACAAGCTCGATTCTTTATGTAATATCACTAGGAGTAAGTTTGGTTCCTTATAAAATATCGCTCGCATCGAGCAAGGTTCTTTCAGAATCCTAGCTCAGTCTGAGTGTTGTTTGTAAAAGAACTACACTTGGTCGAAGCTTTCAGCTTACAATGAGCAAAATTCACTCTGATTAGTCTCATATTTTGCAAAAGGGTAATATTGGAATTAGATGGGGGTCAAAGGAAATTAATGAGGTATGATATTTGTTTTCATTTTGAGGGGGTGTCAAAAAAAATTAATGGAGGGTTAATAGACCTAATCTAGAAGTAATTTTGCTAAAATGCACCTAAGCAACTAAAATCCACAAGATTTTTCAAATGCCATTAGAACATAGATCTAGTGGTCCATATTTTTTAGTGCACCTCTGCTCTGGTTAGAACTAGAGCATATGATTTCATTTCTAGAAAAATATGAGCTATCTCAGTCGTAAATTCATAACCGTACCACAGTAGGAATTCATGGGGTTTTGGCGAATTTGTACATAATAAATACTGTATGATTCTTTATTGACATTGAATTTGTACCATGATACAGTTATAAACAAGAAGTAGGCTCAAGGACTGACTTCTCATTCCAAGTAGTTTCTAGAACATCACTTCAGGCTAGTTAGTTTCAAGGACAAAAGATAATTTCTATGATAGTTATTCAGAAAATAGTAATGTTCTGTCCTTATCCTTAAAACTAATTATTTTGAAGTACGGTTCTAGAAATTTATTATCTTGGATTAAGAAGTTCATTAAGTGAAACCCCATTAGAAATTTGTACTGAGCATACAAATACATTAATATGGAAACATACATACCTAAGAAATCAGATGGAATTTTTCCATTACTAAACCTTCCGGTAGCAATATGATCGACGAAATCTTTGCCGTAAGGGGGGAAATCACATTTGATTGTAGTCAGTATCGCATTGTTGTTACCCGGATCCACAATCGAGTCCCCAAACACGAATAGGGCTGGCACTTTTGGTGTTGTTTTATTAGCACCTAAGGTTAGGCTTTGGTTTATCTGAAGCAGCAACATGAGCAGAGACAGTACTGCTCTCATTAAGCTATTGCTTCTCATTTTGGCTTGTTTTTTCTTCTTCCTATGCACTACTGTGTTATTTATATGGAAAATGATTGTTGAAGAAATCAGGTAACTGATTGCTAGGGTTTTGATCTTTCTCCCCTTTTCTTGATAGACAAGGAAATAATAACTTATGAATATTTCTTTTTTCTTCCGTTTTCTTGTTTTCATCAAAATATATTGGTGAGAAACTGAAAGTTTTCTTTTGGACAATTGATTTTCTTCGTCTTATAGACAAGGTAATGGATTTTTCCATCACTTTTTGGTGCAATTTTAAATATTTTTGACAGTGATGCAAAGTTTAGTCTAACAATGGTAATAGGGACAAAAGATTTGAGCATTCCTTGCTCTGCATTTTGTGCAATGGTTTCATGATTGGAAGAAATTTCTAGTATCTGTAGAAGAAAGGAAAAATTTACATCTATTGATGAACCAAATCATTAGATGAAATAACAATTATCATTAAAACAAATATCATTTGGGTTTTGTTAAACCTTCATTCTTTTATTATTTTTGGGTTTTGTTTTTTTGGGATCTAATTTATATTGCTTGAATGTGATTTTTCTTCCTTTCATTGAAGATGGTCATACATCTCAGTGAAATTTTATTGTATATATGTGCGGGTATGGTTCGGCTATTTGGACATAGAATTAAACACAATTGCTGATACAATAGATCTGAACTGTTGAATCTCGTTATGTTTACATATGAGGTTGAAATCAAAAGGTAATCCAATTGCCTCTTGATTTTCGTTGGATCTCATTATGTTTACATATGTGGTTGAAATTAAAAGGTAATCCAATCGCCTTTTGATTTTCGTCTAAGTTTCTACTTAATAATGGAGTTGGTGAAAAAAGAAAGAAAGAAAAATTGTTACTTAAATAGGAATTTGTTGTGGAAAGCAAGAGGCAATTGATATGGTGCACTGTTTGGAATGTTATTGAACGCTTCTTTATATGTGTGTGTGTGTCATACAATAATCATTAATATTTATGACAGTAAATAAAAACTAAGTTAGTGTTTGATTTAAAAACGAATTTGTGTTTTCAGTTTTCAATATGTATTTCAAATATGAGAGGAATGGAGGGTCGACGGAAGGGAAGAAAGAAAGATGGATGAGAGAACGAAGGGGATTTAGATGACGAAAGAATGGATTGTTTCATGTGTTTGTGCTATTTTTCAAATTGCGAAAAATAAAAAAAAATGTTTCCTATTTTGTATGTTAACTTCGTTTTCTAAATTGGTCGTTTTCGACAATATAAATGCGTCGTGTGCATTGTACAGATAAAATTCCAAAACTAAAAATAACAATTTGTGCACAAAAATTGTTTTTGTTTTCTACCTAGGTTTTTGCTTTCTCCCCCTCCTTTTTTGCCCTGTTTTCAATAAAAAACAATATTTGCACAAGAATTTCTGTGGAATTTTAACTTGTTTTCTGTTGAAAATATCCTGAGAAACGGATGTAATTTTGAGTGTGAATTTTTTATTATTAAACCGAAGTCCAAAAGTTAAAACAACACAGAAGCAAGGAAATCTTGCAAAATTAGTTATCTTACTGGCTTTATTTAAATCCTATACTTCTTAACAGCCACACCAAATCTCCAAATATTGGAAAAAGTAACGTTCTTAAGCTTACTGAGAATTACTTGATCAGGGGCTTAAAAATTTAGTATTATCATATACCAGCACATGTTGAGCCGTGAGTTTATTATTAGCTTTTCTACGTTAGATCGAAGTTTATGTGAAGATTAACTAGAATTATTATCCTCTTCTTGTTTTTCCATTAAAATATGATCCTTTTTATTTTTATTTCGGGATGGTTCGGTTAAAGTCCCCATTAAGTTTCAAAATACGTCAAACATCCTTGTCAAAAAAATATGTAAATTGAGTCTCTATAATTAAGTTACCGAATAATTGTAGACATTTATGTAATTATATTCAAATATTGCAGACGCTTATACAATTATTCGTCAAAAATTGCAGAAATTTTCACAATTATTCATCAAGAAATTGTGGAAATTTCTGCAATTATTCACTAAAAAAACCACGGAAATTTCCTTGCATAAATGTCTTCAATTATTTAGTAACTTAATTCTATGATTTATAATTTAATTTACAATCTTTCTTTAGGAGGAGCTTTTATGTATTAAGTTTGATTTTAAGGATATGAGTCAAATATTCACTTTTATTTTTATTTTTGATTTTTGTTGAAAGTCTGTAGTTAATATGATATTGTGATTACTAGTACTATATATCTTCTGAATTCATCTTTGTATATAACTCACAATGTTAGAGTTTTGTAATCTTACAACACAAATTGAAGATTGCCTAACACAGACTGAAGATTGCCACCACCTTAGGTTTTTTAGTTTATGAGAAGGCAAGTCAATTATTTATTGAAATGCATGTAAAACTAGTACTTAAAAGTAGTAAAATACAGGTACGAAATTAAATATCACATGCAATATAGTTTGAATATTAACGAATTCCGCGTTCACGGGATAATATTTTTTTTTTCATTCATTCACTTCATCATCAGTCCAAATACATTTAATGATGACATTTCTTTTTTTTTAGGTTGTACCGCCTCACCTATACTATTAAATAGTATTATTAATGAATATTGTTTGAAATATAGATAATGATGCTTGTTAGGAGCGATCATACGTGAATTTCTCTTGAGCTAATGTCGGTACAATTTCTTACCTCAAAATAAAATATCCATATACGTCCTCGATATTACCGGGTGAACCAGGATATAACAACATACGGTACATATAAGAAAACAAAGAATTATACATGATAGAACCAGTGGCGGAGATAGTCCTCAAGTTGAGGTAGGGCATCATCTTTCGATATAAATAAACCATGCTAAGTACTTGCTGAATTTGATGTGGAGTATAGGAGGAAATATGTTGTATGCATGAATTGGTTTGAGGTTGGGCCAGTTCAACGATTTCAATCAGGGTAAAATTTATAGAAGTCAGTTTCTAGAAATGAATCATTATGTTTTAGGTAGGGCGTTGGCCCTATCTAAGCAAAGTTTGGCTCTGCCCCTGCATAGAACGCAACAATATAACACACTTAACTTATACCCAAGTGTTAGTCTACAAAATAGTATCTGGCCCACTCAAAATAACTTATACCAAAGAGTGAATCTATATAGCATTTGACCCACTCCAAAAACACACATAGAGATATGCACCTAAGTGCCCAAAATGTATACATCATATATAAAATACACCCATAGCAACTAGGAGACAAAGAAAGATACACACGTCTAACAAAATATATATAGCATCATCTCCCAAAAGCACCCGCCTAACATCCAAAGTCGCCGTGTCCCTTATCCTGCCAAGTCTCGGTTTGACCCGGATATTATCGAATAATAAACGGCTAGACTATATGTAAATAAAAGGTAAGAATATGATATGATCACTACACCAGAAAAGGCCTTTTGTAGCCTTGGAAAAATGCTGCCAAAACTTTTAGTAGCGTTTCGGCAAACGCTGCGATACGACATGCAATTAAAAATCTCAAACTTTTTATAGCATTGTAGAAAACACTACCAAAACTTGACATGTTGTAGGGTTTCAAAAACGTTACAAAAAGTTTCATAATTTAGCATATCGTATCGTAGTATTTCCTAAAACGCTACTTAAATTTTTGGTAGCGTTTTTTCAACGCTTCAAAAGTCGTATTACATATATTTACATTTATTTTAGTAGCGTTTTTAAAAGCCTACTAAAAGTTATTAACTGTTTTATAGCATACCGTACACGCTACTATTTCATCTTAATGGCTAGTACCCTTTCCAGTCATCGCTCACATAATACTCTTATTACAACCAACAATCAATCACATAATCGTCGCATTCAAACAATCAATCAATCACATAATCATCATATTCAAACAATTAAAAAAACACGTTAATCACATAATCAAATATAATATTCATAACCATTTCGATAATTGTTTTTCAACAAACCGAGCAAATTCACACAAAACCCATAACCATCCATAAACAAGTAGTAACAAAATATTATAGTATATATAACAACTAAAGACATGTTCATTACTTGATTACCCACAATTTTTTGTTGTGGCTGGTCTTTACTCCAAAAAAGCTAATTACCTATAGACAAGTTTAACAATCAACAAATGATTATGAAACTATTTCATATTTAAAATATATCAAACATCCTTAGTTGAACTTTTCTTAAATTTAAATAACTTTAATTTAGATTTTTTATAAAACTTGGTTAATTTTTCTAATAAACTTATTTAATTTTTAAAAACTTATTTACGTAGTTAAATTTTAATAAAATTTAATTAATTTTGAATAAATTTATTTAATTTTTATAAAACATGGTTAAATTATATAACTCTTAGTTAAGTTTTAAAATTTTGGTTAATTTTTATAAAAATTAGTTAAACTTTTACAAAGCTCGGTTAACTTATTTATAAATTTATTTATATTAACCTTATAAATTATCTCAATTAATTAAACTTAAATGTCATGACTTATATTTTAATTAACTTAAACTTATAAATTAGCTCAAACTTAAATTTTTATTAATTTAGTTAATTTTTATAAATTATCTCAAACTAATAATTTTTTCATAAACTTAGTTTATTATCATTGTTGTAAATTTAGTTATGTTGTTATTATTATTATTCTTACTAGTATGACACATGTGTTTCATGTGAGAAATGCGGATTAAGAATCTTAAGGCTAGGATAAACACTAGAGGGAGGGTGAATAGTGTTTTAGAGAATTGTTAAATCTTTTTGAGTTTTTGTTAATTTGAACACAAAATGCAATATTCAGACACGGATATGATCACAGAATCAAACACAGATGCAAATATAAAGTAAAAGCAGTAAAGGAAATAACACACTGGATTTTATATTGGTTCGGAGTTATCTACATCCAGTCCCGCACACAAGTACAAATTTCCTTTCAGAAAACAATCTTTACAATTACACCCTCGATTTCAAGGCAACAAGGTACACCCTCCAGATTCACAATCCTCTGGATAGAGATACTTGATTTCCCGGGCAACAAGTTCACCCAATTGATTTTCAAGGCTACAATCACACCTTATCTCGCTTGATTGATTTCCAAGGCCACAACACACCTTTTCTCGTTTAATTGATTACAAAGAAGCCCATAACTCTGAATAGCACTGAGGATCTTGTTGAGATAGTGATAGAGAATCAAACCAGAGATAATCTAGTTAGATTTAATGTTGATTTGGGCAGAGTAATGGTAGGAATATGTGTAAAGAAATGTGGAAGAAGAAGAGGAGTGAAAAACCAGAAAATCTATATTGAAATTCGTTGAAAACATCCCCTATTTATAGAAGAACAACAGACATGTCCATTCGTGAAAAGATATGACGAATAGACACTTCTTTAGAAATTTAAATTTTGAAACCAACTGACACTATGTCGACATGGGTAGGTTGAGCATGTCGACATCCCAAAGGAATTTTCGATGGTTCATTTTTCTTTGAAAATAACTTCTATCTTATATTGAAACTATTTTAAACTTTATAAATACATTTGTCTATAGTTAAAATACATAAGTAAATATATAGAATAATATATACAAAATTTTACTATAATTTTATATTTAAATCTAAGTATAAATATTTAAAAATTAAATATATTATTATTAAAGATAGTTAAAATCACTGATAATTTGATTTTGAAATTAAAGAATACTTTGAGGCTAAAAGTATTTGAAATCAGGATAGATGTTTTTGATGCTTTTAAAAGGAAGGTTTTAAAAACAAGATATAATTTTGTAAAAATCACTTTAAATAAAAATTAATGGATACAAAACAATGTTCCACTAGATTTTTCGTAGGTTCCATTCCTTTAACGGGCTCGAAGTGGATTCCATTTCACGAATAAATTGGATTTTAAGATGCCAGTGCTTTTTTAGGAGTTTTAACAAAATTCCTAATAAATTAAAAGATAAATTACTTGAACTCTTGAACTCTTGACAATCTTCATATTTTTGATACTCATGAGTCTTCATTCTTGATATCTTGAATCTCTATGTTGTACAGTCTTTATTCTTGGTACCTGCATGGTTAAATCCTGCATATACATATAATTCTAAACTATAATGTTAGTATTTATATTTTATAATCCTATTCTAAGGTTGTTGTCATCAAAACCATCATCTTACGGACTAACAATCTCCCCCTTTTTTGATGATGACAACCTTTTTATAAAATATTACTTCTATCCTAATAACTCCCCCTTAATCTATGCCTAACTACCCTATTTTATATTTCTCCCCTTTTGACATCAACAAAACCCATCCTAAAAACATAAAACTATAAAACTACCCCTTAAACTAATACTAGAACAAAGTATAGTAAATGGAATGTGAAAGACATTAACATAATTATATTATTATTATTCAATACATAAATATGTATAAGTATATTTCAACACACTCATCAAAACCAATCATGTTAGACAAGTCAAACAAATCAATCAAGTCAAACACGTCAAATAATTCAATCAACTCAAACAAGTCAAACAAGTCAATCAAGTCAAATAAGTCAAACAAGTCAATCAAAACATACCAAACAAATCAAAAACTAATAATCCTATATTATAAGACAATACTACAAGCTTCCCTTAAAATAAAATACACTCTATATGTATACATGTACGCAATATGTAGTTTGTAATGCAGTAGGAAATGCATGACATATGCAATGTAGCATGAGATGATATGCAAAATGAAGTGCAACTTGTGATGCAAAATGATTATGATATTTCATGCATTGTAATTTATGATGTAATATGCAATGAAATGTGATATGAAATAGGATGCATAATGATATGTAATATGAAACAAAATGATAACGAAGTAAAAATAATAATAATATGCAGCATGATATAATGATATATATATATATATATATACACACACTACGGTAAGAGAAATCCAGATTATAAGATAAACATGAGGGGTAAGTAATATCTAATTGACAAGCATATATATATATATATATATATATGTATATGTATGTATATATATGTATGTATACATATATCAAGCAATTTATTATAACTCCTTCAACCAAACAAAGGTAATACATACCAATTATTAAACTTAGGTTAAACAAACTAATGAATGAGACTAAAATAGTAATAAAGACAAGAGTTTAAAGGTAATAAATGATATTAAAATTATAACATATTCATGAAAAGTAGTAATTAAATTCAATATCAAAATCAAATTGCTAAAAAATATGGATTTAAACTATCTATATGATCAAATATGGTTTTTATAAAAATTAACAGCCTACTTGTTTAATTTATATAAAATAATTATTTTAATTTGGTTGTTTTTATTTTTTTATTAACTATTTTTTATTTATTTTTAAGAATCCAAACTTCCATGTTTATAAAATACTTAATTTACTAATTAAAACCTTTATATTAAATTATTATTGGTTTAAATATTTAGAAACATGCTTAAACATCTTTTAAATTTAAAAAATATCATAATGAAATATTAAATAAAATAATAAAGATTGAAAAACTAAAATAAACATGTTTTATATTAAGGCCTCTTACTTTAAAAAAATTTAATTAATTATTAAAAAACATTTAAATATGAAATTAATTTTAAAATATTCTAATATAAGTTAGAAACTAACTCTAAAAAGAATAGAGAAAAATACTTAATTTAAATATTATTTTTACATAGTTTAAAGTTTCATAAAGAAAAACAATATTTAAAGAATGCTATAAAAAATTTGTTGTAAAATATATTCAAAGCTTTATAAGACTGAAACTGTAGCTTTTACCAAACGCTATGTAAAGTTTCTGAAACTCTACAGCGTTTCAAAGCACATAAATACTATAAAAACGAATTTGCAGTACTTACAAAACATTAAAGAAGAAAAGAAGCATTTTAGAAATGTTATCTAAAATTCCGGTCATGTGATGTGGTGCTATCTTATTAATATATAAATAGAGCCTTATTCTAACATTCTAAATTCATTTTATTAATTTTTTAATGGTATAAAATTAGTATCTTAAAAGAAAAAGAGTATGAGAAGTAAAAATAACATTAGAAAAGTTGAAATCATTAATGAAGGTATGCTTTTCTAGTTAGTATAGTTGGAATAAATTAATAGTATGATTTTGTTCGAAATAAATCACATTTTAAAAGAACCTTTTTTTTTGGAAAATTTAGACTGGTATATCAATATTTATACTATGATGTGTCGATATATGGACCAAAATATTAAAACTTATAAAAGAGATAAATTTCTATACCTAACTAAATGCATAAATATATATTCCTAAATGCAACAATAAAGATGAAATAATAGTAAAGCGTATCAATTTTTGCACTACATCTTTCTAACTTGTTGTTATTCCATTGTCATGAACCACACGTTTATATCTCTCCGAATTTAACGACGAGATCTGTTCTATTACGACGGGCTCGTTTTTCTGATTAGCGTAGTATATTCATTTGCTGAATTTGAAGATCGTATGAGAAAGATGCAGGTGATTTAGTAGATTAACTAACTTGACGCCAAAACTTTGAATTTGAATTTTGAATGAATGGACACTTCAACCACTATAAATAAGCCCAAAAGTCACCACTTTTCATAAGTTTCTCTTCTTCTTCCCGTTTTTCTACTTACTATCAAACTTCTAGAAGGCATATCTCTTTCGTTTCTTAACGGAATTGGATGAAATCAGCGGCAAATCGAAGAGGAAGGCAAGGACTACGATCTAGTAGTAGTTTGGTGTCGAATTTGGCGGTATTGTGATGCAACAGGCCGAACAGTAGAATAAATGTAGAAAATCCCGTACATAGTTTTTCAATTTTGGATAGCCAACTTCAAACTATCATATCTCACTCAATTTTGATCGAAAACGACCGCGAGAACAAGAACTACAATCTTTGACAGTTTTGCCTTCTTTTTCTCTTTGTTCACCAAAACTTCATTTGATCATAACTTGGTCATTTCTTGACGGATTCGCATGAAACTAGTGGCATTGCGAAGCAGATGGAGAGAAGTACAGTGTCAAGTCAAATTGTGGATGAGAATCAAAAGCTTTGTATTGATCTGGTACCCATTTCGTTATCGATTGCCATTATATATCCATTTGAATTGTCTCCAAAGTTAACCAGTCCTCCGTCTTTGTATATTATATCATTCAACATATCTGGATTGCCAGTCATGTGTCTAGAACATCCACTATCGAGTATCCATTTGCTCTTTTTGATCTGCACAATTTGTCCGTTGTGGATTGATTTCTCAATTCCCATAAAGCATGTTTCCTGCACATCAAATAATTTTGGTAGACAACTTGAATTTGAACATTGATTATATGTAGACTCATGAGACAATGATGATCTGAATACTTCTAAACTAGTATTAACAAACATAGCCATTTTTAAAAAATTTCAAAAATCAGATTATGAAACCTTGAAAACCTTGCTCTGATACCAAATGTAAGAAATGCGGATTAAGGACCTTAAGGCTAGGGTAAACACTAGAGGGGGAGGGGGTGAATAGTATTTTAGAGAATTGTTAAATCATTTTGAGTTTTTGTTAATTTGAACACAAATGTATGCAATATTGAGACACAGGTATGATCACAGAATCAAACATAGATGTAAATATAAAGTAAAAGCAGTAAAGGAAAGAACACGTCGGATTTTACGTTAGTTCGGAGTTACCCTACATTCAGTCCCGCACACAAGTACGGATTTCCTTTCAAAAAAAAATCTTTACAATTACACCCTCGATTTCAAGGCAACGAGGTGCACCCTCCAGATTCACAATCCTCTGGGTAGATATACTTGATTTCTCGGGCAATAAATCCACCCAATTGATTTCCAAGGCTACAATCACACCTTATCTCGCTTGATTGATTTCTAAGGCCACAATCACACCTTTTATCATTTAATTGATTACAAAGAAGCTTATAACTCTGAATAACATTGAGGATCTTGGTGGGATAGTGACAGAGAATCAAACCAGAGATAATCTAGTTAGATTCAATGTTGATTTTGGCAGAGTAATGGTAGGAATATGTATAAATAAATATGAATGAAGAAGAGGAGTGGAAAAACCAGAAAATCTATATTGAAATTCGTTGAAAACATCCCATATTTATAGAAGAACAATAGCCATGTCCATTCGTGAAGAGATATGACGAATGGACACTTCTTTTGAAATTTAAATTTTGAAACCAACTGACACTATGTCGACATGGGTAGGTTGAGCATGTCGACATCCCAAAGGAATTTTTGGTGGTTTGTTTTTCTTTGAAAATAATTTCAATCTTATATTAAAACTATTTTAAACTTTATAAATATACTTGTCTATAGTTAAAATACATAAGTAAGTATATACAAAATTTTACTATAATTTTATATTTAAATCTAAGTATAAATATTTAAAAATTAAATATATTATTATTAAAGATAGTTAAAACCGCGGATAATTTGATTTTGAAATTAAAGATTATTTTGAGGCTAAAAGTATTTGAAATCAGGATAGATGTTTTTGATGCCTTTAAAAGGAAGGTTTTGAAAACATTTTGAAAACAAGATATAATTTTGTAAAAATCATTTTGAATAAAAATTAGCGGATACAAAACAATGTTCCACTAGATTTTTGATAGGTTCCATCCTACTTAGGTTTCCATCCCTTTAACATGCTCGAAGTGGATTTTATTCCACGAATAAATTGGATTTTTAGATGCCAGTGCTTTTCTAGGAGTTTTAACAAAATTTCTAATAAATTAAAAGATAAATTACTTGAACTCTTGAACTCTTTATAATCTTGATATTCTTGATACTCACGAGTCTTCATTCTTGATATCTTGAATCTCGATACTGTACAGACTTCATTCTTGGTACCTACATGGTTAAATCCTGCGTATACATATAATTCTAAACTATAACGTTAGTATTTATATTTTATAATCCTATTCTAAGGTTGCTGTCATCAAAACCAACATCTTACAGACTAACATTTCACACACGATATGAGGATAACACCTTAGTGTCGTTGGTTGTTGAGTGTGCAGCTATCATTTTTCATTTTTAGATTTATAGAACCAAAAGCCTAGTAGCAGTCGAGTACATGATATTTCATGTATGGTTGGAAACAGAGCTTGGTTAATGTACAAACAGTTTTAATATGCCTGAACGTTTGAGTTTAGCAAATGATGTAGTAGAATAATGGTTAAAAACATTGGTAATATGGCATCATAAATAGATGTCAGAACTTGTGAATCTAGATATAAGATACTGAAGCAGCTAGAGTTAAAAAGTTTCATTCATTATTTGAGTGAGTAAAAGTACAAAGGCAAAACAAGTGGTCGAAAAAATGTTTTTCAGAGTAAATGAGTTGCAATGAATATGTAATCCTAGCAGTTTTGTACACTTCTTTTTGAGTATGGGTAGAAGTGGAAGGATAGTAAACGTATATTGGTTCACATACAGAAAAAAAACCAAAAGCACAGATCGAAAGGAAGTACACAGGAAAAGAAAGGTAACATAAAGAGGGCATTTGTACATGGAAGGATGGAAAATTTCATCAGTGTGACCAAAGCTAATTACACTTCTTTCTTGCACCTTTTGTCATTTCTTTTGGTTGTGGTTATCTCTGAGTTACTAACATTTACATATATGAAGTAACCTTTATTATATCCTCGTACCAAAGCAACTGTCCACAATTGGCGCATCTACAACTTGGTTGTCTGAAATTGCATGGTGTGAACATTCTATATATAAAAAATTAATTTAAGAAAAAAAATTGTTCATAATGTTGTATTAATATGAAAATAGTCATTGAACAACAACTTAAGCACACAAAGGTTGTCCGTTTATTATAACTGTAGATACTTATAGGTTGTGTCTGCACAAATTCATTGAAAAACAATGTAAAACGATTAAATTTCTTTACCAATAACTGGGAGTCTCGATTGTGGGTGAAGGATGACAAACCTCCTTACATTGAAGCAGCTACATGTTTGGGGTACTTACAGTTTGAAATCTATATATTATGTAAAGCGATTGTTGTCTTTAGACATATGGGTTTATTAATTAGGTTAGTCCCACATCATCCAAGACATATCTTTTCTTAGTGTATATAAACTAATAGATGAAGTAGCAATCAAAATGATGTTGATAAATGTAGCATGTCCCTAACTTGGATGGCATGTACAAATGAATTGATGCATTTTTTTCAACGTATATATTTTAGCCACAAAATGAAAGAAGAACAAAGGGTCTACTGCTGCGTATACAGGCAAAGGGCATTTTCGAGATTTTAAAAAAACACGGTTAAAGTTATAAGTAGATGGTTACTGATGAAGAGGGGAAAAAGGGCGAAGGGCATCTAGGTGTAAAATGAAAGAAGAACGAAGGGTATTATAGGTATTTCAAAAAGACACCGAGTTAATCGATGGAATGAATTCTCTTTATTAATAGTAGAGATTATTATTATTATTATTATTATTCGTATAAACTTAATCAAATTTTATAAGCTTATTTATTTCTTATAAAACTTAGTTAACTTAGTTAATTTGTATAAACGTAGTTTTAGTTGTTATTATTGTTGTTGTTATTATTATAAACTTAGTTAATTTTTATGAAACTATAGTTGTTCATTATTACTATAAACTTAGTTAATTTTTTATCAAGCTTAGTTTATTTTTATTAATATTATAAACTTGTTCATTTTTATAATACTTAATTAATTTTTATAAATGTATTTAATTTTTATAAACTTTGTTAGTTTATTCAAACTATTTTTTTATTATTATTGTTATTATTATTATTACTATTAAATTTATTATCCCAATTGCTAAAACTTAAAATGTCATAACTTATATTTTAATTAACTTAAAACTTATAAATTATCTCAAAATTTAGCTCTATCATCTTAGTTAATTTTTATACATTATCTCAAACTTATAATTTTTTCATAAACTTAATAATTTATTGTTATTACTATTATTATTATAAACTTAGTTAATTTTTATAAACTTATTGATTTTTATAAAACATAGTAAACTAAGTTAATATTTATAAACATAGTTATTTAATCATGACAGCTGCCTCTTCTCCAAGTCTCTTTCCATGGCTACACTAACACTTAAAAATTATTTCATGTTGTAATGAAAGAATAAAAATTATGCAACTTTTGACTATCATTAAGTATCTAGATTTAAAATGAGAATGCCAAGCAAATTTGCAAGATTTAATGTTAACCGTAGCGCATATCTATTTTTTTATTTATTAAATAGTTAAATATATATTTAGAATAATTTATACTAGTTACTTTGAAAGATAAATTAACCATTATCTTATTATTGATCTGAACACAGGAGTAATCCAGAGCAATTGTCCATTAAGGACTCGGAACAATATTAATCATTGCCTTATCTATAAATATGATTTCCAATTTGCTTGTTTATTTATATTCTGACATTTCATTGTAATGGTCTAAAGTTAACTATGTACTTAGAATCTGTTACATGTTTATAATGTTAACTTTTAACTCGTATAATCATATTCAGCATTTGTTAAGAAGAAAATGTCCGTGTTGGTTCATGTATTGGCAACAAATAATAAACATTGATCATGTAAACAATTTTTGTAGAAAAAATATACATCCATAGAAAGGTTAAAAATTGATACTTTTTGATTCAGCAATCATAATCTCAATCTCTGCTATACATTGTCTGGATACTTCGTATATATGTTCACATCACCAACCATAGCTGCAAAAGAAAGCAAAATGTCAATTTTGATAAATACAACACTTTGTGGACATATCCATAATAATCACCTTTTGTTCACTCATATTATCAGATCATTATAAATTGTCACCTTTCTGATTCTAAGGGCTGCAAGTTTGTTGTGCATGATATGTAAAGGCATACTAATTTATCCCAATAGTCGTTGAAATCTGATATAATTTTCATCTGCACTCCAGGAATGAAAATCTCTTGCACTTGAACTTCCTAAAAACAGTATGCAGTATTGCAGTAATATTTGCAATAGCGTTTCCTAGCATTAGAATTTCATAATTGTAGACATCAACATTTCATCCGAAAATGACACAAATAATCAATTATTTAAAATTGAAACTATTTCCCCATAGCCCCTCTCTCTTTCTATATTTTAATTTGGAAGAGGAGCTTCAAGGATTAAGGGCTGTGGCGCTGTACCGATCACTAAAGGATGAGGTACTGTATAAATTGGTAAGGGCATTGGAACCACCAGAATGTACGTGATCGATTATTGACCCCGCTGCTTTTGTCCCCTTGATTAAGTTGATAATTTGCATTCCATCCTGATGGTACCGTTTGTTCATCACATACTATCATTTTTTCATCACATAAAGGTGTACTTATTTGGTCAAAATTGTACCAGCCTGGTGGTACGGTTTGTTCATCACATACTTATGTCTGTTCCTCCCATAGTTCGTTTGACAACACTGTAATCAAACAAATTAATGATTATGAATCTGGTACAATTTTTACGTATAAAATTTTAACAAGTTGTAACAATGGGAGGGAAAAACCTGTGTCTAGTTGACATAGAAACCTTTGGCCGCAAATTGTTACGTGGATGTTCAGAAAAGTTTCGTACAGCTCAATTTTGCCATTTTGATTAATTTGAATTTGTAAAACGCAAAATTTTCATTTATCTTCTCTATAGGCAATGCAAACATGCTGCAAAAAATAATATGAAAATTGAGAATGAATTTTTTGGATCAAATTATGTATCTGTTATTTAGACCTTTGCATCACAATACCATATTTCATAATTCATAACGTACATGAATTTAATATAATATTGTAAATTAGAAACCAGTCAGTTAAAACATATTTCATAGTTAAGGAAAATGACTAGAAATGATTAACTGATCACTTACTCAAAAATAAACATTTCTATTTTCTGAGCAAGAGCACGATCAGCGTTTTGGAATTCAAATATCACATATGATACAAGCCATTGAGTCCATACACAGAAATCCTTGCTTGAAATCTTTGGATCATCAGTGGAATATAGTCCACCGGCCACATTATAGGATACACAATCAAAGCTTCCTAACTGGACCCGGTGAAACATGATCCAACCCGTTCCACTTGGACCCGCTGAAGTACCCGCTTCACCTTCCATTCCATCACCCCCACCACATTGCTAAAAACATTCACATCAGCTGCTTCTTTTGGTTCAATTACCACCACCTTCCCTCCATCATTTCCCTCAACATTTTTTTCCACGTTGTTCCCGTTATTAGCATTGCTATCGTTTCCAATTTGTATGTACTCTTCAAGTGAATCAGTATCTCCTAGTAGTTCTCTGACCATTTCCGACGTAATCTTTTTTTTTGAATAAAGGTTAAATGGGCCAAGCCCAAATGTTTACAAACATAGAAACGGGTAGAAATACCAATACCCGAACCTAACAAAACACAGCACTTAAACCCTAACAAGGCAAGCGCCGACATAACTCAATCTATCTCCTAGGAAACAAGAGAAACTCGAAAATGGCGAAACTCCGAAGCCAATTCTTCTTTGTTCTTCACACCACTAGTCTCACCATGCTCCCAGTAAGATAAAGCTTTGTTAAATCCATCTCTCATACCTCTGCCGCTCTCAGAATTACTCGAAGCTTTAAGATTATTGCTGAAATGTAGAGAATTGTTAGGTCTAATGTCATCATGACCTTGATCTGATGATGTCTTCTTCGATTTTTTATTACTACCCAAATTAGCTCTGATACTCGAGTTAACAATGCTGGAATACAGAGAGTTGTTAGATCTATCGTCATCGCGACCTTGATCTAACGATGTCATCTTCAAATTGCTATTACTACCCAAATTAGCTCTGATACTTGAGAAATTGATGGTTGGAGCTTGATGTGGGTTAAAGCAGTTGTTCTCAGTCTCAAGGAAGCAGATCTTATCAATTTTATCAACAAGCCCTTGCTGGTTGACTAGACACTCCTCTCGAAATATATGATTGTCGGTCTGCTAGCATTTCGAATGCAAAAGATAAGCTTCTAGATGTTTGCTTCCAGCTTCAGATCTCCAGTCTTCAACAAGGGAAGCAAACTTGGTTTGGTTTTTAAATATTTTCTTCGATTTTTGCAGAATAATCTTGCTATCAGTACTAATAATTAACCAAACTTGCTCTTTACTTCTGCTGTCTTTGTTGTGCACTCGCAAGTTTCTTTCTTTCCACAAGATGAACACTGCAGTAGTTAATAGAATGTGAGCATAATCTACTTCCTTAGATTTAGATCTGAATTTGTTGTTGATCATTTTGATAAAATGCATCAGATCCATATGCCTGTTGTCATCTATACTCAGAGCAGCTTTGATTTGATTCCAGATAAAATAGGAGTAACTGCATTCAAAAAATAGGTGATTAGCATTTTCATTACATATATTGCACAAGGAACATAGTGAATTTATATTATTTCCCCATCTATTTAATCTATCCAAGTTGGCAGTCTGTTCTTAATTGAAAAATAAGTACAAAATGCCATCTTGGGACAATTCGCTCTATTCCATATGCAATGATACCACTCTTCTGTTGGGAATTTGTTTCTAATAAAATTCCAAGTTGCTTTAAAAGAAAACTTCCCTCTGTTGCTTGCTTTCCATTCCCAGTAGTCATTCTCTGCATAAGTATCAAATTGAATTTTTCATATTTCAACTTTATGGGGGTTAGCTATAGGATGTAATTATGGTTTCCACTGATTATTTACAATGATATCAGATACTTTATCATTTGTTCCACCGCATATAACTACACTATTCCACCCAACCTTATTTATAAAAGCCTCGTTTTTAAACCATGGATCAAACCATAAACTTGTTTCTTTACCATTTTTAAATTTCCTTTGAAGCAATGATTTACCAATTTCTCTACAATTTAACATTTGTTTCCAAGTATTTGATTGGTTACTGTTATGCACAGAAGTCTAGAAATTTTTTTGTTTCAAATACTTGGATCCCATCCATCTATCCCATAAAGAGTCTGAATTAAGGAATCTTTAAAATAATTTTAAATGACAAGTAATACACAGGTCCTTAAAACTTCTAATGCCAACACCCCCTTCATTTTTAGGTCTACACACATTTTCCCAACTAATTTTGTGATATTTACCTTTCCATAAAAAATCAGCGCATCTACTTTCCAATTTTTTAATAGATGCAGTTGAGATTTGAAAAGTTTGAAGTCAGTATAAGATAATAGCATAAATCACTGTCTTAATAAGTTCAAGTCTTTCAGCAATGGAAAGTAACTTACAAGACCAAGTCTCCATTCTTTCTTGGTTTTCTTCAATTAGAATAGAACAATCTGAATCCTTAATCATATTTGTAGAAAGAGGCAAACCTAAATATTTGATTGGTAGAAATCCCTCTGCCATTTGTAATACATTTAAAAATTCTTTTTTGAACTTACAAGACTTACTGAAATAAGCTTTACACTTGTTAACATTAAGTTGAAGCCTGGCATAAGTTTTAATTTATCAAAAATTGTTTTTTTAGAGTCTGCATTATCTTTATTAGCTTTTATAAACACCATGAGGTCATCAACATAAATCAGATGATTAATACAGGGCTGAATTCTATTTATAGGGTGAACATTACCTTTAATATTCTTTATTTCCATAAGGATAGAAAAATATTCGATAACAATAGCAAAAAGATAAGGTGATAAGGGGTCACCCTATCTTAACCCCTTGTTACTCTTAATAAACCCTTCTGCCTTTTCTTGAATCAGAATAGAGAAGATAGGAGTATTAATACATTCAAACACCAAACCACAAAACTTTATAGGAAAACCCATGCATTTCATAATATGATGAATAAAGTATCTGTTTACCTTATCATATGCTTTTTGTAAGTCAATTTTAATACATACATTATCTCCCTGTTTTGTGTTGAATTTTCTGACCATCTCATGTGCTAGAAAGTTTTCATAGATAAGTCTACCAGGTACAAATGCACTCTGATTTTCTGAGATAAGGAAAGGCAAAAACACTTTTATTCTATTTCTAAGGACATTAACAACAATTTTATAAATAAAGTTGCAGCAAAAAATAGGTCTATAATCACCAATACCAGTGGGATTTTTATTTTTTGGAATAAGGTTAATAAACGTATGATTTAAACTTTTGAAAATTTTACCTTTGTCTATAAATTCATTGACAACTTCCAGCACCTGCTGTTTAATATTATCCCAATTATTTTTAAATTTTTTTTGCACTGAACCCATCAGAGCCTGGACTTTTGTTATCCCCAGCATTAAAAACAATAAATTTTATCTCATCTATACTCACAAGAGCAAGTAAGATTTCAGATGCATTATGATTTAAAATATTTTTAGAAGTTATATAAGGAAACTCCTTTTCAGTAGTTGCAGAAAAATAAAGATCCTTATAAAAATTGATAGCTTCAGCAGTAACTTTATCATAAACATTAGCTAAATTACCCTCTTTATCTATTATGCATCCTATATTATTTAAGTGTTTCTATTGCGCATTTTAGCATAAAAGAATTTACTGCAGTCATCGCCTAAAGCAAGCCAGTCAACCTTTGCTTTTTGTCTGCATTAACTGATTCTTTATACATTTCACTAGACAACTCATTTTGATTTTGAAATTTTTTATTAATTGTACTGATATCATCAGGCTTATTATCAGAACTCAGCTGTAAAAGTTTACCTTCTTTTCTCTATCCAATAATCTTATTTTTTTTTCAAATAGTTATTTTTATTCCAGTTTTTAAGATTATTTTTAGTATATTTCAAAAACGTATAAACTGATACTGCATAGTTCCTTCACAAGAAAAATTAAGACAATTTTCCATTAAAGTTTTGTAATCTTCTTTAAACACCCAACTATTTTTGAATCTAAAAGGGGGGACTTTACTATTAAATTCACCATTGACAAAAATTTAACTAGTAAAGGAGTGTGATCACTTAAGTTTTGTTCTAAAGTGGAACAAATACAATTAGGAAATCTTTTTGAAAAATCTTTGTTATACAAAATCCTATCTAATTTGCAATGAATATTTTTAGCTATACCAGATTTCCATTTAAATTTGTTTCCACTGATAATTGGTTCAATAAGACCAGATACTAATAGAAATTTATTAACTCTATCCAATTTATTTGAGGGATTTTAATTCCTCAAAACTTCTCATTAACATGAAAAACAGTATTAAAGTCACTTAACGCAATCCAGGGGAAATCATATATGGAATTTAGAGATTTAAGTTTTTGCCATAAAGAATTTCTTTCTCTTCCAAAATTACTGCCATATACACTAGTAACTTGCAAAGAAAAACCCCCAATGTTTTTGAAACTGCAATCTATAAATTGACTATCTTTGTTAATGTTTGTAGTAGTCCAGATATTAGAATCCCAAATAACAATGATTCTACCGTTACAGCCACAATCATTATTATGAATAGCTTTCCAATTACTAGACATTTTGAGACAAAATCTTTCAAAATTCTCATCATTCATTTTATTCTCAATTAAAGCAATGATAGAAGGTTTGTAAATATTAATCATATAAAGGATATCAGATTGTTTAATAGGGGTATTCATCCCCCTGACATTCCAAGCAAATAATGTCACATATTTGATAATAAAATATGAACTTTAAATGGTACCTGACACCATAGTGCATTTACCTCTCCTTTTATTATCAACACCTTTAGCTTTCAATATGGTGGACATTTGGTCCTACTCTGTATTGATTGAGATATGTTTTTGCTTAAAATCTTTTTTCTCTTTATTGCCCTTTAGCTTACCAGATGCTTTTGTTTTGGCAATATGTAGTTCTGATAAGTCGAATTCTTCTATGATATCACCCTTCTCAGATTCATCTTCCTCCATTTGTGCAGATTTTGGAATCTTGATTAAGGAAATATCAAATGAAGCTATGCGAGGCATGGCTGACTCATTATAGTCAGTCACTGCAGCCTGCTCTGGAGGTTTCCGACGTAATCTTCTCTTCACCATCCTTGACGAAATTGTTGTAACCCCCTACATGATCGTATTCATCACACAAATCAATGAAGGACATCATTTCATTCACTTGTAGCAACAATAATATCATCTCCTCTTATAACACCGTTGTTGCTTCTTATGTTTTCTCCGTTACATCCAACGGTTTGTTTTGCGTTATTGTTATTATCATTTGCGTGATTTTCTGCATTATTATCTTATGCATGATGAAGCATGTAGAGCAAAGAAGATAAATATTACCAGCTTTAAAATAATTGCAAAAAGTTTTGATTTTTGCTTTAGTGATTTGCTATTGTAGATTTTAAAATAAAATGTGGTCTCATTTTTTTAGTTAATTACTTGACATATGCACAATTTAATCTTTTTGTCAAATATCACATTATAATACCAGTTATTCCATAAAGGAATATGAGTCTGTACTAGCGTGCACCTTCATGGTTGTACCTCTGGTAACAACTAAGGTTTGTATTATGATATACCATGGTACAATTAACTGTGCCACCAGTACAACGTCCTCTTACTATACTGAAATAATTTTCTATGTTCATTCACAAAGATTTCAAGTACCTATGTAGAATCAAAGAAGCAACAGATTATGCAATTGCAAGTATTGGTTGCCGACTTATGAACTTCACAAAATCAAAAGACTTTTTAATAAAAGAAGACACTTTTCTTGTTAATTGTCGAATATACAGACTGTTTAAGATTCTAACCAGTGTAGCGAGGTCAACTGCCAAGCATTTCCTTGCTCTCTCTACATACGCATGTGCTACATCATACTGAGAAAACAACAGTAATATCAGTAGAACTGTGGAAACGTTTCATTTTAAACAAGTGATACCTTATGGAGATGAACTGAAAGAACAGCTCTATATAAGGCACCATTGCTGCTACCATCACCACTTGTAGTGGTATTACCAGCAGTTCTAAGTTTTCCTTCGTCTCTATCATCCAATTTAGAAACATATTCAGACATTCGATCCCACTCACCCATATTCCAAGCAGCATTGGCAGCCTAAGTTGAAGAAAATAAATCAATAGAGCGCATTAATTATAACAAAATGTTTATGCATGTTGACTGTGGATGCCAATGCATTCGAAACAAACCATTGGTGCCATTTCAAGTCGAGCGGCTGGTTCAGCAGCAGTACATTGCTCCTTGCAAAGATCATTTAGTTCCTCCCAGTGATCTGGTTCCTTCACCATACAATCAAGTTCCTTTTCTAGTGCATACTAGCAGGTGATCTCAAGGCTCGCTTCTACCTTATCCCATGGCCAATCGTACGACCAAATTGCAAAAGAAATCTTCTCGCTCCAATCATTGATCCCCCACCGCCATGGATCTGCTCCCTCATGCTGGCCTCACCCCAGCCCAGACAATTGACATCACTCCTTCCCTAACACCATAGGCATTTCAGTCTCTAACACTTTAAAGTTTTACAAAATGACATGCAGCCTGTTTCATTTGAACCGACGTTTCCTCCAAGTGACGCTAGCCTAGAGGTCAACCATATCTTCTCTGCAAATTATCGTAACTGTATAGTATTCAAAGTTAATGTAGTCGGGTAAACCTATCAAAATTTTGATCATTCATCAGCCCTCTCTTTTTAATGTTATCCAGGACAAATACAATCACTCAAGACAAAAACATATAAAGGTGCTTAATAAAAACTTAGCCCTTAACTGTCCAGAAACATGATATTGCCACAAAAGTACCAGAACTATAGACCACATCCTTAACTGTCCAGAAATAGGATATAGCCACAGCAGTATCAGAATTAACACTTTCATATTTAAGATTTATTTGCCTCGACCGTGACATCTCTCAAATTTGAATCCTTGTACTGAGATGTTTAGTAGGAATATACAGGTTGTTAGCTTGAATTTAATCGTGGTAATAATGAGTATAAAATATGAATGGGAGTAACTAGAAATAACAAAATTGCACCTAAAATAATCAACATATTTTTTGCACAGATATTAATACAATTAGATATGAATTGCGAATATAAATACTTCATGATTTAATTATTGTTCAAAAGTGCTAACATGTAGTCATTCATCCAACACAAATAAATAGGCCATAGCTCATAATTTCTCAAATAAAACATAAATACAAATATACAATAACATGATAAAGATGGACTTACCACAGTATACTCATAGTTGAAACTTTTGGATATTTGGCTTTATGTTCTTTGCCACTTGATATTGTTCACATTAACAAGTGTCTCCTCATTAAATTTTCCACTTTCCTCAACTGAAACTTTGTTGAATCTCTTCTTATCATGTTTGATACTTCTTTTCACTTCCGTCTTATTTTAGGAAGCATATGAAATTCAATATTAACATCAAAGTTATGGTATTCATTAAGACAAAAGAGCATAGGAGTATTATGGTTGTTTATTCAAAGAGTTTACTTAAATCTTTAAGCGATGCATTAGGGTGAAAGTGAAATATCATCTTAGGCTTAGAAGCATCAATGATTAAATGATTAAAGAAATGTGGAGGGTGCATGAAACATAAATATGATTTAATGATTTGCATCAATATTTTATCTAGAACCATCAATTATTTACAGGGAGATAATGTGATAACCCGGATTTTTGAATATCTGATAATTGGATAATTATCTGGTTTATAGATTGAACAGATAAAAATTCTGATAATAAAAGATATCTGGATATAAATGAATTTGAAAATATAATAGAAGTTGAATTATAAATATCTGAATAATTATTTATTTGACAATCCTAATATAATTATTTACCATTGGCAAATTATTCCTTTTGAACAAATAATATGTTGGTATATATATATATGGGTTGATTTTAAAATTGATTTTAAAAGTGAATTTGAATTTGAAATTCAAAAGATAAATATTTAAAATATTTTGGATTTAAAAATATATTATACATGATTTTATTTCTTTTATATAATTGGTTTTATATTATTTTCTTTAAAAGATTTATTTATATAAATTAAAATAATGTGTTTACCTAATAGGAAATATATATAAATTTTATAAAAATCATTTGAAAACACATTAATACATGGAATTACAAATTTAAGTTAAATGTATACAAAATTACAAATGTAAACAAATTCTCTATGCATTATAGCAAGTGTAAGGTTATTAGTATGCAAATTAAACAAGTGTCATTATTTTTTTTAAATAATAAATAAAAGATAAAGGAAGATATATACATTTCTACTCCCTTCTCATTTCTCTTTATCTTCAATTTCAAATAAAGAAACCAGCTTCAAAAAAAAATCAAAGAAAATTCAAAACAACAATCAAATTCTTTCAAGTTTTCCAAACTAAAACTAAGCAATTCAAACTCAAAAATCCAACAAGCAAATCAAGTTTCTTGATCAAACTCAAGCCTGCTATTCGAGTTATCAAACCACTTCCAAATTTTTCAAAAGCTTTCAACCGAGTGAAACAATAATTCAAATTTAAGTTCAAGTTCAACTTAAGCAAGGATTAAAGCTTCAGTTTTCAAAGAGATCATCATAGCATTTTCAAGCATCTCAGTTATACCTTCTCTGTTTCCGGCATTTAAGGTGAGTAAACACCCCCTTTCCGAAACTTAAATCAGTTTAAAATCTTGATGCTTGTGAATAATATTTGTAATAATGTTGTGATAGATATTACATGAATGTGTATGATGCTTGCATGTATATGAATATGATTGGATTGAGTGTGCATGTCTATATGTTCATATACATGGTCTCTGTTGGTTATACAGACTAAAAGCGAGATTCAAAAATTAAAACCTCATCATATATTCTCCTATAGGCTGTGATGTTTAAATAAAACATGTTTGAATCTTCAGGATCTAAATGTTAAAAGTATTTTTGAGTTAAATTTGAAGGAAATTTTTACTGGAAGAAGAATTACAGAAAAAACTCAAACATTCCAAAAATTTGACTTAAATAATTGATTTTCTCATTTATATAATCTGATTAGTCTATGAAAATGGTGAACTTTGATAATAAAATCTATATTTTTAAATTAGCGGTTGCTGATAATTTTTTGAGTTGATCTGAGAATGAGTTTCGTTCAATTTCTGACAATTACGTGGTTCTGTAGTATCGGGCTTTGGGTTGAAGGTAGCTGGTTGATCGACGGTCGAGAGAAAGATAGTTGGCGAGTTTATACGTCGCCATGGAGCCATGGCGGGATGATTTTAGGGTTTTAGGTTGTGTTTAGGTTGGGGTTGATTTCTGGGTGATCGCGATGTCGTGCTAGTATCGAGTAAAGCCGGAGGATAGGGAAAGCTAGTTGGGTGCTAAGCGAAGCTTCAGACGCAGGGGCATGGGTCCTGGTGGTGGGTGGCGGCGGTACGAGATGAATGAAGGTAGGGGATTTTTTTTTTGGTGATGTCGAAGTCGATTTTTAGGTACAAGCATCGGCAAGGTTTCTTCGATGGGTCGGGAAGCTTGAGGAGGTCGGCGGTGATTAGGAGATAGGATCGATGGTGGTCGGAGGATCGTCGACGCTATGTGCATGTGCACGAGACCTTTGTATCTGTTTTTCCATGTGATGTTGATGAAGGAGATGAGTTTTCCCGGGTGTGTGTTCGAAGCGGTGTGATGTTTGCCTCGAAGCTGGGACGTGTAGTGTGCTCGCGAGAAACTCGGGGTATAGGTCGGGTACATGTGGGGTTGTGTTTAGGTTTTGCTCGAAATATTTAGGATTGGTCTCGGATTGTTGTAATTAGGTTTGAAGTATGGAAGTTGTGTTATCAGGTAAGCAAGATGACTAAGATTTAAACATATAGAATAGACCAAGCTTCAAGGCAAAATAAATTCTAGAACAAGTTTTTTCTCAAAGTTTTAAAAGGTTTTTAAATTTGTTTGTTTAAAGGTAATTATTATAACAAGTTAATTTCTAAATGTTTTCAAAAGTGATTTAAATAATGTAATTAAATCAAGGATAAATTATTTAAGGCTGGTTAATTAGTTAATGAAATCAGTTAAGGGAGCAATTAACCAATTTATTTATTAAGATAATTTATTAAAGATTAGTTAATTTGTGTAATCAATTTAAGGGATTGATTTATTAATGTGGTTAATTAATTAAGGCAATTAATTAAAAGATGATTAATTTATTTAAGATTTATTACTTAATGTAATGAATTAATGATAATTACTTTAATTAAGAATAATTACTTGATGTCATTAATTTAGGTGGATAAATAATGGGCAATTACTAAATGTGATTTAACAAATGATAATTACTTAATGTAAGTAATTTAAAGGATTAATTTGTTAAGGATCGACTAATTTAATTAGTAATTAGTGGATATTAATTAATTTATTAAAGGTTAATTAATTAAGGATAATTAACCAATTGGATAATTACTTTATGGAAGTAATTATGGATAATTAATGGAAAATTAAAGGATGATTAATTAATGGTTTGTATTAGTTAATGTTAAGTAAGCATGATTTAGATTAAAGTAATTAATTTAATTTATGTAAATTAACTAGAAATGGTATGATTAATTAATCTTGCTTATGGATGATTGAATGATATTGAATACCTTGGATTTATTTGATATCTCTAATATGTGATGCTATGTGATACGATATGTTTGGATTGAACTGTGATAAGATGGTTTGTCTACGTGTGATGAACGTCAATGTAAATATGTAATTCTGGATACAAATTGGATTGTCTAAAACTTAAACAATTGTTATAAGTTGATATTGGATTCGAAGAGACCGAGGTCCGGTATCAGTAAATACCCGAAACCACTTTGATTAGTAATTTTCTGTAACTCTTTATGGGTTTGAGTTTAAAAATAAAGAGGCTGGAATGGAATAATTTAAGTAACTGGACCATTTAAACTAAGTTTGGTACTTAGATATTGATGTGTGAAATAAGTGGCGGCTTAACAAGTTAAGAACTTGTGGTAAGGTACGAGTTACCACGGGTTTTAAATAAGTTTTTTATGCTTTAGAATTTCATGTTAGATGGGTTTACTCACGTTGGTTTCCAGCCTAACCTGGGTGTTACTTTGATGTAATGCTTGGGTCAAACCAATTATTACAGCTTTTAAGGAAGGGACGTTCTGAAGCTCAGGAAGCGAGCTGGATGGCAGGAACGTATGGAGTTTACTGTTGTATAATTGAGAGTTGTATTGATAGTAGTCTGGAACATATTGATATAAATGTCCAGATTAATTGTGCATGGTTGTAACTCTGATGTATTAGATGTAAATTGACAATTACTGCTTATCTTTGTTTCAATATTATTATGTGATATTATATTTGATCCGTTGCGAATGTGAGAATCTGTATTTTGTTTTCTGTTTCTTCTTCTATCTCTTTCTTCTTTTCTCTAACAATCTAGAATTTTCGGAGTCGAAAATTTCAGGTCATTATATTTGGTATCAGAGCTGAAGGTTAAGCGAGAACCTTGGCTCTGGTGGGTTTACTCATTAAGGATAGGGTAATAATAAGAATTAAGTGGTAATAGAAACACAACCAAATATAAATTGGATAGTATAAATAAATAAGATAAATGGATACAAACTGAAATTAAAATCCTGAATTTGTAGAAGTGTTTTTAGAATAAGATAATATATAGCAAATTGGTTTTCAGATATGATAACCTTGGTTATTATCCTAAAATGATTGTTGTATCTTGATAATGAAATGTTGTTAATGATTAAGCAAAAATGGAATGTTTTGGGGAAATAAACATTTAGGTGAGTATGAATTATAAATTGGAAGTGAAGATAATTTAAATTGTGAAGTTTTAAATCTAAGTCCAGAAAATTTGGAACTTGTTTTAAAATGTTAAAAGAAATAATGATAGTATTATTTACAATGTAATTGTATGAAAAGGGCTTGTTTCAAACAAGAGTTGTCTGGAAATTTTAAAGAAAATTTGTTTTGAATTAAAACCAAAAGTGGTTTAAATTTAAAGTATAACTTTGTATGTTAAGGATAAATATGTATATGGGGATATACATAATATCAAAGATGATTTGAAATAAACTCTAAGTGTTGAGTTTTAAATTTTTCCTTGGAAAGTGATATGGAAACCCAAAGTGAAATAAGTTTTTAAACTTAAGTGGGAAGATTATTGATATAAAGTTTAAAAGTTTGGAATGGGAATTCAAATTGGGTAAAGTTGGATGGATTAAATTGAAGTGAATTTAACTTAGGGGAAGTTAAATAAGTTAACAAACAACCTAAATTGGAAATTTCAAAATGAAATTGAGATTTAACTTAGGAAGTTAAATGGGTTGGTTTGAAATGGGAGATACGAGTGATCTCAAAATGGATTTGAGATCTGGAAATTGGAATCAGATGCTATTGATTGGTGTTTGGATAAATTTGGATGTTTACTTATCCTGGTATCATTCTGTTGTTATAAATAATCTTTAGACTGTAAATTGGATTGGTTTAAAATGAATTAAAAAAGTGGATTGAAATAGTCTATATATCCATTACTGAAACTAAATGAAAAGGGAGCCTTATTTGAAACTATTTAAAATGCTTGATTCTTGAAATGAAATTGTAACTATAGGATGGGATCACTTTGAACCTAAAATTATAATATTAAAAATGAGCTTGCTGAAAATTTGATAAGAATCGGTTTCAAAGTTTGAAGTTAAAATGGATAAAAAATTAGAATCTGAAAATTTAATTTTGAACTCTTACTTGAACTTTGAAATAAGTTAAGTAAAGGTAATTTAAAATGGAATTTTGAAACTTGGACTCAGAATTAAATTGTTTAAAGATTTAAGTTGTTAATTTAAAAGTAAAGGTTAATTTGATTTAAAGAATTAAATCAACATTTAAAATTCAACTCGAATTTATATAATTCGAGATGGTTTAAAGTTGAGATTTGAATTGAACTAGTTCAAATTGAATTTGATTTGAATTAATCGGAATTGTGATTGAAGATGGATAAGTTTTAAATTCAAATGGAAAATTTAAATTGGATTAATTTGAAATGAAATTGAAGTTGAATGAGTTCAAAATTCAATCAATTTAATAGATGAGAAATTGATTGGAAATGAAGATTGGGAATTGAACGGTTTGCTTTAAAACTATTTTCAAATAAATTATTTTAATATAACTATTTTTAAATCTATTTTATTAAACTATTTACTTTACAAATTTTCTTTTCAAAACCTAAAAAATCTTATACTTATTTATAAATATTTTGAAAACTAATTACAATTTTACAACTGTTTAATAAACTAAATTACTATTGTAACTATTTTGCAATTATTTAACTACTACACAACTATTTTAAAATTACTTAACTATTTTACTACTATTTGTTACTAATAACTATTTTACAACTACATTTCTATTTTTAAATTTTCAAGCTATTTTCTTAATTCAAGTTGGTCAGAGTGCAAACTATTTATAATTAGATACCAATTGAGATCTGAATTGAAATGTTAACCGAAATGAAAATTGCGAGCAAATTGTGGATAAGTGAACAGAATCAAAATGAAGGTGAATATAAAAGAGAATTGATTTAGCTAATGATCAATGAAGATAAATACGTGGGATGTGCGTATATTATTCTATTCGCATAATGATTTGATCCAGATTCGAGCATAGAATTTTGAGATAGTATATCGATGCGAGTTATGATTTTCATTGGATTTTCGACAGCGAACCTGGATGTGGATTTTTGGTTGATTCTGGAAATTCTCTATCGTAGTTATGACTATGCAAGGAGAATGACTGTAACGACCCGCAAATCCGTACCCCTTGAGTCAACACTGTTCTACAACAATCAACTCAAGTTGCATAGAAATACGAACCATTTGGGTTTAAGAAGAAGAGGTAGAAGAAGAGAAAAAGAAATCAACATTAGAATCTAACCATCGCAGCGGAATAAAATATAATAGAGAATAAATAATCTTTACTCAAAATCAAATATATCAGTTTACATATATTACATCATCAGAGTACATCAGTCACAGCTCACATCAATAACATACAATGGGTACACAACAACTCAACTGAAATATATATATATATATATATATACAAGTACGAGAATACGTATTGAAATCCAACTCGTCTCCTGATCTCCACAGCATCATATCCTGTATCCTATAATACTCGGTCTGACCCGAGCATTACAGTTAAATAATACCCGAGTCAGTCTGGAATACCAGCGTGAGGAAATCACACCCAATTGATTATTAAAGTTTTTTAAAATCCTTTGAAAACAAAAGCATCTCGTAAGACCACGCCACAAATAAACATGTCGGGTTTTTACCTTACGATAGCTAAAACAATTTTTATAGAAATCCTCTGATATTATAGTAGGGTCTATATAAGAATACTTATAAAATAGCCAAAATTGTTACATTCATTAAATTCCAGCTACTAGCCACAGAGTGGGTAATACAAACAAAACTCGTACAAGGCTCGTAGGGAGAATGGATTTCCAACTAATGACTAGGCACTGGGGTACCACCTGTCACAGCACGGGGCCTAGATCACCGTACCGAGGATTACTCCCTTCATCCCCTGCAACACAAGGCCGGAACCATTCCTTACTGAACAGTCCCGAACAAGATAAACCCCATGGTTGGCGCAACCAACAACCCACTAAGCCGAAAGAAAAATAAGGGACATCTAGACAGGGGAATTATCTTGTCCTGCTTGGGCATGACCCACCTAACCTTGCTGCATATCCCCTGATTTTCAGTCATTCCCATTTGATGAGGCTTGAAGCTAAGCGTTACCTTTTAGAATGTTTCACTTAGAATGCCCATCGCCCACCTGACGATGTTTCGCAAGCATTCATCCATACAAGTCCGTCCCGGGTTCGAACGGAACCGAAGGCACTATTCCTACTACATCCATTTTGGAAATATCCTCAGGATTAGTAGCGACTAGCCCTTGCACTTCACTGCTCCATCTTCGAATCCAAAAATCGTTTTTCACGAAACGTACAAACCGGATCGAAGTGGTTTTCGAGAAATTAATCTCGATCCCGGTCTCTTCGAAACGATCAACGCAGTTGGCCAATATTGATAGTCGGTTATTTAACTATCAATTAATATTCACAATCAACCATCAACCAATAAATAATTTTTCCGAATTTATTACCCTCAAAAATATCTTCACAAGATATATTTCCACTTTTCAAACCCTTTTGAAAACAGTTTTTAAACTATCTTCCTTTCTCAGAATCAATTTCCCAAATAGTTTCTATTTCCAATGAAATCGCCAAGTACCCAACTTAAGATTTTTAAAATAATTTAAAAACACTTTAATTTGAAATATATTTTAAAACATTCATTTAAAAAAAACTACTTCAATAATTTACTAAAAATACATACTATATGATTTTTGAAAATAAAATTACTTTATAAAATATAAAACTAGGTTTCCACTCTTAAGAATAAAATACTAAGTCTCATTTAAATAGTTATTCCAGTAATAGATTTGAAAAATATTTACTTATGAATTTTAAACATTCAGAAATAATAGAATTTCTAAAATATGCTTTTTAAAACCACATTAAACTTTTATCTTATATTTAAATTTTCTTTAAAAACGTACTTGGCTATCCAGGGAAATATACTTCCCTTCACATTCTTCTTGAAATTCTAATTTCTATCACTTGAATCAATTTCCAAATTGAATTCCAATTTTCTTCCTTACTATTTCAAAATCCATTAATTTTAGATTTTATTTCCTTAATTATGAGTTAAATTACTTTTAACTGAAAATACCAATTCTTGGATTTCTCAAGTTACTTCTTTATTCTTTAAATAAATTTAAACGTTAAAGTTTAAAATTATTCTTTATTCCTGTAATTAATATAACTTGAGTTTACAATTTATAAATTTCTGTTTTATTCAAATTTCTTTTCATACTCGAAATTATTTATTAGTATTTTAATACTATTCCTATTTCTTTCCAATTCATTCTTAATTCATTCAAGTTTTCTATAATTATTTCGCTTACAAATTCTCTTCTTTTATTTTCCTTCCAAAATCCAATTTATATAATTGGAAATTCATTTACCCAAAAATATCCAATCAACCATAACATTCAATATTCCCATAGAACTCATCATAGAATATCAATATTCACAGCAGAGAATATTAAATAAATTTAAATAAATGTTGAGGGATCCAGTTGGATCCCTCCAACCTGTTTTCCCTGCATCCACAGATGTTAGCATCACATAATATTCCAGTTTCACATTTTATCATACAATATCACATTAATCAATTCAAGCATTCAAACAATTATTTAAATTAAATCATTTAAATTAAAATTCAAATTTAAACAGAGTGAGATTAACTCACCTTTCATTTTCATTCACAATCCATTTCAATATTGCCTTGGATTTCCAGACGTTTGACCTTAAATAAACAATTCACAATTTATTACTATTTGAATTATCAAACAATTTATCACTGTTTACATATTTGATTTTAACTTAAAATTTGATTTCACTAATTTCCCTTTGAAATCTTTAGTATCTAAAATAATTTAACAAATAGATTAAACAATTTAATCACTACAATATGTTGTGAATTAAATTAACTGATGATTTAACCAATGATTCTATTTTAAATTTCTAATTAAATTTTAAACTAACTTTCTTTTATTTTTTTACTTTAATGTTTATAATGACAAAATAATTAAGTACGTTTGTTAAACCATTTAATCACCCTGACTATAACTCTTAAATACGGAAAATTTTCCATTCAGGTATGCATCTAAAAAAAAACTCTGTATAAATTTTTTTTTACCTGTATGAAATTTTCAGAACAAAATAATTTCATAAGTTATTAAATAAGAGAATCACCTAAACACATAATTATGCACACGGCCTCCTGTTGAAAGTTGAGAGCACGCCCCTTCCAATTGCTACGATGCTCGAACTGCCCCTTTTACCAACTCGAGACACGTGCGTGAACAGTATCCACCATCCAACGATCGAATTACGCTTCCAGTACGCTGCCTCAAATCACGCACGTGCATCACTAATCGATTCAAGACCAAACCTAAATTGCTGTTTGACTCTAACCCCTGAAGCCCTAAATCGCGACAGAGATCATCCCTCAACTCGAACAATTCGCCGCACCACCCAGCTTCACTCGACTTCGAGTGCTCCACGGCTCGATCAGAAATTAAGTTGATTGAAATTTATCTCGTTCGATTTAGGTCGTTGGGCGAAGAGAAAAAGGAGGACGAGATTTCATTAGGTAGCTCGGCTATTTTTTTTAACTGGTTTGTGTTAGAAAAGAAAGGGAGGAGTGCGACATAAGGACGAATGGTAGCATGCTCTGCAATGTCGCGTGATGCTAGAGGGAACACGATTTGATAGTTGCATGCTGTTATAAAAAGAGGGAACACAGAAATAAAAGAAAGTCGGTTATGATTTGATTTTCCTTCAGATATAGATTTTTAAGTTAGATCAATAACTATCGTCCATCGTTAATACCTCGTACGATCACACGTTAATTCCGAAAACTACGAAATTTGAAATCCGGTAACAATGTAATATTACGGACCCAATGGAACTGGTTTCGTTAAATTCTGAGACTGTGCCTCGGAAAGCTATTTTTAAATTCAATTTAAACAGCATAAATTTCAAAACTGGACAAATCACTGTTAGATTCAATTTTAAGATTTTTACTGTCTTCAATATTATCAATATAAATTTTATAAGCCTTCAAATCATTTTTAGTGAGCTTAAAATTCCAGATTCAATATGTTACTCAACTTCAAATTATCTAATTCAAAAATTTAATTATTAAATAATTAGTGATATTCTTAATTCAAGTTAAAACCACTCTATTGAATACTTAAAATCAATCAATTATCCCAAGTTTAAGTGCTCGAAAATTCCGGGTCGTCACATTCCTCTCCCCTTAAAAGAATTTCGTCCCCGAAATTACTAATTAGGAAGAATGGTCCCTAAACCCGTTACTTTTCCAAAACCAAACAGCTTCTAACCATTCAACAACTTACCAATTATCTTTTATAAAAGACCATTATCATTCTTATTAACTTTCCAAACCTTTCCCTAGTTTGCAACCATCTATTTGCTCAACCCTTCCAGTTCTAATCTTAAAACCAATTTTGAATGATCAAAATTTTCTTAAAATTTTTCTAACTCCCTAAATTCCCGAAATTTTTTGCCAGCATCTCCTTTGCATGGCTAGCTCGGTACAACTACAAAATGGCTCTACGGCCTCCCAAATCCAAAAAGAAAACAAAAAGCCAAGTGACTCAATCCAAATCCAAATCCCAATCAAATTCCATACCAAATTTAAGTACATACCTTTTTGTCGAGCATTTCAAATTTATCTCTTCATATCAAACCCAATTTTCTTTTCCCTTTATAATACCTGCATCCCTGCTTAGCACCAATATCCAATCACAATATCCCAAAACATCTTATCGATTTTTTTCACAAAATGCCAATATCTATTCATCCAAATATTAACTTGGAATATATTTATATTATCAATTTCCAATTAAGAATTCATTATTCCTTTCTTAAGTTTGGTATAAGTATTTAATATGCTTTTTATATTCATTATCACCTTACCACTTTAGTTTATATCATTTCTATTTAACTTGATTCTTTCATTTTCATACGAATTCAATTTATTTTCAACTCCAAATGTTAAATTTTATTTTTCTTTTATAACTAATTCATATCATTACTTTAAGTTAGTTTCCTTTACTAATTTAGTTTAGTTTCCAATTTGAATTCGTTAGTCGTTAACACAATTTTCCAAAATTTTCAAAAATTTTCTAACTCCCAAAATTTCTGAAATTTTTTGGCAGAGTCCCCTTTGTATGGAGGAGCTTTTGCAAGTTGACAAAAGAGATAAATATATATACATCGACCCACCCGGTCGGAAAAACCAAAAACAGTTCATATTTCCTATTTTAATTGCGTAGGCGTACCTTATTTAGCATTTTTAAGCACGCAGCTTATTTTTTTAGCAGTTAATGCAACCAAATCCAGTCACACGGCTTCCAGGTACTTGTACTTACTCAATTTAAACATGTAAGTACGATATAAATAAAGTTTAACTACATTTTACTTATTTACAATAGTTAAACATGTAAGAAATTCACACCAAATATTTTTCCATAAGCAATTTATATAGTTTCCATGCCAATTCAACTGTTTTAATTCATTTATAACCATTTTCACTCAATTTTGAATGGTCTTCCATCTATTCGTACTCAACTTCATCAATTTGAATAATTTAAAATTCAATTTCTTATATTTAATTTATTCTTAAGCAAACTGAACTCATATTTAATTCAATTGCTTTCAAAATTAATTTATTTTACTTCTATCGACTCATAGAATTTTAATTACTTCCATTTACATCCAAAGATAATTTATTCGTTGCAATTTGACAAGATCTAGGTGACTAAATAAGCATTCATGGTTTATAACCATTTTAAAGGGAATTCAACTCAATTCTATTCCGTTTTTAAATTTATTCACGATCCATATATTCTCATTTTCATTGCATCTCAGATTTGAATCCATTCACTTTGCATCTCACTGTATTATCCAAACCAGTTCATTCAAAACCATTAACAATTTTGGTTCATCTTCATTGCCAATTAAATTTCCTTTTAATTTCAATTCATTCACGACCATTTATTTAGCTCGACACACTCTATTTGAATTTCATTCACAAACCATTCACTACAATTCATTCCAAAATTGTTTATTCCGGACTAATTTATTCAGCTCGAAGACAATCCAAGCTATGTCATTCAACAACCATTTCTCAACTTACTTAAACCATACTTCATTTAATTCTTATTTGTCCCATCCATTTGTTCATTCAATATAGTTAGTTTATCTACTCAATCCATTTGAATTTTTACATCTCCTTAAGTATTACCTATAATTCACCCAATTCTGTTTCGATTCAAATTCATTTTTACTTGATTCAAATTCAATCCAATATCATTAAAATTAGTTTTAGTTAAATTCAATTCAACTCTTCCATTTGTTTAGTTTTAAGTTAATTCACTTCAATTTATTCAATTATATATATATATACACACACTTAAGCTTATTTCATTTTGCAAATAAATTCCTCTTTCCAATTTAACTTGATTCTATTTTAATCCAATTTCATTTAAATTCGATACCTTTTCAATTATATTTAACTTGTTAACACTTCAAGTTAAATTTTAATCTATAACTCAAGTTCTGGATCCATTATCCATTTTCAAATTACCATTCACTTTTAAATTACCATCCAATTTTATTAACTTACATTGAATTTTCATCCACGAATCAATTAATTAATTTTCAAGGCCACTTTTAATTATATTTCCTTCATCGACAATGTAAGTCAAATTTAATTATAACTTGAGTTTTATTTTCAAACCTCATCATAAACTTACAATTCAATTCCATTAACTAATTTAATATCCAATTAGTTCTCCCCTTATTCATAATCCAACACTTGAATTTTTATTCCAAATATCACTCCATTTAATTTTCGTAAGTTCAATATTTATTTTATACTTCAAGTTTGGATCCTCATTTCATTTTTCAATTTATCAAAATATTGATTTTGGGCATTGTATTCCATTTCCAATTTAACAAGTCACAACTTATTTTTTTTATACAATTACATTCATCATAAGCTGGAATATATTCATCTTTTATTTTTAACTCAAGCCTTCTATTTATTTATAGCCCAAGCATATTTTATTTCCATGGATCTTTAATTCTTTTATAAGTTATTCTGATTTATTGATTTCAATTCTCATTTCTTATCCAATTTACTTTCCATTTATTCAGGTAAGAATCTAAGTCATTCAATAATTCAATTGAATTTTTATTCCAATTTAATTAAATTTTAACTCAGATTTATTTAATCTAATTCGATTTCAACTTAATTCGAATACACTGGATATTATTTTCAACTTATTCAATCAATTTCAATCCAATCAAATCTTTATTTCCAAATCCAAGTTAATTCCATTTTTAACTTTTCTTTTAAATTTAAATTCCAACATTCAAAGCTTATTTATCCTTCCTGATTTAAAAGAATATCCTAACTTATAAGCTTATAAACCATCTTATCAGGATTTTTAAAATAGCGGCTTTTGGTTTCAAAACATTTTGAAATCTCCACATCTAAAATCACACTTCTCAAAATTTAAACCAATCCTGGTTTTATTCCCAGCAAATTTCCTTAGAAATTTTCAAAAACAACTAGCTTTCTGAACAAGTCAATCTGGTAGCAATCCGTCACTTAGGAATTCGAAAATGAATACTGATGATGCGGCCGTCATCATCAGAATTATTTTCCAATAATCCAGGTGATTTCAATGCTATATCACTTTCAAAATCCATTTAAAACAAATTTCCTTTCAGAAATACTTTCAAAATAATAATGCTATCATTTATCTTTAAAACACTTCCAAAATTCCCGGGATTTAAATTTCCAAATCCTGCTTAAATCCATTTTACTATCAATCATTTGCATAGCTTATGCTCATACAAATTCTTATTTGATTTTATTTCAATTCATAAATTACATCCATAATTCATATTTAAAAATTTCATTCTATAATGAATTTATCCCTTAAATTTTAGTTATATTTCAATTTCTATTTAAATTTTTACTTAACAATGATAATACTTTAATATTATCATTTCTAACATCCAAGCAACCATATATTAGCTAAAATAGTTTACAAAAATTATTCTTTATATCAAAATATGTTTTTGGGTAAAATTATTTCATTTACCCATATTTAAAACAATACCGTGTCTATTGTTCTATTCAAGTGTTTGGAAACCCTTTCGATACAGTTGTCCAGACTGTGCTGACGAAGGTTCATATGCCACTCAATAAATCAATCAACGCAATATTAAAACAATATATATTCACTAACAAATACGCGCTCATATCTATTAATACGCTCAAACTCATTGTAGAGTACCATAGACTCTATTTTAAATGAGTAATTCCCACCAGAGCCAAGGTTATCACCAACCTAAGCTCTGATACCAAGTGTAACGACCCGCAAATCCATACCCCTTGAGTCAACACTATTCTACAACAATCAACTCAAGTTGCACAGAAATACGAACCATTTGGGTTTAAGAAGAAGAGGTAGAAGAAGAGAAAAAGAAATCAACATCAGAATCTAACCATCGCAGCGGAATAAAATATAATAGAGAATAAATAATCTTTACTCAAAATCAAATATATCAGTTTACATATATTACATCATCAGAGTACATCAGTCACAGCTCACATCAATAACATACAATGTGTACACAACAACTCAACTCAACTGAAATATATATATATATATATATATATATATATATACAAGTACGAGAATACGTATCGAAATCCAACTCGTCTCCTGAGCTCCACAGCATCATATCCTGTATCCTATAATACTCGGTCTGACCCGAGCATTACAGTTAAATAATACCCGAGTCAGTCTGGAATACCAGCGTGAGGAAATCACACCCAATTGATTATTAAAGTTTTTTAAAATCCTTTGAAAACAAAAGCATCTCGTAAGACCACGCCACAAATAAACATGTCGGGTTTTTACCTTACGATAGCTAAAACAATTTTTATAGAAATCCTCTGATATTATAGTAGGGTCTATATAAGAATACTTATAAAATAGCCAAAATTGTTACATTCATTAAATTCCAGCTACTAGCCACAGAGTGGGTAATACAAACAAAACTCGTACAAGGCTCGTAGGGAGAATGGATTTCCAACTAATGACTAGGCACTGGGGTACCACCTGTCACAGCACGGGGCCTAGATCACCGTACCGAGGATTACTCCCTTCATCCCCTGCAACACAAGGCCGGAACCATTCCTTACTGAACAGTCCCGAACAAGATAAACCCCATGGTTGGCGCAACCAACAACCCACTAAGCCGAAAGAAAAATAAGGGACATCTAGACAGGGGAATTATCTTGTCCTGCTTGGGCATGACCCACCTAACCTTGCTGCATATCCCCTGATTTTCAGTCATTCCCATTTGATGAGGCTTGAAGCTAAGCGTTACCTTTTAGAATGTTTCACTTAGAATGCCCATCGCCCACCTGACGATGTTTCGCAAGCATTCATCCATACAAGTCCGTCCCGGGTTCGAACGGAACCGAAGGCACTATTCCTACTACATCCATTTTGGAAATATCCTCAGGATTAGTAGCGACTAGCCCTTGCACTTCACTGCTCCATCTTCGGATCCAAAAATCGTTTTTCACGAAACGTACAAACCGGATCGAAGTGGTTTTCGAGAAATTAATCTCGATCCCGGTCTCTTCGAAACGATCAACGCAGTTGGCCAATATTGATAGTCGGTTATTTAACTATCAATTAATATTCACAATCAACCATCAACCAATAAATAATTTTTCCGAATTTATTACCCTCAAAAATATCTTCACAAGATATATTTCCACTTTTCAAACCCTTTTGAAAACAGTTTTTAAACTATCTTCCTTTCTCAGAATCAATTTCCCAAATAGTTTCTATTTCCAATGAAATCGCCAAGTACCCAACTTAAGATTTTTAAAATAATTTAAAAACACTTTAATTTGAAATATATTTTAAAACATTCATTTAAAAAAAACTACTTCAATAATTTACTAAAAATACATACTATATGATTTTTGAAAATAAAATTACTTTATAAAATATAAAACTAGGTTTCCACTCTTAAGAATAAAATACTAAGTCTCATTTAAATAGTTATTCCAGTAATAGATTTGAAAAATATTTACTTATGAATTTTAAACATTCAGAAATAATAGAAGTTCTAAAATATGCTTTTTAAAACCACATTAAACTTTTATCTTATATTTAAATTTTCTTTAAAAACGTACTTGGCTATCCAGGGAAATATACTTCCCTTCACATTCTTCTTGAAATTCTAATTTCTATCACTTGAATCAATTTCCAAATTGAATTCCAATTTTCTTCCTTTCTATTTCAAAATCCATTAATTTTAGATTTTATTTCCTTAATTATGAGTTAAATTACTTTTAACTGAAAATACCAATTCTTGGATTTCTCAAGTTACTTCTTTATTCTTTAAATAAATTTAAACGTTAAAGTTTAAAATTATTCTTTATTCCTGTAATTAATATAACTTGAGTTTACAATTTATAAATTTCTGTTTTATTCAAATTTCTTTTCATAGCTAAAACAATTTTTATAGAAATCCTCTGATATTATAATAGGGTCTATATACAAATACTTATAAAATAGCCGAAATTGTTACATTCATTAAATTCCAGCTACTAGCCACACAGTGGGTAATACAAACAAAACTCGTACAAGGCTCGTAGGGAGAATGGATTTCCAACTAATGGCTAGGCACTGGGGTACCACCTGTCAAAGTACGGGGCCTAGATCACCGTACCGAGGATTACTCCCTTCATCCCCTGCAACACAAGGCCGGAACCATTCCTTACTGAACAGTCCCGAACAAGATAAACCCCGTGGTTGGCGCGACCAACCACCCACTAGGCCAAAAGATAAATAAGGGACATCTAGACAGGGGAATTATCTTGTCCTGCTTGGGCATGACCCACCTAACCTTGCTGCATATCCCCTGATTTTCAGTCATTCCCATTTGATGAGGCTTGAGGCTAAGCGTTACCTTTTAGAACGTTTCACTTAGAATGCCCATCGCCCACCTGACGATGTTTCGCAAGCATTCATCCATACAAGTCCGTCACGGGTTCGAACGAAACCGAAGGCACTATTCCTACTACATCCATTTTGGAAATATCCTCAGGATTAGTAGCGACTAGCCCTTGCACTTCACTGCTCCATCTTCGAATCCAAAAATCGTTTTTCACGAAACGTACAAACCGGATCGAAGTGGTTTTCGAGAAATTAATCTCGATCCCGGTCTCTTCGAAACGATTAACGCAGTTGGCCAATATTGATAGTCGGTTATTTAACTATCAACTAATATTCACAATCAACCATCAACCAATAAATAATTTTTCCGAATTTATTACCCTCAAAAATATCTTCACAAGATATATTTCCACTTTTCAAACCCTTTTGAAAACAGTTTTTAAACTATCTTCCTTTCTCAGAATCAATTTCCCAAATAGTTTCTATTTCCACTGAAATCGCCAAGTACCCAACTTAAGATTTTTAAAATAATTTAAAAACACTTTACTTTGAAATATATTTTAAAACATTCATTTAAAAAAAAACTACTTCAATAATTTACTAAAAATATATACTATATGATTTTTGAAAATAAAGTTACTTTATAAAATATAAAACTAGGTTTCCACTCTTAAGAATAAAATACTAAGTCTCATTTAAATAGTTATTCCAATAATAGATTTGAAAAATATTTACTTATGAATTTTAAACATTCAGAAATAATAGAAGTTCTAAAATATGCTTTTTAAAACCACATTAAACTTTTATCTTATATTTAAATTTTCTTTAAAAACGTACTTGGCTATCCAGGGAAATATACTTCCCTTCACATTCTTCTTGAAATTCTAATTTCTATCACTTGAATCAATTTCCAAATTGAATTCCAATTTTCTTCCTTTCTATTTCAAAATCCATTAATTTTAGATTTTATTTCCTTAATTATGAGTTAAATTACTTTTAACTGAAAATACCAATTCTTGGATTTCTCAAGTTACTTCTTTATTCTTTAAATAAATTTAAACGTTAAAGTTTAAAATTATTCTTTATTCCTGTAATTAATATAACTTGAGTTTACAATTTATAAATTTCTGTTTTATTCAAATTTCTTTTCATACTCGAAATTATTTATTAGTATTTTAATACTATTCCTATTTCTTTCCAATTCATTCTTAATTCATTCAAGTTTTCTATAATTATTTCGCTTACAAATTCTCTTCTTTTATTTTCTTTCCAAAATCCAATTTATATAATTGGAAATTCATTTACCAAAAAATATCCAATCAACTATAACATTCAATATTCCCATACAACTCATCATAGAATATCAATATTCACAGCAGAAAATATTAAATAAATTTAAATAAATGTTGAGGGATCCAGTTGGATCCCTCCAACCTGTTTTCCCTGCATCCACAGATGTTAGCATCACATAATATTCTAGTTTCACATTTTATCATACTATATCACATTAATCAATTCAAGCATTCAAAAAATTATTTAAATTAAATCATTTAAATTCAAATTCAAATTTAAACTGAGTGAGATTAACTCACCTTTCATTTTCATTCGCAATTCATTTCAATATTGCCTTGGATTTCCAGATGTTTGACCTTAAATAAACAATTCACAATTTATTACTATTTGAATTATCAAACAATTTATCACTGTTTACATATTTGATTTTAACTTAAAAATTGATTTCACTAATTTCCCTTTGAAATCTTTAGTATCTAAAATAATTTAACAAATAGATTAAACAATTTAATCACTACAATATGTTGTGAATTAAATTAACTGATGATTTAACCAATGATTCTATTTTAAATTTCTAATTAAATTTTAAACTAATTTTCTTTTATTTTTTTACTTTAATGTTTATAATGACAAAATAATTAAGTACGTTTGTTAAACCATTTAATCACCCTGACTATATTATACAGAAAAATTCGGTCTTATTATAACTCTTAAATACTGAAAATTTTCCATTCAGGTATGCATCTAAAAAAAACTGTGTATAAATTTTTTTACCTGTATGAAATTTTCAGAACAAAATAATTTCATAAGTTATTAAATAAGAGAATCACCTAAATACATAATTATGCACACGGCCTCCTGTTGAAAGTTGAGAGCACGCCCCTTCCAATTGCTACGATGCTCGAACTACCCCCTTTTACCAACTCGAGACACGTGCGTGAACAGTATCCACCATCCAACGATCGAATCGCACTTCCAGTACGCTGCCTCAAATCACGCGCGTGCATCACTAATTGATTCAAGACCAAACCCAAATTGCTATTCGACTCTAACCCCTGAAGCCCTAAATCGCGACAGAGATCATCCCTCAACTCGAACAATTCGCCACGCCACCTAGCTTCACGCGACTTCGAGTGCTCCACGGCTCGATCAGAAATTAAGTTGATTGAAATTTATCTCGTTCGATTTAGGTCGTTGGGCGAAGAGAAAAAGGAGGACGAGATTTCATTAGGTAGCTCGGCCATTTTTTTTAACTTGTTTGTGTTAGAAAAGAAAGGGAGGAGTGCGACATAAGGACGAAGGGTAGCATGCTCTGCAATGTCGCGTGATGCTAGAGGGAACACGATTTGATAGTTGCGTGCTGTTATAAAAAGAGGGAACACAGAAATAAAAGAAAGTCGGTTATGATTTGATTTTCCTTCAGATATAGTTTTTTAAGTTAGATCAATAACTATCGTCCAACGTTAATACCTCGTACGATCACACGTTAATTCCGAAAACTAGGAAATTTGAAATCCGGTAACAATTTAATATTACTGACCCAATGGAACTGGTTTCGTTAAATTCTGAGACTGTGCCTCGGAAAGCTATTTTTAAATTCAATTTAAACAGCATAAATTTCAAAACTGGACAAATCACTGTTAGATTCAATTTTAAGATTTTTACTGTCTTCAATATTATCAATATAAATTTTATAAGCCTTCAAATGATTTTTAATAAGCTTAAAATTCCAGATTCAATATGTTACTCAACTTCAAATTATCTAATTCAAAATTTTAATTATTAAATAATTAGTGATATTCTTAATTCAAGTTAAAACCACTCTATTGAATACTTAAAATCAATCAATTATCCCGAGTTTAAGTGCTAAAAAATTCCGGGTCGTCACAATGATGGTTTCTAATCAAGAAACCAGATCTGAGTCCGCACTAGGGAGTCGGGTGGACGATACTAGTTCAGAAGTGAAATTGTGTGATCGAGTGAGCGATCAGATTTGATATTGCGTACCGATAGTATATGTACATCGTACGTGCTTAAATAAAATAGATATTGAAATTTTGAAAGAATGAGAAATGATTTTGAAAGAAAGGTAAATTTTGAGAAAATTTTAGATGATTAAAGGGGAAGTGGAATATCTCTATTATTGAAATTTACTTTTTGAAAAAGTAAGTATTATGGTGAATAAATTGATAAGGGAAATTAAACTTGAATATTGATTTGGTATAAATAAGTTATATATATTTGATAAACTCCCCTTGTTGAATCTATAGCCAGAAGAAAGGTTTTTGAAAGTATTTGAAGTATAACGAGGAAATTTATGCAAATATGGAGTGATCCAAAGATTTTTTCAAGATTATATATCTATATAGATGATTATGAAAACGACTTTGGGAGAAAAGGTTTTGGAACCTATGGATTTGGAAAAGCTTTTGATTTTTGGGAAAAACAAATTTTGGAAATTTGGAAAGCCAAGTTTGGAACTATCGAATTGAGATATCAATTTTGTGTAGAGAAGATTTTGACGTAAATCATAAAGGGTATGATTTGAAAGATACTATAAGTGTACAGTATAAAGTGTTTTGAGATTGACTCTGGGGAAAAAGGTGCTCTTATTGAAATGAACTTCATTAGGAGATCCACGGGGTGGGTCTGCCTTGAGCCCCAAAGGGGAGGCTCTAAAGTTGATCCTGTAGAAAGTCCAGAGAAACTGAAGTTCCTGAGGATTATGTGTAGTGGGTAGCGAAAGTCGAGGGCGCTGATGGCTACTGAGACATTTGGGTTATGCCATGACGATAGTGTAACTCGATGTCACTGTGATCTACTGCGGACCATAGCGGAAGTCGTGTGTGCTGCTGAGAGCCAATGGTCTACGTTTGATTTTGCCGTGATGGCAACATAACATCGGTAGACTGTGATCTATGAAGACATAGCGAAAGTCGAGAGGCCGTGAGAGCCTAAGGCTACATTGGGACTTGACTGATGTAGTCTGTGACCTATATAGGAGTGGTGAAGTTTCATTTGGCAGCGAAAATCGATGGCGCTGATGCCTACAGTTACATGGACTTTTTCTGTGATGGCAACGTTATCCGGGATGTAACTGCAATCTGTGGCGGGTTCCATAGAGAAATCGAGGGATGCGGAGTGCCTACGGTTATCTATGGATTTTGTCGAGATGACAACGTAACCATCGGGTTAACTGCGACCATGGAGGGGGTGATGATTTCCAGAGCATTCTCACCAAAGATGTTTCCTACATTTTCAAATGTGTTTTCTATATTTTCACTAAAATATTTTCCAAGTATTTCTGCTGGGTGTTGAAAACGGGTCTGCTAAGTACTTATAGATTTTCAGTCCTACGATGATCAACGTATGGCCGAATTTCTATGAGAACAAGAATGGACTGGTTGAAACATCGGGTTATAAAAAGTATTTTTATAAAGCTATTTTTGTAATATTATACAAACTTTAAAGTGTTTTCTAAAATTCTTAAATAAAGGATTTATAATGGTCAAAGAGCATTATAAGCTGATAATAAACATTTTGGTTTCGTTCCTTTTCGAGGACGAAAAGATTCAAAGGGGGAAGGAATGTGATAACCCAGATTTTTGAACATCGGATAATTGGATAATTATCTGGTTTATAGATCAAACAGATAAAAATTCTGATAATAAAAGATATCTGGATATAAATGAAATTGAAAATATAATAGAAGCTGAATTATAAATATCTGGATAAATATTTATTTGATAATCTACTAATATAATTTTTATCATTGACAAAATTATTCCTTTTGAACAAATATTATGTTGTTAAATATATATATATATGGCTGATTTTAGATTTGATTTTAAATTGAATTTGAAATTGAATTTGAAATTCAAAAGATAAATATCTTAAAATATTTTGGATTTAAAAATATATTATATATGATTATATTTCTTTTATATAATTGGTTTTATATTATTTTCTTTAAAAGATCTATTATGTAAATTAAAATAATGTGTTTACTTAATAGGAAATATATATAAGTTTTATAAAAATCATTTGAAAACATATTAATACATGGAATTACAAGTGTAAGTTAAATGTTTATGAAATTACAAATGTAAACAAATTCTCTATGCATTATGACAAGTGTAAGGTTATTAGTATGCAAATTAAACAAGTGTCATTATTTTGTTTTTTTTAAAATAATAAGTAACAGATAAAGGAAGATAAATACATTTCTACTCCCTTCTCATTTCTCTTTATCTTCAATTTCAAATAAAGAAACCAGCCTGAAAACAAAATCGAAGAAAATTCAAAACAACAATCAAATTCTTTCAAGTTTTCCAAACTAAAACTAGGCAATTCATACTCAAAATCCAACAAGCAGATCAAGTTTCTTGATCAAACTTAAGCCTGCTCTTCCAGTTATCAAACCACTTCCAGATTATTCAAAAGCTTTTAATTGAGTGAAACAACAATTCAAATTTAAGTTCAAGTTCAACTTAAGCAAGGATTAAAGCATCAGTTTTCAAAGAGATCATCATAGCATTTTCAAGCATCTCAGTTATACCTTCTCTGTTTCGAGCATTTAAGCTGAGTAAATACCCCCTTTCCAAAACTTAAATCAGTTTAAAATCTTGATGATTGTGAATAATATTTTTAACAATGTTGGGATAGATGTTACATGAACGTGTGTGATGCTTGCATGTATGTGAATATGATCGGATTGAGTGTGCATGTCTATATATTCATATACAGGGGTCTCTATTGTTTATACAAACTAAAAACGAGATTCAAAAATCAAAATCTCATCATACGTTCTCCTATAGGTTGTGATGTTTAAAAAAAACATGTTTGAATCTTCAGGATCTAAATGTTAAAATTATTTTTGAGTTAAATTTGAAGGATGTTTTTACTGGAAGAAGAATTACAGAAAAAAACACTCAAACATACCAAAAATTTGACTTAAACAATTGATTTTCTCAATTATGTAATCTGATTAGTCTTTGAAAATAGTGAATTTTGATAATAAAATCCAGATATTTAAATTAGTGGTTGCTGAGAATTTTTGAGTTGATCTGAGAATGGGTTTCGTTCGATTTTCGGCAATCACGTGGTTCTGTTGTGTCGGGCTTTGGGTCGATGGTAGCTGGTTGATCGACGGTCGAGAGAAAAATAGTCGGCGGGTTTATATGTCGCCATGGAGGCACGACGGGATGATTAGGGTTTTAGATTGTGTTTAGATCGGGGCTGATTTCTGGGTGATCGCGACGTCATGTTAGCGTCGAGTGAAGCCGACGGATAGGGAAAGTGTGATGCCCCACCTCTATACCCACTCTAGCCAAGGACACTACGGGGTAATGTCGTCAACTAGCACGGAGAATAAGGCTGTTGAGGAGCGACCATCCACGTAATTGCTTTGTGCGAGCATCGATATGTCAGATTGTACAACATGCATCTTGTTTCAAGAGGAAATCCGACATACCGATACAAACTCAAAACTACTACCCGGTGGCTATATATATTCTTTGGAAACAAATATAGAAATAAACATAACACAAATCAGTCACAGATATCCATATCATAAAGGCGGAAATAGATATGAATATATAACACATGAAAGTGTTCATCAGAGTAGCAGTCAAACAAGATCCACAATATCACAAAAGAATAGCTACAAGTGATAGACAAAAGAATATGGATACATCAATGAGTCTATATCTCAAATGTGTACAACAAAAACTACTAATCTAAGTAGTTAGCCAAAAGTCAGGGTGATAATCCCATATGTGAAGTCAAGCAGAAGCACCTGTAACATCTCGGTCCGACCTGAGTATTTTTAATAAGAAAATAATAAACGGATCAGTCTAACTATAAATATTAGATGAAATGATGTAGAATAAGAGATATGACAAAAACATATGATAACCATAAAACCGTACTGTGATAAGTATGTAATTGAAAATCAACAAGAGATTAATCAATATCATAAGAATGTTCTCAAAGATAAAAAAGAATGTCATGCTCTTTACTTTTATTCACTAAAACCATAAGTATTGGCAATTATATCAATGTCAATCACAAAAGTTAATGACACACAAATTCACCAATGCACAAATATTGATAAAACATATCAATGTAAATCACGAAAATTGGTGAAACACAAGTTCTAGAAATCATCAATGGAAATCTAGAAATCACAAAAAGTGGAGGCCTATCACAAAACGGGAGCATGAAAACTCACCATCACGTGTATCACAAAATGGAACGCTATTCCATGGTTGCTAACCATTAATTTTGAGCCGAAGCTCCACAAAACGACCCGAAGACCATGGGTCGCTACCCCACCAAATTGAGCCGAAGCTCCAAAAAACGGCCCGAAGACCATGGGTCGCTACCCCACCAAATTGAGCCGAAGCTCCACAGAAACGGGGTTTAGTATCCCTCGTAGACAAAGAGACATCGTACATTTGCTAATCTGAATCACAAAAATGATCATCAACGATCATCAAGAAGTGTCAACTACAGTAAGCCAGTAAATATATAAGCTTAGCTTCATGTCCCATAACCACTAGCCTAACTTAAATATTTACGAACAAATTGTAGATCTCTACTCAAAAATTGTCACAAGAGATTCAATCGAACAAGTCCAAGAATTAACCAGGGAAGTAAACGCAAGCGTTTCATACCACTTGTTTTACTAAACCGTTTAATTAGATTTCTCGTACGAGTGAGATAAAGGTTTGTATATACTAGTAGATTGGAAAATGGTTTAAGAAACAAGCTTTGTAGTAAAATAGTGTTGAAATCGTTTTGATGGAAGAGTTTTGATATTTACCACTAGTATTGAAACCTTTATACTTTTAAAGTGACAAATCACAAAAATGATTGTAGAAATAATAAATCACAAAAATTCACATTCAAAGACGTGAATAAAATCCAAAGAATTCGATTCCAAATCCATCAAAGTGGAAATACCCTTGCGACTTAACAGCCACGACTTACGACTTAACACAAGTCAACACAAGAAATCAGTGGCTCAACGCATGCGACTCCACGGCATACGACCTAAGAGATCAGCGACTTAAGAAATAGCATGCGGCCTAACAGTGCAACTTAACATGGCGCGACCTATAGCATGACGCGACCTAAGTGGTGCCAGTAAGCCGAGCAACCTAGGTGGTGCGACCTACGGTGCAAGCGACCTAAGGAGCTAACGGCTTAAGGAGTAGCACGCGGCCTAACATGGCGCGATCTAAGGTGCAAGCGACCTAAGGAGCTAACGGCTTGAGGAGTAGCACGCGGCCTAACATGGCGCGACCTAAGGTGCAAGCGACCTAAGGAGCTAACAGCTTAAGGAGTAGCACGCGGCCTAACATGGCGCTACCTAAGGTGCAAGCGACCTAAGGAGCTAACGGATTAAGGAGTAGCACGCGGCCTAAAGCAAGTGCGACTTATCACATGGTGCAACCTAACTGCAAGCGACCTAAGGAATGACGCGACCCATTGGTTGCAAGATATAGCAGGTGTGACTTAACAGGCCAAGCGACCTAACATAGTTGACCTATAGCATGGCGTGACTTAAAGCATTGGGCGACCTATGTTGGTGCGACCTATATGCAGGCCGAATGACCCAACAGGTAGAAGAGAAAACCGCGCGACCTATGGGGTGCGACCTAAAGGTCAGCGACCTAAAGGGGGCAGTTAAAGAGGTGCGACCTAAGGGGTGCGACCTAAAGGTCAGCGACCTAAAGGGGGCAGAGTGACTTAAGGAGGTGCGACCTAAGGGATGCGGCTTAACATATGGCCGAGCAACTTAAGTACTAGAATGACCTAAGATGCAAGCGACCTATGTTTGGCGCGACCTAACTGCAGGCCGAGAGATAGGTGTGCAGGCCAACCGACCTAAGCAACAAAAATGCAAAAAACTCTCTCAATTTGCAATCGATCGAGCATGGACGTTAGGGGATTACGCCCATCGGCTACCGGTCCTATTGGCTCCTCGATGCATCACCAAAAACGTGTTCGATCATTAAAGTTAGGGTTTCTAAAGATTTGAACCCAAAACACTAAAAATTGGGATTTTCACGAATTCAATCCGAACCAAGAACAACTGCATATGAAAAAGTGTTAGGAATTCATACCCAACAATTAAAGATAGTTATAAACAAAGATGTGAGATAAAAATCTCACCTTTACACAAAATCAATGAAGAAGAAGCTTGAAAGCAAAGGAAGAATCAACCACTCATCAATCTCAACACAAGAAGCTTGAATCAATGGCTTCTATTTGAATTTGGAGTTAGATGTTGGATTTGCAAATGAACTAGGGCTTGGAGTTTTAATTTCCCATTCCTCCCTCCATTTTTGATGAAGCTTGAGTGTTAGGAAATGGAAGTAAAGTTATGAAGGGAAGAGGGGGTTGAGCTAGAGTTAATAATTTAGGCTAATGGGCCAAACCAAACCCAAAGCCCAAAGTGAAAAGGTGGCAAAGTTCCACTAACTCCAAACATATCAAAGTTTATGCTCAGAAAGGTCGCAAACGGCGTTTTGGACCCAATGGAAGTGGTCCCGAGTCCTAATTCGACCGTATGCAAAAAGTAACTTTTCGGACTAAAACTCGACTAACGATAAAATATTTAAACAAAATATTTAGATATTCAATCGTAAAATATGCGGGTTGTTACAGAAAGGTAGCTGGGTGCTGAGCGAAGCTTCATACGTAAGGGCGTGGGTCCGGGCAACAGGTGGCAGCGGTATGAGATGAATGAAGGTAGGGGATTTCTTTTTTGGTGATGTCGAAGTCGATTTTTGGGTTCAAGCATCGACAAGGTTTTTTGATGGGTCGGGAAGCTTGAGGAGGTCGGCGGTGATCAGGATATGGGATCGATTGTGGTCGGAGGATCGTCGACACCATGTGCACGTACACGAGACCTTTATATCTGTGTTTTCGTGTGATGTTGATGAAGGAGATGCGTTTTCTCGGGTGTGTGTTCGGAGCGGTGTGATGTTTACCTTGAGTTGGGACATGCAGTGTGCTCGCGAGAGACTCAGGGTATAGTTTGGGTATATGTGGGATTATGTTCGAGTTTCACTTGAAGTATTTAGGATTGGTCTCGGGTTGTTATAATCAGGTTTGAAGTATGGTAGTTGTGTTATCAGGTAAGTCAGATGACTAAAGATTTAAAATATAGGAATAGACCAAGCTTCAAGGCAAAATAAATTCTAAAACAAGTTTTTTCAAAGTATTAAAAGGTTTTAAAATTTGTCTGTTTAAAGGTAATTATTACAACAGGTTAATTTCTAAATGTCTTCAAAAGTGATTTAAATAAAGTAATTAAATCAAGGATAAATTATTTAAGGATGGTTAATTGGTCAATGAAATCAGTTAAGGGAGTAATTAATCAGTTTATTTATTAAGACAATTTATCAAAGATTAATTAATTTGTGTAATCAATTTAAGGGATTGATTTATTAATGTGATTAATTAATTAAGGCAATTAATTAAAAGTTGATTAATTTATTTAATATTAATTACTTAATGTAATGAACTAATGATAATTACTTTAATTAAAGGATAATTACTTAATGCCATTAACTAAGGTGGGTAAATAATGGGCAATTACTAAATGTGATTTAATAAATGATAATTACTTAATGTAAGTAATTTAAAGGATTAATTTGTTAAGGATTAATTAATTTAATTAGTAATTATTGGATATTAATTAATTTATTAAAGCTTAATTAATTAAGGATAATTAACCAATCGGATAATTACTTTATGGAAGTAATTATGGATAATTAATGGAAAATTAAAGGATGATTAATTAATGGTTTGTAATTAATTAATGTTAAGTAAGAAGGATTTAAAAGTGATTAAAGTAATTAATTTAATTTATTTAAATTAATTAGAAATGGTATGATTAATTAATCTTGCTTATGGATGATTGAATGATATTGAATACCTTGGATTTATTTGATATCTCTGATATGTGATGTTATGTGATATGATATGTTTGGATTGAACCATGGTAAGATGGTTTGTCTATCTGTGATGAACGACAATGTAAATATGTAATTCTGGATACGAATGGGATTGTCTAAAACTTAAATAGTTGTTATAAGTTGATATTGGATTCGAAGAGACCGAGGTCGGGTATCAGTAAATACCCAAAACCACTTCGATTAATAATTTTCTGTAACTCTTCATAGATTTGAGTTTAAAACTAAATAGGCTGGAATGAAATAATTTAAGTAACTGGGCCATTTAAACTAAGTTTGGTACTTAGATATTGATGTGTGAAATAAGTGTTGGCTTAACAAGTTAAGAACTCGTTGTAAGGTACGAGTTACCCCGGGTTTTAAATAATTTTTTTTATGCTTTAGTATTTAACATTATATAGGTTTACTCATGCTGGTTTCCAGCCTGACCCGGGTGTTACTTAGATGTAATGCTCGGGTCAGACCGAGTATTACATCTTTTCAGGAAGGGACGTTCTGGAGCTCAGGAGGCGAGGTGGATGGCAGGAGCGTATGGAATTTACTGCTGTATAATTGAGAGTTGTATTGATAGTAGTTTGGAACAGGTTGATATAACTATCCAGATTAATTGTGTATGGTTGTAACTCTGATGTATTGAATGTAAATTAAAAATTACTGCTTTTCTTTGTATCAATATTATTATGTGATATTATATTTGATCCGCTGCGAATGTGAGAATCTTTGTTTTGTTTCCTGTTTCTTCTTCGATCTCTTTCTTCTTTTCTCTAACAATTTGGAATTTTCGGGGTTGAAAATTTCGGGTCGTTATAGATAATAAAATGCCATCTGGCATGAAAGATAACATAGTTTGATTCAAACATTTAACACCTAATATAAAACTTTCAGGGTTTTCTTAACTTAACATGGACGAAATAAGCTCTTCTTATAATAACAGATGAAATGACAATAAAGAACATAAATGATGTATAAACCAATATATTCAGTGGCATAAGAAAAGGACAATGCTCATGCACAATGTGATTCCCTGTTTATATGTTTTTACACCATCTCATTTTACTTTCATCTCATTTTACTTTCCTCGCTGGCATTTACTACTAATTGGCTTGCAAACTAATGCTGCCAAGTTTGAAACTCTATGTTGGAAATTATGTATATGAATCTTCTATTGGAAGCGTACGTAGCACCTCAACTTAGTGTAGAGTACACAAAGACAACATTTTAGAGGCCAGCAAATCAAGAAAATATCTAGGTGTTATAGGTAAGCCGTTCTAACTTGACCACATCCCAGCAACTAAAAAAAGAATAGCCTTTCCAAAATCTTTGATTGAAGTAGACATACCTACAAGACGAAGTAGAAACATAGATCTATATCGGTGAAAGTATTAAAGTACCAGTTAAGTTACTGAAATCCATTCTCATTCCACTCACCAAATTATCAAACATCATCTGTGTTTCCTCAAAGCTCTTTACAGGCCGATAAAAAAATAAATATACTAACATTAACACTGAAAACTTTTAACTTTAAACATCCAATATTTAAATCAGCAAATCAATGATCTCACCTCTGACTTTATCCCTTCTACAGCACTTATAAAATCCTTCATAAATCCTTCCAAATCCTGACAATCCAAATTAACAATTAACGATTAAACCAAAGTATTCATACAATTACAGTTGCAAAACAATTATTTATTTAAAAAATAACAGAGAAAGAAAGTCGACCTCTTCCTTGTCAATTCAAATTTTGAATTCTAATGTCATTCAAATTTGAACAAATTTGAAAAACTAATGAATCTTTAAAAAGCTCACAGAAGCATGGCCTGACAGGCTGAGAAGTGATGTTGTGAAGCCATAGGTTGACTGTATACTCTGATGGGATGAGCCGAAGACGATGGGGGTATGCGTTTTGTATTAATCATATTTAGGAGAATTTTCTATTTCCTATTGAGAGAAGTTTAATTTAGGGATTTGGGTGATTTTCACTAACGAAAAAATAAATAGGAAAGCGGGGAAGGAGAAAGATTTTGCGTCAACTGAAAATGTTGGCGGGATTACACTTTAGCAGCGTTATTTTCTATTTTCTATTTTCTATTTTCTATTTTCTATTTTTTATTTTTACAAATGGATGCATTTAGTTATTAAACACTACCATATATTGCTACCAATAACATATTTTCTTGTATTGGATCCATTAAACATGATATTATCATTCCCTTATGTAAGAATCGACTAGCATACGATATAAGTACACATGAAGCGCATAGTATAAAAGCAATCACATATCATAAATAATTCATGGAGAAATGTAAGGAACCAAACTTATCTAGTTGATAGGACGAACACACAGTAAGTACTTATAGTGGCGAGCCTACAATGTGCGTAGGTACGTATAAGTAAATAAAAAATGCAACGTGTGGACGAACACGTAGTAAGTCTGTATTTAGTGGACGAATACACAATATGTCCTTTATAATGGACGAGCACATAGTAAGTCTGTTAACTCCACTTTTTCAGCAAGGCCGTGATATAAAAAAATCGACCGAAAAGCCAATGGTAGTTCGTCTCGAAGAATGGTCAACTCAACATCTCAACAAAGCAAGTTCTGTTGAATGGTTTTTCAGATAAGATCCCCTACGAAGGGGGGGTCCAGGGGGGTGCCAACCCCCAAAGGTGGGGGTGCGGGGGCAACGACACCGCTACGGTGTTCGACCTGTCCGGTCAGGTCGCAGGGGTCTAGGGGGCAGCGCCCCCGGAGGGGTGCGGGGCAGCGCCCCGTCCAAAACGGTATACGACTTAAAGGATGGAGCAACGATACTCTGTCATTCTCTCGACTCAAACAGCACTTCAAGCACTCCAAACACCAAAGACGCTACAACAAACTTCAAGAGAAGATCTGGATCATTCAACATGAACTCAAAAGATTCTTCTACATCGAAGTTTGAGCTACTAGTCAAAAGTGTGTTGTAATCGAAGTGCATTGTAAAGAATTGTAATCAAATCATCAATAAAGGAATTTAAAGTGGACGTAGGCTCGATCTTAAGCCGAACCACTATAAAACTGCTGTCTTTTACTACTTTTCTGTGATTTCTCTGCTTATACTTTGTTCCCGTACCAACGGGTGGTGCTTTCACTTAATCCCTCTTTGCATCGGGGTGTTAGCGTCCAATTTTTACGTTAACATTTTTGGTGCTTTCACTGAGAATTGAACTCAGGCTATTTTCATCGTTGCTTCCCAAAAGTTTGTGGAAAGAATCTCTCTCAAAACTAGAAATCTATCAGGGATAATAGCTCCTGGAAGAAAGAGTAAATCTACCAGATTCGAAGATGCTCATGAGGGAACCTCCACTTCCCCAGCACCAAATCAGACAACTCCTACCGTTGGAGTCACAAGAGCTGAATTAGATGATGTAGTATCTGGATTGTTCCAACAAATGGAAACTCAGAATGCTTTGATGATGGACAGGTTAGACGCCCTACTTGGGGCAAGTCGCCAACGACAAGACAATGAAACAACTTTTGCCGAAGATGCTCGTGACACCCAAGAGAAAGGTATTCCTCCACGAGCCGTTGGCACCGCCGCAGGGGCACCTTCCCAAGCTGATGGTTCAAGGCCACAGTCAACTTTTCGCGAACATTTGCCAAGGCAAACTTCCGAAAGGGCAGCTAACGTCTGCCCGGCAAGGCTTCTGAACGATGAGGAGTACCTATCAGGGATGGTTCGCTCAATTATGAAAGAAAGCATGCAGAGGCAAGAGGATGAAAAGGATTGGGGGTTTGCTCCGAGCAAGACTCCGTTCACCGAAAAGATCTTAAAAGCAGAGTTTCCCAAGAAATTTGTACCTCCTACTATCCCGGCCTATCGAGGGACAAGTGACCCTAATCAATTCCTGTACATGTACGAATGGCATATGACTGGGGCATGAGCAACAGATGAAATCAAGTGCCGTTACTTTCCGGTATACTTAGAGGGAATGGCCTTACTTTGGTTCACAAAGCTGCCAGTTAGATCCGTGGATCAATTCTCTGACTTAACACGAAAGTTCAAGGATCAGTTCAGGCTATATGCTACAAAGGCCAAGGATATAATGTCACTCTCCAGTCTAGAACAAAACCCCGGGGAATCTATCAGATCATTCTTAAATTGTTTCAATATAGCCCTAGCTGAAGTCGAGAACGCAGAGCCACGAATGGTTTTGACTTATCTGATGCGGGCTATTGATAAATCGAGTGAATTTGGCAAATGTCTAAAAATGAAGGAGCCAAACTCACATGACAAATTCTATATGAAGGCCGACGAATTTATGCGTTTGGAAAGCTTTCCTGCGCCGTCAAAAGCGATCGTGGCCGAAATTCAGAATGTCGGTGTTGCTTCTGATAAAAGAGAGTCTGGAGGACAGAAGAGGAAGAACGATGATGGAAAAAACCAGAGAGACTTGAAGAAAGCTCGCCGCTTTAAACCTTCAGACTTTACTCCCTTAACTGATACTGTAGAGAACATCTTTCTCGCAACCAAGGATGCTATTGATTATCCTACGCCACTTGAGTCGAAGATTGGGAAAAATGCAATGCATAATGGAATTTCTGTCAGTTCCACAATCAACCTGGTTATGACACCAATGAATGTCGCCATCAAAGGAATTTGATTGAAGAACCATTGAAACAGAATAAACTTCAACAATATGTAAAGAGAAACAAGAATGACCAATCCTCATCGACTCAAGGGAAAATACTTCTCGCTCATCAATATGGCTCAAATGAAAGAACTGCAGCACAGGGATTAGGGAGGTTTATCATTAATGCTATCACAGGAGGCCCTCACCCAGCGGGAGGAAGCTGGGATGAGATGGAAAGATACGCTCATGCCCTAAGAAAAGCCCTGGAGGGAGAAAAAGTTCCTGTTCTGAAAGATGCTGCCATCTAGTCCCCTCACACTGGAGAATCAATTCCGAAAGCTTCGGACAACAATAACCTGCATCCATATTTTACTTTAAGGCTTTGTTACAAATTTGTAAAAGAATGATGGATGTATCATTCTCATATTAAAAGCCATTGTAAAAACATTGCAAATGAGATATAGGAACTATAAATCTTGTGTTTTCTATTACTATAAAATGCCTGTTTCATTTCAATATGCAAATATATTGAATATATTGCTAAAATGTCGATTTAATATTGCAGGCAATCAAAACAAAGCTTACCTAGTCAGCACATCACAAAGCTATGTGATTCCTATAAATCATTCAGCAAATAAATGTCAAGCCATAAAAGTTCCAAATTCGATTCCTGCATAAGAAGTGGTCCTCACAAACAGTTGATTCTACCAAAAGGGTACCTTCCCAACGCGAATGTTCCAGGCCCTTGCTAACTGACGGAGATCGTTTGTACAAACAGACATCCAGTTGGGTAGTTTGGGTCTTCCTTATGGATTCACTTAACAATGAAGAGCCCTTCTCTGGAAAAGAAACAAATAACTAGCAAAGAAAAGAACATGGGTTTGGAAATGATAACGAGGAATCGTTGAGGAGCAAATGGTGAAGAGGCATGGGCAAGCAGACAGAAAACACACCAGACCTCTTCGGAGGCACATTTCACCGGAGCTGAAATGCCAAACAAAGACCCCTTCGGAGGCACAAGCCCTCTTCGGAGGCACAACTCTTCGGAGGAAAAAGTCCTCCAATGAGGCACACTTCCCAATTTTGAAGTGCAAATTAAAGTCCTCCAATGGGGCACACTTCCCAAGTTCGAAGTGCAAATTAAAGTCCTCCAATGAGGCAGACTTCCCAATTTTGAAGTGCAAATTAAAGTCCTCCAATGAGGCACAATTCTCAAGTTTGAAGTGCAAATCAAAGTCGTCCAATGAGGCACACTTCCCAAGTTTGAAGTGCAAATTAAAGTCCTCCAATGAGGCACACTTCCCAAGTTTGAAGTGCAAATTAAAGTCCTCCAATGAGGCACACTTCCCAAGTTTGAAGTGCAAATCAAAGTCGTCCCATGAGGCACACTTCCCAAGTTTGAAGTGCAAATTAAAGTCCTCCAATGAGGCACACTTCCCAAGTTTGAAGTGCAAATCAAAGTCGTCCCATGAGGCACACTTCCCAAGTTTGAAGTGCAAATTAAATTCCTCCAATGAGGCACATTTCCCAAAGTTTGTAAAAAAAAACCCTCTAATGAGGCCCACTTTACCTAGTTGAAGCGCCAAAGCCTTCTTCGGAAGCCCGCTTCACCGCGCAGGAGAATCCATTTCTCAAAAAACAAAAGTGACCATCTCTGAAGGATGAAGTGTAAAAGAAAAAAGAGAAAAGACTTCCCAAATACAAGGCACACTCTACTAAAGCAGAATAACATTTCCTCAAAAATGGAAGAATTATTCTCTAAAGAAAGAGTGCAAGCCTTCTCGAAATGGAAGAATTATTCTCTGAAATAAGAGTACAAGTCTTCTTAAAACATAAGAATTGTTCCCCAAAGTCTCTGCAAAATGGAGAATATTACAATGAGCTGTGGTGTGGGGGCCATATAATATTGCTACATTAGTAAAAAGCAGTACCTAAGCAACACACCTCAAGCTCACTGTAGTATCATGCAGAGAAAAATAAAGAAACTTGTATGAAAATGAGGGATAAATACATTCTCAAATACAGAAAAAGTCTGTACAAGTAGGAAGAATCATCTCATTCATACTGGTTGGCAAATATGTCAATTCTGAAAAATTCGAGGCTTGTTATTTGAAAATAAGTGCAGTATCAATGCAGATAGCAGTTATAACTGTGTAAATTTTGTGTTGGTACTTCATTCAAGATAGTTGATTCGCAACACTTCATCAAATCCATGCTAATTTACTTACAGTAAAATATCAGTTCTTTGATCTAATCCATCACTCGATATGGGCAATCGGTGATGAGTATATTCGCCCCATTTTTCCCCAAATGTTGCATTTAACAGGTTGTTAAAATAATCTGTAAAGAGATGCAACAAGTTCTGGTCAAAGTTCCATTAAGTCACACTGGTCAAGTTCAAAAGTCTTCAGGTCAAAACAAAGCAAGTGTGCCTAGGTACGAGCTTAGCAGCAACCTAAAAATTAAGCCGCAAGAGGTTAGGTCGTCAATCGCTCTCGACCTAGCAACTCAGTAAAGCACGAGTTAAGAAGAATCGAAGCACACGACCTAGTCCCTAGGCGTATACTTCGAGGGGCAAGTGTTAACTCCACTTTTTCAGCAAGGCTATGATATCAAAAAATCGACCGAAAAGCCACTGATAGTTCGTCTCGAAGAATGATCAACTCAACATCTCAACAAAGTAAGTTCTGTTGAATGGTTTTTCAGATAAGATCCCCTACGAAGGGGGGGTCCAGGGGGGTGCCAACCCCCCAAGGTGGGGGTGCGGGGGCAACGCCACCGCTACGGTGTTCGACCTGCCCAGTCAGGTCGCAGGGGTCCAGGGGGCAGCGCCCCGTCCAAAACGGTATACGACTTAAAGTATGGAGCGACCAACAACCTAGTGGTTCCAGCGACCTAAGGTGGCACAGCGACCTAACTATCTGAAGACTAGGCGACTCAGTGGTTCAACGACCTACGACCTATCGAGTTAACGACCTAAGGAATGAAACAACTCAAGTGACCTACAGGAAGCCACGACTTAACGACTTAAGAAGTGGAACGACCTAACGACCTAAAAGTTGGACGACCTAGCGACCTAACTGAGGAAGCGGGGTAACGATCAAAAGGGTTAAAGGAGTTAGCAACCTAGAAGGATAAAAGGACTTATGGCCTAACTGCTAAACGACTTAAGACGTGGACGACTTAACGACTTAAGTACTTCACGACCTAAAGGGTTAAAGGAGTTAGCGATCTAGAAGGATAAAAGGACTTACGACCTAACTGCTAAACGACTTAAGAGGTGGACGACTTAAGTACTTCACGACCTAAAGGGTTAAAGGAGTTAGCGACCTAGAAGGATAAAAGGACTTACGACCAAACTGCTAAACGACTTAAGAGGTGGACGACTTAACGAATTAAGTACTTCATGACCTAAAGAGTCAAAGCGGCAGCGACCTAATGCTTTCACGACTTACTTTAAGTCGTTCATGACTTAGCATTTAGTGATTAAACTATGCCGCTTTCCCCTAAGTCGTTAGAACCAAACAGTTAGTTCAGATGGCCAAGTGCGAACCAGTTAGGTCGTAACTCATATCTCCTTAACTTGCTGACGACCTACGACCTATCTTAGGTCGTAGCCTACGACTTACGACTTACTTTAAGTCTCTCACGACTTAAGGGCCTGTCCAGAATTCCCTATAAATACGGCCTAAGCTCCGACATTGAAGAGGCTTTTTGGGGGGCTCATTCTTCGAAGTGTCGATACTCTGTCATTCTCTCGACTCAAACAGCACTTCAAGCACTCCAAACACCAAAGACGCTACCAAAAACTTCAAGAGAAGATCTGGATCATTCAACATGAACTCAAAAGATTCTTCTACATCGAAGTTTGAGCTACTAGTCAAAAGTGTGTTGTAATCGAAGTGCATTGTAAAGAATTGTAATCAAATCATCAATAAAGGAATTTAAAGTGGACGTAGGCTTGATCTTAAGCCGAATCACTATAAAACTGTTGTCTTTTACTACTTTTCTGTGATTTCTCTGCTTATACTTTGTTTCCGTACCAACGGGTGGTGCTTTCACTTAATCTCTCTTTGCATCGGGGTGTTAGCGTCCAATTTTTACGTTAACATTTTTGGTGCTTTCACTGAGAATTGAACTCAGGCTATTTTCATCATTGCTTCACAAAAGTTTCTGGAAAGAATCTCACTCAAAACTAGAAGTCTATCAGAGATAATGGCTTCTGGAAGAAAGAGTAAATCTACCTGATCCGGAGATGCTCATGAGGGAACCTCCACTTCCCCAGCACCAAATCAGACAACTCCTACCATTGGAGTCATAAGAGCTGAATTAGATGATGTAGTATCTGGATTGTTCCAACAAATGGAAACTCAGAATGATTTGATGATGGACAGGTTAAACGCCCTGCTTGGGGCAAGTCGCCAATGACAAGACAATGAAACAACTTTTGCCGAAGATGCCCGTGACACCCAAGAGAAAGGTATTCCTCCACGAGCCGTTGGCACCGCCGCAGGGGCACCTTCCCAAGCTGATGGTTCAAGGCCACAGTCAACTTTTCGCGAACATTTGCCAAGGCAAACTTCCGAAAGGGCAGCTGGCGTCTGCCCGGCGAGGCCTCTGAACGATGTGGAGTACCTATCAACGATGGTTCGCTCAATTATGAAAGAAAGCATGCAGAGGCAAGAGGATGAAAAGGATTGGGGGTTTGCTCCGAGCAAGACTCCGTTCATCGAAAAGATCTTAAAAGCAGAGTTTCCCAAGAAATTTGTACCTCCTACTATTTCGGCCTATCGAGGGACAAGTGACCCTAATCAGTTCCTGTACATGTACGATTGGCATATGACTGCGGCACGAGCAACAGATGAAATCAAGTGCCGTTACTTTCCGGTATACTTAGAGGGAATGGCCTTACTTTGGTTCACAAAGCTGCTAGTTAGATCCGTGGATCAATTCTCTGACTTAACACGAAAGTTCAAGGATCAGTTCAGGCTATATGCTACAAAGGCCAAGGATATAATGTCACTCTCTAGTCTAGAACAAAACCCCGGGGAATCTATCAGATCATTCTTAAATTGTTTCAATATAGCCCTAGCTGAAGTCGAGAACGTAGAGCCACGGATGGTTTTGACTTATGATGCGAGCTATCGATAAATCGAGTGAATTTGGCAAATGGCTAAAAATGAAGGAGCCAAACTCACTTGACAAATTCCATAAGAAGGCCGACGAATTTATGCGTTTGGAAAGCTTTCCTGCGCCATCAAAAGCGATCGTGGCTGAAATTCAGAATGTCGGTTTTGCTTCTGATAAAAGAGAGTCTGGAGGACAGAAGAGGAAGAACGATGGTGGAAAAAAGCTTAGAGACTTGAAGAAAGTTCGCCGTTTTAAACCTTCAGACTTTACTCCCTTAACTGATACTGTAGAGAACATCTTTCTCGCAACCAAGGATGCTATAGATTATCCTAAGCCACCTGAGTCGAAGATTGGGAAAAATGCAATGCATAATGGAAGATTCTGTCAGTTCCACAATCAACCTGGTCATGACACCAATGAATGTCGCCATCTAAGGAATTTGATTGAAGAACTATTGAAACAGAATAAACTTCAACAATATGTAAAGAGAAACAAGAATGACCCATCCTCATCGACTCAAGGGCAAATACTTCTCGCTCATCAATATGGCTCAAATGAAAGAACTGCAGCACACGGATCAGGGAGGCTTATCATTAATGCTATCACAGGAGGCCCTCACCCAGCGGGAGGAAGCTGGGATGAGATGGAAAGATACGCTCATGCCCTAAGAAAAGCCCCGGAGGGAGAAAAAGTTCCTGTTCTGAAAGATGCTGCCATCTAGTCCCCTCACACTGGAGAATCAATTCCGAAAGCTTCGGACAACAATAACCTGCATCCATATTTTACTTTAAGGCTTTGTTACAAATTTGTAAAAGAATGATGGATGTATCATTCTAGTATTAAAAGCCATTGTAAAAACATTGCAAATGAGATATAGGAACTATAAATCTTGTGTTTTCTATTACTATAAAATGCCTGTTTCATTTCGATATGCAAATATATTGAATATATTGCTAAAATGTCGATTTAATATTGCAGGCAATCAAAGCAAAGCTTACCTAGTCAGCACATCACAAAGCTATGTGATTCCTATAAATCATTCAGCAAATAAATGTCAAGCCATAAAAGTTCCAAATTCGATTCCTGCATAAGAAGTGGTCCTCACAAACAGTTGATTCTACCAAAAGGGTACCTTCCCAACGCGAATGTTCCAGGCCCTTGCTAACTGACGGAGATCGTTTGTACAAACAGACATCCAGTTGGGTAGTTTGGGTCTTCCTTATGGATTCACTTAACAATGAAGAGCACTTCTCTGGAAAAGAAACAAATAACTAGCAAAGAAAAGAACATGGGTTTGGAAATGATAACGAGGAATCGCTGAGGAGCAAATGGTGAAGAGGCATGGGCAAGCAGACAGAAAACACACAAGACCTCTTCGGAGGCACATTTCACCAGAGCTGAAATGCCAAATAAAGACCCCTTCGGAGGCACAAGCCCTCTTCGGAGGCACAAGCCCTCTTCGGAGGCACAACTCTTCGGAGGAAAAAGTCCTCCAATGAGGCACACTTCCCAAGTTTGAAGTGCAAATTAAAGTCCTCCAATGAGGCACACTTCCCAAGTTTGAAGTGCAAATTAAAGTCCTCCAATGAGGCACATTTCTCAAGTTTGAAGTGCAAATCAAAGTCGTCCAATGAGGCACACTTCCCAAGTTTGAAGTGCAAATTAAAGTCCTCCAATGAGGCACACTTCCCAAGTTTGAAGTGCAAATTAAAGTCCTCCAATGAGGCACACTTCCCAAGTTTGAAGTGCAAATTAAAGTCCTCCAATGAGGCACACTTTCCAAGTTTGAAGTGCAAATCAAAGTCGTCCAATGAGGCACACTTCCCAAGTTTGAAGTGCAAATAAATTCATCCAATGAGGCACATTCCCCAAGTTTGTAAAAAAACCCTCTAATGAGGCCCACTTCACCTAGTTGAAGCACCAAAGCCTTTTTCGGAAGCCCGCTTCACCGCGCAGGAGAATCCACTTCTCAAAAAACAAAAGTGACCATCTCTGAAGGATGAAGTGTAAAAGAAAAAAGAGAAAAAACTTCCCAAATACAAGGCACACTCTACTAAAGCAGAATAACATTTCCTCAAAAATGGAAGAATTATTCTCTAAAGCAAGAGTGCAAGCCTTCTCGAAATGGAAGAATTATTCTCTAGAATAAGAGTACAAGTCTTCTTAAAACAGAACAATTGTTCCCCAAAGTCTCCGCAAAATTGAGAATATTACAATGAGCTATGGTGTGGTGGCAATATAATATTGCTACATTAGTAAAAAGCAGTACCCAAGCAACAAACCACAAGCTCACTGCAGTATCATGTAGAGAAAAATAAAGAAACTTGTATGAAAATGAGAGATAAATACATTCTCAATTACAAAAAAAGTCTATACAAGTAGGAAGAATCATCTCATTCTATGCTATAAAAAATTTCATACATGTGCAGGTCCCCTTGATGCAAGTTCCTTTGCGGGAGCTGGGGCACCTGAAGTCTCTGCTTGAAAATCTGGGGCATCATAAAGCCGAGTCAATTAAAAGAGGGCAAAAGTCCGAATTAAGTGCAAAAATTCGTCTTTCAGCAGAAAGTCAACGCTCCTCTCCTTAACCGCTACAACACTTAATCTTTTAAAAATTGACTTATGACTGGAATATTCAAAAAGAGAGGGGATGCTGCAAAGTAAAGAACGAAATTAGCACTCAACAACTCGGATTCTAAAAATCTTAGAAATGAAAAAATCCAGCTTGCTCCACTATTTCTTCTTATCAAGAAGACATTCTACATAAAGAACTGAATATTCGAAAGTAAAGGTGCACGTTTCCTAAAAGCGTGTGAAGTGTTGTGCAAAGCTACTTAAATAACAAGTAAATAAAGTAATACTCGAAATAATACTGGTTGGCAAATATGTCAATTCAGAAAAATTCGAGGCTTGTTATTTGAAAATAAGTGCAGTATCAATGCAGATAGCAGTTATAACTGTGTAAATTTTGTGTTGATACTTCATTCAAGATAGTTGATTCGCAACACTTCATCAAATCCATGCTAATTTACTTACAGTAAAATACCAGTTCTTCGATCTAATCCATCACTCGATATGGGCAATCGGTGATGAGTATATTCGCCCCATTTTCCCGCAAATGTTGCATTTAACAGGTTGTTAAAATAATCTATAAAGAGATGCAACAAGTTCTGGTCAAAGTTCCATTAAGTCGCACCGGTCAAGTTCAAAAGTCTTCAGGTCAAAACAAAGCAAGTTTGCCTAGGTACGAGCTTAGCAGCAACCTAAAAATCAAGCCGCAAGAGGTTAGGTCGTCAATCGCTCTCGACCTAGCAACTCAATAAAGCACGAGTTAAGAAGAATCGAAGCACACGACCTAGTCCCTAGGCGTATACTTCGAGGGGGCAAGTGTTAACTCCACTTTTTCAGCAAGGCTATGATATCAAAAAATCGACCGAAAAGCCAATGATAGTTCATCTCGAAGAATGATCAACTCAACATCTCAACAAAGCAAGTTCTGTTGAATGGTTTTTCAGATAAGATCCCCTACGAAGGGGGGGTCCAGGGGGGTGCCAACCCCCAAGGTGGGGGTGCGGGGGCAACGCCACCGCTACGGTGTTCGACCTGCCCGGTCAGGTCGCAGGGGTCCAGGGGGCAGCGCCCCGTCCAAAACTGTATACGACTTAAAGGATGGAGCGACCTACAACCTAGTGGTTCCAGCGACCTAAGGTGGCACAGCGACCTAACTATCTGAAGACTAGGCGACTCAGTGGTTCAACGACCTACGACCTACCGAGTTAACGACCTAAGGAATGAAACAACTCAAGCGACCTACAGGAAGCCGAGACTTAACGACTTAAGAAGTGGAACGACCTAACGACCTAAAAGTGGGACGACCTAGCGACCTAACTGATGAAGCGGGGTAACGACCTAAAGGGTTAAAGGAGTTAGCGACCTAGAAGGATAAAAGGACTTACGACCTAACTGCTAAATGACTTAAGAGGTGGACGACTTAACGACTTAAGTACTTCACGACCTAAAGGGTTAAAGGAGTTAGCGACCTAGAAGGATAAAAGGACTTACGACCTAACTGCTAAACGACTTAAGAGGTGGACGACTTAAGTACTTCGCGACCTAAAGGGTTAAAGGAGTTAGCGACCTAGAAGGATAAAAGGACTTACGACCTAACTGCTAAACGATTTAAGAGGTGGACGACTTAACGACTTAAGTACTTCATGACCTAAAGAGTTAAAGCGGCAGCGACCTAATACTTTCACGACTTACTTTAAGTCATTCACGACTTTGCACTTAGTGATTAAACTATGCTGCTTTCCCCTAAGTCGTTAGAACCTACCAGTTAGTTCAGATGGCCAAGTGCGAACCAGTTAGGTCGTAACTCATATCTCCTTAACTTGCTGACGACCTACGACCTATCTTAGGTCATAGCCTACGACTTACGACTTACTTTAAGTCGCTCACGACTTAAGGGCCTGTCCAGAATTCCCTATAAATACGGCCTAAGCTCCAACATTGAAGGGGCTTTTTGGGGGGCTCATTCTTCGAAGCGCCAATACTCTGTCATTCTCTCGACTCAAACAGCACTTCAAGCACTCCAAACACCAAAGACGCTACAACAAACTTCAAGAGAAGATCTGGATCATTCAACATGAACTCAAAAGATTCTTCTACATCGAAGTTTGAGCTACTAGTCAAAAGTGTGTTGTAATCGAAGTGCATTGTAAAGAATTGTAATCAAATCATCGATAAAGGAATTTAAAGTGGACGTAGGCTCGATCTTAAGCCGAACCACTATAAAACTGTTGTCTTTTACTACTTTTCTGTGATTTCTCTGCTTATACTTTGTTCCCGTACCAACGGGCGATGATTTCACTTAATCTCTCTTTGCATCGAGGTGTTAGCGTCCAATTTTTACGTTAACATTTTTGGTGCTTTCACTGAGAATTGAACTCAGGATATTTTCATCATTGCTTCACAAAAGTTTGTGGAAAGAATCTCTCTCAAAACTAGAAGTCTATCAGAGATAATGGCTCCTGGAAGAAAGAGTAAATCTACCAGATCCGGAGATGCTCATGAGGGAACCTCCACTTCCCCAGCACCAAATCAGACAACTCCTACCGTTGGAGTCACAAGAGCTGAATTAGATGATGTAGTATCTGGATTGTTCCAACAAATGGAAACTCAGAATGCTTTGATGATGGACAGGTTAAACGCCCTGCTTGGGGCAAGTCGCCAACGACAAGACAATGATACAACTTTTGTAGAAGATGCCCGTGACACCTAAGAGAAAGGTATTCCTCCACGAGCCGTTGGCACCGCCGCAGGGGCACCTTCCCAAGCTGATGGTTCAAGGCCACGGTCAACTTTTCACGAACATTTGCCAAGGCAAACTTCCGAAAGGGCAGCTGACGTCTGCCCGGCGAGGCCTCTGAACGATGAGGAGTACCTATCAGGGATGGTTCGCTCAATTATGAAAGAAAGCATGCAGAGGCAAGAGGATGAAAAGGATTGGGGGTTTGCTCCGACCAAGACTCCATTCACTGAAAAGATCTTAAAAACAGAGTTTCCCAAGAAATTTGTACCTCCTACTATCCCGGCCTATCGAGGGACAAGTGACCCTAATCAGTTCCTGTACATGTACGATTGACATATGACCGGGGCACGAGCAACAGATGAAATCAAGTGCCATTACTTTCCGGTATACTTAGAGGGAATGGCCTTACTTTGGTTCACAAAGCTGTCAGTTAGATCTGTGGATCAATTCTCTGACTTAACACGAAAGTTCAAGGATCAGTTCAGGCTATATGCTACAAAGGCCAAGGATATAATGTCACTCTCCAGTCTAGAACAAAACCCCGGGGAATCTATCAGATCATTCTTAATTCGTTTCAATATAGCCATAGCTGAAGTCGAGAACGCAGAGCCACGGATGGTTTTGACTTATCTGATGCGGGCTATCGATAAATCGAGTGAATTTGGCAAATGGCTAAAAATGAAGGAGCCAAACTCACTTGACAAATTCTATAAGAAGGCCAACGAATTTATGTGTTTGGAAAGCTTTCCTGCGCCATCAAAAGCGATCGTGGCCAAAATTCAGAATGTCGGTGTTGCTTCTGATAAAAGAGAGTCTGGAGGACAGAAGAGGAAGAACGATGGTGGAAAAAAGCAGAGAGACTTGAAGAAAGCTCGCCGCTTTAAACCTTCAGACTTTACTCCCTTAACTGGTACTGTAGAGAACATCTTTCTCGCAACCAAGGATGCTATTGATTATCCTAAGCCACCTGAGTCGAAGATTGGGAAAAATGCAATGCATAATGGAAGATTCTGTCAGTTCCACAATCAACCTGGTCATGACACCAATGAATGTCGCCATCTAAGGAATTTGATTCAAGAACTATTGAAACAGAATAAACTTCAACAATATGTAAAGAGAAACAAGAATGACCCATCCTCATCGACTCAAGGGCAAATACTTCTCGCTCATCAATATGGCTCAAATGTAAGAACTGCAGCACAGGGATCAGGGAGGCTTATCATTAATGCTATCACAGGAGGCCCTCACCCAGCGTGCAGATGTTGGGATGAGATGGAAAGATACGCTCATGCCCTAAGAAAAGCCCCGGAGGGAGAAAAAGTTCCTGTTCTTAAAGATGCTGCCATCTAGTCCCCTCACACTGGAGAATCAATTCCGAAAGCTTCGGACAACAATAACTTGCATCCATATTTTACTTAAAGGCTTTGTTACAAATTTGTAAAAGAATGATGGATGTATCATTCTCGTATTAAAAGCCATTGTAAAAACATTGCAAATGAGATATAGGAACTATAAATCTTGTGTTTTCTATAGCTATAAAATGCCTGTTTCATTTCGATATGCAAATATCTTGAATATATTGCTAAAATGTCGATTTAATATTGCAGGAAATCAAAGCAAAGCTTACCTAGTCAGTACATCACAAAGCTAAGCGATTCCTATAAATCATTCAGCAAATAAATGTCAAGCCAAAAAAGTTCCAAATTCAATTCCTGCATAAGAAGTGCTCCTCACAAACAGTTGATTCTACCAAAAGGGTACCTTCCCAACGCGAAGGTTACAGGCCCTTGCTAATCGACGGAGATCGTTTGTTCAAACAGACATCCAGTTTGGTTGTTTGGGTCTTCCTTATGGATTCACTTAACAATGAAGAGCACTTCTCTACAAAAGAAACAAAATAACTAGCAAAGAAAAGAACATGGGTTTGGAAATGATAACGAGGAATCGCTGAGGAGAAAATGGTGAAGAGGCATGGGCAAGCAGACAGAAAACACACAAGACCTCTTCGGAGGCACATTTCACCAGTGTTGAAATGCCAAATAAAGACCCCTTCGGAGGTACAAGCCCTCTTCGGAGGCACAACTCTTCGGAGGAAAAAGTCCTCCAGTGAGGCACACTTCCCAAGTTTGAAGTGCAAATTAAAGTCCTCCAATGAGGCACACTTCCCAAGTTCGAAGTGCAAATTAAAGTCCTCCAATGAGGCACACTTCCCAAGTTTGAAGTGCAAATTAAAGTCCTCCAATGAGGCACATTTCTCAAGTTTGAAGTGCAAATCAAAGTCGTCCAATGAGGCACACTTCCCAAGTCTGAAGTGCAAATTAAAGTCGTCCAATGAGGCACACTTCCCAAGTTTGAAGTGCAAATTAAAGTCCTCCAATGAGGCACACTTCCCAAGTTTGAAGTGCAAATTAAAGTCCTCCAATGAAGCACACTTCCCAAGTTTGAAGTGAAAATTAAAGTCCTCCAATGAGGCACACTTCCCAAGTTTGAAGTGCAAATCAAAGTCGTCCAATGAGGCACACTTCCCAAGTTTGAAGTGCAAATTAAATTCCTCCAATGAGGAACATTCCCCAAGTTTGTGAAAAAAAAACCCTCTAATGAGGCCCACTTCACCTAGTTGAAGCGCCAAAGCCTTCTTCGGAAGCCCACTTCACCGCGCAGGAGAATCCACTTCTCAAAAACAAAAGTGACCATCTCTGAAGGATGAAGTGTAAAAGAAAAAAGAGAAAAAACTTCCCAAATACAAGGCACACTCTACTAAATCAGAATAATGTTTCCTCAAAAATGGAAGAATTATTCTCTAAAGCAGGAGTGCAAGCCTTCTAGAAATGGAAGAATTATTCTCTAAAATAAGAGTACAAGTCTTCTTAAAACAGAAGAATTGTTCCCCAAAGTCTCCGCAAAATGGAGAATATTACAATGAGCTGTGGTATAGGGGCAATATAATATTGCTACATTAGTAAAAAGCAGTACTCAAGCAATACACCACAAGCTCACTGCAGTATCATGCAGAGAAAATAAAGAAACTTGTATGAAAATGAGGGATAAATACATTCTCAAATACAGAAAAAGTCTATACAAGTAGGAAGAATCATCTCATTCTATACTATAAAAAATTTCATACATGTGTAGGTCCCCTAGATGCAAGTTCCTTTGCGGAAGCTGGGGCACCTGAAGTCTCTGCTTGAAAATCTGGGGCATCATAAAGCTGAGTCAATTAAAAGAGGGCAAAAGTCCGAATTAAGTGCAAAAATTCGTCTTTCAGCAGAAATTCAACGCTCCTCTCCTTAACCGCCACAACACTTAGTCTTTTAAAAATTGACTTATAACTGGAATATTCAGAAAGAGAGGGATGCTGCAAAGTAAAGTACGAAATTAGCACTCAAAAACTCGGATTCTGAAATTCTCAGAATTGAAAAAATCCAGCTTGCTCCACTATTTCTTCTTATCAAGAAGACATTCTACATAAAGAACAGAATATTCGAAAGTAAAGGTGCACGTTTCCTAAAAGCGTGAGAAGTGTTGTACAAAGCTACTTAAATAACAAGTAAATAAAGTAATACTCGAAATAATACTGGTTGGCAAATATGTCAATTCAAAAAAATTCTAGGCTTGTTATTTGAAAATAAGTGCAGTATCAATGCAGATAGCAGTTATAACTGTGTAAATTTTGTGTTGAAACTTCATTCAAGATAGTTGATTCACAAAACTTCATCAAATCCATGCTCATTTACTTACAGTAAAATATCAGTTCTTTGATCTAGTCCATCACTCGATATGGGCAATCGGTGATGAGTATATTCGCCCCATTTTCCCGCAAATGTTGCATTTAACAGGTTGTTAAAATAATCTATAAAGAGATGCAACAAGTTCTGGTCAAAGTTCCATTAAGTCGCACCGGTCAAGTTCAAAAGTCTTCAGGTCAAAACAAAGCAAGTTTGCCTAGGTACGAGCTTAGCAGCAACCTAAAAATCAAGCCGCAAGAGGTTAGGTCGTCAATCGCTCTCGACCTAGAAACTCAATAAAGCACGAGTTAAGAAGAATCGAAGCACACGACCTAGTCCCTAGGCGTATACTTCGAGGGGCAAGTGTTAACTCCACTTTTTCAGCAAGGCTATGATATCAAAAAATCGACCGAAAAGCCAATTCGTCTCGAAGAATGATCAACTCAACATCTCAACAAAGCAAGTTCTGTTGAATGGTTTTTCAGATAAGATCCCCTACGAAGGGGGGGTCCAGGGGGGTGCCAACCCCCAAGGTGGGGGTGCGGGGGCAACGCCACCGCTACGGTGTTCGACCTGCCCGGCCAGGTCGCAGGGGTCCAGGGGGCAGCGCCCCGTCCAAAACTGTATACGACTTAAAGGATGGAGCGACCTACAACCTAGTGGTTCCAGCGACCTAAGGTGGCACAGCGACCTAACTATCTGAAGACTAGGCGACTCAGTGGTTCAACGACCTACGACCTACCGAGTTAACGACCTAAGGAATGAAACAACTCAAGCGACCTACAGGAAGCCACGACTTAACGACTTAAGAAGTGGAACGACCTAACGACCTAAAAGTGGGACGACCTAGCGACCTAACTGATGAAGCGGGGTAACGACCTAAAGGGTTAAAGGAGTTAGCGACCTAGAAGGATAAAAGGACTTACGACCTAACTGCTAAATGACTTAAGAGGTGGACGACTTAACGACTTAAGTACTTCACGACCTAAAGGGTTAAAGGAGTTAGCGACCTAGAAGGATAAAAGGACTTACGACCTAACTGCTAAACGACTTAAGAGGTGGACGACTTAAGTACTTCGTGACCTAAAGGGTTAAAGGAGTTAGCGACCTAGAAGGATAAAAGGACTTACGACCTAACTGCTAAACGACTTAAGAGGTGGACGACTTAACGACTTAAGTACTTCATGACCTAAAGAGTTAAAGCGGCAACGACCTAATGCTTTCACGACTTACTTTAAGTCGTTCATGACTTAGCACTTAGTGATTAAACTATGCCGCTTTCCCCTAAGTCGTTAGAACCAACCAGTTAGTTCAGATGGCCAAGTGCGAACCAGTTAGGTCGTAACTCAAATCTCCTTAACTTGCCGACGACCTACGACCTATCTTACGTCGTAGCCTACGACTTACGACTTACTTTAAGTTGCTCACGACTTAAGGGCCTGTCCAGAATTCCCTATAAATACGGCCTAAGCTCCGACATTGAAGGGGCTTTCTGGGGGTGCTCATTCTTCGAAGCGCCGATACTCTGTCATTCTCTCGACTCAAACAGCACTTCAAGCACTCCAAACACCAAAGACGCTACAACAAACTTCAAGAGAAGATCTGGATCATTCAACATGAAATCAAAAGATTCTTCTACATCGAAGTTTGAGCTACTAGTCAAAAGTGTGTTGTAATCGAAGTGCATTGTAAAGAATTGTAATCAAATCATCAATAAAGGAATTTAAAGTGGACGTAGGCTCGATCTTAAGCCGAACCACTATAAAACTGTTGTCTTTTACTACTTTTCTGTGATTTCTCTGCTTATACTTTGTTCCCGTACAAACGGGTGGTACTTTCACTTAATCTCTCTTTGCATCGGGGTGTTAGCGTCCAATTTTTACGTTAACATTTTTGGTGCTTTCACTGAGAATTGAACTCAGGCTATTTTCATCATTGCTTCACAAAAGTTTGTGGAAAGAATCTCTCTCAAAACTAGAAGTCTATCAGAGATAATGGCTCCTGGAAGAAAGAGTAAATCTACCAGATCCGGAGATGCTCATGAGGGAACCTCCACTTCCCCAGCACCAAATCAGACAACTCCTACTGTTGGAGTCACAAGAGCTGAATTAGATGATGTAGTATCTGGATTGTTCCAACAAATGGAAACTCAGAATGCTTTGATGATGGACAGGTTAAACGCCCTGCTTGGGGCAAGTCGCCAACGACAAGACAATGAAACAACTTTTGCCGAAGATGCCCGTGACACCCAAGAGAAAGGTATTCCTTCACGAGCCGTTGGCACCGCCGCAGCGGCACCTTCCCAAGCTGATGGTTCAAGGCCACAGTCAACTTTTTGCGAATATTTGCCAAGGCAAACTTCCGAAAGGGCAGCTCACGTCTGCCCGACGAGGCCTCTTAACGATGAGGAGTACCTATCAGGGATGGTTCGCTCAATTATGAAAGAAAGCATGCAGAGGCAAGAGGATGAAAAGGATTGGGGTTTTGCTCCGAGCAAGACTCCGTTCATCGAAAAGATCTTAAAAGCAGAGTGTCCAAAGAAATTTGTACCTTCTACTATCCCGGCCTATCGAGGGACAAGTGACCCTAATCAGTTCCTGTACATGTACGATTGGCATATGACTGCGGCACGAGCAACAGATGAAATCAAGTGCCGTTACTTTACGGTATACTTAGAGGGAATGGCCTTACTTTGGTTCACAAAGCTGCCAGTTAGATCCATGGATCAATTCTCTGACTTAACACGAAAGTTCAAGGATCAGTTCAGGCTATATGCTACAAAGGCCAAGGATATAATGTCACTCTCTAGTCTAGAACAAAACCCCGGGGAATCTATCAGATCATTCTTAAATTGTTTCAATATAGCCCTAGCTGAAGTCGAGAACGTAGAGCCACGAATGGTTTTGACTTATGATGCGAGCTATCGATAAATCGAGTGAATTTGGCAAATGGCTAAAAATGAAGGAGCCAAACTCACTTGACAAATTCCATAAGAAGGCCGACGAATTTATGCGTTTGGAAAGCTTTCCTGCGCCATCAAAAGCGATCGTGGCTGAAATTCAGAATGTCGGTTTTGCTTCTGATAAAAGAGAGTCTGGAGGACAGAAGAGGAGGAACGATGATGGAAAAAGGCAGAGTGACTTGAAGAAAGCTCACCGCTTTAAACCTTCAGACTTTACTCCCTTAACTAATACTGTAGAGAACATCTTTCTTGCAACCAAGGATGCTATTGATTACCCTAAGCCACCTGAGTCGAAGATTGGGAAAAATGCAATGCATAATGGAAGATTCTGTCAGTTCCACAATCAACCTGGTCATGACACCAATGAATGTCGCCATCTAAGGAATTTGATTGAAGAACTATTGAAACAGAATAAACTTCAACAATATGTAAAGAGAAAGAAGAATGACCCATCCTCATCGACTCAAGGGCAAATACTTCTCGCTCATCAATATGGCTCAAATGAAAGAACTGCAGCATAGGGATCAGGGAGGCTTATCATTAATGCTATCACAGGAGGCCCTCACCCAGCGGGCGGAAGCTGGGATGAGATAGAAAGATACGCTCATGCCCTAAGAAAAGCCCCGGAGGGAGACAAAGTTCCCGTTCTGAAAGATGCTGCCATCTAGTCCCCTCACACTGGAGAATGAATTCCGAAAGCTTCAAACAGCAATAACTTGCATCCATATTTTACTTTAAGGCTTTGTTACAAATTTGTAAAAGAATGATGGATGTATCATTCTCGTATTAAAAGCCATTGTAAAAACATTGCAAATGAGATATAGGAACTATAAATCTTGTGTTTTCTATTACTATAAAATGCCTGTTTCATTTCGATATGCAAATATCTTGAATATATTGCTAAAATGTCGATTTAATATTGCAGGCAATCAAAGCAAAGCTTACCTAGTCAGCACATCACAAAGCTAAGTGATTCCTATAAATCATTCGGCAAGTAAATGTCAAGCCAGAAAAGTTCCAAATTCAATTCTTGCATAAGAAGTGCTCCTCACAAACAGTTGATTCTACCAAAAGGGTACCTTCCCAACGCGAAGATTCCAGGCCCTTGCTAACCGACGGAGATCGTTAGTACAAACAGACATCCAGTTGGGTAGTTTGGGTCTTCCTTATGGATTCACTTAACAATGAAGAGCACTTCTCTGGAAAAGAAACAAATAACTAGCAAAGAAAAGAACATGGGTTTGGAAATGATAACGAGGAATCGCTGAGGAGCAAATGGTGAAGAGGCATGGGCAAGCAGACAAAAAACACACAAGACCTCTTCGGAGGCACATTTCACCAGAGCTGAAATGCCAAATCAAGACCCCTTCGGAGGCAGAAGCCCTCTTCGGAGGCACAAGCCCTCTTCGGAGGCACAACTCTTCGGAGGAAAAAGTCCTCCAATGAGGCACACTTCCCAAGTTCGAAGTGCAAGTTAAAGTCCTCCAATGAGGCACACTTCCCAAGTTCGAAGTGCAAATTAAAGTCCTCCAATGAGGCACACTTCCCAAGTTTGAAGTGCAAATTAAAGTCCTCCAATGAGGCACATTTCCCAAGTTTGAAGTGCAAATCAAAGTCGTCCAATGAGGCACATTTCCAAGTTTAAAGTGCAAATTAAAGTCCTCTAATGAGGCACACTTCCCAAGTTTGAAGTGCAAATTAAAGCCCTCCAATGAGGCATACTTCCCAAGTTTGAAGTGCAAATTAAAGTCCTCCAATAAGGCAGACTTTCCAAGTTTGAAGTGCAAATCAAAGTCGTCCAATGAGGCACACTTCCCAAGTTTGAAGTGTAAATTAAATTCCTCCAATGAGGCACATTCCCCAAGTTTGTAAAAAAAACCCTCTAATGAGGCCCACTTCACCTAGTTGAAGCGCCAAAGCCTTCTTCGGAAGCCCGCTTCACCGCGCAGGAGAATCCACTTCTCAAAAAACAAAAGTGACCATCTCTGAAGGATGAAGTGTAAAAGAAAAAAGAGAAAAAATTTCCCAAATACAAGGCACACTCTACTAAAGCAGAATAACATTTCCTCAAAAATGGAAGAATTATTCTCTAAAGCAAGAGTGCAAGCCTTCTCGAAATGGAAGAATTATTCTCTAAAATAAGAGTACAAGTCTTCTTAAAACAGAAGAATTGTTCCCCAAAGTCTCCACAAAATGGAGAATATTACAATGAGCTGTGGTGTGGGGGCAATATAATATTGCTACATTAGTAAAAAGCAGTACCCAAGCAACACACCACAAGCTCACTGCAGTATCATGCAGAGAAAAATAAAGAAACTTGTATGAAAATAAGGGATAAATACATTCTCAAATACAGAAAAAATCTGTACAAGTAGGACGAATCATCTCATTCTATAATATAAAAAATTTCATACATGTGCAGGTCCCCAAGATGCAAGTTCCTTTGCGGTTGTTGGGGCACCTGAAGTCTCTGCTTGAAAATCTGGGGCATCATAAAGCTGAGTCAATTAAAAGAGGGCAAAAGTCCGAATTAAGTGCCAAAATTCGTCTTTCAGCAGAAATTTAACGCTCCTCTCCTTAACCGCCACAACACTTAGTCTTTTAAAATTGACTTATGACTGGAATATTCAGAAAGAGAGGGGATGCTGCAAAGTAAAGAACGAAATTAGCAATCAATAACTCGGATTCTGAAAATCTCAGAAATGAAAAAATCCAGCTTGCTCCACTATTTCTTCTTATCAAGAAGACATTCTACATAAAGAATTGAATATTCGAAAGTAAAGGTGCACGTTTCCTAAAAGCGTGTGAAGTGTTGTGCAAAGCTACTTAAATAACAAGTAAATAAAGTAATACTCGAAATGATACTGGTTGGCAAATATGTCAATTCAGAAAAATTCGAGGCTTGTTATTTGAAAACAAGTGCAGTATCAATGCAGATAGCAGTTATAACTGTGTAAATTTTGTGTTGATACTTCATCCAAGATAGTTGATTCGCAACACTTCATCAAATCCATGCTAATTTACTTACAGAAAAATATCAGTTCTTTGATCTAATCCATCACTCGATATGGGCAATCGGTGATGAGTATATTCGCCCCATTTTCCCGCAAATGTTGCATTTAACAGGTTGTTAAAATAATCTGTAAAGAGATGCAACAAGTTCTGGTTATAGTTCCATTAAGTCGCACTGGTCAAGTTCAAAAGTCTTCAGGTCAAAACAAAGCAAGTTTGCCTAGGTACGAGCTTAGCAGCAACCTAAAAATTAAGCCGCAAGAGGTTAGGTCGTCAATCGCTCTCGACCTAGCAACTCAGTAAAGCACGAGTTAAGAAGAATCTAAGCACACGACCTAGTCCCTAGGCGTATACTTCGAGGGGCAAGTGTTAACTCCAATTTTTCAGCAAGGCCGTGATATCAAAAAATCGACCGAAAAGCCAATGATAGTTCGTCTCGAAGAATGATCAACTCAACATCTCAACAAAGCAAGTTCTGTTGAATGGTTTTTCAGATAAGATCCCCTACGAAGGGTGGTCCAAGGGGGTGCCAACCCCCCAAGGTGGGGGTGCGGGGGCAACGCCACAGCTACGGTGTTCGACCTGGCCGGTCAGGTCGCAGGGGTCCAGGGGGCAGCGCCCCGTCCAAAACGGTATACGACTTAAAGGATGGAGCGACCAACAACCTAGTGGTTCCAGCGACCTAAGGTGGCACAGCGACCTAACTATCTGAAGACTAGGCGACTCAGTGGTTCAACGACCTACGACCTACCGAGTTAACGACCTAAGGAATGAAACAACTCAAGCGACCTACAGGAAGCCACGACTTAACGACTTAAGAAGTGGAACGACCTAACGACCTAAAAGTAGGACGACCTAGCGACCTAACTGATGAAGCGAGGTAACGACCTAAAGGGTTAAAGGAGTTAGCGACCTAGAAGGATAAAAGGACTTATGACCTAACTGCTAAATGATTTAAGAGGTGGACGACTTAACGACTTAAGTACTTCACGACCTAAAGGGTTAAAGGAGTTAGCGACCTAGAAGGATAAAAGGAATTACGACCTAACTGCTAAATGACTTAAGAGGTGGACGACTTAATGACTTAAGTACTTCACGACCTAAAGGGTTAAAGGAGTTAGCGACCTAGAAGGATAAAAGGACTTACGACCTAACTGCTAAACGACTTAAGAGGTGGACGACTTAACGACTTAAGTACTTCATGACCTAAAGAGTCAAAGCGGCAGCGACCTAATGCTTTCACGACTTACTTTAAGTCATTCACGACTTAGCACTTAGTGATTAAACTACGCCGCTTTCCCCTAAGTCGTTAGAACCTACCAGTTAGTTCAGATGGCCAAGTGCGAACCAGTTAGGTCGTAACTCATATCTCCTTAACTTGCTGACGACCTACGACCTATCTTAGGTCGTAGCCTACGACTTACGACTTACTTTAAGTTGCTCACGACTTAAGGGCCTGTCCTGAATTCCCTATAAATACGGCCTAAGCTCCGATATTGAAGGGGCTTTTTGGGGGGCTCATTCTTCGAAGCATCGATACTCTGTCATTCTCTCGACTCAAACAGCACTTCAAGCACTCCAAACACCAAAGACGCTACAACAAACTTCAAGAGAAGATCTGGATCATTCAACATGAACTCAAAAGATTCTTCTACGTCGAAGTTTGAGCTACTAGTCAAAAGTGTGTTGTAATCGATGTGCATTGTAAAGAATTGTAATCAAATCATCAATAAAGGAATTTAAAGTGAACGTAGGCTCGATCTTAAGCCGAACCACTATAAAACTGTTGTCTTTTACTACTTTTCTGTGATTTCTTTGCTTATACTTTGTTCCCGTACCAACGGGTGGTGCTTTCACTTAATCTCTCTTTGCATCGGGGTGTTAGCGTTCGATTTTTACGTTAACAATGTCCGTGTCAAGTGAACGAACACACAGTAAGTTTGTATCAAGTGAATGAACGTGTAGTAAGTCTAATATGCTAATAAGCACTCCTCAAGATGGGTCAGATGAGCATGCGACATGCCTTCAACTGCCTCTATTAGGTGATTTATGAAGCTACTGCTCTATTCCTAAGGGAGATTGTCAAACACATAGTAATTCTTCAGGAGACTTACACAAACACACGGTATGGACGAACACGCAATAAGTCTGTATTTAATGGACAAACACACAATATGTCCTTTATAATGGACGGACACATAGTAAGTCCGTGTCAAGTGGACGAACACACAGTAAGTTTGTATCAAGTGAACGAACATGTAGTAAGTCCAATTTGCTAATAAGCACTCCTCAAGATGGATCAGACGAGCACACAGTAGGCCTTTCACTACCTCTATTAGGGGATTTATGAAGCTACTGCTATATTCCAAGTGGAGACTGTCGAACACACAATAATGCTCCAGGAGGCTTACAAACACATAATAATGTTCCTACAGTCTTTTCGGTACTCGATCCTCGTGTCACCATGTCCTACCATTTCACGTCGATGCATGGTAACCACAACGGATCTTAGTGCCCACGATCTTGATTTTGCCCTTTGTAGTAGAATGTTGGCTCACGTGGCATCCGAGGACAGCACAAACACACAATATGTACTTAAACCAACAAATGTCAAACATATATATGACAATTGAACACACTGTAAGATGGGTGATGCCATGACTTGGGGCACGACCTCCGCAATCGAGCCGCTAGGGTGACTACTAGCCTCAAGGTCAACCAAATTGCATCTCAACTCAAAATGTAACAATAAACATATAATAAGTTGACTACTAGGCGCTTCGATCCATAAGTGTCATACCCGAAATTAGTATCCAAACGAACATCACTCGAGTGTCTTATACCACTCGGTGACACTAGAGTGTTTACTAGATGCTAGTAAACTCCACTCAACCTCAAATATATTCTACATAACAAGTTAAGTGAATAATCAGAGAATATTACCAGAAGTCTCATACCGGTTGGTGTTACTAATCCGTTTATACGCTATTCTCATCATGTAGAAAAGAAAGGGATTCTTTAAAATATATTTAATAAATTCTTTCATATATTGCTTTAAAGGAGTTTTTAAAGTCCTTACTTCGAAAATAAAGCTTTTGAATAATTTTAAATTTTCGTAAGCTTTTGAAAATAATTCTTTAACAAAAATTTAATTTAATAAAATAACTTTTATATAATCATGAGGTTTCTTTTTAATAAACCTTTTAGATTACAATAAATTTTATAATAATATACACGAGTTTTTAATTAAATAGGAAAGCTTTTGTAGTTAATTTAATCATATAATAATAATAATATGATTCCATAAATTAATCATTAAATAAATTTAGGAATATTTAAAATATGAATTTATAGGGTATAAGGATTTTCAAAACAAGATTTCAGAGTATTCAAAACAATTATAAACATTAAACAAAAGAATAAAATAAATACACACATATTCCTTGGAGCTAAATGACTTTAGGCATAGGCCATTGGTGGACCGATGGTCACGAAATCTAAGGCTGTTTTCAGCTCCAGGTTCAATCATTTTTTATTTCGGCAACTTTCTGGCAACCTAAGTCGCTCTTCGAACTTCGACCATTCCTGACCTTAGCATGCACCCACATATATATACATATAAAATTAAATTTCAAAACGGGCAAAGTTTTATTAGGAATTCCATACTTTCAACACATAAACCAATCAAATTCAACCAAAGCAATCATAATTTAATCAAAGTAGATCATAAATCATATAAAATCAATGCATGCAATAATTAGACATAATTGTGAGTTAATTTAACTCAACTTAGCACGCAAAAGCTCGCTATGTGCCGCCTTTTGCCTTTAAAGTGTTGTTATCTTCATGTTTTTAGCTTTTACTTTTCCAAACGGCAAAAGAGGAAAAATAAATCACAATAGAAACTGAAGCTATAAAAAGATGGAGTACGACTTGAGAAACATACCCTGATTTTCTTGTAATTTTCTGAATCTTTGTCTATTTTAATTTAGGCATTTTTTCCAGCTTACGGGTTGTTGACAAGGAGGAAATAAGCTAAGTATTCTTTCTTTGTTTTGGTAGTTTGTAAACAAAGCACTAGCTAATTACAAAAATGAGGAGAAACTTCTCCTTACAAACTTTTGGGCCAAATGGGTATGGATTTGGACCCAAATCCTTTTATTTAAAAGAAATCAAGTTATTACCCTTTTTCTAACTTTATATATACATACACACACACACACACACACACACACACACACACACATACATACATACATAATGTAAATGCATTATCACATTTTGAAATTATATTTCAAGCATATTCTCTTTTATTTTGTAAAATTTAAATTATTTCTTCATTTATTATTACTTTTTTTTATCTTTTTCGTTCGTTTAGTTTTTCTTTTCATTATTCTTTTAAAATAATTTTATTTACTTTTAAAAATCGAAACATTAAAACTTATAGTTTTTAAGTACTCACTCTTAGTTCATAATATTGTTTTTAATTTAATTTCTTTGTTCCTAAAATTATAAACTTCATAAATTTATCAACTTCCCCAACTCTTTGTTTTAGAAGTACGTCTACTTATACTAAAAATATATCAACAATCCCTTAATGCAGTTTTCACTCATCCATTATAATTTTTTCCATTGCCTTCTTCCAGATGGAATTTTAATATTTTCGAGAATAATAGATTATCGAAAATTTTATTTTCTACTTTACTTTATAAATTTAATTAAATTCCATGAAAGAAACTTTTCAATTTTCTTATAAGCCTTAAAACTTCCCTTTTTAAAATTTCAAGATAACACTTTATTTATTAATAATTTTTCTCAATCATTTAAAATTCTAAAATTTATAAATTTAAAATCATATATTTTTTCAACATTGATATAAAATTATTTATTGGGTTGTTTCTCAAACCAGGTTTCCTACAAACTCCACCTTTTAAAAAATTGCATCATCTCAATTTCTTCTTAAAGAGAATCTAGCACTGATTATGGATCTCTCAAACACTTATGGAGCTAAGAAAGGTGAAACACATCGTGAATTCTAGATAAATGAGCTGGTAAGGCTACATGATATGTTACTTTGCCTTTTCTCTCTATTTGGGAGGGCCTAATATAATGAGGAGCTAATTTCACTAATTGGCTGAAGCGCATTATTCCTTTTAGAGGAGAAACTTTGGTAAATATTAGTTCTTCAACCGAAAATTTGAAATCTTTCCTTCTATGGTCTACATAATACTTTTGCCTGTCTTGCGCTTCTTTACCTGATTAACTCTATCTTTTCAAAAGCTTCCCAAACAGAGTTAGGACCCAAATTAAACTTTTCTCTAGTCTCTAACCAACAAGGAGGAGATCACCACGGTCTGTCATACAAGGCTTTGAAAGAAGCCATATCGATACCAGACTGAAAGCTGTTATTATATGAAAATTCCCCCAAATAAATATGATCTTCTCAATTGCCACCAAAACAAAGAATACATGCATGGAATAGATCTTACAAAATATGATTTACGTACTCCGTCTGACCATCAGACTGCAAATGATAAGCAGTGTTGATATTGAGCTTCGTACCTAATGTTGCTTGAAGGCTTTTCCAGAATCCACGGGTGAATAGCGGATCCTTGTCACATACCATGACACTCGAAACACTATGCAATATGACTATCTCCTTCGCATATTATTTGGCTAATTGTGTAGCTGTTCGGTTCAACTTCATGGGACTAAAGTGAGTCGATTTAGTTAATCTATCTACAATCACCCATAAACTGTCATGCCCGCCCTTTGATCTAGCATACCATCAGTGAAATCCATAAATACCTAAAAATAATATTACATGATCATTACTAGATCGACATTCCTTGAGATAATAAGCATAAACTAATTTAAATTATAAGTCCACCTTACCATATCCCATTTCCACAACGGAATCTCTAGTGGATGTAAGAGATTGTTGGGTCATTGGTGCTCAATTTTAATAAGTTAACAAGTCAAGCAATTCTTCACATACTTGCCGATGTCTCACTTTATACTTTCCTAGTAGTAAAGACATTTCATATCAACATACGTCTTACTACCATTTGGATGGATAGTATATCGAGAGCAATGACATCTATTCATAATATCTAAATGGAGTTATCAATATATTGGACAAGGAGCCTATCACATCTTCGAATAAAACCACAAATGTCAAGCTCGAACTTAACTACATCAACATCCACTCTTCTCTTATCCATAAGATTAGGATCTTGCCTTTGAACAATAGCTATCCGATCCATAATTAACGGTCGGGCTTTTAAATTAGCTAAAACCACATCCAAATCTATCTTTAAACTTCTGTCTCAAATATCAAAAGAAGCACATAGTTCAAGGTCTTTTAATTCGGCTACCATCATCGAAACTACAGCCTGATTCTTCTGGGTCAATGCTTCTGCTACTCTATTACCTTTCCCACATGTGTATTGGACTCCAAAAGCATATGCCACTAGGAACTCCAGCCATCACTATTGTTTCATATTGAGTTGTTTCTGAGTCACGAGGCACTTTAGATATTTGGTGTGTATAAAGAACTAACTTCTCTCCTAGCAGATAATGATGCCAAATCTTAAGTGCAAAGACAATGCTGCAAGCTCTAAATCATGAGTGGCAATCTGATTTTGTTAGGGCTCAGTTGCATTGAAGCATAAGTAATCACTCTGTCTCTCTGCATGAGAACTGCTCCTAAACTAGAACTACGTGTGTTTGTATAAACTATGAGATCCTGATTACGATTTGAGACTATAAGAATTAGTACCTAAATAAGCAACTCCATCAATTTCTAAAATGACTCCTTGCATTTTTTCATCTAAATGAATTTCACTCCCTTACGAGTGAGATTAGTGAGAGGAAGGGCAATTTTAGAATAATCTTTTATGAAGCGCCAGTAATAACCAACTAAGCCTAGAATACTGTGAATTTCAGTGAAATTTTCAGGCCTTTTCCAACTCCGAATAACTTATATTTTGGTTGGATCTACAAAAATATCGGCCTTCGATAGAACATGTTCTAAAAATTTATCTCTATCAAAAGTGACACATTTTGGAGAATTTGGCTTTCAATTGATTATATCGAAGAATCTGCAACATAATTTCAAGATGCTTCTCATGCTCTTCTTTTTATTTAGAGTAAGTAAGAATATTGTTGATGAAAATTAGGATAAATCTGACAAGATAGTCCAGGAATATGTGATCCATGAAATCTACAGAGTAGGCAGGCACATTCATTAATTCAAATGACATAACTAGTTACCCGTATGAACCATATTGTAACATCCCCCATTTTGAGGCCCGAAACAAAGCGTTATTGATGATGCAGTCATCTATAGTATTAATTTCCGATAATAAAATACGGTTATGTTAATTATATCAATAACATCAGAATCATACGTATATGAAATTTTCTTAAACATAATTTCAAAACAACTTACACATTCCATTTCAAAGATAATATTTCATATTCATCCCAAATGTTGCCCAGGTTTAGATAAATATGATTATTAAAAATACTCCGAGAGCGACATATGAGGATGCCCCCTTGGTTGATCATAGTTTACTATAGATAGTTATAACATCCATCATTACATATATTCCAACAGAATAAAACTTCAACATAGCAGATAATATATATATGTGTGTGTGTGTAAACTCCTAGATAGCTAGCCTTCCCTCCTGCACGTCTTCGGAAGTTTTATTCATCCAACCTAAATAATCTGTAAACCTTACTTTCCAACTACTCAATTGAGTATTTGAGAGTTAAAGAGGAAAAAATGCTCTGAATCAGACAAAATGTCTACTGTGAATAATAATATGTCATCTAAATAAATAAGTATCTATTAGGACCACGCCGCTGAGCCCACTGGGTTTTTCTCTCACTAGTATTCTCTAATTATATCTTTGCACCAAATAATTGTTAAACAAACAATATAAACAAACATATGCATGCATGCAACGTGGATAATCATGACCAATCTGTGATGACCCGAAATTTTTAATGGTTTTATTTACATATTTAATTGAATTTTTGTGAAATTTTAAATAATAAAAATTTAATATTTAGAATAAGTCTAGTTAAACATAGCAAATGGTAAATTTTCATCTAAAAATATGGAAGTTTATTTTTTTGTGTAAATTCTATTTTAATTCAAATCGGTTAAAATTGATGATAACAAAATGTTTTTCAAACCTGAATATTTTACAATAGATTTGTAAATCATCTTCTGAGTGAGATGTCATATCTCTTTCCCCAGATTCGGATTGCTATTGCTCCGTTCAATTATTTTTGGCAGATTTGTAGCACTTTTCATACCGATATCGACTTTTGATAGGATGACCGTACCACCGATATTTGTATGCCGTTTTGATCATCTTGTCGTGCTGATCTCTACAGTATATCTAATCCCGTGTTTTGAAGTCCGGTATGCCATGGAAACTATGAAATGGTCGTCCGTATCGGTAGCATTTTAACCTTTTGTCTTCTTGCCCATTCGTTTTCTCTCGGCTGAAATGAACAGTCATAACATTAAATATTTTTGAAATTCAATGTTTTGCCTTTTGCTTTTCACTGGTTGCAATGTTTATTAACTAGTTGCTTTTATTTCTCTGGTCCAGTGCTCATTTCATTTGAGAATTTTTTTTAATGTACTGCTTGCATATTATTTCTTGTAGCAATACATGCCTTTCATTTTTGCAAAGCGGCTATTCCGCTTCTTCCTCCCCTCACCCATCGCTTGCATCTCTCTTACCCTCCATGGCAGCCGATCACACTTATTCCTCGACCACCATGGAAACATCCACCATCTCCTTCCCCTGCCACCAGAGAACCACCAACATTCCGGCCTACCTCACACGCCCATACCTCTGCAATCGTAAGCCACTCCATCACCCTTTTTCCTCTTCTCTCTCAGCATGCGCCTCCACCTCATTCACCTCCTACGCCGAGCACCTTTATGCCTTGTGCCTCCACCGCAAGCAACGCGTCGAAGCTTCCACGGCCTAACTCACCACCCACTGCTCTCTCTCCCTCTTCTCTTTATTTTGTATAAAGATAAATGCATATAAATGTTTATATCTACGCATATCTCATTTGGCGATAATGGTATATTTATGTATTATACATTGATTGTGTATATATGGTATTGATACGTCTCTCTATATATATTCCTTTATATGTTTTACACGTATATAAAGCAGTTTTGTATGTTGTTTTTGTAGCCTCATGTTCATTAGTTTGAATAAGATAAGAATTACTAGATTAGAGATTTTAAGTTGTATATATTAGTTTTTATTTTTTTAAGTTTAAGTGTGTGTATATATATAATGTAAGTCAGTACATTTTGGTCTTGCATACAAGTTATATATATCAGCTTTAACATAAAATATATTTTTGTTTAATGATTTATTTTGTTATATATATATATTTTGCATTCGAATGAGTATTTATATATAAAAAGTTTTATATATATTGCTTAAACATTTGGGTATTCTTTCATTTACAATTTATAAGTTTCGAAAAGAAAAAAAATACTGTTGATTGTAAGTTAAATGTTAAGTCCGGTACTATTATTCGTACATGTATAAATAGTATATGATGTATATTACATTCACATTTTGCGTTGGTTACTGTATTGTATATATAATATATGCTGTATATTATATTTTGGTTTCTCTATTTGCAACTTTTCAACGTGCAGTTTATATATACTACCTATTTTATACCATCTGCATATGTATGAATATAGTAGCTTTAAAGTATATATTACATTATAATATATATATATATATATATAAGTGTTGTTGTAAGTATTGTTTTCAAATATAATATATATATATATATTTGCTTGTACATATATAAAGTTTGAACCGTTCATATTATATGCTACATAGTATATGTCCTAAAACGGTTACCCAATGTAAAACATTCTTTTAAAGGTAGATTTTGTAATCACTCTTATATGTATAAAATATGTTTAAATACACATATACAAGTTTACTTATATAACTGATCTTCATTAATCCAATTTTGATTTGATTTCATCAAATTCAAGCTATCAGCCTGTTCATCGAGTCTGTGTTCACCTACCTTTGCTTTGAGATTTGTCGTTTGGATTGGCCGATTGTCCAGTTCAGGATTAAAATTCAAAGCTTGTTCTGTTATCAAACTCCTCTAACCATGAAAGGTGAGTAATCACTCATGATTACTGTTCTTGTATTTATTAAATTTGATTTCAATTGGAACAACAATTGAAATATGCTGTTGTTAGTTATTTACATTGCTATATATATATTATTATCTCTATATGTTCATCTATGACATCTGACACCATTATCTGTTACTTATATTGATGACATATGCCTGTTATATTATTATCATATCTGTTATCACTTTGTAAGTCCCTATTAGTATAGAATTCTCTATGGGTTGAAATGATACATACCCTAATGATTTATAGAATATGAGAAAATCGTTATGGGTTGAAAAGATAAACCCAAGCGATTTTCATTTGAAAATTTGGGATTGCAAGTTGAAATGATATATACCCGTATATACTTAAATTTGAGATCGAAATGATAAATATCCGTACCACTTGACCACAGGATAGAAAATTATATACAAACACCATTGGTCTATATATGAATATTTTGAAAATGATTTCTATGGTTTTCAAAGATATATGGTTTTATTTAATATTGAAAATATTTGTATGTAAATAAGTTTTAATATAAAGTAGATTTAATAATAAGCTTTAATTTAATAAAGTTTGATTTAATTAATATATAACATGTTTAAGTATTTATTTAAAATTTTATAAAAAAATATATTTTTTATAATGATTTTATAAGTTAAGGCTGGGAAATCATATTTGAAATTTATTTGAAATTGTATGTAATTAAGAATTTTATTTAATTAAATCGATTTGAAACTCATTGAATTTGAGATTTAAGGATATGATTTTATAACCTGATTTTGGTTTAAGTAATTTAATGAATATCTCACGTTAAATAAATTGGAGGAAATATTTAGTAAAAATGTAATTTAAGGTTATTAAATGATATCGAATTTATTAAGTGAATATTTCAAGACTAAAAAATAATGAATTTAAATCAAGATCTATATGAAACTGTTAAATTTAATTTTGAAATGTTGAATGTTTAAAGATTTGAAATATACTGAAATTTAAATGGTTTATTTTATCGTTCAAATATGTATTTGAAATCGATATAATTTGAAATGTTTTATTTAGAAACTGAATTGAATTGAAATTGATGAATTGAGATTGAATTAAATTTGAATTTGGAATTCGAGTTTACTTGAATCAATTTGTGAAATTTGAGGAAATATTTCACTTTGTAAATTATTTTAGTATAAATATATATATACACACACTATTTTAATATAAAAATAATTTTAATATAGACTATTTTAATATACTAATTATTTTAAAATAAACTATTTTATTATATATATATTATTAATATCTAAACTATTTAATTGGTGGAAGTTATAATTTCAAAGTTATGGTTTTCCAAAGTATTATGATTTCAAAGTGTTTTGGTTTAGAAAGGGTTATAACTTTGAAAGTGCTATAATTTAGAAATAGATATATTTGTCATAGAAATGATATTGTATTGATATGGTTTTGAAATAGATATGATATTTTGGTTATGAAGTATAAATTATTTTGAAATGACCACGGTGTTAGAATGACGTTTGGTTGTTAATAATGTATATTACTACATAGTAGGATCCTTAGAGGATGGGTATCACAAACATCCTTTAATTTACTTATATTTCAGTTGATATTTCACTTGAGTTGGATTTATTGATATAAGAATGTTAAACCTGACTCAAGTGCTTTGTTTTTTGCTTTACGCTCGGGTCAGACTGAGTGTCACAGCATTTGAGACTCACCTTTGGAGTTGGATCTTCGATTGGAGATCCATCTAACTATTCAGCTTTCCACTATCCAGTTGTTTTTCTTAGACTAGTTATCCATATGTATTCGAGACTACATTGTATTGAGATATTCTGTTGTATTTATTTCAAATTCTGTTATTCATATAGTAGCTTCATGAACAACTATTTATTTCTCCGCTGCTTATTGTTATATTACTCTGAGTCTGTGATTCTGTGATTATTTTATTTACTGTATATGCTGAGTTTTGCCAAATAAAAATTAACAATCTGATATTTTGAGCAATTCAAGTCCGACGTGTGCGGATGCCAATGGTTGAAAATACCAGGACGTTACACAATCTATCTAAATTAATGGACTCTGTTCTAACATTATAGTTTTCTCAGGGTAACTACAAACCAATATAGTTAACTCGGGCCTACCAGATATATCAAGTGTTCCTTACTTACTATTAGAGGGAAACTGGACGGTTTGTCCGAAACTTACTGTTTCTAGGGTCAAACCGATCCTAATGGTTTTGCGGGTCAAACAATAACATAACTCAACTTTGTGTATTCCTTTATGTGTGTAAACCTTCTTTTAGTTTGACAAAGCCCTACGCATTGGAATTTTGGACTAATATCAACTAGAGGTTAATAGCTGAAGTATAGGGCGCGATCCTACACCAGTTCCATCTGGTTTATTAATCTCTGAATCAATTCATCCTATCACTATTTGTCTAAAGGTGATAAGTATAATAAATCTCCAGTAAAATATCAGGCTAAATACCTTTTTTTAATTCCTTGAAAACAAAACCTTTGCAAATGATTTAACTCTTGAAATCATATTTTAAAACAAAGAAAATACATTGCCCTTTACTTTATTCAAAATAATTATGCCAAGATATATACTCTTATAAAACAATATTGATAGAGTTCAAAATCACTTAGATGTTGAAGCACCTTAAAGTCATAGAGTATAAAGCCAAAACTTAATAAAACTATCTTATTGATGAAACTCGGTGTCAAATAGGGTTATCGTACCTCTTGAGTACCAAAATATGTTAAAGAACTTGATTTAATAAAACATAATGCCATATAGTCGATAATAATCATGTCGCATAGCATAATATAGAGTTTCATAGGTTTGTATAGTATATGATCTATAGACTTGTATAGAGGAATGCCGACATTTAATATAGGAAATTTCATTGCCATTTAAATTCATCGTCGAAAATAATAATACAAGGGCGGCGTCACCCCCTTATGATAATAAAGAAGATGGGCTGTGTCATTACCACTATAGATATCATTGTCGATAGAGATAGGAGCGACCTTACTGTAATTAGACTAGGAATAGAAGACTAGCGACATAGTTGCCTTATAGGGTCAATGACATTATTGAAAACATGTGGTATCCTGCCCTTTTATAAGAAACGCAACACATAGACATGCAGCATAAAGAAATGAGGCCTCATTGACATCGCTATAAAACATGCGGCAATATCAATGTCGATAATAGGGATGCCAACGTCGACGTTATACTTCCTTCTTCAACCATGGTCGATCAGCTTCATACCAACCCTTGTTGACATTGTGTATATTACTATTGGTTGGCGTCGAGAGCACAGCTGCAACGTGGATGAACAGCGACATCGACATTGCCGGCATGGTATTTTAGTAATTAACATTAAAACTGCTATTTTGCTATTAAAAGTAAATTCTTTTCACCAACTATTGTTTGTCAAAACCTCACTAGATAATAATTCTCTTTATCAAATCCTTTTCTGAAAAGTTCTACAGAGAAGATTTATCATTCCCAAAACATTTGCAAACCTATTATTTTTATATTAACACTTTAAATATAATTATTAAGCTTTTCTTGCCTAATAAATTCATGATAAATCATAAAAACATGAAAAAATCCTCGAAAATCACAATAAAACAGATTTTATATATTATTTAACATATAAAAATTTCGAGACCACAAACATTATTTAACTATTTTTAATAATTAAAACCCAAAATAATCCCTTTTCTTTACTTAAGAAAATCATAAAATATTCATACCTGATCAGAAAATTATGAAATAAAAAATGCATTTCCAAAACAACGTTTCTAACAACATATCCAAATTTTATGTCATTTAGGTGTTGTATGATAGGTCTACTAACTCAAATTTATCAATTAATTTGATAAATAAATTCCATAATTCATCAAAAACATATAATCATTCAAACGCTCAAACTTGGCATAACATCAATCATATAATTTTGGGTTTAATACTAAAATCGAAAGCAAACAAACATATTATGAGGTGAATATCGTTATTCGCCTTAATTGGTTAGAAGAACTTAAGATTTGAATGTAGATTTGATTCCTCTAAGATTTAGATTTAGTTTCCTTTGCTTTCTTTTCTTGTTTTCTCCTAGCAATGGCCGACATAAGCTTTCTTTAGTTTAAATGGTATAACATTCCCATTTTTAAAACAAATTCAAAGTGGAAATTAATTTAATTTTTGAAATTTAATTGTGAATTAAATTGGTATTTTCCAAATTAAACAGATATTAATTTGTTTATTAATATAAATGAAAATAAATGTGATTTTAAAAAAAATATCTAATTGGAAATTCAGAAATAAATATTTTGAATAATATGTTAATTTTAAATTTAATTGTGAAATATTTTGAATTTTCCAAATTTAATAAGAAAGGTGCCTTTTTATTCATATGAATATAGATTTATTTGGAATTTCATTTTGAATTTGAAACTCTAAATTAAATTGAATTTAATTTGGGAATTCAATGTTAGGTATTTTACAAATAAAATGGATTTATTAATTTTATTTTTCCAAGGATTTAATATATATGGATATATATATATATATATATATTTGTTTATTAGTAATGAACAATTTGATTTTAAATCATTTGTTTAAGAATTGTATAAGTACAATGCATAAGTACAAATGTAAGACAAAAATAAATATAAAATAAAATCATATAAAAACATGATTCTTGAATATACAAAAGGTGTAAATATATTAACATAAAATAGGCTATACATAAATTATAAATTTATTTGAAGAAAGAATTTAAACATAAAAAATATCATGTTTATGACATTTGTATGAAAATGATTTAAAGATTTAAAACATTTGTAATCATGCAATAAGAAAATTTAACAAGTGTAAATGATGTAGACAAGTGGCAAAAAAAATTCTCTTAAAAAAAATTCTAAAAAATGAAAATCATATAAACATATTTGAGCATAGAAACATGGTTATCATCCTCAGTTTAAAATTCTTAAACCTGAAGACAAATTTGAAAACCACAAAATGAAAATCTAAATCAAGCTCAAAATTGAAAACCAGGATCTTCTCAAACATCAAAATCAGAGACCAAATGGTGATCAGAACCTGATCAATGCAACCAGATTAAAACACAAACAAATCAAAACTTGTTTTCAAAATCTCCAAACCTGGAAAAAGAGGATCAAAGCAAAATCTGGAAGCAACTCAGTAAAATTTAAACAAAAACAGATCAAGCCTTGGAAATCAAATTAAAGCAATACAAGTAATCAGAAGCAAGGGCCAAATTCAAGCCTGGAAGCAAGATCCAGAAAAGAAAATAAATTCATCAACCTGGAAATCAAAGTCTTCAAACCTGGAGACCAAAATAGTGAGGAGTAAAAGGAAATCAAGAAATCAAACTTCAAAATTTTAATTTAGAAACAAGCTTCAGATTCAGAATAACCAAAACAAATTCAGAAGAGTAGATCAACCCAAATCTCAAATTTAAACAACAAGTTCCATATTTAAAAGCTAAAACTGGGTGAGCAAACCAACCCCTTTGAATTTCACCCTGTTTCTACTTTGATTTTGTGATGAATATTATGATACTTGTGTTTGAAATTATCATTGCGTGTTTGTATTAATGAAAATATCAGAGTGCATATGTCTGTATACACATAAATATACATATCTCTGCTGTATTTAGGTTCCATCACACTTAAATTAAATTCAATTTCTTGTTATACCATCAATTAGAGGCTTTGATTTTCAAATAAGAGATGTTTGGTAAGAATGTAAACTAAATTTTAAAATTAACTATAAGTATAATTAGTTGAAGAATTACTGGACAAGATGAAAACACAATAGAATCAGATTTTTTTTCAAAATTTAATTGATTTAAATCTGAATTTTGATTACATAATCTTGTTAGTCTTCCTGCACCATGAATTTTAAAGGAGGAATCAAGATTTTTAATATAGCATCGTTCGAGAAATTGAAAGTTGAACAGAAATTGGAAATATGGAAAATTCTGGTGATCTTGGGCTTGATGTCAGAGTTAGCTTGAGGGCTGATGATCAGTAGAAAAATGGTAAATATATTTTCAGATCCTTGGTGAAATTAGTTGATGAGAATTTAGGGTTTTTGTATGCTTTTTGGTCATCATTGTATCTCGAATTCGTGCTTCATCCATGGTGGATCGGAATGAGTGAGACCGGTGGCGATCGAAGCCTTGGAGACAAGCGAAGCTCTGGATGGAGTATCAACGTCGCCGGTGTCCTGAGGAGATCAAACGAGGCGGTTCTTTCGATCGAATTTTTTTTCCAGTTGGTCCTTTTGTACTTGATTTTGATTCTGGACGGATCAGTCGGAACTAGGTGATGGAGTTCATTGACGTGGTTAGGAGTGTCTTGTGGGTGGTTGTGGCTCTAGTCAGAGGTGACCAGAATAGTTGTACACGTGCACAGTATCTGCACCTATCTGGGTTGGTTAGTACTTTGGGGAAGAAGCGAAGTCATCGGGTTCGACTCGAGGTAATTGGCATGATGTCTCGAAGCGTGGGAAGAATGTGGTTTACTCAAAGCCAGGTTCGGGTACAACAATTGTGTGGCTCGGGTGTTGTGATGATGTCAAGTTTAGGTAAAGAAATAATAAGTTTTTTTTAGTTTATAGCTTAATCAAGTTTAAACAAATTGTTAACCACTACTTTTAAAATAATTAATGTTATTTAAGTTGAAATGTGTTAAAAATTTGAAAGTAAAATTATTCTTTGAGTTTAAAATTATTTCAAAATATTATTTTTAATAAACTTAATAAGATAATTAAGGAATTGTAAAATTATTCTTTGAGTTTAAAATTATTTCAAAATATTATTTTTAATTAACTTAATAAGATAATTAAGGAATTAATTAAGAAGATTAAATGTTTTAAGCATAAATTATTTTGGCGAATATATTTGGTGATTAATTTATGTAATTAATCAAAGATCGATTTAGTAATGTAAGTATTTAAAGTAATTACTTAATGTGATTACTTAAAAGTAAATTACCATAATATAATTAAAGAGTGATTAATTTGTAAGATTAATTAAGGGTTAATTAAATTTATAAATTTATTAGTTAAGGTAATTTATTAATGGATAATTTTTGAATGTAATTAAAGTGATTAATTAATCAAAGGTTAATTAATTTTGGGTAATTAATTAAAAGATAATTAATTAAGAGTTAACTAATTAATGAGATTAATTAAGATTAAATAATTAAGGATAATTAATTAAATGGTAATTAATTAAGGGTTAATTAATTAGTGCGATTAATTTAAGGATAATTAAATAATTAAGGTTAATAATTTAATGATTAAAGGTTTATTAATTTATTAATTAAGGATTGATTAATTAATAGTTCAGGATTAATTAATTTATTAATTGAGATTAATTAATAAATGATTAATGGGTAATTAATTAGATGGTTTGTAATTAATAAATATTAATTAACCAGGATTTGTAATTTATTCATAAGTAATTAATCTGATTTAAATTGATCAGATAATTAATTGATCTTACTTATGAATGTTTGAATTCTATTGATTGATTGAATTGTTTGATATCCCTGATATGTTATGCTTTGTGCTATGAATTATTTTGGTGTGATCTTTGATGAATGTCATTTATTTATCTCTGATAAATTATATTATCTATGAATATGTGAATAAACGATAAGCGTTATAGGATTATACCGCTTATCGATATTGCTGTGTTTGAATCCGTGATGATTGATGTTGTGCACTATTGTGTAAAACCCCTGGACTATACCTTACACACACAAATATGGATTGCACGAGGGAATTGGTTAAGCCACAGATTTTTGAAATGGTTTTAGAGTTGAATTCTGAATTCAAATAGTTTTGGAAATGGAATTGGGTTAAAAGTGAAAAGCTTTTGAAAAGGAATTGTGAAGATAAAAGTTAGTTTGAATAACTTGGTTAAGTTTTGAAATTTAAATAGTTTGATTTGAATTTAAATTCAAGATTTGAAATTGAATTCTGTATTTGTAAATTATGGTTTAAAAAGGTTATAGAAGTTATAATTGTGGTTTTAAACCATTTTAAAGTAGTGTTTTGGAAATTTGAATTTAATCCAAGTATTATATCTGAAAGGCTTTAACTTGTGCAAATGTAATCGGATTTTGTTTCCGAAACGAAAACAATTTGTTTTCAAATAATAATAGCTTTCACATAACGAAAGAAGTTCTAGTTTGTGTTAAAATGATTTCAAGATTTGAAATGGATAGTTTTGAAAGCTATGAATCTATAGAAATGGTTTTGAAAGTTATGAATTGAGTCTTTGATTTAATGATTGGATGAGTTAATCCAATTTGAAAGGGAAATTATTTTAAAAAGCCGTAAATGAATCTTTGTGAAAGATTGGGAAACTTTGTGAAGTGAATCTTTTTGTTTAAAAACTTGAAATGGTAATTTGCTTTAAACCATTTGTTTGGGGTTTTAAAGTTGTGACTTACCTGAGATCCTATTATCCATATGGATTTTTAAATATTGCGCTCATTATTCGATTTAGCCGGGAGAGGACCTTGTGTCATATAACTCATTCCGAATAATGATACGACGTTATGGATAGCATTTGAAGACCGGTTGTGAAGACCAGATATTTCTGAAAGCAAAAGGATAACTCGTCGAATGTCTCTGCACCGACGGATCCCCATTATAGATATTTGATCACCCATTGTGATGGGAAGTCCGGACGTGATTAGGAATTATCCGGATTTGCAATGGCTTCTTTGAAGTGCCTTCGGTTCTGTTCGAACCCAGAAAGGACTTGTATGGATGTTTGTCTGATATTACACTTTGAGATGTAAAGCTGGTTTCTATCAAATACATTTCTGTTTGGTGGCGGAGATTTATTCTCTTAGCTTAACACCCTTCTCTGAGACGTACGAGCTCAAAGGTTATGTAGTTGATGGTTACTAGTGATACATTCCCAATTTGGTAACGTGGCGTGCTGAGTGTTGCTGAGTGTTGCTGATCATTTTTTGATCAAAACATGGCTTTGTGAAAAGCGTAGCTTTGTGGATGAGACCTCATCGGACCTCGCTCCCCAAAAATGGTTGAAAAAGGAAAGATGTGGCAAGGTTGCAGGGGTCGTGCCCCTAGGGTATGTCCATTCCTTCTAGAAAAGGGTGGTATCATGGTATGGAGCCTAGATATTTAACCCATGTGGTTACTACAAATACATTGCTTTCTGGTTGTTGGTGTTAAGGATCCCCGGATAAAGGTCGCAAACGACCGGGGATCACATATCTTAGGTGTTACTCCCGGCAGGGAGTAAACGGGCCTTGTGTTAGCAGAGAGCCGGGTAGGTTCTTGGGGCATCCCTCCAAAGGCATTCCCATATGGAAATAGGAAGTTCCTTAGCCTGACCATTTGTTGGAAAATCCAAAGAAATAATACGCGCCCTGTACGGTTTTAGTTGTACAACCTGCTATTGAACATGGTAGCTATAGTAGGCATACAATATGGTTGTATGCTGGCTATGATTAATATTATGCTTTCGAAATGTTTTCCACTACGCACTAATACTAATATCAAACGGTTTTTATGTATCAAGCATTTTTGACTATCATAAGGAGAAATCTCCTCCAATTCTGCATTTGAATGGTGTGTGCGGCGAGAGTCCTTATGGTAGTTTCATTTTCCAAAAAGCATTGCGGATGTCAATTTTAAAATTTTTGTTGTTTGTTCTAAAGATAAACTAATTTTGTTTGTTTATACCAGTCCCTTGACTGACCCGTAGTTTATTCTTCCCTTCCTAAACTCTGGGTCCCACAATTTTCCACACGGGTAGTCTAGAGTTGGATTTTTCAAATAATCCAATAATAGGTATAGATTCGATAGCCTTTGAAGTCTATGGTTTGGTAGCATTTGGAAATCTTCTTCAGCTTTTGGACCTTTGAAGTTTGGTTTGGTAATCGTGTTTAGGATCGCATTTGCTACAAGTCCAGCTTAAAGATGGTTCGAGCTTCAAGTTTAGAGCTTTGGCTTTGGATTTTTGGTTTGGAGTTGTAGTTTGATGTTGGAATTCTCTTATGGAGTTTCTCTATTGATGCTTAGCTTTTCACTGTTTTATTATTATCTCTGATATTGTTGGGATTCATATTGTATCAGATATTGTATCAATTGTTGTATATCAATGATATTGTTCATTTTCTTCCGCTGTGTTGTTATACTTAATGTGTTGTAAGCTCCAACACGAGTCAGATTTCAACGATTGAATCTGCGGCATTCGAGTACAAGTAAAGTACGTGTGTTAATTTTCGAACGCTGAAATTTAGGTCGTGACATTTTGGTATCAGAGCTGAAGGTTGAAACTTTAGGTTAGGAGTATAACACATTAGGTAACTCATTAGAGATAGGGTTACAAATATCCTAGAATGAGTATATCCATAAGATATCCGTCTGCACACCTGAATAAATTCTCTTACTATCCACTGATAGTGAGTATGAGTGGAAGATAAGGACAAGATAAGGGACAAGGGAGCAGCACTACAAATGGTCAATACCTTGAAACAATAAGGAACAACTTTTCTCCTTAATCTCCTTTAATTCAATTACAATTCTTTGATTGCTTCACCTCGAGAGAAGAAGATTTGGTGTAGTGGCATTGCGAATCGTTGTAGAAAACCCTTACTTCAATGAATTTGAAATTTTATTGGAATAAATTGGTAAGTTAAATATAAAGATAAATTAATTTGTATCAATAAAACAATTTCGATTAAAATCAAATTTGGGATTCTATTGTAATTTCTTGTGAAGATCAAAGTCTGAAGAGCGACAAGTTAATATATACTTGGGGCTATTCCAACTTGAGTTTGATATCTATGCCAAGTATTTGAGAATTATGGAAGATTAAATCCATTTTTCTATTGTTTGGGTCTAGATATATTCTACAAAAGGTTAGTTATCCCTTCAGACTAACCAATGCCCTACTTATTTCCAAGATCTGGGTGGCCCGGGTGTTTGGTAAAATATTGTATGAGTTTATTCTCATATTGTCGATATTCTGATCTGGCAAGCCAAATGTAGAACAAATATTCAGTTTGATCTTGAAAGCAATATCTTTGTGTATACATCTATCTTTGTTGTCTCTCTGGCATATTTCGGGGATGAAATTTTCTTACGGGGGAATTCGTAGCATTCCCATTTTTAAAACAAATTCAAAGTGGAAATTAATTTAATTTTTGAAATTTAATTGTGAATTAAATTGGTATTTTTCAAATTAAATAGATATTTGTTTGTTTATAAATATGAATGAATATAGATGTGATTCTAAAATAAATTATCTAATTGGAAATTTAGAAATAATATATTGAATAATATTAATTTTAAATTTAATTGTGAAATAATTTGTATTTTCCAAATTTAATAAGAAAGGTGCCTATTTATTTATATGAATATAGATTTATTTTGAATTACATTTTGAATTTGAAACTCTAAATTAAATTGAATTTAATTTGGGAACTCAATGGTAGGTATTTTACAAATAAAATGGATTTATTAATTTTATATTTCCAAGGATTTAATATATATGGATATATATATATGTATATATATTTATTAGTAATGAACAATTTGATTTTAAATCATTTGTTTAAGAATTGTATAAGTAGAATGCATCAGTGCAAATGTAGACAAAAATAAATATAAAATAAAGTCACATAAAAGGTTCTTGAATATAAAAAAGGTGTAAATATATTAACATAAAAAGGGCTAAATATAAATTTTAAATTTATTTGAAGAAAGGATTTAAACATAAAAAAATATCATGTTTATGACATTTGTAAGAAAATGATTTAAAGATTTAAAACATTTGTAAATCATGCAATAAGAAAATTTAACAAGTGTAAATGATGTAAACAAGTGGCAAAAAAAAGTTTCTCATAAAAAAATTCTAAAAAATGAAAATCATATAAATATATTTGAGGATAGAAACATGGTTATCATCCTCAGTTTAAAATTCTTAAACCTAAATACAAATTTGAAAACCAAAAAATGAAAATCTAAATCAAGTTAAAAATTGAAAACCAAGATCTTCTCAAACATTAAAACCAAAGGTCAAATGGTGATCAAAACCTGATTAATGCAACCAGATCAAAACATAAACAAATCAAAACTTGTTTTCAAAATCTCCAAATCGGGAAAAAGAGGATCAAAGCAAAATTTGGAAGCAACTCAGCAAACTTAAAACAAAAACAGATCAAGCCTAGGAAATCAAATTAAAGCAATACAAGAAATCAGAAGCAAGGGACAAATTCAAGCCTGGAAACAAGATCTAGAAAAGAAAATAAATTCATCCACCTAGAAATCAAAGTCTACAAACCTGGAGACCAAAACAGTGAGGAGTAAAAGGAAATCAAGAAATCAAACTTCAAATTTTTAATCTGGAAACAAGCTTCAGATTTAGAGTAATCAAAACAGATTCAGAAGAGTAGATCAACCCAAATCTCAAATTTAAACAACAAGTTCGTGATTTAAAAGCTAAAACTGCTGCTCTATTCCAAACTACAGGTGAGCAAACCGACCCCTTTTAAATTTCACCCTCTTTATACTTTGATTTTGTGATGGATATTCTGATACTTGTGTTTGAAATTATCATTGCATGTTTGTATTGATGAAAATATTAGAGTGTATATGTCTGTATACACATAAACATACATATCTCTACAGTATTCAGGTTCCATCACACTTAAATTAAATTCAATTTCTTGTTATACCATCAATTAGAGGTTTTGATTTGCAAATAAGAGATAATGTTAAGAATGTAAACTAAATTTTAAAATTAACTATAAGTATAATTAGTTGAAGAATTACTGGACAAGATGAAAACACTATAGAATCAAAAAAAAATTCAAAATTTTATCGATTTAAATCGGAGTTTCGATTACATTATCTTGTTAGTCTTCCTGAATCATGAATTTTAAAGGAGCAATCGAGATTTTTAATATAGCATCGTCCGAGAAATTGAAAGTTGAACAGAAATTAGAAACGCGGCAAATTGTGGTGATCTCGAGAACGTATGATCTCGAGCTTGATGTCAGAGTTAGCCTGAGGGCTGATGATCATTAGAAAAATGTTAAATAAATTTTTAGATCCTCAGTGAAATTAGTTGATGAGAATTTATGGTTTCTGTGTGCTTTTTGGTCATCATTGTATCTCGAATTCGTGCTTCATCCATGGTGGATCGGAATGAATGAGAGCGGTGGTGGTCGAAGCCTTGGAGACAGGCGAAGCTATGGATGGAGTATCAACGTTGTTGGTGGCCTGAGGAGATCAAACGAGGCGGTTCTTTCGATCGAATCTTTTTTCCAGTTGGTCCTTTTGTACTCAATTTTGATTCTGGATGAATCAGTCGGAACTAGGTGATGGAGTTCACCGACGTGGTTAGGAGTGACTTGTGGGTGGTTATGGTTCTGGTCGGAGGTGACCAGAATAGTTGTACACGTGCACAAGTATCTGCACCTATCTGGGTTGGATAGTACTTTGGGAAAGAAGCGAATTCATCATGTTCGACTCGAGGTGATTGGCGTGATGTCTCGAAGCTGGAAAGAATGTGGTTTACTCGAAGCTGGAAAGAGTGTGTGGCTCGGGTGTTGTGATGATGTCAAGTTTGGGTAGAGAACTAATAAGTTTTTTTAGTTTATAGCTTAATCAAGTTTAAACAAATTGTTAACCACTACTTTTAAAATAATTAATGTTATTTAAGTTGAAATGTTTTAAAAATTTGAAAGTAAAATTATTCTTTAAGTTTAAAATTATTTCAAAATATTATTATTAATAAACTTAATAAGATAATTGAGGAATTGTAAAATTATTCTTTGAGTTTAAAATTATTTCAAATATTATTTTTAATTAACTTAATAAGATAATTAAGGAATTAATTAAGAAGATTAAACGTTTTAAGGATAAATTATTTTGGAGAATATATTTGGTGATTAATTTATGTAATTAATCAAAGATTGATTTAGTAATGTAAGTAATTAAAATTTAATTACTTAATGTGATTACTTAATAGTTAAGGATTAATTATTTGGTAAGATTGATTTATTTATTTGGTAAGATTGATTACTTAATAGTAATGTAAGATTGATTTATTTATTTATTAATTAAGGATTAATTAATTAATAGTTAAGGATTAATTAATTTATTAATTGAGATTAATTAATAAATGATTAAAGGGTCATTAATTAGATGGTTTGTAATTAATAAATATTAAATAACCAGGATTTGTAATTTATTCATAAGTAATTAATCTGATTTAAATTAATCAGATAATTAATTGATCTTACTTATGAATATTTAAATTCTATTGATTGATTGAAGTGTTTGATATCCCTGATATGTTATGCTTTGTGCTATTAATTATTTTGGTGTGATCTTTGATGAATGTCATTTATTTATCTGTGATAAATTATATTATCTATGAATATGTGAATAAACGATAACCGTTATAGGATTATACCGCTTATCGATATTGCTGTGTTTGAATCTGTGATGATTGATGTTGTGCACTATTGTGTAAAACCCCTGGACTACACCTTACACACACAAATATGGATTGGACGAGGGTATTGGTTAAGTCACAGATTTTGAAATGGTTTTAAAGTTGAATTCTGAATTCAAATAGTTTTGGAAATGGAATTGGGTTAAAAGTGAAAAGCTTTTGAAAAGGAATTGTGAAGATAAAATTTATTTTGAATAACTTAGTTAAGTTTTGAAATTTAAATAGTTTTATTTGAATTTAAATTCAAGATTTGAAATTGAATTCTATATTTGTAAATTATGGTTTAGAAAGGTTATATAAGTTATAATTGTGGGTTTTAAACCATTTTAAAAGTAGTGTTTTGGGAATTTGAATTTATTCCAAGTATTATACCTGAAAGGCTTTAACTTGGGCAAATGTAATCGGATTTTTTTTTCGAAACGAAAACTATTTGTTTTCAAATAATAATAGCTTTCACATAACAAAAGAACTTCTAGTTTGTGTTAAAAAGATTTCAAGGTTTGAAATGGATAGTTTTGAAAGCTATAGATGTATGGAAATGGTTTTAAAGCTATGAATTGTGTCTTTGATTTAATGATTAAATGAGTTAATCCAATTTGAAAGGGAAGTTGTTATGAAAAGCTGTAAATGAATCTTTGTGAAAGATTGGGAAACTTTGTGTAGTGAATCTTTTTGTTTAAAGATTTGAAATGGTAATTTGTTTTAAACCATTTGTTTTGGGTTTTAAAGTTGTGACTTAACCGAGATCCTATTATCCATATGGGTTTTTTAATATTGCGCTCATTATTCGATTTAGCCGGGAGAGGACCTTATGTCCTATAACCCATTCTGAATAATGATACGACGTTATGGATAGCATTTGAAGACTAGTGGTGAAGACTGGATATTTTCGAAAGTGAAAGGATAACTCGTCGAATGTTTCTACACCGGCTGATCCCTGGTATAAAGATTTGGTCACCCTTTGTGATGGGAATTCCGGACGTGATTAGGGGTTATCCGGATTTGCAAGGGCTTCTTTGAAGTGCCATCGGTCCTGTTCGAACCCGGAACAGACTTGTATGGATGTTTGTCTAACATTACATTTTGAGATGCAAAGCTGGTTTCTATCAAAAGCATTTCTGTTTGGTGGCGGAGATTTATTCTTTTAGCTTAACACCCTTCTTTGAGACGTACGAGCTTAGTGGTTATGTAGTTGGTGGTTACTAGTGATACATTCCCAATTTGGTAGTGTGGCATGCTGAGTGCTGCTGAGTGTTGTTGATCATTTGTTGATCAAAGTGTGACTTTTTGAAAAGCCTAACTTTGTGGACGAGACCTCGTCGGACCTCATTCCCTGGAAATGTTCGAAACAGGAAGGATGCGACAAGGTTGCATGGGTCGCGCCCCCAGGGTATGTCCATTCCTTCTGGAAAAGGGTGGTATCATGGTATGGAGCCCAGATATTTAACCTATGTGGTTACTGCAAATACATTGCTTTGTGGATGTTGGTGTTGAGGATCCTCGGATAGAGGTCGTAAATAACCGGGATGGCATATCTTAGGTGTTACTCCCGGGCAGGGAGTAAACCCGCCTTGTGTTGTTAGAGAGCCGGATAGGTTCTCAGGACGTCCCTTCAAAGGCATTCCCATGTGGTAATAGGAAGTTCCTTAGCCTGACCATTTGTTGGAAAATCCAAAGAAACAATACGCGTCCTGTACGGTTTTAGTTGCATAACCTGCCATGGAATGTGGCGGCAACCAGCGATTGAACATGGTGGCTATAGTAGGCAAACAATAATGGTTGTAAGTTGGCTAAGATAATATTATACTTTCGAAATGTTTTCCACTATGCACTAATAATAATATCAAACGGTTTTCGCGTATCAAGCATTTTTGACTATCATAAGGAGAAATCTCCTCTAATTCTGCGTTTGCGTGGTGTGTGCGGCCGAAGGCCTAATGGTAGTTTCATTTTCCAAAAAGCATTGCGGATTTCAATTTTAATATCTTTTGTTGTTTGTTTCAAAGATAAACTATTTTTGTTTGCTCATACCAGTCCTATGACTGACCCGGAGTTTGTTGTTCCCTTCCTGAACTCTGGGTGCCTACAATTTTCCACACGGGCAGTCTAAAGTTGGGTTTCTTAGATAATCCAATAATGGATATACATTCGATAGCCTTCGAAGTCTATGGTTTGTAGCATTTGGAAATCTTCTTCAGCTTTTGGATCTTTGAAGTATGGTTTGGTAATCGTGTTTGGGATCGCATTTGCTACAAGTGCAGCTGGAAGATGGTTCGAGCTTGAAGTTTAGAGCTTTGGCTTTGGAGTTTTGGTTTGGAGTTGCAGATTGATGTTGGAATTCTCTTATGGAGTTTCTCTATTGATGCTTATATTTTCGCCGTTGTATTATGATCTCTGATATTGTTGGGATTCATATTGTATCAAATATTGTATCAATTGTTGTATATCAATGATATTGTTCATTTTCTTCCGCTGTGTTGTTATACTTAATGTGTTATAAGCTCCGGCATGAGTCAGAGTTCAACGATTGAATCTGCGGCATTCGAGTACAAGTAAAGTACGGGTGTTGATTTTCGTACGCTGAAATTTGGGTCGTGACAAAATGGAGTGGAAATGAAATGAAGGTATTGAAAGAATAAGGGTTTATGTTTAAAAAATGAAGCTTATTCCTATTTTCCCCCTCCCATGCTTCCTCCATCTATTTATTTCGACATTATTAGTTCAATAGTTGAGGCTCGACACATATTACTTATCAGATCTCAATCTCCTTATCCTTTCACATTATTTTATTTAATTTATCTAAATATCCTAAACAATGTTTATCAAAATTAGTGTTGTTACAGACTCCCCGCTATAAAGAATTTCATCCTCGAAAGTAAGATAAGGTACACAACAGTAATCATAGCTAAATGCCATCAAAAAAATCAGGATAAGTGTTTCTAATCCTGTCCTATGTTTCCCAAGTACGGTCTCTGGCATCGTCACTTCACTGGACTACATTGGCCCTGTGCTTCTTCATATCCTGAGCTACAATGCGAACTGGATGTCTAACTATAGTCATGTATGGTTTTACCACTCGGTCTTCCAATGTAGTCAGAGTGATAATAGTCTCTAGATCTTGAACACACTTTCTAAGATGAGAAATATAAAAGACATTGTGGACTCCTTCCAAACTACTTGGTAGCTCTATCTTGTAAGCGAGTTTCTCGATACTTTTTATAATAGGAAACGGTCCAACAAACCGAGGTGCCAGTTTCCCTAACTTTCCAAATCTTACTATACCCTTCATTGGCGATGCTTTAACGAAAACCTGATCTCCAACTGAGAAATCTAAGTCTTTCTATCTCTTATCTGCATAACTTGTCTTCCCAGACCGAACTTCCTTCATTCTAGCTCGGGTTAACTCAATCTTTTTTGTGGCTTCTCTTATCATTCCCGGACTAAGGACTAATCCATCCCCCGTCTCTAACGAATATACAGATGTTTTACATGGCCTTCCATACAAATCTTCAATTGATGTCATCCCTATACTAGTCTGGTAACTATATTATAGAAAATTCCACTAAGTCTAGATGGTCTCCCCATGATCCTCCAATGTCAAGCACAAAAGCTCTTAACAAATCCTCCAAGACTTTGTTAACTCATGTTTGCCCATCAGTCTATGGATGGTAAGCAGTACTCATCTTGAGCTTGGTACCCAAAACCTCTTGTAGACTCTTTCAGAATTCGCTAGTGAATAATGAATCTCTGTCATTGACTATACTACTAGGAACTTCATGTAGTCTAACAATGTTCTTTTTAAGAAATTTAGCTAAAATCGGTGTCGTCCTTATAGATTTGACTAAAATGAAATGTGCACTCTTAGTCAACCTATCCACTATAACCGAAATGTTTACATTTCCTCTATTCGACCTTGGCAATCCATCTATAAAATCCATAGATATTTAATCTCATTTCCAAACTGGTATATCCAAAGCTTGAAGCAATCCACTAAGCTTTTGATGATGGGCTTTTACTTGTTAGCAATTCAAACATTGTTTTACCCATAAGCCTACATCAATTTTCATATCTTCCTAGAAGAAACTCCTTTTCGTATCCTAATAAATCTTAGTTCCTCTAGGATTAATGGTAAACTTTGATCAATGGCACTCCCTAAGAACATCTTTCCTTAGGTTACCAACATCTAAAACACGTATCCATCCTTTCTTCCTTAACCACCTATTATGATCAAGATGAAAATCCTTCAGATCATCAATCTTATTTTCACCTTCCAGCCGTTAAATTCGTTCATCTAATAACGGATCATTTCTTTACTCAAAAAAATCTTTTCGATCAATACTGGTCAAACTTCCAAGCAAGATAACGTTGAGGTTCGCCGACTAGAAATAGTAGTCGATCTTAACTGCACAGCACAAGCAGTCAATGCTTCCAAAACTTTCCACTCTGATATCATTGCTAATACTACATTTTGATATTTCCTACAAAGTGCATCTATAACTTTGTTTCATTTCCTGGTGTGTGATCGATTCCAAAATCATAAGCATCTATAAACTTTAATCATCTCTGCTATCTCATATTTAACTGCTTTTGAAGGAATAAATATATTAAAGAGTTATGATCCATATACAATTCGAATCTCTCCCGCAAAGGCAGTACATCCATACTTTGAAAGCAAAAATTACAACAACCAATTCTAAGTCATGGGCTGAATACCTAACTTCATGCGATTTGAGCTATTGAGAAATATAGGCAATCACTTTACCCTTTTGCATTAACACAGCTCCTAATCATGTTTCACACGCATCGATATACACCACCAAATCTTGATTTTCATATGGGACAACTACTACGTTGGTCAACAAATGTTTTAGCTTCTAGAATGCCTCCTCACATTTATCGATCCAAACATACTTCACATCCTTCCTTATTAGTTTAGTCCTTGGTGCTGCTATACAAGAGAAATCCTTGATAAATCTCCAGTAATACCCATCTAGTCCAAGAAAACTCGTTATCTCAGTCGCTGTCTCGGGTCTCTTTCAATTATTAGCTACTTCTACCTTTGATGTATCTATTGACAACCCTTCTTCTGGGACTACATGCCAAAGGAACTTTACTTCTTTCTTCCAAAAATAAGACTTTGAAAACTTTGCTTTTAACTAATGTTTTCTTAACATCTCAAGCATTATTCTAAGGCAAGTCTCATGATCCTGCTCATTCCTAGAATATATCAAAATGTCATCTACAAACACTAACACAAATCTATCCAGATGCTCTTGCAAGATTTGATTCATTAAATCTATGAATAAAGCACGCGCAATAGTCAGTACGAATGGTATTACTAGCCACTCGTATGAACCATATCTTGTTCTAAACACCGTCAAATGAATACCGTCCTCCGCCACTCTTAGTTGATGGAACCTTATCGCTAAATTCAATTAGGAAAAGACTTTGGCTCCACTCAACTGATCAAATAAGTCATCGATTCTCAACAAGGGATATAGTTTTTTATTGTTTTCTCATTCAACTTTCTATAATTGATGCATAATCATAATGATCCGTCCGGTTTCTTTACGAATACCATGACCTCTCCCTAAGGAGACCTGCTTGGTCTAATGAAACTTTTTCCTTCTAAGTCCACTAGCTGCGCCTTTAAGTCCTTCATTTCTATAGGTGTCATTCTGATGGATTCAGCTTCATGTATAAGATCTATTCGAAACTTAATAACTCGTTTCCGTAGTCGTCCTGTCACTGGCTCGAAGATATCAGCAAACTCTCTGACGACTAAAACTCAGTTCAGTTCGCCTTCCTTCTTCATTGCACCCAATAAAGCGCAAACATCAAAATTCGAGTTCTCTACTAAGTATAAATTCGGTTGCTACTATTAGGTGTTTTAGAGATATTTTTCTACCTCGACAAATTATCCTAGCATCGTATTTATTTAATCAATTCATACCCAAATTAATCCCAAAGCTTATAAAATCAAGCACATGCAAATTGTAGGAAAATATATGAACCAACAATTCAAAAATCTAAATGGCCACACCTCATCCTAAGAGTTGCATGCCCTCATATTGGATTTGCAACCCTTAAGGAAGTAACTAGGTATGATGTTTCTAAATTCAACCTATCTACCAAGCAATGGGAAATAAAAGAATGCAATGCAGTAGTATCAAACAATTATCTAATAGGTATACCATGAATCAAAAGCATACCTCCCATCACAGCCATTCCTTTCTCCTCTTTTGTAGGTCTCGAGGTAGATGGTTCTAAAGCAATCACTTTCCCTTTCTCACCCTTAGCTAGTTCCTTGCACTAATTCTTATAATGTCCAATCTGGTCACAGTTAAAGCACTTGATGTTCTTTCTTCCAATCACTTTTTTCCCTCACTGGAACAACATTCGTTTATATAATGCCCTTTCTTGCCACATTTGTAACACATAACTTCCGTCTTTCCTTTCTTAGCGGCTCCACCCTTCCGAGATCCCTATTTATGAAAGAACTTCTTTTTATGATTTTGCCCAATCTAAGTCTCCATTACCTTATTACCACCAAAAAAAGCAAGCTTCTCTTCATTCCTCAGTGCCATCTCAACTACCACGTCACATGGAGCCCTAAGATGTGACAAGATTGCCCTAACAAGCTTTGGTCTTAACCCATAAATAGACTTTTCATTTTTCTTTATCACCGAATCAACGGTAGCATACCCATATCTGGATAACTCCTCAAATGTGGTTGTATACTCAAGCACAGTCATATCACCTTGTACCAACTTAGAAAACTTTCTAAGCAAAGTAAACTCGGTAATTTCCGACATAAACCTCTCTTTGAACCTCCTTCCGAACTCTGTCTAAGGCAAGTTCTCCTCTGGCACTCCAACAGTTACATTGTTCCACCGGTACAATGCAGCTCCTTGCAATTGTCTGAATGCCAATCTCCCTTTTTGCTCATCGTTAGTCCTAAATCAACAAAATTCCTTTCATAATTGAGAAGCCAATTCTCCACTAGGATAACATCCTCAGTTCCAATGAATGGCTTCCCTCCAAGTCTTGCATAATCCCTACTCAAAATAGCTACTTGTTGCAACTGGAACTTCAAGTTTTGCTCCTCCAGCGTAACTAATCCAGCTACAACTCCTGTTTGCATCATGTTGACGAACAACTGATACATAGCTCTAATATACACCTGTGGTGTTCTAGCAGCCCATTAAGGGCTATTTGTCGCCCTGTATTCCTCCTAGTATAAGGAATGACACTTCCATTGATTGTGATGCTTCCTCCACCGAGATTCACTTTTCTGTTTCCTACTTCTATATCTTGCTTCCTTTAATCTACATTCGAACCTTAGTAAGATACATAAGAACAGTCTAAGAGAGATGGGAATAGAGATAAGGTGTATATATACTTATACATATAACGAATACAAGTACATTATTATAAAGTTATCCCAAACCTCAATCTTATTCTCTGATTTGGATTATGGCTTCAAAACTCTTTTTAAGCTCAAAATTCTTTTAGTTTTAAGTAAACCTCGCTCAGATACCAAGTTGTAACATCTCGTATTATAAGGCCCGAAACTAAGTACCACATATGCTACAGTCATCCATGATATTAATTTCTGATGAAAAAGTGAGGTTGTGTTAATTGTATCAATAACGTTAGAAGCACAAGAATATGAAATTTTCTTAACATTATTTCAAAAAATCTTTCACATTCCATTTCAAAGATAATATTTCATATTCATTACATTATCCCAAATGTTGCACAGGTTCAGATAAAATATAATTGCTACAAAATACTCCAAGAGCGACATATGAAGATGCCCCCTTGGTTGACCAGAGTTTACTACTGGACAATTATAACATCTTTCATTGCCTACAAAATAAAACTTCAACACAGCGGATAGTATACATATAGATAAACTCCTAGATAGCTAGTCATGGCTCTTGCACATCTTTGGAAGCTTTATTTGTCCATCCTAAACAACCAGTGAACCTTATTCTCGAACTACTCAATTGAGTACCCGAGAGTTAAAAGGGAAAAAAAAGAAACTTCGAATTGGGAAAAAAGTCTGGTGTGAATAATAATATGCGATCTTTAAAAATAGATATCTAGTAAGACTACACCGTCGTGCGGAACGGGTTTCTCCCTCACTAGTATCCTTTAATTATGTCTTTAATAAATCATGCACCTACACCCAATAATTATTAAACTAAACAATATAAACAAAATATACATGCAACATAGCCAAGCATGACCAATCTATCTAAATTAATGGACTATCTGTCCCAACACCTTAGTTTTCCCAAGGTGACTACAAACCAATATGGCTGACTTGGGCCTGCCAGATATATAAAATGTTCTAACTTACTGCTAGAGGAAAATTAAAAGGTATGTCCAAAACTTACCATTTCTACGGTCAAATTGTTCCAAAAGGTTTTGTGGGCTAAACAAAACCATACTCAACTTTGTTCATTCATTTCTATGTGTAAACCTAATTTTGGCCTCACCCTTAACTCAACCCTGTGCACTGGAATTTTCGACTTATATCAGCTAGAGGCTAACAGTCGAAGTATAGGGAGCAACCCAACACCAGTCCCATTGGGTTTTATAATCTCTGAGTCAATTCATCTTATCACAATTTATCTAAAGGTGATAAGACTAATAAATCTCTAGTAAAATTCTGGGCTAAATACTGTTTTCTTTTCCTTGAAAATGAAACTTTGTAATTGATTTAACCCTTGAAATCATATTTTAAAACAAGGAAAATGCACAACCCTTTACTTTATTCAAAAATCTTTATGCCAAGATATATGCTCTTATAAAACAACATTGATGAAGTTCAAAATCACTTAGAGATTGAAGCACCTCAAATTCTTAGGCTATAAAACCAAAACTTAATAAAACAATCTTATTGATGAAACTCGATGTCAACTTCGCCACTAGGGTCATCATCCCTATTCAATACCAAAATATGTTAATGAACTTGATTTAACCAAACATAAAGTCATATACCTGATAATAACTAGGTTGATAAACTTGTATAATGGCGATAGAGATATGAGCAGTGTCACTATAGCAAGAGTTGGACTAGAAGACTAGCGACTTAACTATCTTATGGAGTCGGCGACATTATTTAGAACATGTGACATCCTACCCTTTCATATGAAACGTGGCACATAAACACGCAGCGTAAAGAAATGCGACGTCATTGACGTCGCTATAAAACATGCAGCAATATTAATATCGATAACAGGGATGCCGACATCGACGTTATACTTCCTTTAACCATAGCTGATTCACTTCATACCAACCATTGTTGACATCATGTGTATCCCTATTAGTTGACATCAAGAGCATAGCCGTGGCATAGATGAACAGTTGCATTAATGTTGTCGGCATGACATTATTATAATTAACGTTAGAACTGCTATTTTGCTATTAAAAGTAAACTCTTTTGACCAACTCCTTATATTTATCAAAACCTTATTAGATAACAATTCTCTTTATCAAATTCTTTTTTGAAAACTACTATAGAGAAGATTTATCATTCTTAAAACATTTGGAAACCTACTATTTTTATATTAATATTTACTATAATCATTAAGCTTTTATAGCCTAATAAATTCATAATAAATCACAAAACATGGGAAAATTCCAAAAATCACAATAAATAAGATTTTATATATTCTTTAACATATAAGAATTTAGGGACCAAAAACAATATTTAATTATTAAATAATTAAACTTGAAATAAACCCTTTTCTTTAATTAAGAAAATCATAAAATATTCATAATTAATAAAAATTATGAAATTAAAAATGCGCTTCCAAAATAATATTTCTAACATCATATTCAAATTTCAAGTCATTTGGGTATCGTATGATTGGTTTTCTAACTCAAACTTATTGATTAATTTCATAAATAAATTCCATAATTCATCAACAAGCATATAATCATCCAAACACTCAAACATGCCATAACATCTGTTACATAATTTCGGGTTTATATTAAAACCAAAAGTAGACAAGCATATTATGAGATGGGTACCGTTATTCACTTTGATTGATTAAAAGAACTTAAGATTTGAATGTTGATTTAATTCCCCTAAGCTTTAAATTTAGTTTCCATAGATTTCTTTTCTTGATTTCTCCTAGCAATGGCCAACCTAAGCTTTTTTAATTTGAATGTAGTGCAAATGAAATAAAGGTAATGAGAGAATAAGAGTTTATGTTTAGGAAATGAAGCTTATTCATATTTTTCCCTTTCATACTTCGCCCTTCCATTTAATGTTCTAATCGACATTATTAGTTCATTAATTAAGGTTCGACCCATATTCCTCATCAAATCTCAATCTCCTTATCATTTCCATTGTTTTATTTTATTTATCTAATTAATACCCTAAATAATATTAATCAAAATTAGGGTTGGTACACATATCTAGTATGGAAAGTTGTAAGGGGAATATTATCTTCTTCCACTCGAAGCTGATGAAAATCGGTAGCTAGATCAAGTTGAGAAAATATTCTAGCACCAATAAGTAGGTTAAACATGTTGTCGACTCTAGATAGGGGAAACTTATTCTTGATAATGATTTCATTACGCTTTCTTCAGTTAATGCATAGAGGGAGGGAACCATCTTCCTTTCTCACAATTATAGCTACGGCCATCCATGGAGAACTACTAGACTGAATAAAGCGTTTTTCTTCAAATTTTGACAATTGCTTCCTCAACTGCTCATTTTCTTTTACCGACATCTTCGTGGGAAGACGACTGACCGATTAAGTTTCGAGAATCAAATAACTCAATGGCTCTCTTAAGAGGAAACCTATAAATAAGTTCAAAGACATCAAGATATTCACGGACTATCATGATACTGGCTATCTCTAATTATTCTTAAGACTCGATAAGGAATATAGGCCCTCTTTGACTTTGGTCTGCACCTCCAAGATTAGAAAGTGTTTTAGCTTTGTAATTGGGAAGCTTAAGTGATACGAGTCCTTCGGGGCAAAAGAGATGAGCCTCATATTTGTCTAGCCAGTCCATTCCCATTATCATCTCGAATCTCAGATATTGAATCACATGAAAATCACAAGGAAAAGACAAACTATTAAAATCCAATTCAACATTCTTACACATCATAATAATGATTGTGGGCCATCCAATTGGATTTGTAATCCTCAAAGATGTGACTAAGCACACAACATCCAAGGACACGATGTTAACAATTTCTTTAGATATGAATGAGTGTGAAGCACCTGTATTAGAAAGAAAATTTCTTAAGATACGAGTACCTTTCCGTATGGTAGAAGCTTTTCGTTTAGGCTGAGAAGGACCACTAGTGGACACAACGGCATGAAGCTTACCACTCATCTGCTTCTTCTTCAACTCTGAACAAGAAGAAAGATGATCTCCCTATCTCTTGCAATATCTGCAACCCTAATCTGAACTGGCTAGACGAGATTTGGGATAATCTCTAGCATGGTGGCCTTTCTCCCCACAACTATAACATCCAACCTAACTATTATTCGATCTCCTAGAATCTGAAGTCTTTTCTTCTTCTAGTTCAAAAAATTTGGGCTTTGGCTTTGGCTTCTGAAATAACATCTTCTGTTTCTGAATAAAATCTCTCTTCCTCTAAGAAGCCCAATCATTATTATCCCTCTCAGCTTCCTCAAGTCTAAGATTCGTGTCAACTAGCTTCTCAAATGTAACTTCCAACTAGGGCAACAACGCCTTCCTCAATGACTTGCACAACTTATACACAAATTTTCGATTCTTCTTTAACGGGCTGGTAATGAGAGATACCCCACATTTGGACAACGATTCAAATGTTTCCACATACTCTGAACTAACATTCTACCTTGCTTGAGGTCAATAAACTTCCTACACATTGTTGCTTACTCGGGCTCAGAAAGAAATTTATGCTCGTAGTGAGTCTTGTACTGTTCCCATGCAAGATCAGACTCCGCTACCTTGACTATAAAAAGCTCATATCAACCAAGCGCTTGTTCGTGAAGCTGACTGGACCTCTCTATTGATCAATAATACCATGCGACTAATCATGCGACTGTACATCTTAAATCAGGCTTACACTCCAATCAGTCCTTTTAAACCCTTAAATGTCCTTCCATCCAAACTAGCATAATCGCTACACATACAAGCAAAGTCTATTCATGGAGTAGGCAGATTCAAAGATGGGGAAATAGAGGCCCAAATACTCCACGCTAGCTCCATAAGCTGCTCGATGGTCATAAATACTCCCTCGTTACCCGGACCATTGGATGGTCTAGGGTCTCCTTGAGGTCTACTAATCTCTGACTTCTGCATTAAAGTGAGATTCAAACTTTAGAAATCAAAATAGAATAATTCGTGTGCATGCACACATGCACAGATATACACATAGATGTACATATACATGTACAATCTGCAAGTACGTCCCAGATGACTTACCCCTGTCATCATCTTATATTCCTATTCGTATAAATAACTATTCTAAATCTACCACTCACCCATAAGAGGTTGGAACCCTAGGTCATTCTAAGCCAAGATTTGTGTCTCCTGTATCCTATATTGTTCTGAACCTGCTCTAATACTAGAAATGTAACGCCCCACTTCTATACATATACCACTAAAGAATATTGCTAATGAATACTATCTTGTAATACGGAGAATGAAGCTTGTTCGAAGTGACCACATGTGAATTTCCATTGGGCTAACACTTATACATATTTATTACCTCAAAATACAATATCCATATACGTCCTTGGTATTGGAGCAAAGCAATAAACACATGGGCTAAACTAGGATAGAATAATATAAAATACATTTAAGAGAATATGGAATCATACATCACAGAATGAAGCAGTTAATATAATGCATAACTAATACCAAAGCACAAGTCTACAAAATAGAGTATCCAACCCACTCCAAAAATATACAAAGAGATATACACCTAAGTGCCTAAAATATATACATCAGCATATATAACAAATACAAATAGCAACTAGGAAACAACCAAAAACAAACACACTAGTCTGATAAATATATATCATCTCCTAAAAAGCACTAACCCAACATCCGAAGTCAATGCCAAGTCTCGATCTTTCCCGAGTATTATAGAAATAATAAAGAGTTAGACTATATCGAAATAAAAGGTTAAGAACAAGATACAATCCACAAAACATGATACAGTCATTCCTATATCTGGGCAGTGACTAGCATAAGATATAAGTAAACATGAAGCAACATCAATCACCATGGTATATCATAAAGGCAATCATGTATCATAAATGAGTTATGGAGAAATATAGGAAACTAAAATTTTCTAGTCGACGGGTCAAACACACAGTAACTCGTTACAATAGTGAGCTCTCGACTATGCATATGTATGTATAAGTAAATAAGAAATGCAATGTATGGATGAATACAAATTAAATCCTCTGACAAATGTGCTGTTAATCCATATTTAGTAGGCAAATACTCAGTAAGTCCTTTGTAATGGACGAACACATGATAAGTCTGGGTCAAGCGGAAAACACATAGTAAGTCCAGTGTGCTAATAAGCACTTTTCAAGGTAAGTCAAATAAACAAGCAGTGGGTTTTCAATTGCCTCTATTAGGGAATTTATGATGCTAGTGTTAGAACTAGACAAGTTAAAAGCGGGAGAAATAGGTAGATTTTTAAATAAAAAATATATTCTATTTTGGATATATTATGCCGACGAAGTATGAAAGGTTATTAGATCCAATCTGATAAAGTTTTAAATAAAATCATGTTTTATTTAATTTAGTTAAAAATGAAGTTTAAATTTTTATTTAAATCTGTATGTACTATGATGAACGTGTCAACTACATTCATATGTTTAAAGTGTAAGTGCAGCAGGTAAGCAGTGTATATATATGTATCTAAACATGTAAAATTCTAGAGAAGGAAACATTCTCTTTCCTTCTCTTAAAATGTATAGTTAATTAAGGGAAGGTGAGACTACAAAAGTAGAGAGAAACCTTTCACTTCTCTCCCTTTTTTAATTAGATTAATTGACATATTAAATAACATTTATACTTAAATTTACACATGCATTTGTTGTCACGGTTTTTGACTAATATATATACGTATATATGTATGTGTGTACGTATGTACGTACGTACAAAATCTGCATAAATTTACAAATATTTTGTTAACAAAGTATTTTACAAATAAATAAAAGTTAATTTATATTTATAACAAGAGAATCAATGAATTAAATAGGCATTTATGAAGAAGAAAAGATGGAGAACATTCCTCCTTCCTTTACTCATTCATTCAATGCTATTTCAAATCAGCAATTAAAATCTTAAACATATATGGATATAAAATTAATTTTGACTATTATTATATTTTGAATTCTATAGTTAATAAATATGAATCAAGCCTCTACTTAAGAAGGATTTTAAATTTAGACTTGTGATTTTACACAAAAGTATATTTTCTAAACTTTGAACTAAAACAACACATATATAAATACACACACATGTATGTATATTATTGATTGCAAACTATGTTTTAAAATTAAAATAACAAATTTTTATGTAGAGTTTGTGATTTAGCTTATGTGTTAGGATTTAAAGTTAAAAAAATTAAAGGGCTAACATTAAATTAGGAATGATTTAAAAGTTCATGGTATTTTACACAAAAGACCACTTATATGTTTTTTTAACAAATTTCTAACAAAAGTATACAATAATAAAATATAGTTTCTAAAACAAAAAAGGGACAATTTAAGGATAAATAAATTCATGGTAAAATTTCATATCTAAATTATACGAACATCATAAACAACTAATTAAATAAGATGAAATATGTCATAATTCTAATGTTAAGAAGATGAGCATTTAATAAAAAGGGGATAGCACAAAATGAATCTAAATCAAATTAATATTATGGACATATATTGTTAATACCATTTTGAACGGCGACTCAATTACTTAAAGGAAACAAGCGACCTAACGAGCTAAAATGCGAGCGAGCTAACAAGATAAGCGATTTAGCGACCTAAACATGTGACGGCCTAACGACCTAAGAGGCTTGGTGACCTAACGACCTAAGAGGCTTCGCGACCTAACGAGCTAAGAGGCTTAGCGACCTAACGAGCTAAGGGGCTTAGCAACCTAATAAGTTAAAGGGCTCAACGACCTAGCGAGTTAAAGGTCCAGCGACCTAGCGAGTTAATGGTCCAACGACCTAGCGAGTTAACAAGATGCATATCCCTAAGCCATTTGATCATAGGTCGCGTCAGCATTAGGTCGCTGCCATTCCCAAACCTAACCTATGTCGCTTCACTTGATGCCTCAACACATCTAAGTCTCCCTTCATTCTCCTATAGGTCACAACGACCTACCAGCCAAAGCAGATGATCAAGCGCAACTATTATAAGTCTTAAACCGTATCCCTTAGGTCGCTCACGACCTACGACCTAATCCTTATGTCGCCCAAGTTCTACGACCTAACTCCAGAATTTCACTATAAATACCCCGCCTACTCCACCTGAAAGAGGACTTTTGGACCATTTCAGGAACGCCTATACTTTGCTGTTTTCTCGACTCCTTCAACACTTCAAACACTGAAGACGCTTCAACGAACTTTGGGAAAGATCTAACTCATTTAACATGAATTCGAAGAGCCTTTCTACATCGAAGTTCTAGCTACTCGTCTTAATTGTGTTGTAATTGAAGATTCATTGAATAAGTTGTAATCAAATCAGCAATAAAAGAGATTAAGTGGACGTAGGCTTGACTTTAAGCCGAACCACTATAAAAACTGTTGTCTCTTTACTGTTTCTTTACTATTTTCTGCTTATTTTCAGTCCCCGTACCAACGGGTGGTGCTTTCACTATACTACAACTTACACCGGGGTGTTAGCGTACATTTTTAGCGTTAACATATATTATTAAAGAAGATATGGCTAAAGGGGATTTAGTTCAAGGTAATAGAAAAATTTATATTTAGATCTGATATGCAAAAGATCAAATTCATATGAATAAAATGAATATAAGAATAAATAAAATTAGAATTTTACCTTTAGATGTAGCCAAAAGAACACCTTGAATAATGATATCTCTCAGATTTTCAAGATCCACTCCCAATCCTTGAAAGAGATGGCTGAACCACTTGTGTATTATTTTATTTAGAAGTTTCTTTTCTTTTGAGTTGGAGTTGTTTTTGGTTTGGAAGGGAAGATGGTCATTTTAGAATTGCTTGGAAAAGAGGGAAAAAAAAGTGAGTGAATCGTCCTTAGGAAATGAATTAGTGGATTTGTTTTAATTGAAAGAATGAAACCTTTCTCATTCTTTAACTAGAACTTTCATAATTAATTCCCTCTCTCTCCACTCCTCTCTCTTCATATGGTATGGCTGAAATTAAAAGCCACCAAACGACATAAAATTTTCATAAATCTCTTCATGCAATTGTCTTTTATTTAAACCATTTTAAAATTACAACGATATCGTATCGATGCATTCAAAAATAGCTTTTATAAATGCATTCAAATAATTACAAACAACTCTCCAACATTAACTAAATTAAATAATAACTAATGTTTCTTAAATATTAATTAATTTACAACATTTTATAAATTAATTAAATCATGTGGTTTTTCAGAGGATTCATCATTACGGTTGTGCGAATCAATGGTGTGAATTTAGCCAGCGATTAATATCGAGTAATTCGAATATTAATATTTATATGTCACCTTAGTTCAAGGTATAATACTTTGGCTGAGTTTATCGCTTACACATCTTTTAGTAAAATCCAATTTAACTTATTAGAAGCAGTACCTAGTAGTAATGATCATTTACACCATTTCTTTTCGTCACAACAATACCACATTAGGATTATGGAATTGGTTTTAGTCAAAATTCCAATATTGTCCATATTCAATTTTGTAAGTGCAAGCACAAAATAGTTGGTTCAATAATAACCATTATTATTAAGCATGCTGTTCTGGCCAGAGACTTTGACTTTGAGTTGAATTAAGTTGGCCGTGATACTAACCCTGCATAACCGAGGAAACGATTCCTCTATTGAATAGTATTTCACTTCCAATGCTTCAACTAAGATTTAACTACAGTCGTTCAATAGACGTCATGCCAAGATTTAATTATAATCAAAGTGGAGTGTCCACGTTGAAGTTTAACTGTATTATCAAGTCGAGAGAACTTTGTAACATCGTCACTTCAAAGTTCTTTGTTTGACCATTGTTATAATAGACAAAATAAAGTTCTTGAGTGAGTAATTTGATAGTTATCCAATAACTATATGTACATAACCACTCGGTATCTCCAGAAGCCACAAGAAATATACTGTCCAACATTTGGAGAGCGTTATGTACTCTAGTCTCAACGAATGAATCGATATCCTTTCTCGAACATTTTGACTAGGAATATTTAAAATAATATGTTATTTTCAATGTGATAAAATTTATCATTACAACACTTTGTAACTATTATCACATAACATACCATTTATGGATTTTCCATTTATAAAGCTTTAGCTAATTACTTAATTATTTATATCATTATATAACAAGTTTATAATAGAAAGAAAAACATTTTTATTTTAAACAAGATTGGTTATCGAGTTAGATATATGTAACAATGTACATAATTGCCTCTAGGGCATACCCTTAGCTCTATCAGCTACTTCTCTATTTCAAGGCGAGACTGACAAACAAATATCTCCAGAAGATTTACAAACACAAAGTAATGCTCATACAATCTTATTAGCACTCAATCCTCATGTCACCTTGTCCCATCTTTTCACATCGACGCATGGGACTACACAGGATCATAGTGGCCACGATCTCGATTTTGACTTCTGTAGAAGACTGTTGGGTCGTATGACATCGGAGGATAGTACGAACACACAGTAGCTACTCAAACTAACAAATGTCAAACACACAGTGTGGATAGGTAAGTGATGCCATGACTTAAGGCATGACCTTCGTAGTTGAGCTGCTAGTGTGGATAGCTAAGCCTCAAGGTCAAACAGATCGCATCTTAACTCAAAATGAACAACAAACGCACTTTAAGCCGACCCCTAGGCGGATCAACCTATAAGTGTCATAGCCATAAATAGTAACCCAACAAACATCACCCGTGTTTCCTATACCACTCAGCCATACTCAAGCATTCACTAGATGCTAGTAAATTCCACTCGGCTTTAAATGTATTCCACATAACAAGTCAAGAGAATAAATGGAGAAATATTACAAAAGATCTCATACAAATTTATATCACTAATCCCCTCATTCCCTATTCTCATCACTAGAAAAGAAAGGTATTCTTTAAAATAAATTTAATAATTCTTCCACTTAGCTTTAAATGAGTTTATAAAGTCCTTACTTTGGGCATAAAGCTTTTGAATATTTTTAAATTTTCTCAAGCCTTTGAAAACAATTCTTAAGATAAAATTTAATTTAATAAAATAAATTTGTGAAATAAAATCTTAAAAATCACTTTTAACAAACCATTTTTAGATTATAATAAATTTTATAATAATATACAGGAATTTATAATTAAATAGGAATAATTTTTATGGTTAATTTAATTGCTATATATATAATAATAAAATATGATTCCATAAAATAGTCACTTAATAGATTTAAGAATATTTTTAATATAAATTAATTGAGCATAGGGATTTTCAAAATAATATTATAGAGTATTTAAAACAAGTATAAATTTTAAACAAATAAATAAAAATGAACACACAGGGATATATTTCTTGGAGTTGAATGACTCTAGCTATAGGCCACTAGTTGACTGGCCTGTGTGATTGATGGTCACAAAATCGTGGGCTGTTTTAAGCTCCAGTTCAACTATTCTTGGATTTCGACAACATTCTAGTGACCTGAGTCGCTCTTCAATGATCTCAGACCATTCCAGACCTTGGTATGGACCCTGACATATACATATAACATTCAATTTGCAAACGAGCAAAGTTTTGTTTGTAGTTTGATAGTTTCAACACATAGAACAACCAACTTCAACCAAAGCAATAACAATTTAACCAAAATAGATCATTGATCATAGAAAATCAGTGCATACAATAGTTAATTTAATTCACCTTAGCACCCAAACACTCGCTATACTTCCTTTTGCCTTGAAAATGCTGTTATCTTCCGATTTTTAGCCTTTACTTTCGAAACATCAAAAGAGGAAAATTAAACTCACAACAAGAATAAAAAATGAAGCAAGAAAAATATGGAGTATGGCTTGAGAAACCTACCCTTATTTTCTTGTAATTTTTTTGATTTTTATCTATTTCAGTTTGGTATTTTTTTCCATCTAGGGTTTGTTGAGAAGGAAGGAGGAAGGAAGCTAAGTTTTCTTTCTTTCATTATTGTAATTTTCAACCATCCCTTATTGTACTAAAAATATTTCAACCATCCCTTATTGTAATTTTCATCATCCATTATTATTTTTCCTCCTTTCAAATAGAATTTTAATATTACGAAAAATAACATATTAAGTAAAATTTTATTTTCTACTTTACTTTGTAAATTTAATTAAATATCACAAAAGAAACTTTTCAGTTTTCTTATAAGCCTTAATATATCCTCTTTTAAATTTTAGAATAATGCTTATTTATTAATAAATTTTTATCATTCATTAGAAATTCCCAAATTTATTATTTAAAAATACTATCTTTTATTAACATTAATATTAGATTATTTATTGGTTTTTCTCAAACTAGGGTTGTTACATAGGTATTTGTGTTTTTGTCTTCTACCATGAAAGAATGAATGCCAAAAAGGAAGATCCTCCTTAAGAACCACTGGCACAAGTGGCGGGTGGTAATGTGCTATGGATTGAAGTTCTAAAGGCCTTGTGTTCAATCCCTCGAAACATTAAAGTGGGTGTTGTACTTGTATAGAGTAGCACTTTTATTCCAAAAGAAGATCCTCTTTCCAGCTACAATGCCTTTTGATTTAAATCATTCTTGAATCATGTGAATTTTTTGATCATGGATTTGTTTTTGTCATACTACATTGAATTTCGTGCACATAGCCGTTGGCGCTTCAAAATCGTGGTGCGGATTGCTAATCGCTTAGCCAGTTTTTTCCAATTTAGGCGAAATCATCTAACAAAAAATGGAAAAAAAATTGAATTTGTCATAGAGACGTTGGATGATTGATTCCTGAATTTATTTTCTATAGTGGGTCCAACTTTCATGTACATGTCATATCTCCTAATATGACTTCATATGTTTTTGTTATGTGGTTTGTGTGCTATTCAAATCACTCGTACCACACTCCTTTTTTTGTTCAATTTTGTCATGCATAAATGACGATCTGAATTTTGCTCTAACATTTGACCTTGGATATAATGACCCGTAATTTAATCACTTTGAACTTGAATATTTAATGTATTTTTAAATATTAAATAATGAGCTTTATAACACAAATAAACCTGTTTTCTGTAATAAATAACAGAGAAAAACTTGTTTTTAAAGTTTGTTTACATAAATAAGTAGCACAAAGAAAAAATCGAAAATGTGACTGAAAATCATTTATTAGATTTTCGATGTTTAATCAATCAAAATTGTTGGAACAAGTTGTGTACACTGGTGTGCACATGTACACATAGATAATAATAACAAATACCTTTACTAATGGAATATTTTAATTAAGAATTTTTTTTAAAAGAACTTAAGTTAATAAAGTTAAGTTGGACTTTTCTTTATAATTTAAAAAAGAATTAAGAACGAAATCTAAGACAAAGCACACAAAATAAAAAGAACTGATGACATGATGTTGGAAGTGGTGTGTTGTCTAAATTCTAATGGAGTACAGTAGAAAAGGTTATGTTAGTAATTCACACTTTTCCATTTCTAGAAAAGATTACTACCTTTCCACTTTTTCACTTTATTTCATTTTCCTTTCCATTCTTTCATTTTGCTCTCATGTCTTTTCCTTCTTCCTTCATGCTTTCTTAACTAAAACAATATGGAAAACTTACTCATTTTTCCTCTAAATTATAAAATAAACCAAGAAAAATATTATAAACATCATAACCATTCCAATCTCGCAAGCTTTGAAGTCCAGTCTCACCTTCTAGCTTGTTGTTTGAAAAAATATGGGGGCTTCTCAAAATTTTGTGTTGAAGTTGAGCACACAAGGTAATGTCTTGGGGTGTTGCTAGATGAAGGAAAGCTTATGTTGGTTTGGTCGTAGCTTGCTTTAAGGTGAGCTAAACTCAGTTTAAAATAGTTTAAAAATCAGCAAATTTTGTAAAACATAAAAATGTTCATTTTATTGTTTATACTAGTGTATTTGGATTTGATTTTCGCTTGAAAGCAGATGACAAAGTAACCATGGTTTTATAGCGGACAAAAACAGGAAGTCGATGTGTCTTCGTAGTGAATAGGTCACTACGGAGCATCTCGAAAGGCATAAACACATAAGTAATTCATAATGGACTTTTATAAAGAGGTTCTCAGAGGTTTCTCGCCGATATTAATTCACTTTCATATTTATGACTCCCTTAAGAGGTGGAAATAATGAGAGAGTATGAAAGAAGAGCGAGCTACATAGGAACGAGGTCAATGGCGATCAGCCACTCATGGAGGACTTGATTCAGGGAAAGATAGAGTCTACATCGTATATCATCAGGAGTGAGGGTGGTAAACCAATCAAGGGGAGTGTGAATACGTTCGTGAAGTTCAAGAACCCTAACTGATAACTTACAAACCCAAACTGATTTAAGCATCCTTGACATTTCTCAGACAAGTTATTTTAGAAGGCAAAGACCAAGAGGAGGAGGAAGAAGAGACCATTTTGAAATCATAAGGTTAATTGTGGAGAACTGCTGAATAAAGAGATCTATAAAAGAACAAGATCCTTGCTTCGATTTGAAAGAGAATCTAAACCAGGGAAAAGAATCGATTTAACAAATAAAGATTTTTTTCGTTCCTTTCTTTCTCTTTTCTTTTGCAATAACGAAGGGACGTAAAAGAACAAGAAGAAGAGAAGAGAAAATATATATACGGAACTTATACAAATTATTTGCCACACGATTGAAATGATGAAAAATTTCTGAAGCTTTAATTGATTGATTAAACAACAAGAATAATGAGCACGAAGATCAAGAAAAATTTACCCTGTAAAAGAAAAGATTGATGTTACAACTTTACAGATGGTTAGCCAATGGGAAAGTGACATGTATGCAAGAGCATTAAGTGCGAAATGGCTATTAATACTTTTCCCTTTTCATGAAAAGAAAGAAAGGAATAGGCAGAAGTTGTGACGCCCCACCTCTATACCCACGCTAGCCAAGAACACTACGGAGTAGTGCTTTCAACTAGCACGAAGAATAAGGCTGTTGAGGAGCGACCATCTATGTAATTGCTTATCACACGGTGGCTATAATAATCTTCGGAAACAAACATAGAAATAAGCATAACGCAAATCAGTCACAGACATCCATATCACAAAGGCGGAAGAAGATATGAATATATAACTAACACATGAAAGTGTACATCAGAGTAGTGGTCAAAAGATCCACAATAATACAAAAGAATAGCAACACGTGCTATACAAAAGAATACAACTATGAGTCTATATCTCAAGTGTATACAACAAAAACTGCTAATCTAAACAGTTAGCCAAAAGTCAGAGTGATGAATCCCTGGGAAGAAGTCAAGCAGAAGCACCTGTAACATCTCGGTCTGACCCGAGTATTATTTAAGAAAAATAATAAACGGGTCAGTCTAGCTATAAATATCAGATGACAAGATATAACATAAAAGATATGGCATAAACATAAAATATCCATAATGACATACCACTATAAGTATGTAAATAATGATCAACAGAAGATCAATCAATAAGAGATAATCAATATCACAAGAATCTTCTCAAAGATTCAGAAAGGGGATCATACCCCAAATTTGTACTCATAACAAGTTAATGACATAAATTCTAGAAATCAATGCAAGAAGTCCAGAAATTATAGAAAAGAGAAAGAGGCCTATCACATGACGGTCCGAAGACCAAGGGGAGCTACCCCACATGAGTGAATGGAATCACACAGATTAAGGTCCAGACTAACCAAAAAGCAAAAAGGTATGTGTGAGTGGAATCACACAAGTGATGTCTAGTCTAACCTCGCAACAAGAGACATCGCACAGTTGCTAGTCTAAAGCATCAGAATGATCGTCATGATCAACGAGAAGTGTCAATTACACTAAGCTAGTAAATATAGAAGTTTAGCTTCATGTCCCATAACCACTTGCTTAACTTAAATATTTACGAACAAACTGTAAATCTTCACTAATAAAATTGTCACAAGAGGTTCAATCGAACAAGTCCAAGAATTAACCGACGAAGTGAACGCAAGCATTTCATACCACTTGTTTTACTAAGTCGTTTAATTAGATTTCTCATCCGAGTGAGGTAAAGGTTTGTATATACTAATAGATTGGAAAACGGTTTAAGAAAAGAGCTTTGTTATTAAAAATAGAGTTGAAATTGTTTGTTAAAAGAGTTTTGATATTTACTACTAGTATTGAAACCTTTATATTATAAAATGACAAAACACAGAAGCAATTGTAGAAACAATCAATCACAAAGATCGCATATGGAGATGTGAATAAAATCCAAGGAAATCTAACGACCTAAGGGTCTAAGGGGTCAAGCGAACTATCGGGATAAGGTCCAACGACCTACGAGTTAAAGGTCCAACGACCTATAGGGTTATAAGGTCATACGACCTAACAAGCTATGGCCAAACGACCTAGTGTTGACTCGCGAGCGACCCAACTGAAGCGACCTAACCTATAGGGTTATAAGGTCATACGACCTAACGACTCAACGGTCTAACGACCTAACGACTCAACGGTCTAACGACCTAAAAGTATACAGGTCATGCGACCTATCGGTTTAAGAGGCGAGCGACCTAAATGTTACGACCTAAGAGTCGAACGACTTAAGGGTTAGGCCAGGAGCGACCTAATATGGCCGACCTAACAAAGGTTGCGACCTAACATGGCCGACCTAACAGAGGTTGCGACCTAACATTATAAAGGCCAAACGACCTAAGGCTTAATTTGCGAACGTCCCACTGCCTAAGGCTTAACTCGCGAGCGACCTACGGCTTAACTCGTGAGCGACCTACGACTTAAGGATTAACTCGTGAGCGACCTACGACTTAAGGATTAACTCATGAGCGACCTACGACTTAAGGATTAACTCGTGAGCGACCTACGACTTAGCGACCTTGCGAAATGGAGGGTGAACGACTTAACAAGGTTCACGACCTAAAGGGGGGTCAACCCAACGAGTTATAGGTCCAACGACCTATCGGTTTAAGGGTCATGCGACCTAAAAACCACGCAACCTATGACTTAACAGAAGCCTAGGTCGGAGACGACCTACGAGATAAACCAGGCCGACTTAGTGGACGAGCGACCTAAGTTAAATGGTCCAACGACCTAACTCGAACGACTTATCAGGAGCTTAGGTCGGAGACGACCTACGAGATAAACCAGGGCGAGCGACTTAACGTTTGCCTAGAGATTATAGGTCGAAAACGACCTACGACTTAAGTCCAGGCGACTTTTCCACGCGCGCGTCACGAACCCGAGCGACCTAAGGGTCCAGAACGACCTAAGGCTGGAAGTTCACCAAAAACGCTAAAAAGTTGAGTTTTTCGCCAATCCAATCCAAACCAAATGCAAATATACATGCAAACATGATAGGGGTTCATTCCCAACAGTCCAATATGGTTATAGGCTAGAATTGTGAGATAAAAATCTCACCTTTGCACAAATTCAATGAAGAAGGAGCTTGAAACAATGGAGAAGCAACTGCAAGCTAGAATCCAATGTCTTCACTTTGATTTTGGAGTTGAATGATGGATTTAAAGTTGAAACCTAAGCTTGGAGTTTTAATTTCCTCTTCCACTCACCATTAATGCAAAAGCTTGGTTGTTAGGAAATTTATGAAGAGTGAGAAGAAGGAAGGGGGTTTGGGCTTGAGTTATAATGGCAATCTAACCCAAAGTCCAAAGCGGGAAAAGTTAGTGAAATTCCACTAACTCCAAACCTACCAATGTTTATACTTAAAAAAATTGTAAACGGCATTTCGAACTCAATGGAAGTGGTCTCGAGTCCTAATTTGACCGTTTGCAAAAAGTAGCTTTTCGGACCAATATCCGATTAACGACAAAATATTTAAATAAAATATTTAAATATAAAATCGATAAATATGCGGGTTGTTACAGACTCCCCTCCTAAAAGAAATTGCGTCCTCGCAATATATAAGATGGAAATAACAAGTAACAACCATAAAAGCATATTAACACATAAGAAATTTGAAATAGGAAGTTCACCTCAAAGAGCAGGAGTAAGCAAGTCCAGATGCATTCGCTCGATGAATTCTCTGGATTCCCAAGAGCAATCCTTAGGATTTGAGGACCATTGAACCTTCACAAGCGGAACATCTTTATTTCGAAGTCGTTTAACCTCCGAAGCTATAATTCGAATAGGATGCTGCTCATAAGTTAAATTCGGCGAAACTTCAATTTCTTCCACAACAGCAGGCTCAAGAATAGAATCGGAATCCCGAAGGCATTTCCGTAATTGAGAAACGTGAAATATGTTATGCATAGCAGAAAACTGAGCCGGCAATGCAAGGTGATAAGCCATGGAACCAATACGTTCAGTGATAGGAAATGGCCCAATATATCGAGGCGCTAACTTCCCCGATCGACTGAAACATACAACACCCTTCATAGGTGAAACACGAATAAAAACAGGATCCCCAACAGAAAATTCTAATTTCCTTCTTCGATTATCGGCATAGGATTTTTGTCTACTCTGGGCTTCTTTCATCCTATGTCGAATAAGTTCTATCTTTTCCGTGGAATCACGAATAAAGTCTGGACCTAAAACCAGCTTCTCACCGGCCTCAAGCCAACAAGAAGGAGATCGGCATGGCCTTCCGTAGAGTGCCTCGAAAGGTGCCATACCAATACTAGATTGGAAGCTATTATTATAGGAAAATTCAACAAGTGAAATATGATCTTCCCAACTTCCACCAAAATCAAGCATACAAGCACGAAGAAGATCTTCAATAGTTTGATTCACACGCTCGGTTTGTACATCGGACTGGGGGTGATACGCGGTGCAAAAATTAAGCTTCGTTCCTAAAGCTTTTTGAAGACTCTTCAAAAATCCACTAGTAAACAATGGATCACGATCGCTAACAATAGAATTAGGAACTCCATGCAATTTTACAATTTCCTTGACAAATAGTTTGGCCAAAAGAGGAACGGTTCGGTTAGACCGAACCGGAATAAAATGGGCAGATTTAGTAAGTCTATCAACAATCACCCATAAGCTATCATGAACCGAACGAGAACGGGGAAGGCCATCTATAAAGTCCATGGAAATTTGATCCCACTTCCAAATTGGAATTTCTAAAGGTTGCAATAACCCACCAGGCCTTTGATGTTCGGCCTTGACAAGTTGGCAAGTCATGCAACACTTAACAAAGTTAGCAATATCAGATTTCATTCCCTCCCAATAATAAAGTCGCTTCATATCAGCGTACATTTTACTACTACCGGGATGAATGGTGAATTTAGAACGATGGGAATCTTCTAAAATATCTTTACGAAGATCTCCAATATTTGGTACGATAAGTCTACCAAATTTTCGAATGCCGCCACGAGAATCAATATCAAAGTCTTTCAAACCTTCAATATCAATTTTATCCTCAACATTTTTGCCAAGAAGAGCCAATTCAGAATCTAGCCCTTGAGCTTCAAGAATGCGGTCTAAAAGAGAAGGATGAGCCTCAAGGCTACATAAAACAAGCGATGAGCATAAATCGGATACGCGCTCTCGAATCACACAAGTGGATAAAATCTCGAGATCGTTCCATTCGGATATCATCATAGAAACAACTGCTTGTTGTTTACGGCTAAGAGCATCGGCGACACGATTACCCTTACCGGGGGTATAAAGAATATCAAGATCATAAGGTGCAAGAAACTCGAGCCAACGCTGTTGACGTAAATTAAGTTCTTTTTGAGAAAATAAATATTTCAGAGACTTATGATCCGTATAAAGAATAAATTTCTCTCCCAATAGATAATGACGCCAAATCCGAAGGGCGAAAACAATAGCCGCGAGTTCTAAATCATGTGTGGCATATCTAGTCTCGGTCGGCTTTAATTGCCTAGAAGCATAAGCAATAACATGTTCTTTTTGCATAAGAACGGCACCCAAACCAACGTGACTAGCATCAGTATAAATAACAAAATCTTGATTCCCCACGGGAATAACAAGAATAGGAGCATCGGAAAGGAGTTCTTTCAATTTTTGAAAAGCGGCTTCACATTTGTCCGACCAAATGTATTTAACTCCCTTCTTAGTCAAGCTAGTAAGAGGCACGACAATCTTAGAAAAGTCCTTAATAAAACGACGGTAATACCCCGCCAAACCGAGAAAACTACGAATCTCTGTCACACTCTCCGGTCTCTTCCAATCTTGAATCGCTTCAATCTTCGAAGGATCCACGGAAATCCCGGATTCAGAAATAATATGACCGAGAAACTTCACACGAGATTGCCAAAAGTGGCATTTAGAAAATTTCGCCTTTAATTGATTACTCCTAAGAGTTTCCAATACAATCCGAAGATGTTTCTCATGTTCCTCCTCGGTTTTTGAATACACATGAATATCATCAATAAATATGAGAACAAACCGATCGAGGAAATCTTTGAAAACTCGATTCATGAGGTCAACGAAATAAGATGGAGCATTCGTTAACCCAAATGGCATAACAAGCCATTCATAAGATCCATATCGAGTATGGAATGATGTCAAAGGAATGCTATCCTCAGCGATACGAAGCTGATGGAAACCGGTTGCCAAGTCCAATTGTGAAAAGACCTTAGCACCACTAAGCTGATCGAATAGATCATCAATCCGAGGTAAAAGATATTTATTTTTAATAGTCAGATCGTTAAGCTTGCGATAGTCAACGCAAAGCCTAAGCGTACCGTCGGATTTCTTCACGAAAATAGCCGAAGCTCCCCAAGGTGAGGAACTAGAGCGAATAAATTGCTTCGTCTCCAATTCAGATAATTGTTTACGCATCTCCTCATTTTCCTTATTGGACATGCGATAAGGAGGACAAGTAATAGGTTGAGCTCCAGAAACAAGATTAATTCTGAACTCAATTGCTCGTTTAGGTGGCAAACCTAAAACGGGCTCAAATATGTCGGAAAATTCACGAACAACGTGAATACGAGAAATAATATCATCTTCATCATCATCGTCGTCATCACGAGGATTTAAAGAATATAAAGATGCCACCAAACGGGATTCTGAATCTTTAAGATTAACAGAAATATGTTTAACAGATAGTGGATGTCGTAGATGAATAGTCCGCTCAGGACATGGGATATGGGCTTGATAACGGTTAAGCCAATCCATTCCCAAAATTATTCCAAAGCCTAAGTAACGCATGACATGCAAATCGGCTAGGAAAGAAAAATCACATAAAATAATCTCCACATCTTTACAAAGCAAACTAAGAGTTGCGGATCCACCAACAGGATTCGCAATTTTTAAAGAAGTCATCAATGCAGTAACACTTAAGGAAAAAGTGTCTACCAGTTCCTTTGATATAAAAGAATGGGATGCACCCGTATCAAAGAGAACTCTAATAGGTTGATCATGAAATAAAATAATACCATCAAGAATGGAATGAGAAATACCTTGGCCACGAGATGTGTTGCCAGAGGCTTGAGCCACATTCAACTTTCCTTCCTTCTTGCCTTTACGCTTAAGGCATTGATGTATGTAATGATCCGGGCTCTTACAATAGCGACAAGATTTGGGCTTAGAGCACTTATTCGCATAATGATCCCCAGACCCACAGTTGAAGCAACTCGCACCACTAGGAGAAGGAGACTTTGCCGCAGGGGTTGCCTGCTTACCCTTTTTGTTGGGATAAGGACCCTTGAATTTGCTTGGCCTCTTCTTGTTGTTGAAGTTTGGTTTAGCGCCTTCCACTTCAGCATCACTCTCTCTATCAGCCTCTTCAAGACGAAGAGCGATATCGACGAGTTGATCAAATGCGACTTCTAGTTTCAGGAGTAGTGGCTTCTTAAGATTCTTATTTAAGCCATAAACGAACCTCTGGTTCTTCTTCAATGGGGTGTTGATGTATTCAACCCCGTATTTGGAAAGCGACTCGAAGGCTGCGACGTAATCAGTCACAGAGGATTGACCTTGAACAAGGTCTATAAAACGTCGAGCCAAGGTTACTTTCCCAGCTTCTGGTACAAACTTTAACTCGAAGCGTCCCTGAAATTGCTCCCAGGTGAGATCCGCTTCATTAATTTCTGAAGTAAGGAGTTCGTACCAGTCCAATGCTCTCTCCTGGAGCATGCTGGAAGCCACCTGAACGCGGTGGAGATCGATAAGGTTCATGCGAGAAAAGATTCGATCGCATGATTTTAACCAAGCCTGGACCTCGATGATATTTTCCGAACCTTTGAAGGGCTTCCCACCCAAGTTAGTGTAATCGCTGCACAAGCGTGCAAATCCCGACTTTGGGTGAGTAGGTTCCGGGTTAGCTCCAGCTGCTTGAGCATTAGTTACCAAATCAAGAAGCTGTTGAGCAGTCATAAAAACTCCATCCGGGGGAGCAGCACCAGATGATCCAGTTCTGGGACGGCCTGGTCTAGACATTCTCTTCCTTTAAGAAAGAAAGAAGAGAAGGAAGAAGGTTATTCACCAATGAACATCAAGCAATCTTGATAGATAAAACAAGGAATCATAAAGGAAATAGGATGAATCGGTACGAAGACTCGAATTAATCCTATGGTATGACTCCTAAGATTGACCTAGGACGATGATCCTTTGTAAGTTATTCTACATTGTTCCGAAGTTTGGCTCTGATACCAAGCTGTGACGCCCCACCTCTATACCCACGCTAGCCAAGAACACTACGGAGTAGTGCTGTCAACTAGCACGGAGAATAAGGCTGTTGAGGAGCGACCATCCATGTAATTGCTTATCACACGGTGGCTATAATAATCTTCGGAAACAAACGTAGAAATAAGAATAACGCAAATCAGTCACAGACATCCATATCAAAAAGGCGGAAGAAGATATGAATATATAACTAACACATGAAAGTGTACATCAGAGTAGTGGTCAAAAGATCCACAATAATACAAAAGAATAGCAAAACGTGCTATACAAAAGAATACAACTATGAGCCTATATCTCAAGTGTATACAACAAAAACTGCTAATCTAAACAGTTAGCCAAAAGTCAGAGTGATGAATCCCTGGGAAGAAGTCAAGCAGAAGCACCTGTAACATCTCAGACTGACCCGTTTATTATTTTTCTTAAATAATACTCGGGTCAGACCGAGATGTTACAGGTGCTTCTGCTTGACTTCTTCCCAGGGATTCATCACTCTGACTTTTGACTAACTGTTTAGATTAGCAGTTGTTGTTGTATACACTTGAGATATAGACTCATAGTTGTATTCTTTTGTATAGCATGTGTGGCTATTCTTTTGTATTATTGTGGATCTTTTGACCACTACTCTGATGTACACTTTCATGTGTTAGTTATATATTCATATCTTCTTCCGCCTTTGTGATATAGATGTCTGTGACTGATTTGCATTATGCTTATTTCTACGTTTGTTTCCGAAGATTATTATAGCCACCGTGTGATAAGCAATTACATGGATGGTCGCTCCTCAACAGCCTTATTCTCCGTGCTAGTTGACAGCACTACCCCGTAGTGTTCTTGGCTAGCGTGGGTATAGAGGTGGGGCGTCACAGAAGTGATGGTATGCAGAGAGCGAATGTAAACAAAGACAAGTCCACGCCCATCTATGATCACTATAGACTTGGAGGGCAAGTATTACACGCATATTTCCCAAACCGTGTTGAAGGCGAGATGACGCAAGCATCAAACTGAAAGGACTGCTCTTGCAATAAAAGTAAGGCTACAAGAAAAGGAAGCAAAGAATAAGGGGAAGTTTGCTAAGTACTACGCCCAAAAATATTAAGATGACTACGAAGAATCAAAGACCGCGCTGATCTCCTAATTCCAACACTACATTATGATACTAAGCCTGAAAACCTGACGTGGTTACAAGGTGCAGAAAACGATATGTAACCCTAATACTTGAAAGGGAAACACAGCTCTCCAGCCTACACCACAATCTTTCGTCAACATATACAACCATAGGGTGCTTCGCCATCTCTATTTGACTTTAAAATGAAAAAACTGTGCTGCAATTTTAAGGGAGTTCTACCCAGAGCTAATGAACTATGCTAGACATATCATATCTTTTTGACAACTCTAAACCCAAGCAAGGTAAATTATGCTCGATAATCACTAATGCTTGCTCAAGAAAGGATCGCAATAGACCGCATAATCATTACGCTTAACCCTTCACTAATACACATTCCTAAGTCACTCCGAGCAAGCCATAAGTGAACATTCTGCATACCAAATGACCCAATAAACCCAACTATTATTGAGGACTTTTAAGCAGTACCACGAGGAATCAAAATCATTCTAAAGCTGCACATGGAGTTACCACTACAACAAAAGACCCTTTAATAGAGTCTAAAAACGTGCAACAGGCTTTTATAGCGTTTTTATAAATGCGGTAAATCAACAAGATGTAATAAGTCAATGACCTATTATTGCAACATAAGAAACGCTACAAAAACATGTCTTCTATAACGTTTTCAAAATTCCATGAAAAGTCTATTAATGGCGTTCTTAAAATGCTATAAAAAATCCCTATATTACAATGGCATGTTGGTATATAACGGTCATAAAACGTTATTATTAACTGTAATTGTGTTTCATAAAGGCTTTAAATCCTTTGACAACATTTTAAAAACACTATCAAATCACTCACCTTTGATTTAAACCTATTAAAAATCCAACAAAACTCCAAAATCTCAACAGTCACCAAATTCAATCAAACCAGTTCATATTGTTCAAACTTTGATATAATTCCAAGGAAGATACCACGCATCAATTGGAGTTCGTATGCAAAAGTTATCCACATTAGAAGCTTGAATTTTAAATTTTAATTAAAATAAAATAAGGGAAAATTGTAAATATTTTAACCTTCTCAAACCCTGTACAGCCATCAAACCCAATGCATGCAGCCACGGACCTTCATCCTCCAACCGTCGCGCCTACACGCATTGCCACCCAGATCCAACACCACCATCGAGTTCTCCAACTTCTGCCGCCCTACCTAACTTCGCACGCGACCTTAAGGCACCGCCTTTCAAACCACCGCTGTCGTCGCTTCATTCACCGATCCAGGTGTACTCGAGCTCCTTTGAAATGATCCAAACCATTAGATCGACTTTGTACATCGTCCTCCACCCAATGATCATCTCTGATCATCCCATAGATGAAGATCCATCGTTGATTCCAAACCCTAGGATGAACGGTTGAGAATGTTTCATCAATTTCCAATAACCAATACTCGACTGCAAAAACGAAATGCAGACGCAGATTCCATTTATCGAGAGTTTCGCAGCGATATATAATATGATGGGGTTTGAGTAGTTTGAATTTTTGTCTTTGATTTGAAATTGAAAATTTAGGTTTTGGGATATTCACCATTGAAAAGGAGCAGTTGGATTTGAAAGTACGCACAAAAAAATAGTACATAAAGATATAAAGACTGCTAGGGTTTCCGAACAACCTATTTATATAGATCAAAGAAAAGCTGATTTGGACTGCAGTTACAAGACCCGAAAACCCGTTTTGTTCCCGAAACGAAAATAGGTCATCCTATATATCGAAATTTAGGTTTTTAATATATTCAAACTCAATGGAACTAATTTCAAACCCTTCTATTATATATAAAAGTTGGCTCTAAAATCAAATTATATTTATTTTTACACGTTAATTAAACAAATTATTATTAAACTGATTTAATCGCTTTTAAGTTCTAAATTAAAAAATTTCAATCATCATCCTTGATTAAATAGGAATCAATAATCTTTTATAATTAATTTTTTCCATTTTAAATCCAAGATTTAAATATTAAATTAATTTCAACATTAAATTACAACCGTAATACAACCATAGTTCTTTATATTTTAATTCCTAACAAATTATTTTGACTTAAATGTTCTTTATATAAAATCACAATTCCCTTATGCAATTTATTTAACATAAGTTTCCATTTATTGCACTCATTACTCTATAGTTAACGTCTTTTCTCATATTAATTGAAATATTTCAATTACATAAAAAGTTATTGATTACAAAATTAAATTTTAGAATGGATTAACTAAATGAGTGAGAAATAAAACAATTTTTTACATATTAATAATTTTAATATCTATAAATTTGTTGTTTACAAACAAGGATTATAAATCTGTTGTTATCCTCGAACTACAGAGGTTATGGTCTCGGCCTTGGTTATAAATGGGAGATGCAGGTGAGTTTTGGCTAAGTGGAGGAATAGGAAGAGAAAGAATGCGTTTTTATGGGCTTTTATAAGATAAAAGAGACAAAAAGGACTTTTAAGCTTTTAAAATATTTTTGGAATCCATCAAAGGACTTTGAAAAAATTTAAGGAAGGAGATGGATTTTAGAAAAGAAATGAAATTAGAAGTGAGAGAGAGAGAGAATTTTGAGATTGGTTTTATTAAAAATGAATTAAGAAAATTACCTAAATGCCCTGAAGTAAATACCCTCCACTCGTTTGTTGCCACATCATCCACCTACCTTCTCCCCTTCTCTTCCACGTGCAAGTCCAATGTTAACGCTAAAATTTAAACGCTAACACCCCAGTGTGTAAAGTGTAGTTATGAAAGCACCACCCGATGATTCGGGAACAGAGTATGAGCAGAAAGCTGCAGAAAAACAGTAAATAACAGCAGTCTTTATAGTGGTTCGGCTTATGATCAAGCCTACGTCCACTCTGAATATCTTTATTGATGATTTTGTTAAAAGTTGATACAATTCTTCTCAAGTACAATACACTTTGAATTACTAAACACTTTTAACGAGTAGCTTAAACTTCAATGTAAGAGAAAGCCTTCAAATCCATGTCGGATGTACGAGATTCCTTCTTGAAGTTGTTGATAGCGTTCTACGTGTCTTAAAAGCTTTGAGTGTCGAGTTGGTTTGGAATGCAGCAGAGTATCGGTGCTTGGAAAGAATGAGCCAAAAAGTCCCCTTCATGTTTGAGGTAGGTTGGTATTTATAGAAAAATCTTCCCTTTGGATCGTGAGTCGTGCTCGACTCATGATAACCCGTGGCCGAGTTAAGTTGGGTCGTGGGCGACTCAGCTGGTAGAGTTCATGCTTGGTGTCAGAGCGCCTTCGGTCTTTTGGATATAACGCAAGTCCTAACTCGTCCATGAGTTAAGAGGTCATAGCCGACTTATCTGACTAAGCCCTTGGTACCTCAATGGTTTACTTCTTCAGAATTACAAGTCATGAGTCGCTCACGAGTCAACTCTTTTTGACATAAGCATTGTGGCTGCGGGCTACGATTCAGTGGTCTTAGGTCGTAGGTGAGTCATGTTGAGTCGTGAGCCGCTTCCTTGAGTTATTGACGACTCAAGGTAGGTCATAGGTTGCACGATTCTGTGACTCGCGCAACCCCTCAATTTGTTGAGTCGGTAACTCGTTGAGTCGTTCTGCTCCTCTTAAGCCGCCTTGAGTTCTAACTCGCCAGCTTGTTGAGTTGTCCTTAAGTCGTGAATTACAATGAGTCGTAGACCCATTGAGTCGGTAAGAACCTTAAGTCGCGAAGGCCTTAAGTCGTGATCCATCCCTTCTTTCCTAAACCGTTAAGTCGTAGACTCCTATATGTTGTAAGTCGTCTACTTCCGTAAGCTGTTGACTCCCTTAGGTCGACCAATCCCTGACTCGTTAAGTCATGTAACTCCCTTGAGTCGCTAACTTGTTAAGTCGGTTACTTACTGAGTCGGACCACTCCTTAAGTCGCTCTGCTTCTTTAAGTCGTGAGTCGTCTCAGGTCTTAACTCATTGATCAAACGGGGTTAACATTTTCCCCTCGAAGTGCGTGCCTAAGTTGTAGGTCGCGTGATTCGACTTTCTTAGCTCGTGTCCTGATGGGTTGTTAGGTCGCGAAGGACTTAAGGAAGAGACTAGGTCGGCTGATGCCGATTCGCATTCCATCGCTCCAGTGTATAAATGGCTTAAGTCGCCCCTTTCTTCCTCACTTTCTTACTTCAGCGTTTATTTCCGCCATTAACAATCTTCGAAGCTTTCAAAGACGAACTCAACCAGTTCATCTCATCATCAATCAAATTTCTTTGATCCTCGTCGTCACACTACGTAAGTAAACTTATTGCCCGCTCAATTTCACAACTGTCGTTATCCCTCGATCATGGAGTTGGACTTCTCTTTCTCTAACCCTAATCCAAATCCTCGCACCATGCTTCATTTCGAGTCACGCTATGATTGATTTTTGACAAGCTTTGAGCGGTTTGATTTGAGTTTGTAGACGATTTGCAAGGAGGAGATGATGGGTTTTTATATTTCGGGTTAGTTGATTCATGGATTTAGAGGAGATGAGATTGTCTTGTATGGTTTATCGGGTTAGGAGATAGGAGGATAACGGGTTAAGGTTTAGGAGGATAATGGGTTAAGGTTTAGGAGGATAATGGGTTAGGATTTAGGAGTTCTGAGAAGGGGTTGGTCGGTTGGAGGAAGCATGACGTTAACTTGGACGCGACCCAGTAATCTTGAGCGCAGTAATTTTGAGCAATTTAATAACCATCGCGACTTATCCTTTGACCGACTTACCAACCTTCACGACACAAGTCTTAAGTCATAGCCGGGATAGGACTTGTAGAATTTCACGTTGCCTCGGACTGAAGCCTTTTCTATTTTCCATGGTTTACGACTTAGAGCACTGCCGACTTAAGACATTAACAATTCAAGATTGAAACGACCTAACTTAACTCGCCTCGTAATCCTTAGGTCGTGGACGAGTTAGCCAGATGACCAATGATTTGATTTAACCCGTAGGAAGAATTTTTTAAGTCGTTGCCAACACTTAAGTCGTCGCCGAGTCAACACTTAAGTCGTCGCCGAGACAATACTTAAGCAGTCGCAGTTGACAATTTTGCTTGAACCTTGAACTTTAACTTGATTTGCTGAAATAAACTGCTTGAACTTTGTTGTGTTTCTTCACAGATTATTCTAACTTTGACGCTATCAACCTGTTAAACACAATACTTGCAGAAAGATGGGACAAATATACTGCCATCGACTGCCCACGTCAAATAACAGATTAGTTAATAACAGACAGTTAATTTAAATAAATTGTGTGAACGAAGTGCTTTCAACTCATCAATTTCAAGTAAAATATTAAAGCAACACTGAAATAGTCAATTGAAACCGACCAGCTTGCACTAATATTATGCTTGAACTTTAGATTAGCAAGTTCTGAAATTTTGTAGTTGACCAATCGTCGACTATTTTAACTCCAGTTATATTTACTTGCTATTTTTATTAGTTTTGCACGACACTTCACACTTTTAGGAAACGTGCACCTTCACATTTGAATATCCAGTTGTTTGTGTAGAATGACTTCTCAGGAAGAAGATACAATGGTTCAGACCGGAGAGGCCACTGTAATTCCTGCTCCTCTAGTCAATCCTCCCGAAAGAGCCTCTTCTACCTTATCGTACAGAGTTTTCCGCCAATTGTGCGCTCAGTTTGGCATTGCTGAATCAGATGCCATTCTTCTCAAGAGAAGTAACACTGCTGACATAGCACCTCCTGGCTTTGTAACAGTCAATCGACAAATGTGCCTGAGTGGGGGCGTTCCTCCTTTCAATGACTTTTTCCAACAACATCTTCATCAATTGGCCATCGCCCCGTCCCAATTACACCCCAATGGTTTTGCCATTTTAATGGGGTTGTGTGTACTGTTGAGGAGGATGCTTGATCGATTCCCAAGCTTTGACGAGATTTGTTTCCTATGCTCTTTCACCAGGACTAAAGATCACCCCTCTATTACTGTCGTGAGAAGTGCTCGAAATCGTAAACTGATCATCGGTCTTCCTGACAGCGCCCATGGGTTTTTGACTCAATTTTTCTATATCCGTTGCCCCCCGGGGTTTTACGCTGTGTGGAGAGAAGGAAGTAAGATCATCTACCTTTACCTCTTTTATATTCTGAGTCTTTTGAAATTCGAATTGCCAAGTGTTAACTTCGTCATCATTTCTTTTCTTTTATTTCAGTACTTCCCCCTCCTTGTAGAGATCCCAGTCACAAGCCAACCCTGGAGAGGCTTGTAGCAGTACCGGTTGAAGAACGGGACGTGAAATTTTTGCTGAACGACGAATTCCTTCACCAGTTCGGACTTCTTCATCCTTCTCACTCCACACACCCATGCGAGGTTCCAGACTCCCAACCTAAAGCATCAGATGCTCTGGTTTCTACAGACACATCCATACCAAAAGGACCTGCTCCCGAGACTTCGCTAGTGAAGTGCTCCACTTCGGTTGATGTTGCGGGGTTACCTGTCGAACTTGCCCCTGTTATTGAAGAAGAAGAGCCCAAGGGATCTCCCCGACTGTCACAGAAATCTGGCGAAGAAGCCGAAAAAACTAGTCTTGCCAAGCAGAGCAAGGACGATACTTTCGAAGGGTTGAGTGACCTCTTTGCCACTTCGCAAGAGATCTTTAAAGATGATCCTATCACTACCGGGATTTCTTCTTCAGTAGTTGAAGCAACTTCTGTCCTGCAACAGACTTCGTCGACTCAAGAGTTGACGCTAACTATTACACCCACAACCACTCCACAATTAAAGAGTGGTTCGTAGTTTGATGCGCGTAGTTTGCACGCCACACACACTTAGAATTTTTTGGCACTTTTATGCTTCTGGTTTTTCGTACTTTGAAGAATTCTAAGATTTAGTCCTTTTTATTTCAGATTCTCCGATGGGGCGCAGCGGGTCCTACTATGATGATTTCCAGCGCTACGGGAGGCGTAGCCAATATGATTAACGGCGTTACCTTCCCTCTTACAGAGAATCTGATGAAGAAAGAGCCGCTCGAAAGGCTCAAGAAAAGAAGGCTCAAGAGGAGCGTTACGAGAGAAGAGAGAGGGAGGAACGCCACGACTCTTCGCAGAGAGGCGACGATTCCCATAAAAGAAAATCCCATGATGACAGAGGAAAAAGTCATATGGTTGAAGATTCGAGTAAGCGAGCCCGACATGGTGAGAAGCACACCTTTACAACTCCTGAAAAGGTTACTGCTCCTGCCTCGCTCGACATTCCTTCCGGCTCTCCTGCTCTCGGGAAGGCAGACATCCAAACAATAATTGGTAGGCCCAAATTCCAAGTTGGACCGGGTCCAGCCACTTTGCAGAGTCGGTTTCCACAGTGGTGTCTAAATGGAGTAAGGTTTGACCTTGACTTGGTCCCCATAGACAAGTCTGCTATGTTACGAAACCTCGACGCCGTCAAGCTTGATATCGAGAGGATGTCGAACTGGCAAAAACTTGTTGACGAGCTCCAAAGGGTTAATCGTGCGAACATAGAGGCCATGCTCACTATGGAAAACGATAAAGCCGAGTGGCAAAAAGTTCTCGAGCAACACGACACCGAGATGAGGAGCATTGCTTCTTACAATGAAGAGCTTGAAGCAAAAGTTGAAGAACTGAAACAAGAGCTTGCTGCTTCCTCTACTTCCTATTCTCAAAAAGAAGAAGTGCTCCTAAAACAAGTGAGAGATGCTCATGCCAGCCAAAGGGATGCCAAAGACAGGCTCGAAGTGCAAAAAAGGATCAGTGAGGGCTATATTGCTGATGTTGCAGAGCTTCGGAAGAAAACCAGCTCCCAAGAAGCGGAGATTCAAATGCTTAAGCTTCAACTTTCTATAGCTGAAATGGAGCGTGATGAGGCCGTTGCCGGCAAGATTGCAGCTGAAGAGTCTCACGAGGCAACGAGGGCCAACATCATCTCAACATTATTTGATTTCTATCTGCATAGCATCTTGGGGCGCGATAGCCTCGCCTTTCTAGGCCCCAAGTATGAAATTACACTGGCCGAAGTTTGGGAGGCTGCACTCGATATGCTCGGTGGTAGCGTCGCTGGCTATGCTGAGTCGGCTTTTGAGGAGCACTATCTTGATGATGATGCTCGTGCCGCTCTCGCTAGGGGGAGAGAACAGCTTGCAAAATTAAGGGCCGAAACAACGGCAGGAGAATATTCAGGAAAAATCATCTCAACTGCTCCAATTCAACCTTCTCCTTCAGCCGAGATTGACATTATCGGTTCTAGTTCTCATTCCCCATCTCCTACTAAAGTTACCACTGATATCACAAGCATACAAGGTGGAGATGAAGGCGGTGAGAGTGCCGAGGCACAGGCTTATGAAGTTGACGTCAGGGAACCGACTTCTGCAGGTAACCCTACTGACAATCTTGCCCAAGTAGACTGCTCATTGTTTCTTACAAACTTGATGAGCTTTTTGACTACTTCTTGAATCTCAGCGAGCCATTGTCTCCTCTTTTTACTGACTTGAACTTTTTTCCTTCTGCAGAGAAAACGTCGGGCACTGTTCAGGCTTCTCCTCCTCCAGTTATTCCTTCTTCGCCTACTAAGGTCACTCCTCCTTCTGCCTCACAACCCGGGTCACAAGAGGAGCAAATAGAAGCTCTTCACGGCTTAGATGATCCCGTTGCTTCTCAAGATCCGAAAGGAGAAGAAACTGAAGGAAGCGAGAGGACTCCAGAGCCAACTGGCTCCGACGTTGAACCGTTATCCAAACTTCTTTCTCCAGGGAGTGGGTCTTCCTCCAAGAAGCGAGGAAAGCAGGTAGTTTCCAAGAAGAAGAAGAAGAAGAAGAAGGGATCTTTAACTGGCGAAGAAGAGACGGAAGAAAGTCCGACCGAGCCCCTCTCTCCTTCATCCCCTACCCTCACAAGCCGGCCTAAAAAGTTGGTCATTCGGCCAGGTGCGGGCTCAAAAGGTGGGCGGAAGAAGAAATGATGGCTCTGGTTCTGTGGCTTTCATATCGCTTTTTCCCTTTTTTGCATGTACTGACCGGAAATTGTGCGGGTACCGGCCCCCCGCTTTTCTTTTGTTTTTTACTTTGGAACCTGTACCTGTATATAAAATAGTGTTGAATAAAATGATTCTTTTTCTTTGTACAAACTTCTGTCTGTATCTGAGAATGCATTTACTATTTATTTTTATACAAGTTTTTTTTTTTTGCACGATATTGCAGTGAGCTTGTGGTATATATTGTTCGAGCGCAATTTTACCGATGTAGTTATGCCATGCTGCCCCTATACCATAAGCTCATTGTAATATTTTATTTTATGAGGAACTTGTGCTTTTTTTTTAGAGAGTAATTATTCCACATTTGGAGGAATATGAATTCATTAAAAAATAGAGCACAAAAAAGTTTCTACGCTTCAACCTTCGAAGATATCACCTTTTATTTTGTGCATATACATATTTTATTGAATGAAATCTTCTACGTGGTAAAGCGGGTATTTGTAAGGTACTTCAACTTCTTTTTGAGGAAGAGAATTTTCTAGAACAAGTAATTCATTCTTCCTTTGAAAGTTAAAGTGTGCTTTTAGTGAGGATTTTTTTTTTACTTCGCCACAGTAAAGGGCTTCTTGATTTTTGTTTCTTTGAAAAGTTGCACCTCTGAGGAAGACTTTTTCACGTTTCAACACCTGCAAGTTTTATTTCAATCTTGGTGAAACGTGTGCCTCCGAAGAGGTCTTTCTGCTTGATTGTGCCTCCGGGAGGAGGTCTTTTCATTTCTGCCTCTGGGAAGAGGTCTTTCTGTCTTATTGTGCCTCTGGGGAGAGGTCTTTCTGTTTCTGCCCCTTGGGAGAGGCTCTCTCTTTTTTTTTGCATTTCATCTCTGGTGAAGTGAAACTCCGAAGAGCGGCTGTCGCACTTCAACTCCTGGTGAAATGGGCCTCTGAAGAGGGCTTTTATTTTGTTTTACATTTCAACTCTGGTGAAGTGAAAATCCGAAGAGCGGCTGTCACACTTCAACTCCTGGTGAAATGGGCCTCTGAAGAGGGCTTTTATTTTGTTTTACATTTCAACTCTGGTGAAGTGAAAATCCGAAGAGCGGCTGTCACACTTCAACTCCTGGTGAAATGTGCCTCCGAGGATTGCCTGGAAGTTACTCTCTCATGGTTGGAGGGTCATGACTCCCCCAATATTTTTTGGTTGAGTAGAGAACTTTCTTTTTTGCGGCATATGCCTCGTTAGAGGTCTTTATCCTCCGAAGGGTTGTGCCTTTGAAGAGGACTTGTGCCTCCGAAGAGGGCTTTAGTTGTTCCTTGTCCTCTTGCTTATGCCTTTTTAGCGATCCTCTATTTTTTCTTTTCAAGCTCGCACTCCCTTCTCTTACAAGTAGTTTGTTTAATCCAAAGAAGTGTACTTCATTGCTAGGCCAGTTCGCGAGAACGGACATAAGCTTCTTAATTGGATGTTTGTTTGTTCAAACTTCTCAATTTATTAGCTAGAGCCCGTTTTCGGCGAAATCATTGACCGTTCAATTGAAGCACTTCTTATCTAGATTTCAATTCGGGAATTTTGTGACTTGGAATTTGTTTGTTGAATGATAACAAGAATCACTTGGTCTTGTAATGTGCAAGTTTTATTTTCGTTGCCTGCAAAAATTTAAATCGACATTTCAGTAATACATTTAATGTACTTTTCATATCGAAAATAAAGCAAACATGTAATAATGATAAGGAACACAAGATTTATAGTGGTTCGGCCAAGAATTTAGGCCTACATCCACTTTATAGTCTTTCATTATTCACTTGCATCGGTTTTACAGTCGCTTTCAATTACAGGAATCATACATTCATAATTCTTTTTACAATATTTCAACAAAGTTATCAAGTAAAGTATGGGCGCAAGTGATTGCTGTTCCAGGCTCTTGGAATTTGATCTCCTTTGACAGTAGTGAGTTTGAATGTGCCGTCAAGAAGCTTCTGACCTATGACATATGGTCCTTCCCAATTTGGCCCAAACACACCTATTGCTGTCATAATTCTCTTTAGGACTAGATCTCCAATCTCAAAGCTGCGTTGGCGAACTTTGGAATTGAAATGTCTGGCTATCCTTTGCTGATGAGATGCGATTCTGAGCTCAGCCTCTTCTCTTTTTTCATCAAGGAGATCCAGTGCCTCAAGCTGTAGTTTTTCATTCTCCGCTTGATTGAAATGGATTCTTCTATGTGACGGGACCTCTGTTTCTACCGGAATCATTGCCTCTGATCCGTATGCCAATGAAAACGGAGTATGCCCAGTCGCAGTCTTGTGGGTAGTTCTGTATGCCCATAGTGCTAGTGGCAGCTTATCGACCCAACCACCTTTTGCTCTTTCAAGTTGCTTCTTGATGGTTGACTTGATAATTTTGTTTACTGCTTCCACCTGCCTGTTTGCCTGCGGATGAGCTACTGCTGAGAAGCTTTTTCGGATTTTGAATCGTTTGCAAAAATCTTGGAATTCTTCACTTTCGAACTGAGTACTATTGTCTATAATTATCTTTTGAGGCACACCATATCTGCAAATGATATTTTTAGTCACAAAACTTATCATCTTTTTAGAGGTGATGGTAGCCAGTGGTTCAGCTTCTGCCCATTTAGTAAAATAATCTACAGCCACAATGGCATATTTAATTCCAGATTTGGCAGTTGGTAACGGTCCTACAAGGTCTATCCCCCATATTACAAACGGCCATGGACTGACCATCTGTGTGAGTTCTGTGGAAGGTGCTCTAGGAATTTTTGCGAATCTTTGGCACCTGTCACATTTTCGGGAATAGTCTGCTGCATCTCGATTAATTTCTGGCCAAAAATATCCGTATCGGAGAATCTTCTTTGCTAAAGTTTGACCACCTAAATGATCACCACATTCTCCCCCATGCACCTCAGCTAGGATTGTTTTGGACTCATCCCTGGATACACATCGAAGTAATGGCATTGAGAATCCCTGTCTGTATAATTGGTCATCCTGGACTATATAGCGAGAGGCTTTCCTCAGTAGCTTCTTTCGTTCTTTTGAATTTTCCGGTAAAGAGCCATTGAGAAGATATTCTGTTATTGGAGTCATCCATGAGTCTGGTTCTTGAGACACGCTCATGATCCAATCAATATCCATCTCATCAATGCTTGGAGCCGACAGGACCTCCACTGGAGTCAATCCCAGAAATTGAGCTTCGCCTGTGCTAGAGTACTTTGCGAGAGAATCTGCTTTCGTGTTTTCTTCCCGAGGAATATGACTTATCATGTAATGGTCGAAATCACCCAGGAGTTCCCAAGCCTTTAACAAGTAGGCAGGCAGATTTCCCCCTTTCGCTTGGAATTCCTTCTTGACTTGGCATATAATAAGCTGAGAATCACTGAAGATCTGTAATGCTCGGATGTTTAGTTCTTTAGCAATTCTTAGGCCAGCGATAAGAGCTTCGTATTCTGCTTCATTGTTCGTTGAAGGAAATTCCAATCTTAGTGCATAGCATAATGACCGACCTTCAGGGGTCTCAAGTACGACTCCGGCTCCAGAACAGTAGTCATTTCTCGCGCCATCAACAAATAACTTCCATTGGATTGGGGAATCATCGATCGTTTCCTCCTCACTGTTACCCTTATCTGTGAATTCTGTGATGAAATCTGCTAAAGCTTGTCCGTTGATTGCTTTTCGGGGATGATAAGTGATGTCATATTGACTGAGTTCAATATTCCACTTTAGAAGACGACCCGAAGTCTCAGGGCGAAACAAGACTTGCTTTAAAGGTTGATCGGTGAGGACTCTGATAGGATGAGCTTGGAAATATTGCCTCAACTTCCTTGATGCAATCAGTAAGCAATAGGCGAGTTTTTCCAACTTGGAGTAATTCATCTCTGCCCCAGTGAGTCTTTTGCTGATATAGTAAACTGGATGTTGAATCCTCTTGTCTTCTCGTATCAGCGCTGCACTTAAAGCATGAGATGATACTGCCAAGTATATAAGAAGATCCTCACCATCGCCAGGCCTAGAAAGTATTGGAGGTGTTTCCATGTGGCGAATCAATTCATCAAAGGCTTTTTGGCATTCGGGAGTCCAATCAAAGTTTTTCCTTCCTTTCTTTAGGGCATCAAAGAATGGGATGCATTTATCAATGGCTTTGGAAATGAACCGACTCAAGGCGGCGACTTTTCCATTGAGACTCTGCAATTCCTTCTTCGTTCTAGGAGCTTTGACTTCCTTTAAGGCGGTAATTTGAGCTGGACTAGCCTCAATGCCCCTAGCGCTCACGATGAAGCCTAAGAACTTTCCGGATTCTACTCCAAATGAACATTTTAAAGGGTTAAGCTTCATTCCGTATTTTCGAAGGACTGTGAACATGTCTGCTAAATGTTCTATGTGATCCACTGCTTTCTTAGACTTTACTAACATGTCATCGACGTAGACTTCCATAGTCTTGCCCAATTGCGGTTTGAACATAGCATTAACAAGTCTTTGGTAGGTTGCCCCCGCATTCTTCAGCCCGAAGGGCATAACCCTATAGCAGTAAAGACCAACATCGGTGATAAAGCTCGTGTCCTCCTGATCTGGCTCATGCATCATGATCTGGTTATATCCGGAGTAGGCATCCACAAAAGATAACAATTCATGTCCCGCTGTTCCGTCTGCCAATTGATCGATCCTGGGTAACGGGAAGCAGTCTTTGGGGCAGGCCTTGTTTAGATCTGAAAAATCGATGCACACTCTCCATTTTCCGTTGGCTTTCTTGACCAGCACTGGATTTGAAACCCAATTTGGATAGGTAGATTCTTTGATAAAGTTATTCTCCATGAGCCGATCGACTTCTTCTTTTAATGCCGCTGACCTTTCCGGACCTTGAGTCCTCCTTTTTTGTTTCACAGGTGTAAATTTTGAATCAATATTCAGAGCGTGTACTGCAACTTCTGGGGATATTCCGCACATATCGGCATGAGTCCAAGCAAAAACATCCAAATTTGCTTTTGAAAAAGATATTAAGATATTCTGAATTGATACATTAAGTTGTGAACCCACATTCAACACCTTGTTTGGGTCCTTTGGGTCAACAGGTACCGGTATTGTCGTTTCCACTGGTACCACTCTATTCTCACCTGCACTGGCTTTTCTAGGATCCATCTCTTTCCGTGCTCCGCTGTGCTCGCCAGTGCAGGTTCTGCCCTGTAATTGCTACAAGGCTGGTTCTTTGATGCGGACTGGGGTTGCCGCATCCTTTCCCATTTCTCTTTTCCTTGTTTCTCGTAGCTCTGTCAGATAACACTCCCGCCCAGCATTTTGATCCCCTTTTATAACTCCCACTCCATTATCTGTGGGAAATTTAATGCTGAGGCACCATGGGGCCAGAACAGCTTTCAATGCTGCGAGAGTTGGACGGCCAAGGAAAGCATTATAAGCAGAAAATTCGTCGACAATCACAAAAGTTTGCTTGCGGACCACTTTTCTTTCTCCCTCTCCAAGTTCTACAAGCAAATCAACGGTTCCTATTGGCTGTTTTGGCTCCCCAGTGAAGCCAGCGATTTTCTGCGATGAGGCTTGCACATCAGACATAGGGATCTTCATTTGGTCGAATGTTTTCTTGAAGAGGATATTGCAGGATGCGCCACAATCAATGAGAACTTTTCTGACAATAGCTTGCCCGATACCAGCCGAGATGACTAAGGGATCCAAGGTAGGAGCTTCAATACCTGTGGAATCCCTGGCTCCGAACACAATATCATCATTGAAAGTTCTTTGTTGCTTCAGGGGCGTAGCACCTTCCAAAACAAATGCATCTTCCTCGGTCGGTACATACTTCAAAGCTCGGGTATACCTTTCCATCTCACCCCAGCTCCTGCCTGCTGGGTGAGGCCCTCCCGTAATGACATTGATAACAGGCCTTCCGGATTCATGCCCTGCAGTCTTCTTACTTGTCCTGGGTTGATGAGCAGGAGCTCGTTGCTCCTGACTAGACGAAGCGGGATTGCTGCTATTATTTTCCACAAATTGCTGTAGCTTGTTTTCCCTTATCAATTCTTCAATCAAAATTTTCAATTGGCGGCATTCATCGGTATCATGACCGGGTTGATTATGGAAGCGGCAAAACTTCCCGCTTTGTACAGCTTTTTTTCCAGTTCTCAAAACGGGAGGTTTAGGATAATCGACAGAATCTTTAGTGGCAAGGTAAATGCGCTCTGGCGTATCTGATAAAGGTGTATATTCTGATGACTTGAAGGAACGAGGCTTCTTCAGATTTTTCTGTTTCTTCCCATCGTTATTTTCCCTTTTCTGTCCTACAGATTCATTCTTGCGTGGAGCAGCAATGTTATCTTCATCTTTTTCCAATACTGCCTTTACCGGTACAGGACGGCTTTCCAGGCGTATGAACTCATCTGCTTTCTTGTAGAATTTTTCAAGGGAATTTGGTTCCTTCATGTTAAGCCATTTTCCAAATTCGCTTGTCTTGTCGATGGCCCTCATCAGATAGGTCAAAATCATCCATGGTTCTGCATTGTCTACCTCGGCCAGCGCTATATTAAAGCGATTCAAGAAAGATCTGATAGTTTCCCCTGGATTCTGTTCTAAACTTGACAACGACATGATATCTTTGCCTTTTGAAGCATATAGTCTGAACTGCTCCTTGAATTTCCGGGTTAGGTCAGAAAACTGATCTATAAACCGAATTGGTAGCTTGGTGAACCAAAGCAAAGCTACACCTTCCAAATATACAGGAAAATATCGACACTTTATTTCATCAGAAGCTCTGGCACCTGTCATGTGCCAATCATACTTATACAAGAATTCGTTCGGATCACTTGTTCCCTTGTAAGCTGGGATAGTTGGAGGGACGAACTTCCTTGGGAATTCAACCTTTAAGATCCTTTCGGTAAACGGGGTTTTACTTGGAGCGAAACCCCATTCCTTCTCGTCTTCATTCCTCTACATGCTTTCTTTCATGATTTGTCAAATCATTTCAGAAAGGTACCCCTCATCATTTCGAGCTTTAGATCCACCAACTTCAGGAAATGTCCGCTCAAAGGGGCTGGCGGCCCTCTCAGGAATGTTTCTTTCTTCAGCTTCATGAATGTTGCCAGCAAAGTTCCTTTCGTTACCCGTTGGTTGACGGTTTACCCCAAGCAAATCGTTCAACTTATTCAAAATTAGGGCATTTTGGGCATTCTGAGCGTCCAACTATGCACTTTGGGCATTTATCTGCTGGTTCAGCCCTAAGATTACAACATCCAACTCCGCTTTTGTAACCCCAACAGGTGGAGTGGCTTGATTAGGTACTGGGGAAGCGGAGGTTCCCTCTTGAACATTTCCAGATCTAACAGATCTACTTCTTCTCCCCGGAGCCATGATTTCAGATAAACTTCTAGTTTTCAGAGAGATTACTTCAACAAACTTTCGTGGAGCAATGATGATAATTCGCCTGAGTTCAGTTCTCAGTGAAAGCACCAAAAATGTTAACGCTAAAATTTAAACGCTAACACCCCGGTGTGTAAAGTGTAGTTATGAAAGCATCACCCGATGATTCGGGAACAGAGTATGAGCAGAAAGCTGCAGAAAAACAGTAAATAACAGCAGTCTTTATAGTGGTTCGTCTTATGATCAAGCCTACGTCCACTCTGAATATCTTTATTGATGATTTTGTTAAAAGTTGATACAATTCTTCTCAAGTACAATACACTTTGAATTACTAAACACTTTTAACGAGTAGCTTAAACTTCAATGTAAGAGAAAGCCTTCAAATCCATGTCGGATGTACGAGATTCCTTCTTGAAGTTGTTGATAGCGTTCTACGTGTCTTAAAAGCTTTGAGTGTCGAGTTGGTTTGGAATGCAGCAGAGTATCGGTGCTTGGAAAGAATGAGCCAAAAAGTCCCCTTCATGTTTGAGGTAGGTCGGTATTTACAGAAAAATCTTCCCTTTGGATCGTGAGTCGTGCTCGACTCATGATAACCCGTGGCCGAGTTAAGTTGGGTCGTGGGCGACTCAGCTGGTAGAGTTCATGCTTGGTGTCAGAGCGCCTTCGGTCTTTTGGATATAACGCAAGTCCTAACTCGTCCATGAGTTAAGAGGTCATAGCCGACTTATCTGACTAAGCCCTTGGTTCCTCAATGGTTTACTTCTTTAGAATTACAAGTCATGAGTCGTTCACGAGTCAACTCTTTTTGACATAAGCATTGTGGCTGCGGGCTAGGATTCAGTGGTCTTAGGTCGTAGGTGAGTCATGCTGAGTCGTGAGCCGCTTCCTTGAGTTATTGACGACTCAAGGTAGGTCATAGGTTGCACGATTCTGTGACTCGCGCAACCCCTCAATTTGTTGAGTCGGTAACTCGTTGAGTCGTTCTGCTCCTCTTAAGCCGCCTTGAATTCTAACTCGCCAGCTTGTTGAGTTGCTTCTACTGTTAAGTCGTGAATTACAATGAGTCGTAGACCCATTGAGTCGGTAAGAACCTTAAGTCGCGAAGGCCTTAAGTCATGATCCATCCCTTCTTTCCTAAACCGTTAAGTCGTAGACTCCTATATGTTGTAAGTCATCCACTTCCGTAAGCTGTTGACTCCTTTAGGTCGACCAATCCCTGACTCGTTAAGTCGTGTAACTCCCTTGAGTCGCTAACTTGTTAAGTCGGTTACTTACTGAGTCGGACCACTCCTTAAGTCGCTCTGCTTCTTTAAGTCGTGAGTCGTCTCAGGTCTTAACTCATTGATCAAACGGGGTTAACATCCAAGAACACCCCTTAATGTCCAATATACAAAACCCTACCTTGTACTTTGATGGCAAGTGATATGGTGACATTACATATTATATATTTTTTTTATTTTCAAATTTGAAAAAGGGTCACATCTCTTCCTTTTTACTTAAGTAAACTCATTCTGGCCACATTATTTACTTAACCACATTTATGTGATTAATATATATATATATATGTATGTATGTATGTATGTATGTATGTATGTATGTATGTATGTATGTATGTATGTATGTATGTATGTGTGTGTATTTATATTATAGTATTTACAAGATTTTCCAATAACTTTTAAATAATGAAAAGGTGAAAATTCGAAAAAGGATTTCCGGTCATATTTTCAATTTTCCTTTGAATTAATTATTTTAGTAAAACTAATTCAAAAATAATTTTTCTACCATTAGCTATAAATAAAAGAGGGCTACTTAATTATCAAAAGCATTATTTAATATTTAAAATAAATCAAATATTCACAAATCAAAGTAATAAAATTCTAGGTCATTAAATCTTTCCCTTGTCAAAAGAATTTCGACCTAGAAATTTCATCACATAAGTATCCAATATTATTCAAAGGTCCGCATAATTTTCATAGATCATCCACATGCAAAATCTAATTCAATCTCTACTCGAATACATAACCTCTCTTCAGAACTAATAACACTCACCCAATTTCCCAGTGTGGACTCCAATCAGGCTCCTTGATTAGAAATCTATGTTCTCCTTACATAGCTATATACTATGACAGAAACTTTGTTCCATATCAAGAGTTCTTACCAAGTGTTTTCCGTCAAAAATCGAGTGGTAGACCCTTATTTGGAACGGTTTGAAAAACTTCAAAGTCATGTAATCAAATCTTGGAGTAAAAACTAGATGAAAAGGAGAAATGATCCATGTTCAAGTTAAGCACTTATTTTATTGGTTCTTACTAATACCAATTCTATTTCTGCTAAAATTGGTTTATGAAAACATTTCATAAAAGTAAACTTAAGTTTAACTTGTATAATATGTTACTACATCCTTAGAGTACATACCACGATCTGGTTCAAACTTTTTCCATTATGAATTTATTAAGTAAACTCAAAATCCCAATGTACTATTTTATTCCAAAATCCTTTTTTTGAAATGAAAATATATATTTAGCCAAGAAATACATACATATAGCCTGAATAACCATAAAATGATACTAAGGAATTGAGTACTACTAAATAGTTCATATATTCCCTAACCAAGAAGGGTAATACTTAAGAGAAATGTTACCATCCGAACACATCTCTTTTCCATTTTTTAGTTATTTTCAGACTACTCGGACTAGTTAACATAAAATATTTCTTATATTCCAAAATCCCCTTTTTGAAACCATACTTTACATAATTCTAAAAAAATAGTTTTAACAAAATATCTATAGCCAACTTGCATTAGGTTCATTCGGATTCAAACTTGTTTCAATTGTACAATGATAAAGAGGATAATTTACAAAGTGCACTACAACATTCGCCAAAGAAAACATCCAATCGTCACTTAGGAAATTGTTTAGATCATCACAAACAAATCGAGACTCATTTCCCGAACCAATCTAAAGAAAATATACTTTACTTTAAAAATCTCCTTTCCAAGATATTTATACTAGTAAACTTCCAAGAAATAATATTTATTACTATTTTTTCAAAACCTTGAGAACCACTTTCAAAAGTACCAAGATTTATGCCCTCAAATTCTTTGCTTAAATTCTTTTTATTTGGAAGCTACATTCTTATGAATAAGTTTTATAAAATCCATTCCTTCTACAAAATCATTTCTCAAATAATTATTATAAAATTTACAAGCTTTTAAAAAACGTCTCTTATTAAAATCAAATTTTAATACAACATTAACACTTGACACCTTATAGTTAAATTATGAAACTTAATTCATAAGATATTAGTTTCAATGTTTCTCTAATTTCTGTCTACCCAACCCATATTTAAATGGGAAATTTCTGATAAATCCACCACCAATAGATAATGTAAAAAACTGGATGAACATGACTAATCAAACCGTAAATGATAATAATAGAATATTATCATTTCTTAATAAACAATCATATAAAAAATAACTAATCATTCTTTTATATATAAAATATACTCCTAGGTAAAATTATTTCATTTATCCATTTTAAAATAATACTGTGTCGGTTGGCCTTGTTCAAGGGTTTAGGAATCTCTATTGATATAGTGGGCTAGACACATCGACCAAAATTCATAAATCACTAAACCGATCAAATGACATAATATAAAACATTTTTATATCACTAACAAATACGTGCCCTCATATATATACACTCAACTCATCTAGGGTGTCACTTACCCTATCCTACTAAGTTTACCTCACTAGGGCTAAGGTTCTCGCTTAACCTTCACCTCTTATACCAACTGTAATGACTCGTTTTCGATCATCCTAAGTCAACACTAATACATCCACAGTATTCACTTCCTAAGCATCCAAGTGTCGAAAAGACATATTATTGGGGAACAAAAATGAAGAAGGAAGAAAAAATCTCTCAAAAGTGTGACGAGTAATATATAATATTGAACAAGTCTTTACAATAAGAAAGAGATTAACCCATCATCATCCCGGATAGTTATAACAACTTTTCCTTATAATTATTAATAACTACAACAAATAGTGAAAGGTAAAAGAAAATACATAAGTACGTCTTGAAGGCATCCAACAAGTCTCCTAAAAGCTCCACAGTGTCCAACCAAATTTTGAAAATATGCCCGAGCTGACCCGAGCATTATAGGAAAAATAACGTCCAAATCAGTCGGGTAAAACCGGTGTGAGAAACACAACAAAATGAATTCTAAATGTTTTATAAAACATTTTAAATAAATTCATCTCGTAAGACCATGCTACACATAAACACAAATGTGTTTTTACCTTATGATAACCAAAACATTTTTATTATAAAAACCAATGATATTATAATAATGTGGTTTGAAAACAAATATTGAATCATGACCGAAATTGTTACATTAATTAAATTCCGGCATAATATTTATTCAACTAAATCCATAAAGGCACGTATTGGATAATGGATTCCATACAACGATAAGGCACCGCGGTACCATCTACCACATTTCCATACCACCATAATTAAGAAGAATTAATCGTCAAACAAATCTCATTTCTTATAAAAATTCCCTTTTCTAATAAGCCCGTTTCATATTTAAAATGTTTCATATAATTTAATTTATAAACTACTTTTATAAATCTCTAAAATGTTTTATAAAATCTGTAACGACTCGCCATTCTCTCCACAGAATGACGCATCATTAATAAGAAAGAAAGGGATAGAAAAGAGAAAGATAGAGCAGAAAGAAGGGAAAGCACATCAGAATCTCAACAGTGGAATGAATAAATTATATTAATCACATAAGATATTACATAGTATACAACATCAATCAGAGTTACACAGATAATACATCACATATTAGAAAGTTATAAACACCTGTCTAGTTATTACAACTCAATACAATACAGAGATACAAACACAGCGGAATACTATAAATATCTACAACGCTGAAGCCTCCTGCTCCATTGCTCCTCCATAATTTGTCAAGCTAACTTGAATCCCTTGGCTACTCGTAAAAATTTGAGTACCCAAGAGTTTAAGAAAACAAAAGATAAACTCCAGGCCAGACATGGATCTGGTGTGAGTAACAGGTTAAGGTTGCTTAACTTTGAAAAACCTTTGAAAAGAAAAGGAATCACGTAAGACTTCCCACACATAAACATGGGTAAGTTTTTAGCTTACGCTAACCAAAGCATTTGATAGGAAATCCAGTGATATTATAATAGGTCTAGGGTTTTCAAGTAAATAAGAAATAGCTGAAATTGTTACATGATTAAATTCTAGCTACTAGCCACAAAGTGGGTAATAGAATCAAAATCGTAAGGGCACGTAGGAAGAATGGGTTTCCATTAATAGCAGGGTTATTGGGGGTACCGTCTGTCACAGTACGTAGCCTAAATCAACGTACTGAGGATCCACCCTAAATCCCCTGCAACACAAAGCCGGAACCATCACTTACTGGATAGTCCCGAACAAGACAACCCCGTAGTTGGCGCACGTTCCAACTGCCCACATCGCCGAATAAAAAGGCAGTTCTAGACAGGGGGAAATCACGTCCTACTTGGGCATGACCCACTTAGCCTTGCTGCACCTCCCCTGTTTTAGCCATTCCCGATTGATGAGGCTTGAGACTATGATTACCTTTAGAGAACACATCTCTTAGAATGCTCATCGTCCACCTGACAATGTTCTGAAAGCATTTAATCCATACAAGTTCGTTCCGAGTTCGAACGAAACCGAAGGCATTATCTCGTTACACTCATCTTGGAATCACCCTCAGAGTTAACGATGATAACCCTCGCACTCTGAATCTTCATGTTCACTTGAGATTCATGACCTATCGTTAATTTGGATTGATGTGGTTTTCGGATATCCAATTCTGGAAACCCGATCCCGGTCTCATCGAAATCCAAAACGCCATCTTTTAGGTCCAAGTTGTTTTAAAGTTTAAAACAATTCAATTCTATTATCTATATTCACATAGATAGATAATCCTCATATCACAATAGATAATCTACATTATCATCCGAAATAGATAATTCTCATTATCAACACAAATAGATAATCCACATTATCATCACAAATAGATAATTCATATTATCATCGCACTTCAACCAAAGCATCCATATCACACAGCATTACTTATCTCATATCTGAGATTACAAACCATTCAAGGCAAATCAATATCATCCATACATAAGCAATGATTAATAATCACACATCTATAATTAATTTAAAATGAATTAAATTAATTACTTGCATTTCAAATTAATTTGAAGTGAATTAAATTAATTACTTCATCAATATAAATCTTGCCTACTTAACCATTAATTAATTACCAATCAATTAATTAATTATTCTCTACTTATCCACCTTAATTAATCACCCTTGATTAATTATCCTTTAATTATATTCAAGTAATTATCCTTTAATTAATTTCACAAATTAATTATTCTTAACCACTTATAGTAATTAACCTTTAATTACTTCATTAATTAATTAACTAAAATGAATTACATTAATCCTTAATTAATTAAATTAATTAATTACTCTTAATCGCTTATTATTGATTAATTAATCTCAATTAATCAACCCTTAATTACATCATTAATTATATTAATTAATGATCCCTAATTACATTTTAATTAATTATCCTATTTTAATTAATTACATTAAGTAAAATTAAACCACAATTATTAATCACTCTTGATTAATCACATTTAGTAATTAACTACCCTTAATTGCTTCTTAAATAAATTAATTACTCCTTAATTAATTTCTTAATTAATACCTTGATTAATTACACCAAGTAATTGTACTCAAATTACTTCCATTTTAAATCATCCTTCTTTAATTACATACAGTAATTATCAATTAATTACTTCACCAAGTAATTATAACCTATTAATTACATTAAGTAATTATTTATCAAATCATCCAGTGATTAAATTAATCAAACTTAATCAATTAATTTAAACTAATCACATTAAACTTAATTAATAACGTTAAGTAATTAATTCCTTGATCACTTCATCAAGTAATTACACTTAAATATTTCATAAATGATTATCTTTAATTAATTAATCTAGTCATTAAAATTAATCACATTAATTAATTATTAAATAATCTTTAGTTAATGACTATTAACAATTCTTTAATTACTTTTCTTAAGTAATAAACTTAGATTAACCATTATTAATTATAAATTAATTAATCTTTAATTACCAATTAATTAATCTCTAATTATATAATTAATTAAGTGTTAACTGTAACTTAATTAGTCCTTAATTACTTGATTAATTAATCCTTAATCATTAGTTAAAATCTAATTAATAATCCTTAATTACAAATTAATTATTCCTTAATTAATTAATCTTAAACTTTAATTAATTAATTTAAACATTTAATTACTTATTTAATTAATCCAATTCATTAATTAATTATCCATTTTAATTATCTTAATAATTTAATGAATCCTAAGTCATTAAGTCTTAATTTACTTAAAGATAAAACTTTATTCTTATTAATGATTAAATTATCATTAACAAAGCATTTTAAAAAAATTACTTTAAATTTACTTTAAAATTTCATTTTAAATTTAAGATTTAAAATGAATACAAATTAACTTTTAACAAAGTCTAAAACAATTCAAAAACCTTTTTATTCTACAAGTTAAAGAAATATTTATCTTATAGAGAAGCTTAAAGAATTGTAAACCAAATTTATTTTTAAATTCAAATCAATTTAAAATACACTTTAAACATAAAAAGTTATATAAAAACAATTTAAATTTTAAAAACTTCCTCTCATTTCAAAACTGGAATACAGATTTAAATTTTGATTCCAGATTTAACTTAGATTTAAAAACTTTACTTACATTTTAAATCTTCATTTTTAAATTCAAACTATTTAACAATTTAAGGTTGTTAAAAACAATTTAAATTTTAAAAACTTAATTTTATTTCTAAAACTGAGATTTAAACTTGAATCGGATTTAAATTTTAATTTAAAACTTGTTTTAAATCTCTACTTTGCAATTTAAACTTCGGTTTTAAATTTCATTTTTAAAATTTTTAAAACAGTACAGGTTTTCTTTTACAACCTGTAACAACATATTAACCCGAGCCACCATCAAATGACTTCGAGTCAAAACCCATCCTAACTTCGAGCAAATTCCCACAATACTTCTAGTCAACACATCAATTAACTCGAGTACAACCCAAAACCAACTTCACCAGAACATCAGTGCACCGTGCACATGCACGGTGACGCTGATCATCTCTGGCCACCACCGATGATCTTCTCACATCGTCAGCCACTCAAACATCACACCACAATCATCAGATCGTGCTCCAACTCTCGAAATTGAATTTGAGATCTTCACCCAAACCTGGAGCAATATCTGGAATAACACTTCAACCTGAAAACTACCTCGACTACAAAAATCCGACCACTGGAAATTCTGCAAATCCGTCCATGTCCTCGCCAACACACCTACTTCCAACACCCAAAAACTTGAAGCACTCGATCCACTGTATAAACCGTGGTGATCGAATTTCCAACCTAGTTAAACTAGGGTTCCAGAAAAGATTTCACCACCACTGCCTCCTCGATGACATGCAACACCATCGGGCATTTTTCCTATCATCACTGATCACTTAACACATGTCTTTTAATTAATTAGTATTTAGTTAAATGTTAATATAAGATTAATGTAAACTTATGCTCGATTAATTAGTTAATGTGTACTTATTTATATGTATAGATAATTTCTAAAAGAAATAAAACAATTATATTCATAAATAAAAGTTTATACAAATATTTTAAAATCCAAAACAACTTAAAATCTATACTTTGAATTTCGAAACTTTTAAATTCAAATTCAAATTAAATTCTAAAATTCAATTTGAAATAACAATGTTATTTATATTAAAAATCTATTTGTAAAAACAATACATTATTAATATTGTCTAAAAATAACTCATTTATCAATTTTAAATAATTTATAAAAGAGATTATCTTAGTATTAATGAATTGCTTATTTTATCAAGCTATATTTAAAAGAAAACAAAACAAACCTTTTTGTTAATTTATTTAAATTTAAACTTAAACTAAAATCGTTTTAAATAATTTACACAAATTTAAACACTTACCTTAACAATTTAAAACCATATAGTTATTTATTAAATAGCTTTGAAAAGCTTAATATTAAATTAAATTTCCAAATTACCAAAAATATAAGAATTTGAAAACATGCCTTTATTTATTAAATTTAAAACAAAGCTAATCTATTTACAATATATACATATATATATATATACACACACACATACATACATTATAAATAGAAGACAATTCATTAGCTTTTAAAAGATAAAGTTCACCAGTTAAATTTATTAAAAGAAGATTATTAAATTAATTCAGATTTTATTAACTAAGATTATCAAATCAATTTAAATTTTAATGTAGATTATTAAATTGATATTGCCCAAAATTCTGGGTCATCACAAAATCCTTCTCTATCAATAAAACTCCTTTACAAAACTTCCTTCATAAAATATCATTTGAAAACCTCCTTTAAGTAAATCACTTTTTTCCAAGTATAATCCTTTCTATAAAACAACTCATCATTATAAAAACCCTTATCCTATTAATTAATTACCTTTAAACATGATAAGTAAATAATTAATTTACTTTGAAATACCATTAATAGAATAATTAGTTAACTTAAACATCATTAATAAGCACTTAAATTGAAGTTAATTTGAATTTATAACTGTACAAATTCGAAAAGAGGCTTAGCGATCACAATGGTACTAAATCGAGTTATCATTTTATTCAATTTGACTTTTCATGTCACATAACTAGTATTTACATAAGCCAATGTGTATGTAAATAAAATCCATAATTAGCCATCAATAGCCAGCATATTACTTTCTTAATGTTAATCAACTTGTATAGCGACCCGTAGTTCCGTACCCTTTAAGTTGATAATAATTCACCTTTGTTCAACCTAAATTTTACAAAAGAGCGAATAACTAGGGTAAAGAAGAAAAGGTAGAAGAAAAATAGAACAATAAACACAGAATCTCACAAATGCAGCGGAACAAAATATAATATATAATAACAGATTTTTATACAAAAGAATCAGTAACTATTCTATACTTACAATCATCAGAGTACAACAATCACTACATCAATCTAGACAGTTGCAATAACTTGTCCTCATACAGTGGAAATATAAGTCAAGTATGGAATTACGACTCTGTCATCCAGCTCGTCTCGTGAACTCCATAGCAACCTATATTGAATCTGAAATACTCGGTCTGATCCAAGCATTATAATAAAATAACACCCGAGTCAGTTTGGAAAACAAGAATGAGAAAGCACACTCAATTTTAATTATTAAAATTATCAAAATCCTTTGAAAACAAGGGTATCTCGTAAGACTACGTCATACATAAACACGACGGGTTTTTCCCTTACGATTACCAAAATGTTTTAAGAAAATCCAATGATATTATAATATTTCCTAAGTATAAATACTTATTCGAATAGACAAAATTGTTACATTAATTAAATTCCATCATACTAGGCTCTAAAAACAAAACCGTAAAGGCTCGTATTGGAGAATGGATCCCATACAATGACCGGGCTATTGAGGTACCACCCATCACAGTACACCTCTAGAAAAATGTACGGAGGACCTCGCTGGGATCCATTGTCACACAAGACCGGAAAACTCCTAAACTATATAGGCCAAATATGTTATCACCCCTGGTGTTCCTACCCTTAAAAATCGAGTGCTCCCTTTTTCATGCACAACCATATCCATCATTTATATATTTCTGAGGATATCTAGACAGTGATAACATACCCTAATCGGGTGCGACCCACTTATCGTTACTGCATCTCCTCTGTTTTAGTCGTTCCAGGTTGATGAGGCTTAATGTTAAAGGAATACCTTTTAAGAACAATTCCACTTAGAATGCTCATCTTCTCCAATGACGATGTTCAGATAGCATTCGTCCGTACAAGTTGTCCCTGGTCCGGACAAATCGAATCATCGTTTTCATCATCTTTATGGTATTCATTCGTAATGTTCAAACCGGATCGAAGTTGTTTTCGGATAATTAAATCCGATTCCGGTCTCTTCGAAACGATTAAAAAAATTGGCCAATATTGTTGGTCGGTTATTTAACTATCAATAAAACATCCATAAGCAGTAACTAGGCCTTATTATAAATTTTTCCAAAATATATATTCTCAAAATATCTTTATAAGATTCTAATATTTGAAAACAATTTCAAATGCTTAAATCCGCAATAGGAAATTTTGAAACCATCTCAATACTTAGAATATTTCCAAATTTCCATTTTTATACTTAGGAAAATATTATAAGACCTATTTTCCAAAATACATTCAAATATCAACACTTAAGCGAATATCTTATAACTTATCTCATAAGTCTTTGGAATCACTGATAAATTCCCTTTTTCATTTTTCAAAACCCCGTATACTTATTTATAATCCCACTCAACAATTTATAACTTCTTTTATGAATTCAAATTTAATTTTCAAACTTTCCATATTAAACATTTTGGAATCATTTCCTCCAAATCCCTTATAAAATTCTTTTCCTAAAAATCATATCCATTTATAAGCCTTATTTACGAATCTCGAGAGAATTTGTAAATAAAAAATTTCAACCACTTCAAAACTCTATATATATATATATAAGTATTTAAAAAGGGTAATAATTTATTTTTAAAACATGCTCAAGTAATTTTTTAAATATCGTAAACACTTTTATAAACACAAATAACTCATTTTAGACAAACAAATAAATTTTCAAAGATGATTTTTAAAGTTAGAATTTACTAGAATAAATACTTAATACTTTGAAATCTACTTACCGAAGTATTTTAATCCTAACTAGTCTAAAATTCCATAGTATTCTTTTTAATAAAATTTTCCTTCTAAAGACAACCTTACTTCTTAGGATTAAAAATATATTTTTTAAAACGTCAATAATCGATTCAGTTTTATAAATTCCTCTCGAATTACACCACATCACTTCTATTTCGATTTCCTTACATTTCTCTCTTTTCAAAATTGGTATCCACTATTCTGCTTACCTATTTCCATATGTTAATATAAATTCTCCCTGCAAATTTATATTCCCAATCTATCACCAGATGTCGATTTCCCTTATTCATTCCTTTATATATTTATTTACTTTTTTGAATCTATTTTTAATATCTACTTCAACTCCTTTTTATATTTTATGAATATCATTTATAAATTCTTTTTATATAATTCATTTTTAAAAAATCTCTATTTAATATTCATAAGTTAAGTATAACAAAAAATCAAATATATTTTTCTCACCCAATTTTTTTAAAATAACCCCAATTCCAGTATAAATATTTTTATATCAAAAATTCCCATTTATTCCATCAATTTTAAAATATGTTTATGGTATTTAAAATATCAAAATTCAGGCTAGTACTACAATAGCATCCAAAAATTCCTATCGCTACAATAGTCTATAATAGATTATTCTACACAATACATATATCACAATATATGAAATTAAATTCAACATTTTGAGGAATCCAGTTGAATCCCTCCAACCTGTTTTCCTGCATCCATAGATGTTACTACAACATAAAAATACCAATCCCACTTTGAGGGGGATATCGTGGTATATAAGGTCACCCGCTATTATGTAGAGCACATAGGGTCTCATCCACTATAATGTGTGAGAATATCACTCCAAATACAAGTATATATGTGCTACTATATATATATATATATATATATATATCGTATAATATCATTCAAGAGGTAATAATTTCTAAATTCAACCAAGCAACCAATAATTAATTTTAACTATTTAACATTAAATTGGCAATCCAATTGAGTGAGAATTCTCTCACCTTGATTTTTCATCGATGCCTCTGCGTCTTGTTTGAATTAAAATTAACAAGTGTTTTAATTTTTTACTCCAAATTCCTGCCAACTCCAATCGGCTCCAAACCAGCTCTAAAATGCGGTATTTGCAAATACAGCCCAACGAAATTCGTTTGGATGAATTTGGACCTCATACGAAATGTTACACAATTTTTAAACATTCAATTTTTAAATATTAAAATTATTCACCTAATTACACACTTAATCAGTAAATTACCATCATCTCCCACTAATCCTGCCCTAATCACCATTGCTTAAAATTACGACTCCCTTGATGATCGGTTGCCGCTCCGTGAACGTTGACCATCGCACGAACTACCCGAGAATCTCGACCTTCGATAAAGACCACGACACCCAAAACCTCTCTTCCGCCATGCTCAATCGCCAAAACCTCCAAGGCTTGTGCCTGAGCCGCCCACCTCCCCTCATGGCCTCGAGCATATAAATGTCGTGCACGAGCCCGCAACCTTCCCCTGACGACATCGCGATGACGTAACTCCATCTGCCCTTCATTGTCGTGCTCGAGTTCGAGCAGAGCAATGCGACAATGTCGCAATTTTCCTTTTTTTTCTTAAACGAGAGCTTCCTTCCGCTTTTCTTTTTTCTTTTTTTTCGAATGAATTCGAATGAGATTTTCATTTTATTTTCTGCATTGAAGAAAAAAGGAGGAAAAGAGGATGCTCAGGTTTTGATTACGATTTTATTTTTTCGTTTTCTTTTTCGAATATGCTTTCTCGTATTCAAACTGGAGAAGGTAGAGAAGGGGAGACGCGATTTCGATTTGAACTGAGAGGGGAAGATACGCGAGTTACAGAGAAGGGTACGCAAGTTATACTAAGGGATTAGGCATGAATGAGAAGATAGGCTTGCCATTAAATTTGAATTGATTTTTGACTTGAGCTGATTTGAAGATAAAGGAAACGTGATTTAAAAGGAAAAGAGGCGGCTATGATTTTACTTTGATTTGATTTAAAAAATTTAAAATTGGAAATATCTCGTTTTAACGTGACTTAAAATTTTGATACCTTATCATGGCTTGTCGCTAGGCGTTTATAAAGTTATACCCCTATTTCGAATGTAATGGAAAAGGTTTCGAGTCCTAATTCGATCGTATGTGGAAGACAGCTTTTTAAATCAACTGCCTAAATTAAATTCGATTAAATTATTCTATGCCATTTCAGATCGTACGAACAAATGGTAAATCCAAATGCTACGAAATTTGAAATTCGATAATAATACACTATTTCGGATCTAATGGAACTAGTTTTGTCGAATTTCAAGACTGTGGCCCGGATCGCTATTTTAACGTGTCGATTAAATCGACAAAATTTCAAAATTTACGAAATCAGTTGAAATTTCCATTTTAAAAACTTATTAACTAAATTAAAATACCAAATTCAATATTTAAACAATTTAAATACTCAAAACCAAACGATGAAAAGTCCGGGTTGTTGCATTCCTTCCCTTTAAAAGAATTACGTCCCCAAAATTGGTGAGGCAGGAAAAATGCTCCAAACCCATTAACTTTTCCAAAACCCACTTAATGAAAATTCAATATTTCACTTTTTTAATCCTTTAGTTCCAAACAAAATAATTAGTTCTCAATTCTAATTCCAAATTATTTTTATTCCAATTACAATTCGAAATCAAATTATCGTCAACAAAATTTTTCAAAAATTTCAAAAAAATTTCTAACACCCTAAATTTCCGAAATTTTTTGGCAGAGTCTCCTTTGTATGGAGAGCCTTTTACAATATGACAAGAGAAATAAATATATATACATCGACCAACACGATCGAAAAACAATATATATACATATATATATATATATATTATGGTATTTAATCGTAAAATGTACCTTATATTTGCGTTTATAAGCATTATTAAGCAAGCAAGTTTAATTCATTTGCAATTGCGCGACCAAAATCAAGTAAAACAGCTCCATGTACCTATACTTACTCAATTTTACGTAAGTAGCAAAACATGAAATTTTAGTAATGTTTCTTTTATTCGACTAGTTAACACATGAATTTCATAAGCAATGCATGCTAAACATATATTTATAAGAAGTTATAAGGTTCCGACACCGATTTAATTACTTTCAATCAATCCATATACCATTTCATTCAATTTTAGTGATTTACAACTAAATTTTCTTACATTTACTTTATATATATACCAAACAATTTCATATCCATTCTAAATTGATTTCGACATCAATTTATTCACTTTCCAATTATTCATAGAATTTTATTTACTTCCATTTACATCAAATGACAATTTTTTCTATGCAATTTCGACGATATTCATTTAATAAAACAACAATTTAATCTTAAAGCAATTTTAAATTAATTCCAAATCAATTTATATTTTATCCTATTCCATTTCACAAATTTTATTTGAGCTAAGCTTCTATTCAAAATATTTACTTAAGTTAATTCATCTTATCTCCACTTAATCCAATCATACACTTAAGTGTGTTTCCCTTGCCATCGAATTCCAATTCAAATTTTTGATTTGGTTTTTATTCAGTCAAATTCCATTCCATTATACTAATTAATTTAATTAGTTCATTCACTTAATCCACTTCAAAATTTTAATTTCCTACTCAAATTCATTCTTGAATTCATTTAAATGATATTAAGGCCATATTCAATTTATTTACACTTAAGTTGAATTTATTTATACTCAAGTCATTTCTATTTCAATCCAATTTCATTTTATTTAATTCTACAACATTTTAAAATATATTTATTTCGCTTACACTTAAGTCGAATTTTATTTATAACTCAACTTCCCATTGCCACATGGAAACGCCTCTGGAAGGACGTCCCGAGAACCTAATCGGGTCTCTGCCAACACAAGGCCGGGTTACCCCTAACTGGGTAACAATTGACACGAGTATGCCACCTCCCGGTTGTAACAACCTTTAACCGGGGCCCCAACATCAAATCACAAAACAAGACATATATAGGTTTTTGATGTCCACATAAGTAAGTATCTGGGCTCCATACCATGATACCACTTCTATCCAGAAGGAGATGTACATACCCTAAAGGGGCGCTACCCCCTAATAACCTTGCTGCATCTTTCCTGTTTTGACCATTCCGGGGTGTGAGGCTCGATGAAGTCTCGTCCACAAAGCCACGCTTTGGTACAAAGCCATGCTTTGGGTCAACCAATGATCAAGGTAATGATCACAAAGATAAATGATCAAACAAATGATCATATCACAAATGATCAAACAATGATCATTTCACAGCAACACTTAGCATGTCACATTACCAAATTGGGAATATATCGCTGATAACCTTCAACTACATAACCTCTGAGCTCGTACGTCTCAGAGAAGGGTGTTAAGCTAAAAGAATAAATTCTTCGCCACCAACAGAAATGTATTTGAAAGAAATCTGCTTTATATCTCAAATTGTAATGTCAGACACACAATCCATACAAGTCTGTTCCGGGTTCGAACAGAACCGAAGGCACTTCCAAAATAACCCTTGCAATCCGGATATTCACTAATCACGTCCGGACTTCCCATCACATATGGAATCTCTATACCGGGTCCATTCGGTGCAGAGACATTCGATGGTAATCCTTCCGTTTTCAAAAATATATGGTCTTCAACACCGGTCTTCAAATGCTATCCATAACGACGTATCACGTATTCGGAATGGGATATATGACACAAAGGTCCTTTCCCGGCTAAACCGAATAGTGAGCGCAATATTTAAAAACATATGGATATTGGGATTTCAATTAAGCCATAACTTAAATAATTCAAAACTTTCTTTCAAATGGTTTAAACAATTTACCATTTCTAATCTTTTAAACAAAAAGATTCATTTCATAAAGTTCACCCCCGTTTCATAAAGATCCATTTATAGATTTCAAAACAATTTTCATTCCAATTGGATTAACTCGTTAAATCTTTAAATCAAAGATTTAACTTATAGCTTTCAAACCGTTTCTATAACTTGGAAATTATTTCATTTTAACTAGAAATCTTTTTTTTAACACAAATTTGGAAGTTCATTACCTATGTGAAAGCCTTTATTATTTGAAAACAAACAGTTTTCGTTTTCAGAAAAATCCAATTATATTTGCTTGAGTTAAAGCCTTTGAATTAAAATTCTAATTCTCAAATCAATATATTTAAAAATAGTTTAACCCATATATAACTGGTATAACATCTTTAATCCCTAGTTTCAAATCCTAGAATCAAATTTCAAATCTTGAATTTAAGTTTAAATCAAATTATTTAAACTTCATACTTTATCAAGTTATTCAAAATCAATTTCATCATTGAAATTCCATTTCAAAAGCTTTTTACTTTAAACCCAATCTTATTTTCAAAATATTTGAATTTGAAATTCAAATTTAAAACTATTTTCAAAGATTTGTGACTTAATCGATTTCCTCGTGAAATCCATATTTGTGTGTGTATAAGTGTGGTCCAGGGGTTTAACACAATAGTGCAACAACATCATCATCATAGATTAAAACACAGAAATATAGTTGATAAGCGATATAAACTATAACGCTCATCGTCCATTCACAGATTCATAGATAATATACAGATGCAAATAAATATACACAGCTCAAACTATAGAACAAAATATCACAAATGATAGGATAATCAATTCAAGGCATCTCATACAATACAATCATTCATAAGTAAGGTCTAGCATTTGATAATAATTTATAAACAGGATTAATTTATTGTTTTAATCCTAATAAATTCAATTTATTTCCAAGAAAATAAATTTCTTATGAATTTAATTGTCTAATCCTGATTTATTAATTACAAAGCATTTGACATAAATTAATTTATCAAACATTTTGATTAATTAATTTATTCTTAATTAATCATATTAATTAAATTAACCTCTGAACCAATTACATAATTAATTAACCTCTTAATTTATTATCTTCAGTAATTAAACTTTTAATTACTTCTCATTAGGCAATCACCTCATAACCATTAATTATTAATTACCAATTAATCTTTATCATTAAGTTAATCAAAATATTCAAATTCAATTACAATTGGTAATTTGCCCCTTTATTACTTTCATTAAGTAATTACAATTTATAATTGATTTTCTTATTCAATTAATCTAATTAATTATCAAAATTATTCACATTAATTTAATCACTTAATAATTCCTAGTTAATTATCTTCATTTACTAATAGCATTTCTTTAATTACTTTTAAATTAATCTCCAATTATAAATTAATCTAAATCATTAATTTATAAATTCGATAAATAAATCATTCCTTAATTATCTTATTAATTGAATCATTTAATACCTTAATTATCTCTAATATAATTCATTTCTTATTGACGACTTCATTAACATTAGAGTGAAAAACATTTCACTTTTGAATTTAAATTAAATTTACATTTTGAATTTAAAATTCAAAATGATTATTCTTTAAACATTAATCCAATTTAAAAAAATCAATTTATAATTCTTTAAAATAAATGTAAATAACATTTATTACTTATATAAGAGAAAGCTTTTAAACTAATCTACTTAATTTTTATTTAAAAATTAAGCTTTCAAAATACATTAATATTCTTACTTGCAAATTCAAGTTAAAACCAATCATTTAACTTCCCATTAAAATTTAAGAAACCCTTTATAAAAGAATTTTATCAAAATCAAAATAAATATTTTGTTTTTAAAACCTTGATTTGAAATTTTAATTTAAAATTCAAATTCCATTTAAATTTGCTTTAAAATTCAAATTTGCAGACAGGTTTCATAAAACCTGTAACATACAAAATAACACGAGGCTAACAAACTTGCTTCGAGTCAGACTCCCCATTGCTTCGAGTCAAGTACTCGAATAACTCGAGTAAAACCCAAGCTAAAATTCCCTGCACACCACCTAAAATTCCTCAGCATATTAAATGGGCATGGTGCACGTGCACCATCATCGCAGCCGACTCCGTTCAACGGCAACAATCTCCTCACATCAACGATCATCCTCAGATCCATTCGCGACCAACAAAATCCACAAAATAACTCGAAATCGAAATTGAGTGGTTTGGCCTAACCTGGAACACACGAACAGACCTCCCTCCACAAACCTGTCATCACCAATTTCTCACCGCCTCGGCCACTAGCAGCTACACAACTCCGGTCACAGCTTCGACAACCACCACGCTTTCGTATCCCAAAACCCCAAGCCACTCGGTCCACTGAGGGGGGCGAAGGAAATCAAAACTCGCCCCTGATAAAAATTAGGGTTAAAAACTTTGCTCGACCACCGCCGACGCCACAGTCGCTTCCACCACCTCCGACTATTTTTCCAAGCAACCCCGTACGTCCCTCTGTCACCAACCAAAACTTCAACCTCTTCAAATCAGTGAATCCCCATAGATCACTAAAACTATGAAATTCATACAAACCCAAAATGCTCTTTTATCCTTAATTTAAAAATTATGGTTGAAGCTTTAAAAATCGAGTTTTAGTGTACGAATTCAAGTTATCATCTTGAAACAACAGTATTTAATGTTTGGATTTTAACATGTTTTATATTTGACTGTAGTTTCTAGACATCCTGAGAAACTTTGCTTTGATTTAATTAAAACTATTTTTAAAAATTTAAATCTTGTTAAAGCTACATCTTTTGTTTAGAAAACAAAACCTGATATTGTCTAACTAAGATGATACTGAAATTTTCTAACAAGTTTTTTTTAAAAAAAAAACTGCAAAAAAGAAACAGAGCAATGACTTCAAGTGCGTGCATACATATTACCCCAGCAGTTCAACAATATGAAAACACAATATACTTCATAATACCATATTGAACAGAGCAATGACTTGCAACCAAAAATCATACTTATAGTTTAAAGGTGAAGTTACTCACCTGTAGATGGAAAGAACAGAGAAGCTCTTGACAATTTCAAAGAAAAGATGAAGCCTGCAAATTTCTTCTTCTCCTACTCTAATATTTGGAGTTTTAGATAGTTTTGAATCTTCTTTATATATATATATATATATATATATATATATATATATATATACAACAGAGACCCCTTTGTTTTCTTTGTTTTGAATTCCTGTTTTGTTGTTGAACTTTGACCTTGCATTGATTACTGATTTGATTCCAGGCTCCTGATTTTATTTCTGAGATGATTCTTGCATCTTGAATCAGGTTGCAGTTTGGACTTGATTTATATTTGCTTTGATTGTCTCAGATTGAAATGGAGAGGCCGAGGTGATATATAAAAAAAAAGTTTTACAGGGGATCATATCTTATGTTTTGTACAGGGATTTCATATTGTACAGGGTGTTGTATATTGTTTATACAAGTTATATTGTTTTGTGGGCTGAGATGTATTATATTGTGTACCAAGGTAAGGGCATTAATTGCTTAGTACAAGTGTATCTTACTTTGCAAAATATTTATCAACTATGGATGATTTGATTTTGCATACTTGTACTTGCTTGTTTTAAAGGGAAGTTTGTTTGAGTTTGAAATGGTAATAATTCAGTTTCGAATGAACAACTGAGTTGAAGCTTGAAGATAGTGATATATAGAAAGAGTTGTACAGGAGATATCTCATTTCTTTGTACACAGGTACATGTATATACTTATTTTTGCTTGGTGGCTGAAGATATACTTTACATTTATTAGCTTGTACTTTATGTTTTCATGTTTATAGTTTATTTGTGTTGTCTTTATCTTTGCATTTCTTTTGTTACTTTGTTTGTTTATATACTTTTTAATCTAACGAAGTTTCTTTTATTATTATATATGTTAGATTTTTATTTAATATGTTTCCTTACTTTATATTTTATAAAACTATATATATATATTCATTTTCAAAATATAGATGAATTTCTAGGTTTTTATTTTGTTGTTTAAATCTTATCTGATTTATTTACTTTATGGTTATCTTATGTATATTTTTAAAACCATTTATTGAAGTTTTTATCTCAAATCCAATATATTTATATATATACAAAAATCAAATTTTGATTTATACAGAATTTATTCAAATTCGGGGAAACTCACTTCCATTTATAATTAATTTCATAATTTTTTATTCAAAAATTCATTTAATTATCAATTTAAATTAAATTAAAATCTAGGGTCGTTACAAACTTCCCCCCTTAAAAAGAATTTCGTCCTCGAAATTCGCAGGCACGAAAGCAACAAAGATAGATAAAAGATAGAGAAATACCTTTCCAGATTAAACTGGATATCAATTCTGCATTTGGCTTACCAAATCAGAATATCAACAGCAGATACGAGAAATTACGATAGAATTCAAATGTGATGGGAAGTTTGGTTTTAAACAAAATCATTTTATCGATACAATTCGAATTTATCCTCATATTCTATTAATCAATTTAACTCAATTTAAAATTTCCAAATTTATTTAAAAATTTCAATTTCGAATTTCAAATTCATATTCATTAGAGTTTAAATCAAAACTGATAAGAAACCGATAAAGATACGAAGTAAAAATTTCCTACAATGATCCTTAGGGCCATCACCATACCGAAACTTCTTTCTGGAGCTGTCACGAAGCAATCAAAAGAATTTGGAAACGAATCAAAGAATATTGATAGAGAAAGTTATTTCCGTTGTTGTTACAGAGTATCGACCAATTATAGTCATATTTCCCTGTCCCCTATCGCGTCCTCTTCTTGCACTCATACTCACTATCAGTGGATAGTAAGAGAATTTTCTAAGGCGTTCAAACAGATATCTTAGGGATATACTCATTCTAGGGATACTTCACCCTATCTCTAATGAGTTACTTAATGTGTTATACTCCTGAGCTAAAGTTCAACCTTAGCTCTGATACCAAATGTAACGTCAAGGATTTTGCCCGCTCGAAAATCGACGTCCATACTTCAAATCGTATTCGAATGCCAAAGATCCGACCGTTCAAAACCGATTCGCCGGAGCTTATAACACAGTTAAGTAAATAACACAGCGGAATAAAAGAATAATACATTGATATACAGCTTTGATACAATATCTGATACAACAGATGATCCAATAGATATCAATATACATCAGAGATACAATAAAATAGCAGCGGAAAAGAAATATAGATAATGCTAGCAGCGGAACAAATAACTCTAAGATAGTCTTCACCGAAGAACTCCAAATCTGAAACTCCATCTCCAAGAACCAATCCAGCAATAGCTCGAACTCCCATAGATAAGCAAGTGCAGTCCATATCCAAAGACTGAACTAACTCCAGATAATCTACTACATCTAACTATCTGAAAAACCCAACTCTAGACTGCTCGTGTAGAAAATAATGAGCATCCAGAGTTTAGGAAAGGAACAATAAACTCCGGATCAGTCATGGGACAGGTGTGAGCAACAAAAACAATTTTATCTTTAAAACAAACAATAAAAGATTTAAAGTAAATTCGCAATGCTTTTTGAAAAATGAGACTACCATAAGACCTTCCACCACACACACAATGCAAACGCAGACTTGGAGGAGATTTCTTCTTATGATAGTCAAACATGCTTAATACGCAGAAAATTTCTTTGATATTATTATTATAAGTGCACGGTGCAGAAAACATTTCGAAAGTAGAATATTAATCTTAGCCAGCATACGACCATTATCGTATGCCTACTATAGCTACTATGTTCAATAGAAGGTTACCGCCACATTCCATAGCAGGTAATACAACTAAAACCGTACAAGGCTCGTATTGTTTCTTTGGATTTCCAACAAATGGTCAGGCCAAGGAACTTCCCATTGCCACATGGAAACGCCTCTGGAAGGACGTCCCGAGAACCTAACCGGATCTCTGCCAACACAAGGCCGGGTTACCCCTAACTGGGTAACAATTGACACGAGTATGCCACCTCCCAGTTGTAACAACCTTTAACCGGGGCCCCAACATCAAATCACAAAACAAGACATATATAGGTTTGTGATGTCCACATAAGTAAGTATCTGGGCTCCATACCATGATACCACTTCTATCCAGAAGGAGATGTACATACCCTAAAGGGGCGCTACCCCCTAATAACCTTGCTGCATCTTTCCTGTTTTGACCATTCCGGGGTGTGAGGCTCGATGAAGTCTCGTCCACAAAGCCACGCTTTGGTACAAAGCCATGCTTTGGGTCAACCAATGATCAAGGTAATGATCACAAAGATAAATGATCAAACAAATGATCATATCACAAATGATCAAACAATGATCATTTCACAGCAACACTTAGCATGTCACATTACCAAATTGGGAATATATCGCTGATAACCTTCAACTACATAACCTCTGAGCTCGTACGTCTCAGAGAAGGGTGTTAAGCTAAAAGAATAAATTCTTCGCCACCAACAGAAATGTATTTGAAAGAAATCTGCTTTATATCTCAAATTGTAATGTCAGACACACAATCCATACAAGTCTGTTCCGGGTTCGAACAGAACCGAAGGCACTTCCAAAAAAACCCTTGCAATCCGAATATTCACTAATCACATCCGGACTTCCCATCACATATGGAATCTCTATACCGGGTCCATTCGATGCAGAGACATTCAACGGTAATCCTTCCGTTTTCAAAAATATCCGGTCTTCAACACCGGTCTTCAAATGCTATCCATAACGACGTATCACATATTCGGAATGGGATATATGACACAAAGGTCCTTTCCCGGCTAAACCGAATAGTGAGCGCAATATTTAAAAACATATGGATATTGGGATTTCAATTAAGCCACAACTTAAATAATTCAAAACTTTCTTTCAAATGGTTTAAACAATTTACCATTTCTAATCTTTTAAACAAAAAGATTCATTTCATAAAGTTCACCCCCGTTTCATAAAGATCCATTTATAGATTTCAAAACAATTTTCATTCCAATTGGATTAACTCGTTAAATCTTTAAATCAAAGATTTAACTTATAGCTTTCAAACCGTTTCTATAACTTGGAAATTATTTCATTTTAACTAGAAATCTTTTTTTTAACACAAATTTGGAAGTTCATTACCTATGTGAAAGCCTTTATTATTTGAAAACAAACAGTTTTCGTTTTCAGAAAAATCCAATTATATTTGCTTGAGTTAAAGCCTTTGAATTAAAATTCTAATTCTCAAATCAATACATTTAAAAATAGTTTAACCCATATATAACTGGTATAACATCTTTAATCCCTAGTTTCAAATCCTAGAATCAAATTTCAAATCTTGAATTTAAGTTTAAATCAAATTATTTAAACTTCATACTTTATCAAGTTATTCAAAATCAATTTCATCTTCGAAATTCCATTTCAAAAGCTTTTTACTTTAAACCCAATCTTATTTTCAAAATATTTGAATTTAAAATTCAAATTTAAAACTATTTTCAAAGATTTGTGACTTAATCGATTTCCTCGTGAAATCCATATTTGTGTGTGTATAAGTGTGGTCCAGGGGTTTAACACAATAGTGCAAAAACATCATCATCATAGATCAAAACACAGAAATATAGTTGATAAGCGATATAAACTATAACGCTCATCGTCCATTCACAGATTCACAGATAATATACAGATGCAAATAAATATACACAGCTCAAACTACAGAACAAAATATCACAAATGATAGGATAATCAATTCAAGGCATCTCATACAATACAATCATTCATAAGTAAGGTCTAGCATTTGATAATAATTTATAAACAGGATTAATTTATTGTTTTAATCCTAATAAATTCAATTTATTTCCAAGAAAATAAATTTCTTATGAATTTAATTGTCTAATCCTGATTTATTAATTACAAAGCATTTGATATAAATTAATTTATCAAACATTTTGATTAATTAATTTATTCTTAATTAATCATATTAATTAAATTAACCTCTGAACCAATTACATAATTAATTAACCTCTTAATTTATTATCTTAAGTAATTAAACTTTTAATTACTTCTCATTAGGCAATCACCTCATAACCATTAATTATTAATTACCAATTAATCTTTATCATTAAGTTAATCAAAATATTCAAATTCAATTACAATTGGTAATTTGCCCCTTTATTACTTTCATTAAGTAATTACAATTTATAATTGATTTTCTTATTCAATTAATCTAATTAATTATCAAAATTATTCACATTAATTTAATCACTTAATAATTCCTAGTTAATTATCTTCATTTACTAATAGCATTTCTTTAATTACTTTTAAATTAATCTCCAATTATAAATTAATCTAATTCATTAATTTATAAATTCGATAAATAAATCATTCCTTAATTATCTTATTAATTGAATCATTTAATACCTTAATTATCTCTAATATAATTCATTTCTTATTGATGACTTCATTAACATTAGAGTGAAAAACATTTCACTTTTGAATTTAAATTAAATTTACATTTTGAATTTAAAATTCAAAATGATTATTCTTTTAAACATTAATCCAATTTAAAAAAATCAATTTATAATTCTTTAAAATAAATGTAAATAACATTTATTACTTATATAAGAGAAAGCTTTTAAACTAATCTACTTAATTTTTATTTAAAAATTAAGCTTTCAAAATACATTAATATTCTTACTAGCAAATTCAAGTTAAAACCAATCATTTAACTTCCCATTAAAATTTAAGAAACCCTTTATAAAAGAATTTTATCAAAATCAAAATAAATATTTTGTTTTTAAAACCTTGATTTGAAATTTTAATTTAAAATTCAAATTTCATTTAAATTTGCTTTAAAATTCAAATTTGCAGACAGGTTTCATAAAACCTGTAACATACAAAATAACACGAGGCTAACAAACTTGCTTCGAGTTAGACTCCCCATTGCTTCGAGTCAAGTACTCGAATAACTCGAGTAAAACCCGAGCTTAAATTCCCTGCACACCACCTAAAATTCCTCAGCATTTTAAATGGGCACGGTGCACGTGCACCATCATCGCAGCCGACTCCGTTCAAGGGCGACAATCTCCTCACATCAAAGATCATCCTCAGATCCATTCGCAACCAACAAAATCCACAAAATAACTCGAAATCGAAATTGAGTGGTTTGGCCTAACCTGGAACACACGAACAGACCTCCCTCCACAAACCTGTCATCACCAATTTCTCATCGCCTCGGCCACTAGCAGCTACACAACTCCGGTCACAGCTTCGACAACCACCACGCTTTCGTATCCCAAAACCCCAAGCCACTCGGTCCACTGAGGGGGGCGAAGGAAATCAAAACTCGCCCCTGATAAAAATTAGGGTTAAAAACTTTGCTCGACCACCGCCGACGCCAGAGTCGCTTCCACCACCTCCGACTATTTTTCCAAGCAACCTCGTACGTCCCTCTATCACCAACCAAAACTTCAACCTCTTCAAATCCATGAATCCCCGTAGATCACTAAAACTATGAAATTCATACAAACCCAAAATGCTCTTTTATCCTTAATTTAAAAATTATGGTTGAAGCTTTAAAAATCGAGTTTTAGTGTACGAATTCAAGTTACCATCTTGAAACAACAGTATTTAATGTTTGGATTTTAACATGTTTTATATTTGACTGTAGTTTCTAGACATCCTGAGAAACTTTGCTTTGATTTAATTAAAACTATTTTTAAAAATTTAAATCTTGTTAAAACTACATCTTTTGTTTAGAAAACAAAACCTGATATTGTCTAACTAAGATGATACTGAAATTTTCTAACAAGTTTTTTTTTTAAAAAAAACTGCAAAAAAGAAACAGAGCAATGACTTCAAGTGCATGCATACATATTACCTCTGCAGTTCAACAATATGTAAACACAATATACTTCATAATACCATATCGAACAGAGCAATGGCTTGCAACCAGAAATCATACTTAAAGTTTAAAGGTGAAGTTACTCACCTGTAGATGGAAAGAACAGAGAAGCTCTTGACAATTTCAAAGAAAAGATGAAGCCTGCAAATTTCTTCTTCTCCTACTCTAATATTTGGAGTTTTAGATAGTTTTGAATCTTCTTTATATATATATATATATATATATATATATATACAACAGAGACCCCTTTGTTTTCTTTGTTTTGAATTCCTGTTTTGTTGTTGAACTTTGACCTTGCATTGATTACTGATTTGATTCCAGGCTCCTGATTTTATTTCTGAGATGATTCTTGCATCTTGAATCAGGTTGCAGTTTGGACTTGATTTATATTTGCTTTGATTGTCTCAGATTGAAATGGAGAGGCCGAGGTGATATATAAAAAAAAAGTTTTACAGGGGATCATATCTTATGTTTTGTACAGGGATTTCATATTGTACAGGGTGTTGTATATTGTTTATACAAGTTATATTGTTTTGTGGGCTGAGATGTATTATATTGTGTACCAAGGTAAGGGCATTAATTGCTTAGTACAAGTGTATCTTACTTTGCAAAATATTTATCAACTTTGGCTGATTTGATTTTGCATACTTGTACTTGCTTGTTTTAAAGGGAAGTTTGTTTGAGTTTGAAATGGTAATAATTCAGTTTCGAATGAACAACTGAGTTGAAGCTTGAAGATAGTGATATATAGGAAGAGTTGTACAGGAGATATCCCATTTCTTTGTACACAGGTACATGTATATACTTATTTTTGCTTAGTGGCTGAAGATATACTTTGCATTTATTAGCTTGTACTTTATGTTTTCATGTTTATAGTTTATTTGTTTTGTCTTTATCTTTGCATTTCTTTTGTTACTTTGTTTGTTTATATACTTTTTAATCTAATGAAGTTTCTTTTATTACTATATATGTTAGATTTTTATTTAATATGTTTTCTTACTTTATATTTTATAAAACTATATATATATATATATATATATATATATATTCATTTTCAAAATATAGATGAATTTCTAGGTTTTTATTTTGTTGTTTAAATCTTATCTAATTTATTTACTTTATGGTTATCTTATGTATATTTTTAAAACCATTTATTGAAGTTTTTATCTCAAATCCAATATATTTATATATATACAAAAATCAAATTTTGATTTATACAGAATTTATTCAAATTCGGGGAAACTCACTTCCATTTATAATTAATTTCATAATTTTTTATTCAAAAATTCATTTAATTATCAATTTAAATTAAATTAAAATCTAGGGTCGTTACATTAGGCATACTTTCATTTCATTAATTTCAAATTTTTATAAGATATATAAACTCATTTATTCACACTTCCAACAATTTCTACTTAAATGTTATTTCATTCAAAATTTATAACTTATGGTTATATAATTATTTCATAATTCAAAATTTATATTTACTTCAATTCGATATTATTTCTAATCCAATTCAAATTTTATAACTTATAGTTATATAATCACTTTATAATTCACATTTACATATCTAATTCAATTCCATATGATTCAAATCCAATTCACCTTTTTTATTTAAATTTCAATTCCTTTTAACCAACATTTCAAAACCATATTCGAGTTATTCATACTTAAATTAAATTTCACTCTAAATAAATTCATTTCTAATTCATTCAATTTCATTTACTACGCTTAAGTTAAATCCCTTTTCAAAAATACGCTATATTAATTCAATTCAAATCCAGATAACTAAATTTCTAAAATTTAATTTATCAAACTTAAGTTGAATTCCATTTTAACTTTCTCACTTTAAATTTTATTCCAACTTCAATTTTTCACACTTTCCTCCTTATAAATATCATCTTCCATAGGATTCCGGAATATTGTTAAATACCCAGTATATATCTCAAATCACTTTGAAATCAAATACGTGTGTGTGTGTGTGTACACTCTTTTAGGTTTAATAAACCACTTCCTTGAATTTTCAAAATCAACCTGATTTTATCCAAAACAATGCCTTTCGGAATTTATAAACAAAACTTGTTTGCTCAACAAATATGAATCAAATCAATTTCGGTAGCAACCCATACTTAGAAACTCGAAAATGAATACTGATGATGTTGCAGTCATCACCAGGATTATTTTCCAGCGACTGAAGTGAGTTCAGTGCTATATCACTTCCAAAATCCATTTAAAACCATCTTCTATTCAAACATATCCCAAAATAACAACAGCATTATTCATTTTCAAATACTTTGGAAAATATTTCCGAAAATCTCCTGGATTTAATTATCCAAATTCTGGTTAGAATCCATTTTTAGTTTTTAACTCATTTGTATATTTCATATATATACAATCTTTATTTTGTTATATACAACCATTTTAAATTTTATAATATGGTTTGGATTATAATATTAACAGCCAAACACACCAATATATTGTAATAATATCTAGAAAAAATTTCTTTTATATCAAAGTATAATTTTGGGCAAAATTATTTCATTTACCCACTTCAAAACCATACTATGTCGGTTTACCTATTTAAGTGTTTAGAAAATCCTACCGATTTAGTGGCATCCCACTATTCGATCGGAATTTATATACCACTTAACAAATAAATCAACACAATATAAAAACAATTTTATACTCACTAACAAATATGTGCTCTTATCTATTAATTCTCTCAACTCATTCTAGGGTATTGCTGACCCTATCTCCGTTGAGTAATCCCTACCAAAGCCAAGGTTCTCGCTTAGCCTTCAACTTTGATACCAAATGTAGCGACCCGTGTTGAATATGCTAGTATATGATTTTTGTTGATGGTACTAAACATATACATATATATATATATGTACTTGTTAATGTACTATTTTATTTTTCATATAATTAAATAAATATTTGGTGAATAAAATAAATGACGCAGAATTTAAATTATAAAGATATTTTTTCAAACAAATATTTATTACAACTTATGAATATTACAAATTTAAGCTCTCACTGTATATATACAATTTCAGTTTCAATCACATCATACTTTTCATGTACAAATGCACATCACTACATATCACTCATTCACTCGTAATTATCTTCAACTCTATTCCAGATTGAATCCAGCATCTGAGCAATCTGCAAAAATGTACACTGACATAGTAAAATTGAAAATAAAATATTTTTGCAGTGTAAAATAAGATGTAATTTTGAAAATATTATTTGCCTCAGTTATCGGGTCATCATTATTTAAATTTGAATTCATCAAACACGAACAACTTGTGACATGCACAGTGTATCACTGTACTTGCCACAAGGCCATGCACATCGATATACACTTGATAAAATTACAGGGATAGGTGAGCACAAGGTCAAACCCAATTAAAAGCCGGGTTCAACTCAAATGCAATACAAATAAAGTCACGAGACGAGCACATGGTCAAGCCCGAGTTATAAGCTGGATTCAACGCAGGTGAAATACAAAATTGTCAAGTACAAGTGAAAATGCTCGATTAAAGCGATCAAAAAACACCAAAACTAGAAACAATGAGTGACATGCACAGTTGCAAGCAAGGACTGGTCAACATCAAGCACACGAATGCACAAGTACAGATTGAATACAATGAACCAGACTAACATTAAATACAGACCAAGTGCGCAGCATACACGTAAACAAATGCAATATGAAAACAACTCAAGATCGTTGCATATGAAGCAACTAGACCTGACTGAAGTGTTCAGACATTACAAATGTACATTGGAGTTTGAAAGCAGTTTCAAGATTAAAGCAACAACTCAAGTCAGTGCAATGCAAATACATGTGAATGGTTAATAAAGACAATGATCAGACTCAAAGCATGCACAAGCACTTATATACAAAACTGCAAACACATATGATCAGACTTACAAATGCAGTTATGAATAAGACCAACCAAATGGCACAGGACAATGAACAATGTGCATAGCAGCCAACACACACACACACACATACATACACAGTGCAAACTCAAGGATGAATGAAACTGCAATGTAGCATCAAATGAAAACAATGTCACCAATGAAACATACGTATATACATAGTGAACACACATATATACATATATACATGCAAGCATTTAAGTGCATCAGAGTCTCAGACCACACAAGTGCACATGGGCTCTAATGAGATGGAACCAAAAAGTCGAGACAACTCGAAGTGAAGACTACAAGTGCAAAAAAAGTAAAGCAACATTGCAAACATTTATAGAGGCATTTTTACTGAAGTTATGAATGAACATACTATGAAACATAAAGATGGAGGTAGTGAATATATACAGTGATACGTACAAAACAATTCAAAGACCGCAACACTATGGAAATTACAAGTGATCAAGCATCAGGTCGAAAACGCTACAGAATAGGTTTTATGAACCAGTTTGTGCTGAAGTAAATATCATCACATATTCAACTGGCCGAAGTCATGGAACAGCAAGGTGATCGATCAAGTCAAGTTAAATGTCAAACTCAAAATATTCACACAAAACCAAGTTTGCAAACCAAGTCAAGGGGAATAAAGTCAAATGTAACAGTTTCAAACCAAAACTGTGGTGGCCAAGAAATAAAACCAAGTTAGAAATCAACATCGTGTTAGTCAAGTAAACAAGCAACGAAAATATACAGAATTGAAGAAGTCAGAAATCATCTCAATCATCCAAACATAATAAAGTGGCCAAAGAAAGTTATCAAACGAACGAAATTACAGGGGATCTAACTCTATATAAATGATAACATCATAGGCATACCAAAATTATTCGAGTTCAAGTAACAATAGAGCAGAATCAATAACTCGAACCATCGATCGAGTTCAAGCAAACTAACGAGTAAAGCAAAAGGCATAAATTACATACCGAAGTCAAAATTGAACTCAATCGACAAGCCGTCGTATGCAACTCAAAGAGATAGTCGATTGACAAAGAAAACAGTACATAGTTCAACGTTGAATCAACTACATAAATCGTCGGCTTCAACAAACTAAACCCTAATTTTCATAAAGAGGAATGAAGGCGAGTAGCCATTTTCCAAAGATCGAAGTACAAGAAGACGGCCCGAAGTATTAAAAGAGAAAAGGGGAATTCTTATCACTTGTTTAGTTTGGGCCGGATTATATTTGTTCTTTGGGCTTTTAATTATTAAAATAGGGTTTATTTTTTTTATTGTTTTAAAGTGCTTTTAATTTCTCTTTTAAACATTGTAATTTCTAGTCGTGTGACTAGAGGACGAACTACGGTGGTGTAGTTCGAGAATTCGCAACTCAGTGGCTGGGTTATGGTAGAGTTTTGAGCATAGAGTTAATGTTAGTTGATAGCGCGTGTCGCAAGTTTACGTATGTAAGCGTCTGACTACATAATTTCTAGTAGAAACCTTGGGGGCAGCACGTATGCAGGGTTTTGCCGAAGTTGGGTAAATCTGTATGTTCTATTTTCTGCCTTTTATATTCTGCTATATTTGTGCTGCTATTATTCTACTGTGATCTATGTCGAAATTATATAAACTTCCATAATAAATTTTTATAATTAATAGTATCACCCTATTCACCCCCCTCTAAGGTGAAATCGATCCTATAACCCGCAGTTTCGTACCCTTTGAGTTGATAATAATTTACCCTTGCTCAACCCAAATTGTACGAAAGAACGAATAACTAGGGTAAAGAAGAAAACGTTAGAAGAAAAATAGAACAACAAACACGGTATCTCACAAATGTAGCGGAACAAAATATAATATATAAAAACAGATTTTTATACAGAAGAATCTGTGACTGTTTTATACTTACAATCATCAAAGTACAACAATCACTACATCAATCCAGATAGTTGTAATAAATTATCCTCATACAGTGGAAATATAAGTCAAGCAAGAAAATATAACTCTATCATCCAGCTCATCTTCTGAGCTCCATAGCATCCTATCCTGAATCTGAAATACTCGATCTGACCCGATCATTATAATAAAATAACACCTGAGTCAGTTGGAAAACCAGCGTGAGAAAACACAATCAATTTTAATTATTAAAGTTATCAAATTCCTTTGAAAATAATGGTATCTCGTAAGATCGTGTCACACATAAACACGATAGGTTTTTCCCTTACGATAACCAAAACATTTTATAGAAAATCCAAAGATATTATAATAGTTTCTAAGTACAAATATCCAAATAGCTGAAATTGTTACATTAATTAAATTCCAGCATACTAGGTTCCACAAACAAAACTGTAAAGGCTCGTATTGGAGAATGGATCCCATATAATGACTGGGCTACTGGGATACCGTCCATCGCAGTACACCTCTAGAAAAATGTACCAAGGACCTTGTCGGGATCCCTTACTCCACAAGATCGGTCTACCCCTAACCTGGATCGATCGAATAAGTTGTCATCTCGGGTGTTCGCACCCTTAAAAATCGAGCGCTCCCTTTTTCATGCACAACCATATCCATCATTTATATATTTTCGAGGATATCTAGAAAAGTGAAAACATACCCTAATTGGGTGCGACCCAGTTAGCCTTGCTGCATCTCCCATGTTTTAGTCATTCCTATTAGATGAGGCTTGAGGCTGAGGATTACCTTTCAAGAACAATTCCACTTAGAATGCTCATCGTCCTCCAATAACGATGTTCTGATAGCATTAGTCCATACAAGTTGTCCTAGGTCTGGACAAACCGAATCACTGTTTTCGTCATCTTCATGGTATTCATTCGTAATGTTCAAATTGGATCGAAGTGGTTTTCGGATATTTAAATCTGATTCCGGTCTCTTCGAAACGATTAATGAAATTGGGCAATATTGCCGATCAGCTATTTAACTATCAATAAAACATCCATAAGCAGTCATTAGGCTTTATTATAAATTTTTCCAAAATATTTATTTTCAAAATATCTTTATAAGATATATTAATCCCTTCCAACATGTGAAAACAATTTCAAATGCTTAAATCCGTAACGGGATATTTCCATACCATCTCAACACTTAGAATATTTCCAAATTTTCATTTTTATGCTTAGAAAAATATTATACGTCTTATTTTCCAAAATCTTTTCAAATATCAACACTTAAGAGAACATTTCGTAACTTATCTCATAAGTCTTCGGAATCACTAATAATTTACCTTTTTCAATTTCCAAAATCCTATATACTTATTTATAACCCCATTCAATAATTTATAACTTCTTTTATAAATTTAGATTTCATTTTCAAAATTTCCATATTCAACATTTTGGTATTCCATTTCCTCCAGATCCCTTATAAAATTCCTCTCCTCAAAAGCATATCCATTTATAAGCCTTATTTACGAATCTCGAGAGAATTTATAAATACAAAATTTCAGTCACTTCAAAACTCTATATATATATATATAATAAGTATTTAAAAAGGGTAATAATTTATTTTTAAAACATGCTCAAGTAATTTTTTAAAATATCGAAAACACTTTTATAAACATCAATAACTCATTTTTAGATAAACAGATAAATTTTCAAAGCTGATTTTAAAAGTTAGAATTTATTAAAATAAATACTTAATATTTGAAATCCTACTTACGGAAGTATTTCAATCCTAACTAGTTTAGAATTCCATTGTATTTTTAAAAAAAAAATTCCTTTTCAAAAACAAACTTAACTTCTTAGAATTAAAATTATATTTTTAAAAACCTCAATAACCGATTCAATTTTATAAATTCCTCTCAAATCACATCCATCGCTTCCATTCCGATTTCCTTAATCTTTTCTCGCTTTTCAAAAATAGTATCCACTATTTTTCTCTCCCAATTTCCATATGCTAATGTAAATTCTCCCTGTAAATTTATATTCCCAATCTATCATCTGATATCGATTTCCCTTATTCATAAACATCGTTTATAAATTTTATAACTCCTTTGGGTTTCACTTTTTATAAAACTAATCTCGTTTATAAAGTTTCATTTTTATAAATTCATTCCTTTATAAATTCCATTTATTTTATTTTTTTCGAATCTACTTTTAATATCGACTTCAACTCCTTTTTATATTTTCCGAATATCATTTATAAATTCTTTTTATATAATTCACTTTAAAAAATCTCTATTTAATAATTCACAACAGTTAAGTATAATAAAAAATCAAATATATTTTTATAACCCAATTTCTTTTAAATAACCCCAATTCCAACATAAATTTTTTTACATAAAAAATTCCCTTTCGTTCCTTCAATTTTAAAATATGTTTATGGTATATAAAATATCAGAATTCAGGCCAATGCTACAATAGCATCCAAAAATTCCAATCACTACAATAATCTATAATAGATAATTCTACATAATCCATATATCACGATATATAAAATTAAATTCAACATTTTGAGGAATCCAGTTGGATCCCTTCAATCTATTTTCCTGCATCCATAGATGTTAATACAACATAAAAATACCAATCTCACTTTCAGGGGGGATATCGGGGTATATAGGGTTATCCGCTATTATGTAGGGCACATACGGTCTCATTTCCTATAATGTGTGGGAATATCACTCCAAATACCAGTACATATTTACTACTATATATAATATAATATCATTCAACAAATAATACTTTGTAAATTCAACCAAGCAACCAATAATTAATTTTAACTATTTAAAATTAAATTGGCAATCCAAATGAGTGAGAATTTTCTCACCTTGATTTTCTATCGATGCTTCCGCATCCCTTTTGAATTAAAATTAAACAAGCATTTAAGTTTTTTTTTCCCCAAATTCCTGCCAGCTCTAAAATGCGGTATTTGCAAATACAGCCCAAATCGGCTCCGAAGTAGCTCTAAACCGTGCTCAATCGCTAATACCTCCAAGTGCTCGCGCCTGAGCTACCCATCTCCCCTCACGGCCTCGAGCAAAAAAATGTCACGCGTGAGCGCCGCAACTTTCCCCTGACGACATCGCGATGATGCGACTCCATCTTCCCATTGTCATCGTGCTCGAGTTCGAGCAGAACAATGTCGCGATTTCCCCTTTTTTATTAAACGAGAGCTTCGTCCTCTTTTTTCTTGAATGAATTTGAATGAGATTTTCGTTTTATTTTATGAAGTGAAGAAAGAAGGGGGAAAAGAGGATGCTTGGGTTTTGATTATGAATTTTTTTTGAATTTGGTTTCTCGTGTTCAAACTGGAGAAGGCAGAGAAAGGGAGATGCGATTTTGATTTGAACTGAGAGGGGAAGATACGCGAGTTATAGAGAAGGGTACGCGAGTTATACTAGAGGGATAAGGCGTGATCGAGAAGATAGGCTCAACATTAAATTTGAATCGGTTTTTGACTTGAGCTAATTTGAAGAGAAAGAAAACTTGATTTAAAAGGAAAAGAGGCGGCTGCGATTTTACTTTGATTTGATTTAATAATTTTAAAATTGAAAATATCTCGTTTTAAAGTGACTTAAAATTTCGATACCCTATCAAGGCATGCCGCTAGACGTTCATAATGTTATACTCCTATTCCGAACGCAATGGAAAAGGTTTCGAATCCTAATTTGATTGTATGAGATAGCTTTTAAATCGACCATCTAAATTAAATTCGATTAAATTATCCTAGGCGTTTTCAGATCGTACGACAACATAGTAAATCCAAATGCTACGACATTTGAAACCCAATAATAAGATACTACTATGGATCCAATGGAACTGGTTTCGTCGAATTCCGAAACCATGTCCCGGATCGCTATTTTAACGTGTTGATTAAATCGACAAAATTTCAAAATTTATGAAATCACTTGAAATTTCCATTTTAAAAACTTATTAATTAAATTAAAATTCCAAATTCAATATTTAAACCATTTAAACACTCTAAATTAAACGATGAAAAATCCGGGTCGTTATTGTTGGCATACAATTCAATGTCCAAATTAATATAATAGTAGCATGTGAGTTTATGTTGCTAAATAGATGTCCAAATAATCTATTTAATTAAGTTATAGCAGAACGAGGATTTGTTCTACTAAGCATATCTCAAAATTTAGTATAACTCATTCACATTTTTTTGGCTACCTATTGGCGTAGACAAAGAGATCTCTTGTTTTAAAAACTCATTTATTTATAAAGGAAAACTGCTCTTTATAAAACCGATAGAGTTTCAAAAATAGACCTTTATTTAATTAATAATTAAATCTTAATTTAATTACAATAATTAAAACTAATTTAGATCTTAATTAAACCTTAATTAAGTCTTAGTTAATTAACTAATAATTAAACCCTACCTGGTTAGTAATTAATTAATACTTAAACCGCAAATAAATAATAATTAAACTTAATTAAATATAAATTTATACTTAATTAAGTCTTTACTTAATTAATAATTAATTAAAATCTTTAAATTATAATTAGCTTAATTAATTCTTAGTACTAATTACTTTTACTTAATTGCTAATTAATTAATAATTATCTTTAAATAACTAATTAATTAAATAATATTTAAAAATCATACTTAATTTAGTTATTATTAACTTTTACACTTAAAGTATGTGTTAAAAATACTTTCCAAAAATATTTGAGATAAAACTCTTTGAGTTTAGAAAAAGAATTCGATTTCTCGAATTGCATCCATAGCGACTATCGCTATTCATACCATAACTTAAAGTTAGTTTCTAAGTTAACGTTTCAACTTTAACTCTTTAAAAATTTACTTACTTTAAAACACATAGTAAGAGATTTTGAAAACTAAAATAAAGTATGAAACTTTGAAATATTTTTATTAAATTAAACTAGCAAAAACACAATTTAGTTTAAAGGATCTCAAGTCACTTTAACAAGTCAAAATGCTAACTTTCTTAACAAATACAACACATGCACATGTCCTAACATTAATTTACATGCCACAACCACAAACCATAAGCAAGATCACTTCTTTCCAATCATTCGCAACATTTAGACTTCAAATTTCAAGTCTAACTCAATATCACATACAAGCACATACATATATATAACCGAACAATAAAAATAAAACATCAAATCAATCAATAATTTGAAAAACAACGGACAACATAATAAAGGTCAAGTCTTTTCCAAGAAGAAATGAATTTTACACGCCAAAGCAATGAAAACAAACCAAATTATGACTAGAGCTTGAAATTTCCTTAGATCTTGGATCTCTCTTAGTAAAAACTTGGTTTTGGCCCATGGAGATGGATGTTAGGCTTGGCCTAAGGAGGTTATGGGCTCAGCCTTGGTATTAAAGGGGAGGTGTAAGTGAGTTTTGGCTCAGTGGAGGTATAAAAAGAGAAAGAAGGTGTTTTTATGGACTTTTATAAGATAAAAAAGAGAAAAAGGACCTTTAAGCTTTTATAATATTTTTGGAAGCTATTAAAGGACTTTGAAAAACTTTAAACAATGATATGGATTGTAGAAAAGAAGGAAATGAAATGAGAAGTGAGAGAGAATTTTGAAATTGGCTTTATGAAAAATGAATTAGGAAAGTTACCTAAATGCCATTAAGTAAATACGCACCATTCTTTTGTTGCCACATTCTTTTGTTATCTATGCCATCCAAAGAATGTGAAACCAATAGCCAAATACTACTATAGGTTAACATCAAATACAAGCTCTAGCCTGATTGGTAGACAACTATCTAAAAAGACAATAAGAATGAATCAAAAATCCAAAGATGAAATGTAGGAAGAGAAAACGGGAATAAATAAATTCCTATGGGATTGAAGTGGAATCGAAATCAGAAATACGGAGTTGGAATCCGAAAAAAGGAATAAGGAGATTTCCGGGGGACTGGATGTGGAATTCCAATCAGGATGCATTATTGTCGTTTTCAGATGACTAACACCAATCAAGAAAGTAATATGAATTTTGAGTAGTGATCTTAGATTGTTTTGCTAAAAGAAGAATCAAGGTTTCAACAACATATCTACAAATGTTGGCAAAATCTGGATAAGGTGGGTTGTAAGACACGGTCGAGATGATTTTTTTGGCTTGCTGGTAGTGAAGAAGTTTTGGGTCGCTATCTCTGATGTGCAACGATCCGATATAGAGGATATATAGAACATAAAGATTGAAACAGATGTTAAATATGTAAAGGATTTATCAGAGGTTGATTTCCTACTCCGATAACATGTTGAAACCTTGAAATTTAGCTCTAACACCATGTTGAAATACCAAATCAGGCTTTGATACCATGTTGAAATTATTAAAGAAAACAAAATAAAATAGAAAAGACGAAGAGGAAGAGAGATAAGAAGAAATGAATATATAATGAAGACTGCATCTTTATTGATGAGTTTATTGTTGCTCTACCGTACATGGTCGGAATTTATATCTACATTACTTGAAATCTAAGTGATCGTACAATAGGAAAATAATATGAGAATATTATAATTTAGGAAGTACAAATCCTAAAGATATTTTTAACACATTTCTTAAAATATATATAATATTCTCCAACGTCCCAAATATGTGATAATATCTAACATAACGGATACATATATTCTCTAACTGAGTCATTCCGATAGGTTTTTAGTTAGCATGTTATAACTAATAAGTTCATACTGACACTAGAAAAACTATGTCGATGTAAGGACTTAATGGGCGGGCAATTATGGGAATGTGTGACTCTTAGACCCTTGAATACTAGACTGCTCATTCTTTACCCATTATGGATGATAATGTTTATGATATGTTCTAACTATTATGATTGGAGGCAGATGGTATGTTTTTCTAAGATAATAGTGACATGAAACCAGTTCCGTGCTTCAATGGTGTGGTCTCGCGATGTATCTATTTTGGTTGAGATGAAATAATATCATCCATTTTAAACTTTTTGTCTCACCCGAAGTTTATGATTTCCCACCGAAACCAAGGTACTCATTTAAGTAGGCTAAGAGTGGGGATTTTAGGCCAAGACAAATAAATCATTCGGAGATGTGTAGGAGCGAGCAAATATTAAAAGTTTATTTCCATTGTGCAGTTTAACTGTTTTTATTTGTTATTAGTATGCAATGATGGGATTTAAAACTATTAAGTAGTTATGATTCTGATCATCTAAGGGACGTCTTCATATGCCGTTGTTGGAATTATATTTTGTGTTTATTATATTTTATCTTAACGATGAAATCATGGGGTTATGTAATTGGCATGTAATACATTTAAATTGGAATAAATGGAAAAACATGTGATGAATTTAAATTTGAATGGATGATAATATTTTGTAAAAATTTGTAAATTCATGTGCTTTTGATGCTAATGATACAATAACGATCTTTATTGTCGAAAGAAAATAATGCTAAGGACGACTGCAGTATTGTAACGACCCGCCTTTTTGGGTAGTTTAAACCGACGATCAAATACACATGCCGATTCCAAACCATTCAAAAGGGCAGATGGTTATTGGGGTAAATAAGAAAAGAAAAGAAAGAGAAATAAAGGAAAAGAAACAACACAGAATCTTGCAGCGGAACGATAAAATATAATAGTCAAATAAACAGTTCATGAAGCTGTTTACTATACTTTGACAATTATTTATACAACATTTATCAAAGTTATACATATACAACAGAACAATTAAAATAATGCAGCAGGCAGCATGATGCACAGATAATAATAGTAATAGTGTACCAAATCTTCGTCTTCGTCCTCCAGAATAGATCTTCAAAAATCTGAAAACTCAGGACTGACCCGAGCGTAATGAAAAGACAAAATACTCGAGTCAGGACTAAAATATCCTTATGAAAGTTAAATCAATCGTAAATAAATATGAGTGTAACGGCGTCAGAGATGTTTACGGGGTTTGACATCTCCTATCCAGTGTCAACGTGCGTGCAATAACTTAAGAGATGTTACGGGATTTTCCATCTCTTAAGGATCCGTTAAACTATCTACTATGTAGTAATGTACGCTAAGTAGATAATGCCTATCAGTAATATAAAGTATCAAAATAGCGTTAAGGCGTTACCATATTCCCCCTTAACACATTTTTATAATGCCATAGTCTATACAGCACCGTAAGCCCCACCGTAAACTGGTAGTTATCAGAGGGTACCCCATAAGTATAACACAAAACATAACGTAGTGGTCGCGAATAGGATAATCAGTATGATAAGGTACATGAGGCGATACCAACTAGGATACTAATAGTTGCGTGATCCGGACTGATGTTGAGCATAGCCAGCAGCTACCCCAACACTGCAAAACAACACTCCCAATCAAGGGGTGCACCCAAATCGCATCACAAATGTAATAGATATGGTATCGAAGAAGTATGTCCGCTAGAGATGGCGAACCTCAATGGCCCGGCGCGGCTCCTGTTTTAGTCATGTCAGGGGTCATCCAATATCGTTCTCTTTCTTCAGTCAACGCGTTCACCAAACCATCCACTTCATTCTGGATCAACACTCCGCGTATAATAGTTATTAAAGTGGTTTTCGGTATCGACAGAGAGTATGTCCATATCCGATCCCGGTCGCTTTAATAACTACGTATTATTACACCGTTGGCTCTTTTACATTTCAAATCGATCCATAATTGATATCAAAATATCATATTCGCTTCAAAAATCAAATCCATTTCAAATATCATCGTATCTAATAAAATGTCAGATTCCGTTTCAAAAACCATTTTTCGTCTCAATATCTTATTCCGATTTCAAAATCAATTCGGATTTCAATTTAGGTTGCAACTTCATTTAACCCAATTCGTATTTAAATTCAAGATTTAAATATAAACATTTCACCTTATTGACCAGCTTAGAATTTTACAAAATAGTTTTAAGTAGTTTAAAAGTAGTTTAAATAATTAAAGTAGTTAAAAATACTTAAAGTCTTAAAATGGATTTAAAATAGATAAATTAGTTTAAAATAATTTAAATTGGGTTAAGTAGATTTAAAATAGATTAAAATAGTTTAAGTATTCAAAATGGTTTATATAACTGAGTAATTTGGAAAACAAAATAAAACAGCTTCAGAACCAACCATTTCAATTATAACTTCCCAGTTCAAAACAATTTCAATTTCCCTTCTACCGATTCAATTTCGATTTCGATTCAATCAACATCAACTTTGACTTCAAATTTATTCAATTTTATATTCACTTTCAATTAATTCAATTTATATCGATTCGGAGCTTGATTTTTCAAAATATCAATTTATAACACTTAACAAAATTATCTTTCAATATTCAAATTTAAAACCCAATTACAAATATGATTCAATTTCAAGCTCAATTTTGAAATATCTTTTTATATTGTTTTTACTTAGTAATATTCAAAGCTCGAAATAATGTTCAATCTTTAAAACAAATAAAGTTTCGAAATTCAATCATATCCAAATTTTAAATTTCAAAGTCTCAACTTAAATTATTTAACAATTTCTTTTACTCTAAATTTATTTCAACATTCCAAACTCAATTTTTCGATAAATTCGATTTCTATAAATTAATTTCTATTTATAACTTTTAAATCCAAACATTTAAATAAATTTCAAGTCAACGATTTTAAAAATTATTAATTTAGCCAATCCGGTGTCCGTATATAATTTTCTATCCTATGGCCAAGTAATTATTTATTTCAATTAAATGTCAGGGATGAATATATATCACTTAAACCCATCATAGTGTCATATGTATGCATAACAGGTTATATATAAGCAAATAAACATCCAAACATTTAAATATCAACCAATAGTATCCATCGAAATAAATCATACAATAGACAATACAATTCATGGCAATTTCATAGTTATCAATGTCAGGTAATTTAATCGCAATTCAATTTCAATTTCAATTTAACTGTCAATTTAATTTTCAATGGTTAATTCAAATGACAATCTATATGACAATTAAATTCTATCAAACAACGACAAATAAAATTCATATCACTTCATAATATCAAATTTAACTAGCATAAAAATATTCAGTACGTTGTGAGCGTTATAAAACACTCACCTTGATTTCAATGTAGTTCCAGCGTTTTATTTCGAATAAAATTAAACGAGCGTTTAATTTTACTCGAAATTTTCACTAGCTCCAAACGACTCCAATCCAATTCCATAGCGTAGTGCTCGTCCATACGATTCCAACGCAAAAAGTTTCGTCCAAATCCGACCTCGCAGCAAAGAGTTATGTTATTTCAAAGTTACACGAATTAAAATATAATTCAATTCACGTTTCCTTTTATATTTTTATAACCTTTCAATCCAGGCCGTTGTTTTCCTTTCTCCAGATCTGGGCCCTCCCACGTTACTTCTCCTTCTCCACGTTCTTTTTTCCAGGCATTCACGTAAACGACCTAACCCATCAGCCACCATCTTCATCGATTTTTCGCCACCATCTCGATCGATTCCAGGACGATCAAATACCATCACGCGAAAGCCCTTCACCAATGCCATCTTCGGCTGCACTTTGGTCAAGCTCGGCCCCCCCAAGCTCGAGAAGCGTGCGCGAATCCTTGGGGAACGCGGCCCCATCCTACCTCCAAACGGCGAGGATTGCTCGAATCCACCGTTGGATGCATTCGTCTCTCCACCCTCTACGTAATTGCAGTTGAAAACTTTTTGAAATTGTGAACGGATTCGAAGAATTTGAGGGGAGAAGACGATTAATTTTCGGCCTTTGAATCTGTAGGAGGCGGCCGGCCATTTTTCTAGGGTTAGGGTTTTTTTTTTAAAAAGAACTAATGAAGTGCCTTTATAGAAAAACAACGAACTCTATTCATTCCGGATTTTTCGAACTCCGATTTACGCGGGGTGACCGGCGTTTCTAGGGTTTACCCCACATTCCGAACATAATGGAATAGGTTTCGGAAGTTAATTCGATTGTGTGTGCGAGTTACGGAAATAAACGATCAAATTTAAATTAAACCGATTAAACGATTTTCTAGGCGTTTTGGCTTTGCCCCGGACAAACGGTAAATCCGATTGACATGAAATTTAAAATTTTACAATAATATCATATTACGGATCCGATGAAACTAGTTTCGTCAAAATCCGAGACTGTTTGAAAAATGACTATTTTAACTCGTCAAATTAATATTAAAACAATTTCGATGCGTTTCGAGTTGCCACGGTCAAACGAAAACTCCGATAGCTACGAAAATTGAAATCCGATGATAACAAACTATTACGGATCCAATGGAACTAGTTTCGTCCAATTCTGAGACTGTTCGAAAATTGGCTATTTTTCAGTCGATAATTAAATATTAAAATATTCAATTTTTACAAATTTACTTTTAATTCGATTTTAAAAGTTCTATAACCTCATTCTAACTTTAATATGATAAAATAAAATTTTACAAATCATTTTTAATCATATTAAACCCGGTATTCAATTTCCCAATAAATTCCAATTTTAAAATCTTATTAACTCTATTATAATCCCGATATAACTTGCATTCACTTTGGAAACCAATTTGAATCATATTAAATCAAATTTCAATTATTCAGTCTATTTTCATATATTAAATTTCAATATCAACTTAATCATATCAAATTCGGAATTTAATTATTCAAACATTTGTAATATTAAATTTAATCAAATTTGATTATTCTTAAATCACTACCTTTTGAAATATTCAAAAAGAACTTATAAAATTTACCAAATTCAAATTATAGAACAACCATTTTCATTAAAATAGTTATTCAATTCCCGTTGTTCAATTATTCAATAAATTCCAAATATTAAATTTAAACAATTTAATTGTTCAATATTTGACGGATTTAAATATTGGATTTTTAAATAAAATTTTCATTATCAGTCGATTTACTATATTACCTCAAATGAATTCCACATTATTATTTAACTACAGTTAGAGATAATGCACTCAACTAATATATAAACTTTCATTTCAATTGCAATTGGTTCACAACTTCAATTCGACTAACTAAATGAATAGGTAACTTAAATAATTATCACCGTTAACTTTTAGTTACTTATAAGTTTATTATTTACAAACAAGCGTCACAATTACCTATACAATACAAATTCATTCAATTTTCTTTGACTATCTATTATTTCAATTGATTTGGGATTTCATTCGATTCATAAATAATTAACTTAGATAAAATGTGTTGCATTTCATTCTAGTTATTATAATTCCAAACGACTTACAACTTTTTTTTCTAACACTAAATCACGAAATCTTATTAAATTAGCTATTTTAATTATCGAAAATTTACGGGTCGTTACAAGTATCATTGGTGTCTATTTTTGGATCTCAAAATGGAGGATGCTATAACTTGATATCAGATCACATGATTATTTGAAATTTAATAAGTCTTTTGAAAAACATAATCCAAATGAAATAGAAAGAATAAATTGGAGAATGGGGTGGCGTTATAGTAAACTACTTGTTATTACATACACACACTCACCCTCTCTCCCTCTCTCTATCTTTTTTGTCTTTAGGTCATTCTTATGTATCTCATGGAGACTCGTATACAGATTATGAGAAATGAATACCATAAGTGGAAAACTTAACTTGGAAGGCGAAAGCATCACAACCAATAGGAATATTGGGCTTAATGCTAGAATTGCTTAATGAACTACCAATGCTAATGCAAATGCCACCGTGGGTGATGAAGTTGCACTAGTTAATATGGAGACGATGCATCCAGTTCTTTGTTAATACAATGCAAGCCGAAGCATTAGATGGGTTGACTGGAGGAAACGTTGATAATGCAGAAGCCGTTATGCCTAAATTGGCTGCTAACAATAATTATGCCGCGTTCAGTACAGACTACATAAGTCTAGAAGGAAAACCATTCTTGAAAACACAGAATATCACCGAGATGGAGGATTTGCTTTTTCATTGCAAAATGATTTTTGCTGATTTGGGATTGAGCGATGAGCAAAAATGGAGGTTGGTTTCTAGGTGGTTGCATAGGCTATGATGTACTGGTGAAATAGTGTGACTATGGGAGAACGTGAAAATGAACTTACTTAGGTTGACTTCAAAGAAAAATTTGAGGAGAAATTTCTACCTGAAGCAGCTAAGTCTATTTTGTTTGGAAAGTTTGTGGAGTTTGAGTTGGGCGAGATGACTATTCTAGAGTATGCGACTAAGGTTGATAAACTGTCAAGGCTTGGGCAAACTATCGTTAATTCTTTGCCTAAGAAGAACGGAAAATTCATTAGGACATTGAAGCCTGAGATTTCTAAGGCAACTATGGTGTACCTTAGTGATCCATTTATTGTTGTTATGGACATGGCTAGGAGGAACGAAGGTTTACTTGTATCTCTTGAGAACAATAAGCACGTGGAGGGTATGGATTTTCAAATAGCCGAAGAAGAGAAATTTCTTCAATAAGGAGGGATGCTTAAAAAATGAAGTTCCAAAGAAGGAAAAGTCTAAAATGACTAGTTACAACTTACAAGCGAGATAAAATGGAGTACTTCACTAACGAGAATCGTTCTGGTGATGCAAGAATGTTGCTAACAAGAAAGGAATACAATGCTATGATTGTAGCAATATGAGGCATTTCAAGAGGAAGTGTCCTGAACCGGCCAAAACTGAAGATGAAAATGTTTTTGCTATGGAGCCTACAACTTCTGAACCGACCGCGGAGGAGAAGAGAAATGCTATGTTGGGAGGTACACTTCTTATATATGGATGTTAAGGTGTTATTTTATATTGTAGCATCACATTCTTTTATCTTTAGATGTTTAGTAGACAAGTTATATCTTGAACCAAAATACCATATGACTAATACCTTATATTATGTTTGAAGAAGATTTTAGGATTTTAGTCGGTGGAATTTAAAACATGTCATGTCTTATCTACTGTTTTTTACTTTTGGCAGACAACGGTGTTTTGATCTTTATTTTCTTACATAAAAAGACGAGTGTATGTATAGCAATATTTGTTATACAAATAGAATTAGCCTATAATATATTCATCAAAACATAACATACCATTTCACTAATGTTTACATCCATATGACAATATTAAGAAGCAAAAGCTGCATAACAAATATTAACTAGATTAAACTCAACATTAGTATGAGGAGTTCTGGCGCAATACAACAAAAGAAACGCGTAATAGATCATCAAAATAACGACAAGATACACAGTCAACAAAGCTATATTTATGTAGCAGTATTTTTGTCTCTTACTGTAGAACTTTATTTTTTTATTTTTTATTTTTTATTTTTTATTTTTTAGATTATAACAAGTTGTTGCACTGGACTAACCCAGAATATCATTTTTGCTATCCTAGAAATTTCCAAATGAGTAATTTCCAAGCTCATAGATTTTAGCACATACCCAAGAAATTCAAGTATAAAGTTCAGTCACTCATTCCATTGTACAAACATTAAAATGCAAGTATATAATCAAATTGTTTCAAATAAAATAAACAGAAAATATAAAATGATACTATTTATGATCACGATTTCCTGCTAAGACCGTGGAAGAATCTATGTTTCTTTCTACGTGAGTGTTTCCGACCAGCTCGAGACATGGCATATGGTATAAAATGAACCTGCAGAAGAACAAATAGGTAAGCATATTTGCTTCATCAAATATTAAAAGTTATAATTAATGATATTTAAATGAATTTATTCTCGATCATAGTTTTATTGAATTGTAAAATTTTTGGTACGTAAATGCAAGAGTTAATCCTATCTACATAATAAATTAAAATAGATAATCCATTAAGACAGGATGGATCATCCATAGAGCTTTATTTTATCTGCTCTAGTCTTGCCTTCCTCCTTTGATCATTTTATCTTATTACCATGACAATCACCAATTTAGGCTCTTCAAATTACACTTGAGGAATAAACACTAAAAACTTATTTTGAAACTGAATGCTATTGCATTTAATATGCATCATGTGTGTAAGCACAAGTCATGTACTAGTGTACTATAAAATATTAAATTAATGATATGATAATGTAAGTTATAGGAAATTATGTGTCACACATACTTAAGGTACTTTATTACAAATTTGTCAGTTTCGAAGTTCGAACTTGTGACATTTGATTTCGCAGTTCGGACCATCAACCAACTGCACCAACCCTTTGCCAATTAAAATCACTTACCACCCTGATTTATATAGACAATAAGTTTTAAACAGTTAACCGAGGTGTAGAAGGAAATGAAGAGATTTCAGGGTACATGTGGTAGTTGTATTATTGTATAAATAAAATATGCACGGTTGAGATCCCACCTCCAAGAAGATCCAAGCCCTTCGTATTTTCATCAACTGATAATGGGCTGGGCTGGGTTTTAACGTCCTATTCCATTTGTTTGGTTTTCTACTTCACCCAAAAAAAACCCACGTACATGTTATCATCTATACAAAAATGTTCTGTTCCAAAAAAAAAAAAGAAGGAAAACTGTAGAAAAACCATCCGCTCTAAAAAAACAAAGTGCCCCAAGGCCAAAAATTAATTTGTGTAGAACATGAGAAGGAGAAACATATGGACCTCCGTGAATTTCTTCTGTAGTTCCGTTTCAGTCCATGCTAATTCATCTAAAATTTTCCAAATCATCTACCAATGTTCGAAAAAAAGTTATTAGTTTTGTTGTTCTGATTTCTTGTTATGCTTTGATGTTTAGTTGAATGAGATTTTCAACAGTACTTGTGCTTAAACTTCTAAATTTGGACATCTCTTCGATTCAACTAATTTTCCAAAAAATCGCACACATTTCCCTTCATCTTTAGTTGCATGATTCTTCAGTCTTACTTCACAAAAATTGAAATTTTAGTTGTCGTATTCCGCTTTGGTATGTGCATTTTGTAAAGCATTACACTATCATTATGCTGTGTGCACACAATACGGTATGCTGATTTTGATACTCCAAACATTAGATCCAAAGTTCCAAAACATGATTTGCGAAGGAAAAAATAACAAATTCAATTTTCTGATTACGTAACAAACCCGTTTATGCCATTTATGTAAAGCATAACAAACTCATTTTGGTATGTAAATTACGATAAAGCATTATTATATTAATACTTTGATAACAAATTCGATTTGCTTGATGGAAATTATAAGTCGTTTATGCTATGATTTCGAGTTTACATGTTTTATAATGATTATGGGGTGTTAAATAATGGAAAATATTGTGCTCCAAGGAGTATTTTTCTTCATAACAGTTCAAATTTTACTTTGAAATATTTTCTTTACTATGAAATATTTTCTTTACTATTATTGTATTTGATGCCTACCCAAATGTGAGTTTATTTGAAAGATTTTCTTTACTATGACCAACATATCAAGGCTGATATCAAACCACAATTTAGCCATGTTATACATGTTTCTAATATCAATAACGTAGTTGATTATAATTAGACTATCGAAGAGTCGTTCATTTATTTCTTATTGGAGTATGATAGTGTTACTTCTGTAGTTACTTTATGACATTGCTAATCACATGTAATGTTTATTAAATATGACTTTTGAAATGTCAGGATACCATTTTGGAAGTCATTCGTAGAAGTTGTGGGGTACACTTGATTTTAATGCAGTCAGTATTCTACAAATTAATGATTTTTCGAAGAAATGACATTAAAATTTTGATGCTCTAAAAACGTTAGAACCTGAAACATTTCTTTCTAAAAAGTAATTTAATTAATTACGAAACTACTGTATATATTACTTACAACAATTGTTTAACGGTTTAGATGTGTACACGTAATGAACTTTAATAAAATAATTACTGTCAGTGTGAAACAATGTTCCAGATTTCTATGGAAAATTTTTGTATAATATGTGCATGAAATATGCTAGTAAGAGTAAGCATTATCTCAATTAATAATAATGATCACATCACTGAGTGCAAACTATTGTTACTAAAGCCAAAAATCATTTTGATAGACACCTAAACGAGGCTAACATTCAATTATATTCCTGATATGTTATACCATTACTAAGAAGTGAGAATCACTAGCAAAAGACAAGATAAGTATTATTTGTTTTTTCCTCGTATAAGTAAACTGGTATGATGATTTTTAAATACAAATATTATGACGATTTCATAATAATAATGTTATTTAAAGTCTTTTTTGGAAAATTATTATTGTTATGAACTTTGTGTCAAACTTAGAAGACATTTCTTTGTACAAGATTTTACACTAAGGATTGATAGATGAAAATTATGAAGGTTTTATATTTAATTCATTATGAGAATTTTGTGGAAAATTTATTAAAAATAAATGATGTTATCTTGCTAAAGGCATGAGTGTTTGGAATTTGACGAGTGTTTTCATATTAAACCAATCAATGTTTCTAATGATTATATGAATTTGCTAATATGATCTTGAGTGATACAATACAAAAGGTTAGCATTGTCACTTTATTGACATAAAACACTAGTGAGATCATCAAGTTATTGAAATGGTTATGCAGGGTATGCTTATAAATATTTGAAAGTATTGAAGCATATGAGTAAGGTCATGATAGAGTGAAACATTTTGTGGGTAAAAAATATGGTTAAAGGATAATGAAAAGAATCCATACTTAACTGTAGAGATGATATGATTTATAAATATGGAGAAGTCAGTTTCTTTTGGAATACATGTATGAAAGTATATTTAAATTGTTCATAAGTATAGAAAATGTTGACTTGAATACATATTTGAAAAGGATTATTAATGTGTTGAAGATGGACGTGTTTTATGACATGGATAGGTGGATATTTTAGTGTACGTATAAAAACAATAAGTATTTATTTACACATATGCATGAACACCCATATTTGGCACATTATATTGGACATGTTCATACTTTGAGAGTAATGTATGCATGATAAGAGAATGTCGACATGAGTTGAACCGAGTATTGTGTTGGTACATGGAGGCTTGATATGCTCACCGTTTTTATATATATGTTGACCTGCAATTTGCTTGTATATTAACACATGTTGTATGCAATAAAACATGTTAAAAGAATATTGGATGTAAATTGGTTATATGAAAGGGAGTAAACTTATCTTGGTATGTTAGACTGTACATGGGGGAAGCTATTTTGTTTGGTCGTGACATACTCAAATACATTCTTCACTGCAGACTAAAGAAAATTCTTTATGAATACTAGGTGGGTATGTGCTTCGTATACGGGCTGTTTGTATTATCGTATACGTTGATATTTTGTTTGAGCCATTAGTTATACATATTGAAAATTCTTTCATATAGTAGTAACCGTATGAGCGTAGATATGTAAATGGAAAGCGAGGGCATTTTTGGAATTTCAAAAAGACACCGAGTAAATTAGTTCAACGAATTTTCTTTATTAGTAGTAGAGAAGAGATGTGAGGGTTTTTACTTCAAACTAATATTTCTAAAAGTGTTGGGGTGACTAACTAAGGTAGGCATGCTGGACTTCAGAAAAACCAACGTTAAGACCTTTGACTGTATGATCATTCGTTATGCTTCTAAATGCTGATGTTGGTATGAACTTGAACGCGATAAATGAGGCCAAGGCTTCCTTGTCCTACCATTTTGAGATGATACTAGACTTCAAAATGAAAAATAACTAAAAATGGTTTCTTCCTATGTCCATCTCACAAACACTGAAAAATGTTATAAAGTTGATCATTGTGATTGGACAACCTTTGTGATCTTCCTATGAATCTAGCATACAACTTAAGAAAAAATAAGGGATTAAGTGTGTCATGGGATGACTATGCTAAAATTAGTGGAAGTGTCATGTTCTTCATGAGTTATAGTAAACTGATGCTATGAGTAGGTTAAAGAAGATACATTCACAGCCCGTGTAATGAACGAACATTGAAATTGCTAAAAACTACGAGTGTGCTACAAAGTGAAAGCCGATTCCAATTCTATTCCAAATGGTTAATAAAAATGGTGAAATAAGTTGTTTCATTGGAATATGTAAGACTAGGGAGGAACTTGGCACATCCACTTAGGAAAGAGTTATCAGGGAAAGTAGTCCTTGAACCTTCAAGGGGATGGGCTACAAGCCTATGGTAGAGGAAAGCATGGTGGATATGACTGAAGTTATATGATTACTCTTACCTTTCCCATTGTATGTGAATTGAGTTACACACTCTTATGAATCCATAGCCAGTCTTAGCAGTGCCTTAGTGATGCGCTTGATGAATTCTTTTCTGATAGGCTGAGCTTTTCTGCTATTATCAAATCTAACAAGTATTGGCTGTGCTTTTGAGATATACTTGAAAGATTCTACTGATTGAACTAAATTTGCGGCTATTTTTATCGTATAGAATCAATAACTAGTTTGGGTGGTGCTTTTTATAATGCACTTGATAGATTCTACTGTTTCATGTAAACTTAATATTTTTTGTTCTTATCAAATCCGTAATCATTTTTTGTGATGATTTTTAGGTGCACATGATGGGTTTTACTGATTTTTCTTAGTTTAAATCATTTTGTAATGGTTGAATTCATAGCCACCATTAGAGATAGTTTTGAGACGTATTATACTAATTTATCTAAATTTATGCATTATTGCTCTTATATAATTCAAAACCAGTATCGATGGTATTTTTTAAGACGCGCTTGATGGATTTTGATGATTAGTTTAAGTTTGAGTATTTTGCTCTTAATGAGTCTATAGTCATATGCGGAGGAGATAGACGCACTTGATGGATTCAACTACTTGGGTGAGGGTGGACCACCTTCTATGAGATATTTGTGCTCTCTCTAGAGCATTCATGAGTTCTCAAGATGTACGCATGGCCATTGGAAATGCTATTTATTTTATATCACGGTGTTTGCAGAAATCAAAAGTGCAATACGTGTCGTGCAGGCTAAACTCAAATCTTTGTATTTTATAAGAAATCCACTGCTTAGACTAAGTTGTAACCCCACTTCTTTATGTATCATTTCAATCAAAATATACTGGTAATTATGTATGAAACTTTAGCTTGCCTCGTTATTCTTCATTCACCCTCTTTTAATTTTCTTATAGTTACCGGAAGATAGTTCGATAGCTACAATAAATTCCTTTAAATTCAAAATTTATGGTTTCTTGTCTGCTTGACCTTTTGCGTTTTACGATCGTTTCTTCAAAATGCCTATATGCCGATTTGAATAGTTTGAGAGAGTAATAGAAAAATGAAACTCTCTCACATGCATCACATGAAAATCTTCCACTTACATCTCGTGAAATTATTTATCAAATACTTTCATAAAACTATCTGCAAAATATATCTCATATTTTTGGACAATGGTTTCTATAATTTCCAAATCTTTCAATCTTGAATGCACGGATTTGGAGCACAGTTGCGCCACATAATTTCGCTCTTAAGATAGTGGTCTGTTCATGGCACAACAATGTTATATCATCGCACTTTACTTGGGGTGAGCATTCGGTCACTTCAGCCCATTTTAAGGGAAAAATGTTAAATTGAACTAGAACCGAAAAAATGAAAATTGATCTGAATTAACTTCGGTTAATTCAATCGGTAACTGATTTAACAAAACTAAAAAGGTAAATAAGATAAATTGCCATATATTATTATTTTATTATTCAATTTACTGAAAGGAAAATATAAATTTATGTTTGAAGAGCTGTCATGAAGTATGTTTTTACATTTATAAACAGAATTGATCTATTTCCTATACATTTTTTTTTAATAAATCAGTCATAAAAAGTATTATAGCTCTATGAATTCGGCTAACATAATAAAAGTTCAGTTACTTTGGTTAAATTGATAATAAAATTACTTTACAAAATGAATTTAACCCGATTCAATTTCGTAACCGAACAGACTTAAATGAACCGGTTCGATCAGTTAGTTCGGTTCTAACCTAATATTGCTCACACCCACTTTTTACTATTTCCACTTCAAGAACTCTAACAAAGATGTCATCAGATAACATCTACCCCAATGTCAAGTTATGTCAAAATAAATATGACATAAAGTAATAAATATAGTTGCAAAATCAGTTTAAACCCCCTCCCTATTTGAAGTGTAACACATATCAGAAGGCATATATCAGGTGCATAGCACGTATAGCCTAGATTTTTATGTGCATAGACTGAAACAAATAACATATCATATACACTTTTCAAACCACTAAAGAGCCAACCTGAGAATTATTTCGAACGCCATAGTCAGAAATCGGAGCATCGTCATTGATGAGTTTATCGTTACCATGAGCCAAACAAAAATTTGCCCAGACATGCCTCCTGCATGATACTACCATGTATGATCAAATACGAAAAATGTTGTAATAAATTGCAGTCACGGGAAAAGGTAATTTGTAATACACGTAGCTACAATCGGTTTATACAATAAGAAAGATAAACTAAACACAGTTATGCTCTGCTATCGTAAACAGTAAAGGTAAAATGTATGATGAGGTAAAAGGTATGTTTGAAAAGCAAAGCAAATTGTAAAAGAAGCAAATGACAATGTACAGCAGCAGACTTGTAATTAACTTGAAGCTGATTCAAATACACACTTACACGTTTATTTCTTTTACAGGATACCAATGCTTTACGGTATATCATGTGTATGCCTATAGTTCTAAGAACACATTTATATGCACTGGCTAAGCTGAACATGTTGTCCAAGCCTGTGTTGATTTTTACAGTTTGGGCTCAGGTACAATCTCATTGGGACTATTCTGATTGAGATAACATGTGTTTAAGTGTATTAAGTGTGAGACGGTGATTGGTTAGATCTTTGTGAATATAAGAAGGTGACAAACAGCATAGAGAAGAGTTGGAGAAATGTTTAGAGACTTACTGAATCAGCAATTGAGTGTTAAATGGTGTCTAAATGCTAGTAATAAGGTTGAATGTGGAGCTTAAGTTAAATGGTGTCTAAATGCTAGTAATAAGGTTGAATGTAGAGCTTAAGTGAAATGTTAAACTAGGCATGTTTGCTTGAAATTTGAAATTGCTATAGTGTAGTAGTGATCATAGAAAATACAATGAATTTGGAACTCACAGTTATTGTTCTCCATACTTCTTTTTAGAACTATTCTTCACTAACAACTGTCTTCTAATTCCATTTCAATTTGCAAGTTCTTTTTTGTAACAGTTAACGGATCTTCAAGTAACAAGAATATGATGAATATGTTATTATACTGCGACAAGATCACATATAATCATATAGATCGTATAGTTCAGCCTTGAAAATTCATCTTTAGTCATAACATCCGGTACAAATAGCTCAGCATTGCTAGAAGATCACTAAGATATGATTGCAAATAACATCCCTTATTTAAAACAAGAGCGGTGCTAAAGACACCGCTCCTTTTGCTAGTGGCATCGCGGTTGGCGGTAAACCATCGGTCGAACACACCGTTTGGTTGGTGGTTCGCCGCCGACCGCAGTGGAAAAAAAAATTGCGGGTACCATTAGCAACTTCGGCGGTGCCTTTAGCACTACTCTAAAACAATATTGAGACCTTTTAAGAAAGGAATCTTACACCTAGACTGCATCTGACCGCAGCGTGAATTTTTTTTCCACGGTACCACTATGCCTTTAGCACTACTCTAAAACAATATTGAGAGCTTTTAAGAAAGGAATATTACACCTAGTTTGGTTAGCAATGCATTTAGTATTCATGTTGCTTGTAAGCATGGTAGGTTTGACAAAGTTTTTTTCAACCATAATTCATGAATCCTAATGCATTGTAGAGTTGACAAAATATCTCAAAGGCCGACTAAATGTAATTACAAACATATTATCTATAAAAAGTTTGGTCAACTATATGTCAAACTATATTCTCAGATACACACAATTCCATCGAAGAATGTTAAATTGTGCTCATGTGACTTAATCGGCAAGGTAAATAATCATTTAAATACGATAGTTGTGAGTCTTAGAAACAAACGTTCACATATTACTAAATAAACATTAGAATTTGATGTATAAAAATAAATCTTCATGCCAGACAACAACAGCACTCCTTGAAAAAGAAAAGCTAACACGCTAATTTGGCTATGAGGCGGTTAGTTGAATAAACGCATTCATTGTTTTGTTAGAGCAGTGCATTATGAAATCAATAACATTTGAGCACATAACTGAATTCTGGTAATTTCATACTGTTACACTTTGTTGGATTTCATATAGACTACAGGATAGATATAAGGATCATATAGCTGATGATATATTGTTTCAGATATGATGGTGTATGTATGCTTGGTGCCCCGTCCATACACAGTTCTTACTGAACATTACATGCACAATGATAACCATAGCTAAATTATTTCACAAATATAGCTTGAGGTGATGATTTACATGTGCTGTCACTCAAGCAATATTGCATGTTCTCCACTTATTTCAATAGCTATTTCCAGTCTTTGCTACATTGTGAAACTTATAACATATATAGATTTATATTAAAATATATTGCAAAAACAGACCATCATTAGAAAAAGTAACTTAAAAAAAAATACATGAACATGATTTGGAAGAACTCTAGTGCATTTTGTATGTTTTATTTTTTTTTTCAACACTACTGGGGCTTTAAATTGTTTCAGCACATTTTTTCAAACTAACCAATTATATATACTTGAGCATTGTCTGAGGACGGCTTTTTTTGCAACCTACAATTATGAGACGCTTCCAACAGAAGCCTTTCATAAGCAAGATACTTGGCAAGATTTCTTGAGCTCCTTGCTTCTCAGACAACACTAACAAGAAAATTGTTTGCATAATATAGTCAATAGTTTTCAGCGAGTCACATCACATGTCCCTTTGTATGTTAATACAGGAGCAAACGGAATCAAATAACTCCCAAGCTATGAAATTTCAAGTTGCACATTTACTCCATCTTTGAACATGAATCTCTTAACAAATAGCGAATACATAAACCAAGAAAAGTTGGCTTGAAACATTCCAAACATACAAAATAAGGAACAAATATACTATGACTATGGCCGCTGAATTATACCAAACCTATTTTGAAGTCGTTGACGATGTACAAACAAAGAACCACTGTATTAATATAGCATTATGCACTCAAAATGATAAACTTGGCCCGAGTAAAGATGGTATCAAAGTGAAGTTTAATGAGCTAATAATACTAATAATACCATGATATATGCCGATGACCTAATTGTCCTTGCTCTATCGCATCCGTTTTCCTCTTAATTGCGACTTTCAAGTCTTTAACTGTAGCAGTATTCAACACTGCAACATCTGCAAGGTAATATCACAAACACTTGGCATGCATAACAGTGTAACAAAGAAAACATTATTCAACCAATAACCGACAACAACAAAAAATACCAAATGATGCATTGTCCATTCTAACAACAGTAATTTTCATCGCACTGCCCAATTCCAGGCTTATTAAAGTATCAACATCAGAAAGTGATGGCTGCTTGGGTACATCGGAAAGTATAGGATCGCTTAATAGAGCATAGAGCTTGGATTGAAGTTGAGCTTTTTTCGCTGTTGTGCTCTTATACGTCGAACTCAATTCTTTTTTTTGGGACTCCAGCTCCAATTTTAGAGAAGATTATGTAGTACTGCAGTAATCATGTTCCGGAAGGAACATGTTCTTCTTACGAAGGTAGAAAACGGGTTGGATCTGTTTGTTAATTGGGCCGTATTAATATGCGTCCAACTTTTGTGGATTCAGGGTTTCAAGAGACGTGAAGGTGCTCTTAGCTGAATATGAATGTCATTTTTATTGATACCGTTGGTCGTTGATGCAACGGAAAAATTGTAAATCAACGATCAGCGTAAATTTTCCAATAGATTAATAAGTTGAAAATGTATTGTATTAAGTTTTTTACAACAAAAACTAATTTGTTATTATTCTTGATGAGTCTACTAATACATTTAGTTAACACACAAATTACTTGATTCATCAAAAATTATTTGCAGTTACATGTAGTCGTTTTCGAACACCTAATGAGAATCATCATCAAAAATAAGAAGATTACAAATATTTATTCCATACATCTTCAAAAAGTACACATTGTTAGTGTTGCTCATTTTTCCCTCAAAATTATAAATGAGCTTGTCAAGTCCAAAGTCCAATAGCAAAGCGCATGTGGACTAATATATCCTCCATCTAAATAGTCCATCCAACTATCACTAACTCACGAGGTGTGCTCTTTCCCGTCATCCTTGTTCGGAATTTCTGGCTATTTTTAAAGAGCAATACTCTCAAGCCTCGTGGATTAACATCTTCCATCCATTTTTCATACATCTCCTCGCCCCGGCCCTTGGCGACCAAGCCATCGCAAGATGACGTCTACTCCTAAGGTTGTTTGACCGCCCATACGCTACATTTGTACTTCCTCATGTTTGCTCTTCACTTAGTCACAAATAGACAAACTTCTGACGAAAGCTCATGGTCGCCCCTGCAAAATAGGCGGCGACCCCCATGCTATTCATTTGACAATGTTTTCCTACAATCATTGTTCATCTGACAAAAGCATTAATTTAACACAATCATTTCTTATACCTCACTACCTACTTGGAAAATGCGCCACCGTACAAGAAACACTCAATGAGTCATGTTGACCTCCTGACAAGTGCACGTCGAAATACGACTTGCCAATTGGCATGCATCTAGAACATTCCAATCATGTGGAGTCTAAGGTGGTTGTATCCAGACCTTTGATATTAAATGACGTTTCTCACAAAATATAGCATCCAAGACATTAATCTCAACTCTTCAAAGCATGACTTTACAGCTATAAATGGAGGTTCTTATGCCAATTTTTTTTTACTCTCAAGAAGCATATTTGCTCTCATTAAGCTTTTGTAATAGCAGTAAAAATTACTTTTTTAACCGAAGCTCAATGTAATATGGAAATAAACATGGTGGACACTGATCTCTTCTAGATTCTATCAGTCTACATCTTAGTTATTTACCTTACTTTGCATTACATATTACACTCTAAATATTCCATGTTCTATATTTTAAACGGTGATTTTAGTGAGTTGCCTCTGTTAAGATCCACCTTTAATCAATTTCCCGAGGTTGGTTAGAAATCCAGTCCAAATCGCTCTAGAAAGAGGACCTTGAAAAGATCTCAACTTTCATCACTTTCTTCGCTGCATAAAATCTATTATCCTCTAAAAATCAGTCACTATGCAACTTAAAAACGTTGAGAAGGAGGCTGGTAGTTGAAGCATCCATAACACCAAAAGTGGCACCGAGTCAGTGCCATCAGCCTTATTCCATGTTTGAGTGACGACATGTAGCTCGGCCTAGTTAAAGCGATTGCGAATATTTAAAAATTGGCCCATGATCTGAATGATTTCCTTACTTGAGTAGCAGCCCATGAAACTATTAACTACGGTCCAAGAGTCCTTATTACTTTTGGGTAGGACTACCTCTCTCCTACTCATGGTTCGTAGCACTTTCAGCATCATGCATAATGCTAAGGAGAGGATCGTTATAATGACCCAACTTTCAGTATATTAGTATTAAATTAAAATTTATCGTAATATATCATTCGAACTAAGTTTTCGAAGAAAAGTATTTTAAAGCTATTTATTGAGTTAAAATATACTAAGGTGAATAATTTAGTTTTGTAACTCAAGTTAATTAATTCCTTTTTTAAAATAAATGAACTCGAATAAAAATTTATAATGAAGTGAAAAATAATTTTATACTGTAAGTTAATTTGTTTATGGATGAAATAAATGAAAATGTGAATTTTATTTTGACAGAGAAATCAAATAAATAGAGTTTATAATTAATCTAGTGCAATTAATATTGTGAAAGTATTAGATAAAAATGTTGAGCAAATTCAAAAATATACTTAAGGAATTAAACGTCATAATTTATATAATGAAATGAATTAGAAAACGAGTGCAAATAATAAGTGGATTATCGATAATATTTGAAACAAATAGAATAAAGTGTTATTTAATATAAAATAAATCAATACTTAACGAGTTTTAATAATTAAAGATATTATAATGTATTATGTAAAATATGTAGAAAATCAACTTAGGTTGAAAGAGAATACATTAATAAATAAAAGATATAATAATTCGTAGAATTTAAAATGTCAATGAAAGAAGAAGAAAAAGAGAACTCAAAACATATTAGGGATCTAAGTATGAAATTCCATACCCTTGATATACATTACCCCTTCTCCATTATTATTGCTCAGAACCGATATCCATTACCTTAACTCACTAATCCTTCACACGTAAAAAATCGAAGATAAAAAACAAAGATCGCATGGAAAAAAAGATGCGTGTGAAAGTTGGCGACATGAGGAGGCGTGATGGCTGGTAGTTGGGCGCGTGCGACGCCGTAGGATGTGCATGTCACTTTTGGTGACATAACGCAGGTAATGGCTCGTGTGGTTGCTAGCGTGCTTCTAATAACTGAACTACTTCAATTGGTAGTTGATGATGGAACATTTTTCACAATAAACATAGCAACAAGCAAGGGTTGATGAAGAAGATGGAAAAAGAGGAAATTAATGTGAGTGATAAATTATATTAAATGTTATATAAACATCACTTTAAACTTGATTATCTATGTATGATTATAACCTCAATGAAATATTGATGATTATACCTAGTTGAATTGAAGTATTAAAAGAAGAAAAAATTGGATTTCTATTTATTGCTGTGATTTGAACTTTCCTCTTATTGATTTAATTACATATATAGTGTATGAAACTATTGCATTGTGAAATTATAAGGTTCTAGTGAATTGAATTGTTTACATGTTATCGTTTACATTAGTTGATACGTGTTTGGATCCATGAATTTAGACGTAAAAATAAAAAATTAAATAATATGGATATATTGTTAAACATTTAAAATATAGAAAAGTGAAAATAAATTATATATAAAAATAAAGCAAAATAAAAATGATTTTGATAGAAAAAGTTATTGCTTAAAGTATTTTGAAAACATATTATATAGTCTCTATGAGATTGAAGGAAAAGAAATTTGAAATAAAAATATATTTAAAAATTAATTGAAGTAGTTTATTTTGGAGGAAAGTGTCATAAAAATATTTTTGTATTAACTCTACATAATTTCAAATAAGATGGCTTAATTGTTAGTTGTGTTTTTGAAAAATAGTTTAAACCTTATAAATATAAATGTATTTAAGTGAAATGAATTCATTTATGCATTAGCAAATATGATAAGTGTAGAAATGAGATTCATGGATGTGTGAAGTTTGTGCTTAGTACCATGAGCGGTTAATTTAAAAAATTTGTATTTTATGATGATATATTCGCATGCCATCAACTATGGAAGTGTTAATCGATGGAAACTCTATGGAGTTAGAAAACCGTCGAAAACTTTAGAAATAAAAATAACCGCAAACGCACGGCGTACACTTGTAGCACGTGGCGAATATGGGTCGATTCGTAGGGAATTGATGATTTTAAAATTCTATTCAATCAAATTAACCAAAGTTGAAAGTGTGATTAGCTCAAAATGTAAGAAACTAACAAAAACTAGTAAAAGAAAAATAGATAAAAATATGAGAGTTAAATGACAATTTAGAGAATACATCCACTCTTTAGATCATGTAGTTCAACACATATGAAATCATGATCTCTCTTTTATGGTCGTTAGTGCTTTAATTTTGTGCTTATCATAAGTATGACATATTTGTGTTATTGATTAGCCAACATAAGCAATCAAACTATAACACATCCCTTAAAGAACTTACTAACTTTCATGAAACTTGACAAAGAAAATGAAATCTATTTTTAAGTATGGCCTATTAACTATTGATTAGAAATATAGACCATCAAATTTTAACTTCAAAACACTTTCTTTTGACATAATCATATTTTGATGAAGAGGCATTTGTGTTAGTGATTGTTTAAGTATAGACTATTTGGTGTTAGCAATATAGGCTATCAAATTCAAAACAAAAACAACAAGTTAAACCACTTCAAGCATTGTCATTAAGCACAAAAAGAGAGAAATAATATCAAAATGTTGAATCTACATACTAGAGAGCTTCATTACCCCTAAATTGAAGGGGTTTAGCCTCTCATTTTTGTTATCAAAACAACAAATGTAGCTTTCAACATGAGAGAAAAAGAAAAGGAAAAAGAAAGCAAGATAAGAGAGACTAAGTAAGAGGAAGGATTACATTGAAACATATGGATATTTATACATGTATGAAACACTAATTCATATTTTTGGGGAACGCCTAAAATTCCCTTGAGGTGGTGTGGCCACCAAGTAATCATTAGCATGTCATAATCCTCCACTTAAATGTGCATGAAGCTTTAATGCCCTTTAGCATGTGCATTAGCTCCTAATTGAAAATCAAGGTAAGTGCGTAGGTAGGGTCCTCCATGTTCTTCACTTTGAATTATTTCCATCTTTATTCTTTTGTATCTTCTTTGTGCATGCATATTTTATCATAAAACCATCACCAAATTTCCTACAAAACAAATAGAAAATTCCAAGTAAATTTTCACAATTTAATAAATGCACAAAAGTGATCATTTTGCCCATGTGAAGATGGAATGTGACAAATTTGAAAATAATTTGAATTTTGGTTTAAACAAGTTAAAATACCCAAAATGATCATTTATTCAATTTAAACAGATAAAATATGGTGGTAAAATAATGTACATTTACGTGCACATCAAATACCCCCACACTTATCTTTTTATTCGTCATCGAATAAAGAAAAACTAAGATAAATCTATTTTCTTAGGAAGCACGATTGCATTGGGCGTATGCAATAAGCCGTTAAACCTCTGGGTGTCTCCAATAGGACGAGTGTTGTCTTGTGAGGGTTTTCAGCGGATACTACCCACAAAATCCAAATGCAGGATGAAAATATTCACAAAATGAAAGATTTATTTACAAAGAGATGAATGTGAGTTTTTGAAAATATTTACAAATGAAGGATTTATTTTAAATTGACACGAATAAGTTAAATATAGGTTTTGATCATTATCTTGAACTTTGAGTTATTTACTCGTCAATATTTCCAATAAAAACGAAGTTATCATAACAAATAGACTATAGTTTAACTCGTCGTTTTGGTTATTAACATAGTGTAACTATGAAATGGATCCTTATTGGTTATCAAAGTTTATCAAAGTGGTATTTTCATTTCTTTTCAATAAAAAATAAAATCAAATAAGTAAAAATAGTGCTAGGATTTCAATTGCTTGCTCTATCATTATTTGCAAGAAAAATTACACCCCTAGCTTAGGTAAATTGAGGCCAGATATAAACTCATGCACTGCCTTTCGAGCTTATGTGAAGGGAGTACAGAGCATGGTGATTGCACATACTTTCGTGCATACATCTATCGACCGTAGGTGGTTTTTTTTAAGTCAGTTTTTTTACATATGTTCCATACATGCATAACCGTGAGGACTTTATAATGAGTATGAAAACACATAATCAAATATTCCAAGTAATTCACCCATGCATAACCGTGAGGACTTTTAAACAAGAGTGAATACTCTGGATGTTGTTGTTGTTGTTGTTGTTATTTTAAGAGAGAGTTTTGCAAAATCATCTTAGCACCACTTAACTAAAAGATAAAAAAATGTTATATCCTTTACTTTAAATCAACCACTTTCTAAAATAAAGATTTCAGTTAGGATATATTTCATAACTATCACGTATGAACCTTCCTATATACTAGTTAAACTATCGCTATTTGTAATCAAGCTTCATTTTTATTTTTGTTAAGATAAATAAACTTTCAAAAATTTCAATTTAACAAGCCAAAACCATATATTTATCCTATAGCGTTTCTTTGAAAATAAATCAAAAGAAAATTTGTTTTTTTTAGATTTTAAAAGAAAACGCAAAAATACACCATGAAAAATAAAATAAAAATGAAGATGAGTCTCCCCCACACTTGATTTTGACTTGTCCCCGCAGTCAACCCAAGTGGAAGGAGAAAAATAAAAACATGACCTTTATTTAAATGAAAATTAACGGTATCACACGAGATCAGAAAGTATATCGTCAAAAAGTAAATGAAACGATCTTTCAAGGACCGATTCATTTGTCTCGTCAAGTACGAGAGACACAGCTTAAGCTCAGAAAACCAAACAGTAAATGATGTCGAAGTTGAATGTGGATTTGGTAAAACGAAAGTCGTTTTATTGAAAATCGTACGAGTTGTTTTATTTTCGATGATTTTTGGGGTAGATAGAAAAATTGGTTGAAGTTCAACTTCTTCCAAATTATCGATTTCGAAATCAAAATGGTGATCGAAATTTTCCCCTTCAGAATTCAACAACTCGTTCTCAAAAAGTCCATAAAACTCATGTTCGTTAAATTCGACTTCCTTTGTTGGATTATCAACAACTTCATTGTGTAAATTGAGTTTAAAATTCAAAGTTGTCGTATTCAAATTTTCAGAGAAAGGAAGATCGAAGTTTAAATCGAGTTTCACACCCTCAAAAGAATTGAAATCTAACTTAATTACCGTATTTTCAACAACTTGATTAAGATCGTCATTATCAATTTCGAAAGTTGCTATTTGAAAATAATCAATTTGGGTAAAAGATGGATTATCATTTGACTCGTCACACATTGAAATTTGATTTTGTTTCTCAAGAAAATTTTCCAATGTTTTAATCAACACATTCGTACGATCATCATAAATTTCATTCATTTACTCAACAAAGTCAAATTTGTAATTATTAACTTGAAAATTTTCGATTTGGACGTTGATAACAAGAATTGTCAATTTCGATAAACGGTAGATTATTATTTGATTCTTCGCAAGTTGAGATTTGATTGTGATTTCCATGAAAAGTTTTATATTTTTCAAGTAATAAATCCCCGTTATCTTTTTTCATTTGGTCAACAAAATCAAATTCTTGATTATTAATTTGAAATTTCTCATTTTGAATTTGTTGCTAACCAAAGTTTTCAATCGTATCGTTATTGAAACTATTCTCATTGCCAAAATTATTTGAAAATTGGTTCACATTTTCGTCTTGATTTTGAAATTCATTTTGAAGCTCGAAATTGAATTGGCATGGGTTATACTCGAAATCATTTGAATTTTGAAGTGAATTCAAATTTTGATTATCTTGAAAACTTTGATTCGAGTTAAAGCACAAATATGAATTACACAAATCGTATATACTTTGATTTTGTTGTGTAGAGAGTTCAAGTAAAGATGAAATGCTATTTTCGAGATTTGAGGGTTGATCATCGTTTTGAAAACTTCGTTGTTCAAACTTTGAATTATTTAAATAGTAGTTACTGTTGAAATATTCATAAGAATTTGGTGTGAAATTATATGGATTATATTAATTTTCACAACTATCGTAGAATTTACGTGAATATACAAAAGGAAACTCGAACATTTTCAAAGAAGTTTTATTTTTTGGTTTTTTTAATAAAGGAAAAATATTTACAAATAAAATTTATTTTTCAAAAGGGAAATTGATTTTTGTTTTTGTTTTTTCTGGTTTTTTATTTTTTTTTTGTTTTTGAAAAGGTTTTATATTTTTTTTGTTTTTCTAAAATAAAAAATTTTGGATTTTTTTTTTGAAATTTCAAAGAAAAAGGATTTAAAAATTTCAAAGAAAAAGAAGAGGAATATTTACAACTTTTTTGTTTTGGATTTTGAATTTTTTTTTGTGTATTGTTTTTTTTAAAATAATATGCATGAACTAATGAACTTAATAAATGCAAGGGTTAATTACAAATGATTTACCCTAAGTTAACCCAAAATTGTATAATCACACATTGTCTTAATTCAACAAGATAGTTCTCAGCCAGGTAACGGGCAGGGGTTATCGATGCACCACGAATCACCATAGCAATACAGCAAAGGTTTAAGTACCTTCTGAGAAACAATTCAGTATAATATTTACGAATCACCGTAATATTTATAGCTGATTATTGCTCTGCCGCAGCCTAGACACCGAGAAATTAAGTTGTTCAAAGAAGACAAATAGTCAATATACAATTAAATGTTATCGATGTCTAATCGTTATTATTAATCAAAATCTAGGATGAAATGCAAAGCTGAAATTAAACATGTATTAACAATGCAACTACAATGGATTTTTGTTTTTGTTTTATTTTTCTTTAAATGAAAGCAACCAACAATGAAAAAAAAACAATAGATAGGGGCTATGTAAGAGCAACAAAAATTTTATAGCAAGCAAGCTATGCAATTTATTTTTAACAAGCGGGTTGTCTCCTTCTGCTTCAGCAACCTGAAAATTAAAAACAAGATATATACAAGTTTTTTTTTAAGTATATAAGGGTGGCACTAAAAACAAATTAAAACTAAACATACCAAAACAAATTCAAAGATTTTTTATTTTTAACTGAAAGAAAACAAAAGTTTGTTTAATTTTTTAAAGTGAGAAAAGGATATTAGAAGAAATTATTTACAACTCAACGTAAGAAATTCTTTTTTTTTTAAAAGAGACACAAAATAACACCACTTCTTTTTTTCTCTTTTTTTGTTTTTTTAACTTAAAACTGAACAAAACACATTTAGAAAACACTCTTTTTTTTAAAGGATGGTGTAAAAAACAAAGTAACAAGAAACTTAATAAATAACAAAAGAAAACAAAAATATTCACAAATCCGGCCACGAGAATACCCAGAACCCACAAATATTTAAATCGAATAACAATCCCTCTGAATATCTTCCACAAACAAAGTATAATTTCGAAAATTCGAATCCCTCTATCTCTAAAAAAATCATTAAAATCAAATACGATTCCGAAGCGATTGCTAAGAGGAAGGTAGCGGTTTGCTAGAGGATCCAAGATGATTTAGTGGTTTGAAGTAGACGGTCGATTTGGGTTTGGATGAGATTGCGATTGAATTGGTGGTAGTGGTAGTAGGAGGATTTTGAAGTTGTGAGTGGTCTGGTGGGTGCTGGAGGTTGCTAAATGATTTTCTTGGAAGAAGACGAGGTGGATTGTTGTTGGAGTAAGAGGAGGAGGTGAAGTTGTTTTGATGTTGTTACAGTATTGCTTTGGTTGTGGTCACGTTTGAGTTGTGGAAGGAGTTCTGGTGCAATTTCGTTGTTCGAATTGGGTTGAACTAGCGGCAGTTGGTTTCTACAACTAGAAGGGGGCTGTTTGTATCAGTGAAGATGTGGTTGAAATGGTGAAGCAGCAGTATTATGGTGAGTGATTTTTACGTTTTGTTCTTTTTTTTCGACGGTGAGAATAGCCAATGGGAGGTAGATTAGATGATGGATAGATGAACTGCGTAGTAATGTGTTGCTATGAGTTAGTTTGAAGGGGATGGAGTTGGTGGCACTCTTGAGTTGTAGAAGTGATGGTGTGTATGGAAGCTTGGAATGGGTAGTGATGAAGATATGCAGGAAGTAAGTGATGCAGGAAGTAAGTGTTGATATGATGAAGTTTGTTGAAGGACAGGGGATTGGGGAGAAGAGGGTGACTGAGTTATTTGGATATGATTGCAGTGTGGTTATATTGCTGCTTTGCTATTAAATTGAAAATGTGCACACACACCAGCTGTTTGGAGATGGCTGAGTTGTTTACTGGTTGAGGAGTAATGAGGAATGTGTTAGATGACAATATAGGAAGTGTGCACAGTGTAGGATTGATATGAAGTGGGGAAGTAAAGAAGTTAGCTACAAGGCAGAAGTGATGCACCAAGGGATGGTGATGATTGATGAGAGTGGATGGTATGATAGATGTTGTTGTTTGCTGAAGTAGGAAGAGAAGATGGTTTTGAGTGTTCTGCTATTACTGTATGGACAGAGAAGGGGATGTGCAGGCAAGTTTAGCCGAGAAGAAATAAAGACTGTGTTGTATGGCAATGTTATGACTGTAGAGAGGAGTAGCAGGTGTGTTTTGTGAAGTGGATGCAGTCGATGGGTAGTTGATGGAGGGATTTGGGAGCAAGGCAGTAAGGGTCTATAATAGAAATAATAGTGTAACAGTGAATGGAAATCAGTGAAGAGAATGTGTATGATCAAAACAAAAATGTAAATGCAAATGTAATTGAAAATAAAATGGAATAAAAACTTTCTTTTATGTTGAAATTGTCTTGTGTTTTTTTTTCCAAATTGGAATGCAAAATGAAAATAGAAAAGGCAACGAGCCAACAAAGCAAAATTCACAAAACAAACACACAATTTTTTTTTAAATGCAAACAAACACACAAAATAAAACACAAATAAAATCACACAAAAATAATTCGAAGAATAGAAAATCAAAATCAAAATAATTCCCCAGCAACGCCACCAAAAACTTGTTAATCGACGAAAATTCTATGGAGTTAGAAAACCGTCGAAAAATTTAGAAATAAAAATAACCGCAAGCGCGCGGCGTACACTTGTAGTATGTGGCGAACACGGGTCGATTCGTAGGGAATTGATGATTTTAAAATTCTATTCAATCAAATTAACCAAAGTTGAAAGTGTGATTAGCTAAAAATGTAAAAAACTAACAAAAACTAGCAAAAGAAAAATAGATAAAAATATGAGAGTTAAATGACAATTTAGAGTATACATCCACTCTTTAGATCATGTAGTTCAACACATATGAAATCATAATCTCTCTTTTATGGTCATTAGTGCTTTAATTTTGTGCTTATCATAAGTATGGCATATTTGTGTTATTGATTAGCCAACATAAGCCATCAAACTATAACATATCCCTTAAAGGACTTACTAACTTTCATGAAACTTGACAAAGAAAATGAAATATATTTTTAAGTATGGCCTATTAACTATTGGTTAGAAATATAGACCATCTAATTTTAACTTCAAATCACTTTCTTTTGCCATAATCATATTTTGATGAAGAGGCATTTGTGTTAGTGATTGTTTAAGTATAACCTATTTGGTGACAACAATATAGGCTATCAAATTCAAAATAAAAACAATAAGTTAAACCACTTCAAGCATTGTCATTAAGCACAAAAAGAGAGAAATAATATCAAAATGTTGAATCTACATACTAGAGAGCTTCATTACCCCTAAATTGAAGGGGTTTAGCCTCTCATATTTGTTATCAAAACAACAAATGTAGCTTTCAACATGAGAGAAAAAGAAAAGGAAAAAGAAAGCAAGATAAAGAAAACTATTCTACTTGCATGACAAATAAATCTACACTACAACATGAATGGAAATAAACAAGAAAAGAAAATGAACATGTATTAAATTGCATAAGGAAAAAAGAGAATTACATAAGAGAAGAAATGGCTAAGTAGCCATGGAAAAAAAAGAAGCTTTCTTTTATTTTGAGCCTAAACTAATCTAAAGAGAGACTAAGTAAGAGGAAGGATTACATGAAACATATGGGTGTTTATACATATATGAAACCCTAATTCATATTTTTGGAGAATGCCCAAAATGCCCTTGAGGTAGTGTGGCCACCAAGTAATCATTAGCATGTCATAATCCCCTACTTAAATGTGCATGAAGCTTTAATGGCCTTTAGCATGTGCATTAGCTCCTAATTGAAAATCAAGATAAGTGGGTAGGTGGGGTCCTACATGTTCTTCACTTTGAATTATTTCCATCTTCGTTTTTTTGTATCTTCTTTGTGCATGCATATTTCATCATAAAACCATCACCAAATTTCCAACAAAACAACATAGAAAATTCCAAGTAAATTTTCACAATTTAATAAATGCACAAAAATGACCATTTTACCCCTGTATGAAGATGAAATGTGACAATTTGAAAATAATTTGAATTTTGGTTTAAACAAGTTAAAATACCCAATATGATTATTTATTCAATTTAAATAGATAAAATATGGTGGTAAAAATATGCACATTTACGTGCACATCAGGAAGCTATGATCTATTAATAATATGATGGGATGCACACTGTTACTATATTTGTTCCTTATGCTATGCATCTTGCATGTTATTCCATTAAATTTTGTTTACCTCATTATATTTGATATGATAGTATTTAAGAAGTTAGGTGACATGAAGTACTTATCCCGTTATGCCATGTTATGTATTATGATGGCGATGCAATAGTTTTCATGATATGCATATGAGTTAAACCCCATAAAGACATTGGGATGAAAAGATGACATATAAAGGATAATGTCGTTAGTAAGGATGGGTTAATTATTAATAACAACTCGATCGGTGTGAAGTCAAATGCCAAATAGGGTAGTTATTCCATCCTATTGATTGCATTATGCATCGTAATAGGGGGTTCTAGCATTGTGATCAATGGTGAAGTTTTGACTCTTATCCATACATATCCCAGTTAGGGGTTTGGGTAGATTTGATGAAGCATGTCAAACCAGTCTAGGAGATACCGCTAGTGGCTACAATGGGGCTAGCCATAGAAGATGCTCAATACGCTCTTGCTGTTGATTCAATATATGATGACTGTGGGTTCAAACCTCTACCGTCTTGGAAAGTAACGCAACACACTAACCACTCTACTAAAATACCTTTGGGTAAGCTTTCCTAAGTGATATTATGGACTACCACCTTAAAGAGCCCAACATCTTTGTTGGCTCATTATCACACACCATCAAGGAATTGTGCTAGCAACCTACATTAGTACCACAGTGACCAGCATCGTGGCATTACAAAACATAATTTAGGTTGCTTATAGGCTTTAATACCAAATACGATGACTGAGTGATTCAAACCTATGCTATTTTGAAAAACAACTCTAACACCCCGTAAAATCAACCATAAGTAAATAAATTACATTAAATAAGATAAGGATAAAAACGAAAAATTGGAAAAAATTGGAATTTGACCATAAAATTCATAGTTTGTGGGGAAATTATAATTAATTTTCATATATAATATAATGAAAATAGAGCACAAATGAAGAAGTTATAAGCGTTTGAGATTTTCGAATTTAAAATAGTTTAACTAGAATTCAAATTCAAATAAATAATTAATTCTCAAATTTGAAATTCAAAAATTAACTGTAGCTAGACTTGAGGGTTAAGTAAACGTTAAAGTTAACATGAACTTCAAGGATAATTAAGGAATAAAATAAATTAAACAATGGGAAAAATAAATGCTACCAAAACAACCAGGGCGGTCGACCTATAGACCTAACTGATCGACCCTTAGAAGTCGACCGGTGCGTATAGGGCGGTCGACCGCTACTTTTAGTGGTGGTTGGGGTTTTTGAGGGAATAAACATCCCAGACTTATCTGTTTTAACCTATTTTCATTGTACGGTTTTGGTGCATTTCAACCTCTATAAATAAAACCCTAGACCCCTTACTTTTATTCATAAATATTTTTGAAACATTAGCGAAGCTCAGCATCTCTTCTTAGATTCAGAAAACTCCATTAAGGTTTCAGATAAGAAATTCTATATCCCTAACTTTGTTTATTATTTAATTTTTAAATATTTTCTCTAACCTTTCTAAGTCTAATACACACACAAATCCCTTGTTGTATATATCAAAAAGAAGAGATCTGAAGAAGATTATAATATATGTTTCAAATCCAAAGTGAAGCAAAGCTAAGGACCAACTATCGGTGGAAATCTTAGTTTTCCTATTTTGGTAATTGATTAGTATATGAATTTGGATATGCCTTAGGGGATTCTCTGTTCAGTTATATGATGCTAGTATCACGGTTAACCGAAGTCAAGTCAATGTCTCTTACTAGACCAGTCGGGTTAATAATAAGTTATTATTGAACCAAAGACTTTGTGTTTGAACTACAGAGTTGAATATGGAGGATATTGGAATTTTGACCATTACCAAATTTCATCAGTCCAAAATGATGTAGTTTTGACGAAGAAAATTGGTGTAAATAATGGTCACAAACGGAAAACGCTTAATAAAGTAAAATTATATTTTTATCGATGCCGCATAAGTGATAAATTTGGCCATAGCGCCTGCTAGTGACATGTGAATGTTAATATTCAAATGGTTCGATATTAATCGCTGACCAAATTTATACCTAAGAGTCATACAACCGAAACATTGAATACTCCTATTACCATTAGACTTAATTATTTTGAAATTAGTATAAATAAATTAAATTAAATTTATGAAATATTAATTATATAATTTTGTTTGATGTGTATTGAAAATTATAAATAGTGTGCATATAATATTTATATAAATACTAATCGATATTCGATACCAAGACACGTTTAAATTAGATTTAAATGCAATAAACATTGTTCGGGGTTAAAGCGGATTTGAGGACCATGCAAGGCTCGCTATTTTTAGTTGGAACATATATAGTTAGGCGGCTATTCTAATAGCTAATATGGGTTCGAGTTTAAATTAAAAGATAAGAGAATTGATGTGAGAATAACACGGATCTATATCCTTATTTTACTCATTAGGATCTCCTTATCTAGTTATCTCTAACACACTCTTTCCAAACACTTTTTGGAGCCTTCATCCCTTTCTTTCCTCAAATTTTCAAGCATTTTTATATAAATTAAATCAAATACAATTGTTGATCGTTATGGCGGTTCGAGAGCTAGCAACTTTAGAATTGCAAGAAGACCATTTCTCCTTTTCAACATGTATAAAATAAAGCTTTGGTAAGGTATATTTCTGATATACAAACAAGTATTAAGGTTTAAATAATTATTGTACCATATGTTATTTAGTTAAAAATATCACAAATCGGTATATTAATGGATTATTACATAGATGGTGTTTTGTATGTGTGTGTGTGTGTGTGTGTATAAATGTGTATGTATGTGTATAAATATGTGTATATGTATGCATAATAAAATAAAAAATAATTTTATTTGCATATCTGTTTATACATGCTTTCGGCCAGAAAATAAAAAAATTGAAATTTAAAATAATATATAAATTTAAATATTGAATTTAATTTAAAGTTTAACAATATATAATATATATATTTTGTAACTTTACAAAATTTTGTTTTGTTAGTATACATTTTAGTTTAAAAAGATCATATATTTATTATATTTATATATACAAATACTTTTGTTTAATTCAAAATTGATTACATAAATAAAATGTATGTGTATATAAACAATATAAAATCCTGGAAAAAAATTTGTGTAATAAAAAGATATACTTTGTGATTTGGAAAATAATTTTTTAAAATCTGTTTTAAAATTTTCTCTTTAATTTCGTATGATTTGTTAACTAATTATAATTTTTACCAAATTAATCAATTAAAACAAAAATCTAAATAAAAAATATTTTAGTCAAGCCGAAATTAACAGCAATTTTTTTAATTATAAATATATAATTATAACTAGTTGTATGTTTATATATAGTACGAATTTAATTAATACAATATACTTACATATATATATATATATATATTAAAAAATTCAAGTTTGAATTTTATATTATAAATATTCTAAGTAATTTTACAAACTAATATTTAAAATAATTTTTTAATGTAATTATATTTATTCATATACTTGCATGCAAATATGTATATGTATTTTAATTAAGGTTTATGAAAATAGTTAACAACTAATATTTTATAATAATTATATAACTATATTTTCATAAATATACATTTAAACAATTTTATGCAAGCACACACACAGATATATACGTATGTATGTATAGATTTAGACAATTCATTTCTATACACGAGAAGCTAACATGTCCACTAGGTGGAAACCTAGCATCTACAAACGTGGCATCTCAAACGACGTACTCGTCGTTATGTTGGACATGTATGCACACATATATGTGTATATGACACACACACACACAAACAGACACACTATTAATCTATACTATTAATAAAGAGAATTTAATGAATAAGATTTTCAAGGTGTCCTTTTGAAATTCAGAAAATACCCTTATCCATTAACGGATCTCACCACTGTTTGTAACCTCCACCCCATCTTATTCCCAACTACTTATCAACGGAATTTTACTACCAATTTGTCACTAATACTACCCGCAAAATGTCTTGGAATAAAAGTGTTGTGAATACCAAAGATTTACACTTACGACACATATCCGTCTGTTCATTTTTTTATTAAATAAAACGTAAATATCTCTGCCTATTAGATGCACATACATGCGATATATACTAGTGTAATGTAGTTCAAATTATATAATATAAAACTTTATTTATTAATTTAAATAAAATATTGTTTTTAGTTAATAGAAATTTAGAAAGTTCTAAGCAAATTTAGACTTCATAGGCCCAATAAAGATCCAAATGGAATAATTTTTTGAAATTTACCCATTTACCCTGCTGGCCCGGTTCCAACAATACTAAGTATTTTGTTGCTACGCAAGTGGCCAAACCCTGGCATTAATAATAGCCAAGTGCCAGCTATGTATTCAGTGGTGGGTTGTATTGGCTTAGAGTAGGAGCACATGTTGGCCCAAGGGTTTTCCTAGGTGACAAGTGGTCATGTATAGAGTGGCGGACGGGCCCGGCTCGAACCATAGCATATGGGGGCTCGAGGGTTCTCCTGGATGACACATAACATATCGTTAGATGACCGTATGTCCCGACTTGAACCAAGGTGCATGGATGGCTCAAACACATATGTATAAGGGTATAATATAATGGTGAGATGAGAGGTAGGTAGTGTTTCTAAAAAGAATTTATCAGATAGAAATTGTACAAAGTGAACTTATTTATGCATCTCTTTGCTGTTGGGCGGTCCCATCACGAACTTAAACGTTGAGTGGCTTGAAGATTCTCTAGGGTGCTACACTACAATAAGGAGTTACATGATCTGGCTCAAATCTAAGTGCTGAGGGGCTTGACGGTTCTTCAAGGTTAAATGCTACAATAAGGAGTTGACAAGCGGTCTCGGCTCGAACCAAGCACTAAGGGGCTTGAAGGTTCTCTAGGGTGACATAATGCAATAAGAAGTTGATAGGTGATCCCGGTTTGAACCTAAGCACCAAAGGATTGAAGGTTCATTAGGGTTACACGTTACAGTAAGGAGCTAGGCATGGCTTAGTTCTATATGGGAACACTACAAATGTTGGACTTTGGCATCACTCAAGGTAGTAGTGCCGGTCCTGATAACAATTTCCCACCCTATGTAGAGGATGGAGGGAATCATAGGCAAGGGTTATAGACTATTGTGGCCCCTTATCTAATCGTCGATGCACCCAGCATAAAGGGGAGAAAGATCTCACTCAAACGCAAGGGTAGCGGATAGTCCTTAAATAATAAATTTAATGCATGGTGATTCAGTCTTGTTGGATAGCCTAGCAGTCCTTGACAAGGAAATGAATTCTCAATAATTCACCCTTGTGGATAGCCGGATGGATAGGAAGGGATCTGTGGCTAGTGCAGTCTTGGATAGCAAAGGTCGACAATCCTCAAATAAGGTAACGAGCACGTGATAACTCATCTTCGTTGGATAGCCTTGGTGAAGGTGTTGAACGATGCTATCACTGTAGTCATCGTTGCATTCATCACAAAAGTTATGGGCACGGAATTGAGCTTGAGAAAGGCATTGGTGGTGGAGCCTTAACATCTTAAGACATGTGGATGGGCATCTGGTTGCTCTTCAATGCCGTTGAGGGTGAAGATGAACGAGTGAACTATTTGCAACCCATAGTCTGTACAGTTAAAACGCTTGCGAGATTCAATGTGGCGGAGGTGCAAAAAGTCACAACGGAGATACAGTGAGGATATAGCGGAATATAGCCGATGACTCTAAAATAGCATACAAAAATCATAATTTATGTTTTTGCAAATGTATAAATGGTAATTAAATGAAAAATTAACATTCAATTGAATTATAATTAATACACAGATAATTTTAAATAAAAACGTGTGTGAATATACTGCAAATAAAAGTAAAATTGTCATAATTGAATTTAGTAGAATATTATAGTATTTTCATTTCTGAATATATATTAAAAATTCAATTCAATAAATTAATTTCATAATTTTTATAATGTATAAATATCATTTTTCAATTCCTTTCATTTAAAGAAGATATAGCGGAAATAGCGGAATATATTGGGAATAGCGGGATATAGCTGAAATAGTGGGGCTTAAAGCGGAAAGACTATATTTGGGGCTATATGAAAAAATCATAGCGGTAGAAATCCACTATAAGATATAACATGGTTATAGCGGAGCATTAACTGCACATTCCATAGTGGGATTGCTCTAAGCACTAATAGGAGCACCGACCCTCTAAGTTTTCTATATAGGGGTGCTCGATAGAATGTCATGATTGCTAGATGGCCTGCCCTTTGGTTTTTACATGAAGGGCCTGATCAGGATGTCCGTCTAGAGGTAGATCTTTGAGCTGTTGGGTGCGACCCTAACATAGGACACATGCACGTGTTAGTAACTTATGCATTAGTTTTGATGATAACAACCATATGACATTATATAAAATATAGATATTAATGTTTTTATCAAGTTATATTAGTATATAGTGCATGATATTACGATTAAAAAGACTATATAGTATCAAGTAAAGATTCAAGAGGCTGATATAGAGACTCAAGAGTCAAAGATTGAAGACTCATGGTTATTGAAGAACTCAGGATTTCCTAAATAAGTTATAGAGTCATAGATGTTTTGTTAAAACCCTGATAGCACTTCTTTGATCTCTCTCTTTATTTATCCTTTTCAAATGATTTTCAAATATCTTAAAATTGGTTAAAAGAATTCTTATTTTCAAAATAATTTTTGAAAATAGCCTTCAAATTATTTCCATCTTTTGATTTTAGTATATTTTAAGTTTTTAAGTATTTTTAATATACTTTGAATTTATACTTTGTTATAATTTTAGTTTTTTTTAAAGATTTCTAAATATTTATAAGTTTATTACAATATTTCTTATTAATTTGATTTCAAATATATTCACTTTTAGTTTATATTTATTATTTCAAAAGAAATTCATATTCAAATATATTTCTATACAATTTCTTAGCTTTTGATATGATTAAAATGTTATAAACTATGTTTAGATGATTTTACAAAGTATCAAAATATTTCACAAACCTTAATATTTTCAAATAATTTTTATAAAGTGTTCTTCAATTTTGTAAAGGATATGTCGACATATCTGTTGGGCGAATTCTCACCCACGAGATCACGAGGCCAAGGAGCATCAATTTCATCCAGAATCACCATATACATACTATATCCATATCCATCCGGTATCTATGCCTAGTCGAGCCAAAGCCTCCCCACTCCATCACCGAACCATGCTCCACCGGACCTCCTCACCGGTCCAACTCCACTTCCCTACACCACCGAATGAACACTCCTCCCATTACCGAATGAACGCGCTTCCATCACCACCGGTCTAGAAGCCAATGCCGAACCGGACCTCTCCACATCAATGCCGAACCGGACCTCTCCACCTCCATGCCGAACCAGCCCAACCACATCAATGCCGAACCAGATCATGCCGATCCAGATACCTTCCTCCTTGCATAGCCGAACCAACCATACCGGTCCAACCATCTCCACCGGTCCAACCATCTCCAACCACGACCGAACCAAGCTTCGCCGAACCAGAGCGCTGCCAGGCCAGATTGCTTCAGCCCGGGCCCACCAGCAGCTATATACTCCCATGACCTCTGCCCCCAGCCTCACTCTATAAATAGAGGGGCAGGGGTACAACAATGGCAGACAAGTTTGAGAGCTCAAGCAAGGAAGGAACTTTCAAACAACTTTCTTATACTTGTACTTAAAGCTTTGTACTTGTAATCTGAAAGAAAGGAGAGAATAACATATAAAGTGGACGTAGGCACGTTCTGGCCGAACCACTATAAATCTGCGTGTCTTTTACATTTTAGTCCTTGCTTTTTACATATTTGCATAAGTAACCTAAAACCTTGAAAATAACATATAATCAACCAAATAATACGGATTGGAGGTGTTTGTCCATTTTTTGTGCAAACATTTTTGGTGCTTTCACTGAGAATTTGGAACTCGAAGCTTCAGCTTCCCTCATTCAACCTTCTTTCCCAATAGCACCCTTCATTGCCTAGGAAACATGACTTCCAGACCGAGAAAAGACACCAACAAGGGAAAGAACGTTGCAACCAGCAGCGCTCCAGATCCAGCGGATCCTGATCAAGAGAACCATCCCACTACGACAGCAGATCAGGCAAATCCAACAGCCCCTGCCGCGGAACAACCAGCAGCAATCACTAGGGCAGATCTAGACAGAGTTGTGACTGAAGTAACTAACCGCTTCGCATCCCAACAAGAAGCTTTGGTGAACCAACTCATGTCACGCTTGAGGGATGCCGAAGAATCCAACCGCAACACTGAATCATGGGGTGAGTCTCAATCTGGAGGATCTCAGAGACAGCAAAGGTCTTCCCTCTTCGAAGAAGCTATCAACAGGAACAACAGTGATAGGGGCCGCACCCGGACTCAGCCCGAACTCCGACTCGAGGAAGCGCTTGGAACCGAACCCAATGGGGGAGGCACCAGGCGAGGGTCGGATGTAGCTGAGCTAGTCATGCCACCTAATCATAGAAACCCCGCTGAACGGAGCCGAGCTAAAACCCAGCCCGAAGTTGACCCCATGGAAATGCTCGAAACAGAACCCCATAGGGGAAGATCAAGGCAGGGGGCAACTGTAGTTGGTCCTAGTATGCGTCCGAGTAGCCAAAGACAGCCACTGGATAATGTCAGAAGTGATAGGCTATACCATCCCTACAGGTCATCCGGACGAGATCGATCCCGCAGGGAAGAACCAAGCTCATTCTTGTCCGCTCCAAATTCTGATGAAAGAATGGCACGATTATTCAGAGAATGCATCCGACGGGAGCAAAGGGAGCAAGGGATAGGCGCTAGGGTAACCAGCCCTTTCACCCGCGACATCGAAACCGCCATCACCCCTCGAGAGTGGAAAATGCCGACGATGGAACCGTACAAGGGAACTTCCGACCCCGTTGTACACTTGCAGAGATACACACAGCATATGCTCATAAGCGGGGCAACAGAAGGAGTATTATGCAAATGCTTTCCACTATTTTTAGCAGATCTAGCTACCTCTTGGTTCTGCCATCTACCCCAAGGATCCATCAGTTCATGGGAAATGTTGAAGGAAAAGTTCATTAGCCAGTTCCGCATTCATGTGGAACAACCCAAGGATGCTTATTCTCTATCCAATGTCAAACAGAAATCCGGAGAGACACTGCAACAATATCTAACCCGGTTCAACGCCGCAGCGGCCGCAGTCCAAGACGCCGATGAGAAACTCACCCTAATGGCCCTCTGTAGTGGTGTGCACCCAGATACCAAGTTTGCTAGAAGACTAACTAAAGAAAAACCAGCTACCTTGCCCGATTTCTTTCATGAAGCTGGGAAGTACATGAGACTCGAAGAGGCTGCCACTGAAAGGCAAACAGGACCACAAGCTAGAACGACCCATGGAAACGCCCCTGCCGCAGCGAAAGACATTCGGAGAAACGACTCCAGAGACAATGCAGGGGGCAAGAAGGGAGAAAAGCGCTTGTACCGACCAGGACCGAGATTTGACGCTTACACTCCCTTGAACGAAACAGTCGAGAACATCTTCCTGGCCACCCAGGACGAACTCACATACAAGCGCCCCCCGCACAAGAAAGAGTCAGATCGCGCAATCCAGTCCGTAAAATTCTGCCGTTTCCATGAGTCTCATGGGCACGATACTAATGAATGCCGCCATCTCCGAGGCCTAATTGAAGAACACATTAGGATAAAGAAATTTGAACGCTATGTGAAGGGACAGGACAGGACCCCAGCTCCTACCAAGGAAAACCCAGGGCAGCTCCACCCAGAGACAGGCGGAGGAAATCGCAACACCAGCGGTTCCAGCCAAGAGAAGATAGTGGTCCATACAATATCAGGAGGGCCACACATCGCTGACAAGAGCTGGGCAGAAATGGAAAGATATGGAAACTCACTCAGAAGCGAGGGAGACTGCGTCAATTCTTTTATGGAAGAACGCCACCCTAAGCGGAAGGAAAGTAATGATATCACGTTCAACGGGCGCGACCTAGAAGGAAGGCAATACCCTCATATGGATCCTATGGTCATCTCTGCCTGGTTCGGTCTAGCCAAAGTTTTCCGAATCTTAATAGGCACTGGAAGTTCAGTAAATATCCTATTCAAGCATGCTTTCGACAAAATGAAGCTGTCAATGAAGGATGTATCCCCCTGTAACAAACCACTACACGGTTTCACTGGAGAAGCAAAGATGCCCCTCGGACAATTGGATCTCTTTGTTGAATTGGGAAGTCATCCCCGTTCCGCCGTTCGGAAACAAACATTCGTATTAATAGACAACTACTCGGCCTACAATGCCTTTTTAGGAAGACCAGCCTTGTCCGATTTCCAAATTATCCTTGCCCCATGGTGCCTGAAGATAAAGTTCCCAATGGATAATGGAGTGGGAGAAGTAGAAGGAGATCAAGACGCCGCTCGGGACTGCTATGTAACCGAGCTTCGCAATAACCGCAAGAAAGATAAAGAGAAGAATGCAGAGACTACTCTCTGCATGAAAATCTTGGAAGCATAGCAACTAAAGAAAGCCCCTCCTCTTCGATATACAAGTGATCCCTTCAACGAACTAGATCCCAGGGACGGAGAGGAGGAGGCCACCGCCGAGCCTGCAGAGGCTATGGAATTTGTATCTGTAGACAAACACGACCCAAGTAAACTGCTGAGAGTCGGATCTCAGCTAAAAAGAGAATTAAAGAATCAACTCATTGATTTTCTTCGCCACAACATGGATGTATTTGCATGGACGCACGCTAATATGACCGGAATCTCCCCGGATATAGCATGCCACGCACTAAACATCGATCCTACCAAGGTACCGGTAAAGCAAAAAAAGAGAAGTATGGGGGCAGAACGATCAGCAGCCCTCGAGGAAGAAGTAAAGAACTTACTTGCCAATGACTTCATACGTGAAGCCATCTACCCGGAGTGGATCGCCAACCCGGTACTGGTAAAGAAAGCTAATGGGAAGTGGCGAACATGCATCGATTTCTCCAACTTAAATGATGCCTGCCCGAAAGACTGCTTCCCACTCCCCCGAATCGACCAACTCGTGGACAGCACTGCTGGACACGAACTCTTATCCTTTATGGACGCATACTCAGGATATAACCAGATCCCTATGCACGCCCCCGATCAAGACCACACTAGCTTCATCACTGACCGAGGATTGTACTGCTACAAGGTAATGCCATTTGGACTTAAAAATGCCGGAGCTACCTATCAGCGCCTCGTCAACAAGATGTTTGCAGAACTAATAGGACGAACTATGGAAGTTTATGTGGATGACATGCTGGTAAAATCAAGAAAAGCCAACGATCATGTAAGCCACCTGGACGAGATGTTCCAAGTACTCCGCCAATATGGAATGAAGCTGAAACCTCTAAAGTGCTCCTTCGGAGTGTCATCAGGAAAGTTCTTGGGATTCATCGTCCATGCCAGAGGAATCGAAGCGAACCCCAAACAAGTCCGAGCCTTGCAAGATATCAAAATACCATCCACTCGGAAAGAAATGCAAAGCCTAAACGGGAAGGTGGCCGCCCTAAGCCGATTCATCTCTAAAGCAACAGACAAATGCATCCCTTTCTTTGAAGTACTGAAGAGAGACAAAGGAAAATTCGAGTGGACCGACGAATGTTCAGCAGCTTTCCTTAACCTAATCGAGCACCTCCAGTGGCCACCAGTACTCTCAACTCCTAATGAAGGCGAAGAACTATACCTATACCTTGCTGTGTCACCGCATGCCCTAAGCGCCGCGTTGGTGAGAGAAGACAACCGCACACAATGGCCAATGTACTTCATAAGCAAAAGGTTCACAGGAGCAGAAGCCCGGTATCCCAAACTCGAGAAACTGGCGTACTGTTTACTAATCACATCAAGGAAGCTGCGACACTATTTCCAGTCTCATTCCATCAGAGTTTTAACCGATCAACCGCTAAAACAAGTGCTCCATCGCCCCGACACTTCTGGGCGATTACTTAAGTGGTGCATCGAACTAAGTCAATATGATATCACTTACCATCCTCGCACCGCTATCAAGGGGCAAGCCATAGCTGATTTCATTGCCGAATTCACTACTAGCGAAGGTAGGGACCAATCTGAAATAGCAGAAGATATCAAGTGGAATCTCTTCGTAGATGGAGCGTCGAATGAACAAGGCTCGGGGGCAGGCGTTGTGATCATCACTCTCAGGGGAAGAAAGCTGCGTTATGCATTAAGGCTGGAATTCGCTGCCACCAACAATGATGCCGAATATGAAGCAGTAATAGCCGGATTAGAGCTCGCCCTGGAGATCGGAGTCAGTTCCTTATATCTTCGCAGTGATTCGCAACTCATCGTAAATCAAATACTAGGGGAGTTCCAGACTCGAGGAGAGCGGCTCACGGCCTATCTGAAAAAGACCAAGCAGCTGCTCAATCAATTGGATCACTACTCGATCAAACACATTCCTCGAGAAGAAAATCAAGAGGCCGACGAACTGGCAAAGCAAGCTAGCATGGGAGATGATACCACTTCTGGAACGATAACTGTCTCAAGGCTACTAACCCCGAGTTTTGAGCAAGTAAACCTGATAGCTGCAACTAATGAAGAAACATGGATGACCCCTATCCGAGAATACTTACAAAACGGCACCCTACCAGACGGGCGAAATGAAGTTAAGAAAATTCTAAGGAAAGCTTCCCGCTACACGATGCAAGAAGGCATCCTCTATCGGCGCAGCTTCTCTAACCCCTTATTGAGGTGCGTTGCTGGAAGAGAAGCCAGGGGAATTCTATCCAACATCCATCAGGGAAGTTGTGGAGACCACACCAGAGGGCAGACTCTGGCAAAAAAGATACTCCGATATGGATATTTCTGGCCCACCTTGAACAAAGACGCCTTAGACTTCGTCAAAAAATGTGACAGATGTCAGAAATTTGCCAAAATCCCTCGACTACCAACCAATGAAATTACTCAGATGACCAGCCCTTGGCCCTTCGCAATATGGGGGATTGACTTAATTGGCGAACTGCCAACGGGCCGAGGCGGAGCCAAATATGCTATAGTGGCAGTCGACTACTTCACCAAATGGGTGGAGGCGGAACCTCTAAATAAAATATCTTCGGCAAAAGTTATCAACTTCTTAATCAAAAATATTCTGTGCAGGTACGGAACACCACTCAAAATCGTATCAGACAATGGACTTCAGTTTGACAGCGAGGAATTCACCGACTGGTGCCAAGAGCACGGGATTCACAAAAGCTTCTCATCCGTGGCTTATCCCCAGGCAAACGGCCAAATAGAAGCTGTCAACAAAATTCTCAAAACCTTAATCAAGAAGAAACTTGAAAAGTCGAAAGGCGCTTGGGCGGACGAACTTCCTACGGCACTTTGGGCCTATCGCACATCTTACAGAACTTCAACAGGGCATACTCCCTTCTCTTTGGCATACGGATCGGAGGCTATGCTCCCAGTTGAAACTATAGTGCCCTCTCACCGTAGGATCCACTACAACCCGGAAGAAAATGAACAACTCCTCCACATGTCTTTGGATCTAATTGAGGAGAGAAGAAATGATGCAACACTCAAAGCAGTAGCTCACAGAAAAAAGTGGCAGCACTATACAACTCCAAAGTCAAACATCGCAGCTTACAAGAAGGAGACCTTGTCCTCAAGAGAATCTTTCCGCGCCCCGGGGGCACTGGACCCCATCTGGGACGGACCATATGTAATTCATAAAGATCTCCACAACGGAGCTTATATTTTGTCAACAGTGGACGGAGAGGTGTTCCAGAGGGCATGGAACATCCGACACCTCCGTCGATACTTTTCTTAACTTGTACTGCCCATATGAAGTGAATTAACAAAGACAATCAGTGGACGTAGGCATTTTCATGCCGAACCACTTTAAAAAACTTGGCTCTTGTTAGCTTGTTCCTTTATATCTTGGCTACTTGTTAAGCTTTATCCTTTGCTGTTGAACAAAATCCTTTGCAGATGACATTTCAATCCAGAACTTCACAACACAACTCCACCTGGACAAAATCTAAAGGGTACGCTGCGCTCCTATGCCCTCGCCAATGAGACACTTTGCTCCGGGATCCCTCTACCGCGAGTTAACTCATTGTTTGCCTCGGCCCTTAAAGCCGACTGTAATAAGCCGAGTATAAGTCATCATAAAAAAGGCCGACTATAGCTGATGGCAGCTCATTACAGCGATTCGGCTCGCCGGCGTCTGTGAACCGATCATAAGCCCCAACATAAGGTGTGGCCAGCCAGGGGCAGTTCACAGTTGACGATCGGCCCCCACGCTAGCCGGCCACAGTAATACCCACTATTACGGGCCATAATGGCCCGGGTAGTTACTGTGTGCGATCGGCTCCGATGCGTCTTAAGTGCGGCTGTGGTAAAAAAGAAAACTCCCCGCAGTAGGCGTAAGATGGGTGACAAATGTCTCCAAGACCCACAGCTAGGGAAAGTGACTACAAAACCCGTTTGCCACGAACTTAAGCACATCGACGGCCTTCCGTGACTGGAAGTTTTACTTTTCCTATATTTCAATTTCATTTAAAACTTTTCTCCTATTCTCCGTAACGGTACTTGAAAGTACAGGACATGAAATAGGGAACGCTCGCTAATGGGAACAGAAACTTACAATCGAACGACGAGATACTCAACAGCATCCCGTGCTTAGTCTTACAAGGCGCACGAAGTTGCCGTCCACGGCCGAAACATGAAGGGCGGTACCTTCTACTTTTGTACATTAATGCATAACTGCAGTTCATATTCACACATCACATTTACATTGCAAAACGAGAAAATTATACTTTAAGCAAAAAACTTGGCATCAGGAACATGCATAGTTACATCACTTACACAGCACAGCAAAATAGCAATAACATTCCAACATAAAGGAATCAGCTTATATTATGAAATTACATAACATCATTCATCACAAACAATATTATTCCAGTTACATCAATGTTTTGGACTAACATGAACAACAATAAAAAGAAATCAAAAGGTGACCGGCTGCGTTCACGCTTCGCCCTCATCCTGCCAACTCTCCAGGCCTACTTAGCCGCAGGGTCGGAGCTCCCAGCATGTTGACCGAAAGTCCCACTTGTCCAATTCAGAAGAGGAATTCGTTAAGCGAACAGTAAGCGATCAATTTATGAAAATCTGAAAAGAAAAGAGAAAGAGAAGAGAGACTCACCAACGTCCGCCGCTTAATCCTCATCCGCCAACTGCACCCGCTTCCTCCGTAGCAAGCAGCCGCATCCCCTCCTTCACCGCTACCTTCTCCTCCTTTGAGAACTGGGCGGTTACCACGTCCATCCTGAATGACGCTCCACCTTCCTTATCCGCATCGGCCTTGGCCTCCTCCAAAGCCCGGAGATATATCCTAGCTATGATCCGGGGATAGTCATCCATCCAGGATAGATTACCCTGCTTCCATGTACGGAAGTACATATCCTGCAACATCTCATCCATCATCCCCTCATTCTCCTCAAACTCCCTCACCCGGGCCTCGGAGGACAACAACTTAGCGACGGCAGCATCCCTCTCCGATCGGTATCTCAAGCGGTCAGCCTGGAGAGACCTCCTCACTTCCTCCATCTCTTCCTTTAGCTTGGCCTGAGCAAGCTATGCGGCCTCAAGCCTCCCAGACAACTCTTCAATCTGCTCAAGATCCGCATTCCAAACCTCATCCACCGTCGCAATGGCCATATCAATCCGCCCCTTGCAAGCAGCCTCCATTTTTCGCAATTCTGCCCTGCTGGCCCTTTCCAGATTCTCCTTCAACTGCCTGGAGGCTGCCTCGTGCTGAGAGATCTGAATAGTCTGATCGGCAAGCTGTTTGGCCTGATCAGAAACCTGTAGCCGCAGCCGGATGTTAGCACTCCCAATTTCCTCCCCAGCCCTAGCCAGCCGAGCATGATGCTCCATCAATTTCTTGACCTCCTCCGCGACCCGGTCAATGTTGGCCTTGGCTTCGTCCCCCATAGCAGCTATCCGAGTAGTGAGAAGATCCAAATCTAGGGACTTAGCCTCATCAAGAATCCGAACCATGGGATTGCGGGGGAGAAGATGCTCTCCCGTGGCCTCGTCAAATAATATATCCTGAGAGCTTGGGTCCAAATCCGGGTGGCCGGCAAAGGGATTGCGAGGCACGTAGGGACGTTTTATGCGGATCACGGTAGGATTCTCGAAAGGAGGCGGAGAGGGGGCGAACTCCATGGTCTCCTCCGCGGTATCTCGGGAAGGCTGAGTAGAAGGCTGAGGACCAGGTGGTGAATCAAACAAGGAACACCTCCTCTTCCTTTGCTGGATATCTTCCTCAATGACTCCAAGAAGAGGGCGATATTTAACTACATTCCCGAAACGGCCAGTTGGCGGCTTAGTAGAAGCTCTCATCAACTTGAATTGTTCAAGGCGGTGTCGAACGTCTGAAGTTTTGGCCACCTCGCCTGCCCCTGTAATAAAGAACAAGTGTTACGAACATACAATGGTCCATAATCCGAGAAATATGTTAAGTTAAAAAGAATGAGAAGACACGTTTATTATACAAACCCTGCAGAGGAATAGGATCCTGCAATAAGTCCTGGATTTCATCCCAGGACGGGAGAGAGCCATAAAATATTCCTAAGTCCCTGTCATAAATGGAGTCTGCAGAAGTCAAAAGTTCACCTTGAATCGCTGGAGCCGCCTCAGCTGAAGAACTCTTAGGGAATGGATTGGCACCAACCCCAGCCTTGCCACCCTCCTTTGCCTTCTTCACCGAGGCTGATTCTTCCTCCAACCCTTCAAAAGCTTGGCGGAAGGCATCATCCGTCCACTCCTGGATCTCCCCTGCCTGCTCAGAAGACAAAGGGCCGACACCACTACCACCCTGTCCTTCACCTTCTCCATCTCCTCCGCTCTCCTCTTCGTCTCTTTCCTCCTCTCCACCTTCCTCCTCCGGAATGTCTGGACATGTACTAGGAGAGGGTCCATCAGACTTCTTAAGCTTCTTTCCCCCAACGGCTGGAGGCATCGAGAAAGGTCTCTTCTTTCTACTCTTTGCAGTGGCCCCATCCTTGGCTTTAGCAGCCCTCTCCTCGGCTGTATCTCTCTGTTTAACCACAGATTGGCGTGGCAGAATCAAATTATACTCCAGAAGAGTGGCATTCCTGATCAAGTAAGAAGCCAACCGATCCCGTGCCGAAATGGCTCTTATTTCCCCAGCCGTCTGAACCAAGGAATCATTCTCCACAACCACAAAACCACCTGTCGCTAGCAAGAAATGAAAGCATATAAGAAGAAGCATTGTGATCGGGACAAGGAAAATATAGATAGAGTTCAACTTACAACCGGAAGTGAAAAGGCGGAAAGAAACAGAGTCATCCCTAATAAAAAACCATTCCTTCTTGAACATACTGAGCTTCGAGTACAGATCCAGAACAGGCTTGAAGGGCACGGCCGCTTCCAAACTGATATATGGAGACCCCTTCTTGTAGCCTCTCAAGTTGTACAGATACCGGATCTCCCGGTTGGAAGGGGGACGCCCATATCTCCTCTGAAAGATAACGAAAAGACTCACCAGAATGGCGTAGGAGTTAGGCTGAAGCTGGAATGGAGCCACCTTCAGATATGTGACAAAGCTAACTATCCAGGCATTGAGAGGCGGGATAGCACCACACATGCAATGATATCTGCTGTAAGCAAAGTAGCCTTCGGGGGGGGGGGGGGGGGGTCGTACGGCATCACTCCGTTCCCCGGCAACCGCATAAGCGCTCTATCTATCCCGAAGGAACGAGCTATAGCGTCAAGCTGCTCCTCTTTGAGGGAGCTCGGAAAGCAATCAGGGGGAGAGTTCAGAAGCTCTTGGGAACCATACCCATCCACTAACGACCTCGGGGCAGGTCCATGTCGCGCCGGTCCTGGTTGGGCTGGGGGCATGGAAGAAGACTCCCCCTATCCTTGGACTTCTTACTGTCCGATCGAGTTTCCGCTTTGCGAGACATTTTATCTACATACACAATAGAGAAAAACGTGTTGTCAATACAAGGAGTATAGAGATATAAGCAAACAAGTGTATAAAGCAAGCCAGCATGTGTAAATCTAGGGTTATCACTTAAAATTCAAGTTCTCAAAACCCATTCGGTAAAGCAACACCACAATTCGTTCGGCATTAAAGGTTTGAGATTCATTCGGCACTCCAATTCCCAATATCATTCGGTGGTACGAAGCACTAGAGTCATTCGGCATTCCCAATACCGAGCCGCATACGGTTCTTAGAAACTTCGTATCCACTCGGCATCAGATACATTCGGTAGTCAAGATTCTTAAGCGCATTCGGCTTTAGGATATATACCTGGTTCGGTACGAAGTTGATTCGGCTAGGAGTTGATTCGGCTCTGTCTGGTTCGGTAAGGAATAACTAAGGGGGTGTAGCCCCTATATATAGACGAGCGCAGAAGCACCGGACCAACCGGCTCGGCACCTCAAGCCGGATGAAGCTATACCAGGTATCCAAACCACGAGGCTATCACACTGAAACAAAGCACGACATATGCTAGCATATGCCCTACTTTGGGGGGCAAATGTTGGGCGAATTCTCACCCACGAGATCACGAGGCCAAGGAGCATCAATTTCATCCAGAATCACCATCTACATACTGTATCCATGTCCATCCGGTATCTATGCCTAGTCGAGCCAAAGCCTCCCCACTCCATCACCGAACCATGCTCCACCGGACCTCCTCACCGGTCCAACTCCACTTCCCTACACCACCGAATGAACACTCCTCCCATTACCGAATGAACGCGCTTCCATCACCACCGGTCTAGAAGCCAATGCCGAACCGGACCTCTCCACATCAATGCCGAACCGGACCTCTCCACCTCCATGCCGAACCAGCCCAACCACATCAATGCCGAACCAGATCATGCCGATCCAGATACCTCCCTCCTTGCATAGCCGAACCAACCATACCGGTCCAACCATCTCCACCGGTCCAACCATCTCCAATCACGACCGAACCAAGCTTCGCCGAACCAGAGCGCTGCCAGGCCAGATTGCTTCAGCCCGGGCCCACCAGCAGCTATATACTCCCAGGACCTCTGCCCCCAGCCTCACTCTATAAATAGAGGGGCAGGGGTACAACAATGGCAGACAAGTTTGAGAGCTCAAGCAAGGAAGGAACTTTCAAACAACTTTCTTATACTTGTACTTAAAGCTTTGTACTTGTAATCTGAAAGAAAGGAGAGAATAACATATAAAGTGGACGTAGGCACGTTCTGGCCGAACCACTATAAATCTGCGTGTCTTTTACATTTTAGTCCTTGCTTTTTACATATTTGCATAAGTAACCTAAAACCTTGAAAACAACATATAATCAACCAAATAATACGGATTGGAGGTGTTTGTCCACTTTTTGTGCAAACAATATCCAATTCCTATATGTCAATATAGTGACCGTAATTTTCAAAATTCAAATTTTTAATGGAAGTGTCTTTTCGTCATATCTCTTCTTAAATGAACACGATTACTGTTTTTCTATAAATAAGGGTTAAACCAATGAATTTTTGTTAACAACTTTCTCACATTTTCTTTCCTCTTTCACTCTCTTGAATTCTAAAAGAAAATATACTCAAAATATTCTCAAATTCATTTAGAATCAAATTCAAACTCCATTGATTTGATTCTCTATTGATTACTCTATGATCTCTCTCATCTCTTTCACCCAAACAAGATCAGATTACTATTCAAGAGGATAATTTATAATCAAGATCAACGATTTGAGTTTGTAAAACTTATCAAATCATATTCGTATATTGGTGGGTGAGATTGCACCCCATGTAAATCAATTAGGTGTGCTTAGTAGCCCGAAAATCTAGTGGGTGTGCTTATGGCCTATGTAAATCAAGTGACTCTACCTAGAGTCTGGAAAGTCTAGAGGGTGTGTATCGTTTTCTTGAAATCGAGATTGTATTTGCTTTACTATTTAAATAGAAATCTATACAAAAAATTGTATATGATTGGATGTAGGGTAACTCTAAACTAGTATTAAGTCTTGGTGTGTTCTTTCCTTTTTTAATTTTACTACATTTATATTTATCTATGTTTGAATCTATAATTGTTAATTGCATTTTTAAACAATAATCTTAGAAGAATTCAAAAAGATTCACAAAAATTATAAACACTATCCACCCCCTCTCTATTGCAAAATTATCCTTAAGATCCATCTTCTGCCAAACTAACATGTGGTATTAGAGAATTTATTTTCAAAGTAATCATAATTTTGATTTTTGAAAAGCTTTAATGGAAAAGTCACTTAATCTTTTCAAAAGGTATAATTTGTAGGAATAGGCATGTTATATGGCTTTTGATGAAAAAATACCTGGTGATCAAACTCTACAAATTAAAAAGAATAAACGGATATTGGATAGTGGCTACTCAAGGCATATGACTCGTAACTTGGAGATCTTGAAAGATATCATTCACAAAGATGGTGGATCAGCCAATTTTGGAGGTAAATCTAAAGGATATGTGATTGGAATCTGCAATGTCGGTAATTTTGAAACTATGACTATTTCTGATGTTTTGTTAGTTAGGAATTTAAAATATAGTATGTTGAGTACTATTCAATTGTGTAATAAGGGCTTTAAAATTAAATTTGAAAAGGATAAATGTCATACTGATGATAACGAGTCAAACATTATATTTGATGGCATTAGGCAAAGAAACATATACATATTAAATTATGAAGATATCAAATGATAATTTGTGTCTTTTGGCTGAATCAAGCGAGCCTTAAATTCGACATGAAAAATATGGTCATTTGAATTTCATACACCTTTCTAAAATTGTCAAAAATGATCTAGTTAGGGGTCTTCCTAAAATAAGTTTTGATGCTAATAATCTTTGTAATGCATGTCAATTAGGAAAACTTAGAAAACGTTCTTTTAAGTTAAAGGATATGATCTCTAACTCTCAACCCCTTGAACTTCTTTAATTAGTTCTTTTTGGTATCTCATAGATACAATCTATAAATCATTATAGATATGTCTTTGTAATTGTATATAATTTTTCTAGTTTTACTTGAACAATTTTCCTAAAACATAAAAGTGATGCTTTTGAAATGTTTAAAATCTTTGTTAAAAGAATTCAAAATCGACTATCTATAAAATTAAAGCCATTCAAAGTAATCACCGAAGAGAATTTGAAAGTGAAAATTTCAAAAAAAATTTCAATAAGAAAGGAATTACTCATACTTTTATTTTTCAAGAATACCTCAAAAAATAGAGCAGTAGAATGTAAAAGTAGAATGATTCAAGAATGCGCTAGAACTATGTTAAATGATAGTAATTTAACAAAAAAATTAGATTGAAGTAGTTGCTTCAACATGTTATATAGTTTTGATAAGTTGTTTAACTAAGAAAACACTATACAAATTATTTTATAAGAAAAAGCCTAAAGTATCGTACTTTAGAGTTTTCGGTAGTAAATGTTTTATATTGAATACTAAAGAAAATTTAGATAAATTTGATGCTAAACCAAATAGAGGAATTTTTATTGGACATTCAAACAGAAGTAAAACTTATAGAGCTTTTAACACCAAAACTAATACTATTGAAGAGACATTACATGTTTCCTTTGATAAAAATTTTAAATTCGATAAAACAAGTATTGATGAAGAAGAAAATGTTGATAATACAAATGAAATTACTAATGATGAAATTATTAATAATGAAAACGATAAAAATACTGAAAATATATATCCAAATAAGAGAACGAAAATATTAAAGGATCATCCTATAGAAAACATTCTAGGAAACATAGAATCTATCATTAAAATAAGAAATCGATTAAAAGGATGAGTAATATCGCTTTCATTTCAACAATTGAGCCTAAAAATCCAAAGGAAGGATCAACAGATGCTTCATGGATTCTTACTACGCAAGAAGAACTGAAGCAGTTCATAAGAAATGATGTTTGGGAATTAGTCCCGCGACCTGAGGACAAAACTGTAATAAGAACTAAATGGGTATGTAGAAATAAAATGAACGAACAATGAGAAGTTGTAAGAAATAAAGCTCGTTTAGTCGCCTAAGGTTATTGTCAAGAAGAAGGTATTATGTAACGATCTGAAATTTTGTCGTCTTGGTTTGCGAATATTTAATAAATTTTAATTTTCAAGTAATAGTTTTATAATTAATAATATAACTATCTTAAGTAATAATAAATGATGGTAAAATAGATTTGTAACAACCAAGGTTTTTGCCACTTTGAAATAGACTATTTAAATATATTTTATAAAATCAATAAATGGATTTTTATTATCAAATAAACCTATTTTAATTATTAAATAATGATGATAAAATAGTTTTTAATCTTTTTTTACCAATGTAGTAGTTCAAATAAAAATTAGAAAATATGACTAAAGAATGTTTTTTGAATTTTCGATACTGAAAATTTATCGAAAAACATTGTGCACACTAATGTACACATGCACGCAATCAAAAAACGTTGTGCACACTAATGTACACATGCACATAAATATGCACATGCATGTTAAGTTAATTAGTGAGTTAATACTAAATAAATCATGCTTAGTTTAAGTTATTACATGATGTGACAAATTATGTTATAAAAAGGGATATATACATACAAAAACACTTATATATATACACACATAGGTCGTGCCATACCTTAAGTACCCTACAACATGGCCGGGGGGAGAATGTGTGGAGGAAAGCATGGTGGGAGGTGCGGAGTGCATGCATGTGTGTATATTTAATTATAAGCACTTTATATTTTAAAAAATAAATATAAAGCCTATAAATACAACATCCCTTTCATAATTTTCACTTTACAGTTCCTACTTCATTTCTACACTTTTTTGCTTCTTTTTCATGTCCACTTCAATGGCTACTAAATAAAAATTTCTAAGAGAAAAGATAGAGACAGTAGTGTAAAAACATAACTAAACTCCTCCATTTCACTTTCAAACTCATTCTTTACTAAACAAGGCCCTATACTCCATTAAATGTCCATGGCCGAGCTAAATTTGTCTTAGGCCGTCCCATTTAGCTTCTAAAGGTCCACATCTTCACTTTGTTGAGCTAGGAGCAAGTGAGCTAAGTCGAGAGCAAGTTTAGTTTGATTTGGTGAAAGTTCGGTGAGTAAAGTTCGTGTTTTGAAATTCAAGTTACTAACTTTTTAAAGTTCTGAAATTTATGAGTTAAATTTTATTTAAGTATACGGTAATGTTATATGTTGTGTATGCATGCATATATGTTAATTTGGAGTTGATTGCTTATGCCGAAATTTGAGTAGGCGATAAAGATTACACCTTGGATATTGGAAAAGTTAGTTAGTATTGTGAAGTAATACTTTTTTATGATGGTACTATAATGTTATGATGATAGTGTGTTGGAATGTTATATGTGGGTTCATGACATAAAGGCAACGATTCGCTAATCCAAAAAGACGTAGAAATCCACTTTTTATTGAAAGTTTGATTTTTGTCTCAAAACGAAATGTTTTTATGTTTAAACTTTGATTTTGGTTTTCAAAAGTTTATTTTCATGTTTTAAAGAAGATAAGAGCTCAAGGTTGAATATTTTAAAGGTTAGAAACTCAAAATTTCATGTTTGAAATAACGAGTCCGTATAGCGATAGTCGCTATACGTGCAATTCATAAAAAAAACCAAACTATTTCCAAATCCAAAACTTATTTCCACCTAGAAACTTTTTGAAAGGTGTTTTCTAACTTTTTTGTAAATTTTAAAGTGTTGAAATAGGATTTTGAAGTCAGTTTTCTTAAAAACCAAGTTTTGAAATTACGGGTCCGTATAGAGATAGTCGCTATATGCGCGGTTTGGAAAGTCTAACCGTTTTTCTAATCTAAACTTGTTTTAATTTAAAATATTTTTAGAAAATGTTTTCTAACTTTAGTTTAGTAATTAGAGAACAATTATTTAATTATTTATTCATTTAATGATTGATTAATTAATTATTTAATAAAGGTAATTAGTATTTAATCATTTGTTAATAATGGTTTTTAAACTTAAATGTTAACCACTTAATTTAATCATGACTTGCTACTTAATTAAGGTTAATCACTATTTGACTATTAGTTAAGGATTAATTAATTATATTTAATTATTTATTTAAGGTAATTATAGATTAATTATTATTTTATAAAGGTTTTATTTAATTAATCTTTGATTTAATTAATCTTTGATTTAAGTTAATTATGCTTTGATAAGGTTTAATAACATTTAATTAGAGTTTAATTACTATTTAATAAGGATTTGATTCTCATTTAAATGGTTTTAATTTATTTTAAAATCGCTTTGAGTTTAAAGTTTTATTTTAAATTGTTTTTTGTTTCAAATTTGTTTTAAATCAAGAGATTTCTGTGTCGCTTACCCTTAAATGGCTCCATATGATTGGGAAAACTAATGAAATCTATTAGCAGAGTAAAACACCATTCTACTATTATAATTAACTTGTACATTTACTTAAGTTGATTGATCGTATGTGTCGATCCCTTATACACCTGTTGTTATGTGATGCCATGTTCAATTGGATAAGTAAAACCAAATTAAAAGCACCATTGTAGTCGCTAAGCTTCGGTTGGTTTTGTTAGGATAAATATTCATTTTCTTTTTGAAATGGTTTCAAAGTTATTGCATTTTGGATAAGATATTTAAAGAATGATTTGACAAATGGTTTTACAAAAGATGATTTTTTAACTAATGGAAATGGTTTTCCATGTTATGAAAAGAAGTTTTTATATAGAGTTTTATAAAGGAATTTGAAAATTAATAAGGTTTTTTTTAGGTAAATGGATTTGAGTTTTAAGCAAATAAGATGTCATAGATAAGGAAGATTTATAAAATGGATTTGCTTATTAAAGGAAGTTAAATTGATTTAAAGTTTTTTAAGAAGTTTTTTAAACATGAAAGGTTTATAAAGAAGTTTTATAAATGATTTGGGGGTATTTATTAAAGAAGTTTTAGAAAATGGTTTGGATATTGATAAAAAGAGTTTGTAAAAAGGTTTGGATATTTATAAGAAATTTATATAAAAAGTTAGGATATTTATAAATGCAATTTGTATGAATGATTTTTAATATTTATAAAAGAGTTTATAAATGAATTTGGGAAGTTGGAAAGTATTTTGAAATGGATTTGGATTCAAGCAAAAGAGATTTCCTGATTGAAATAGATTTGGGTAAAAATGATTTATCGAAATAAGTATAAAAATAATTTGAGATCCGAGTTTCTCTAAACCGACCTTTTAAAAATGATAGTATGGAACATCTGTTTCACACTTAACACCAAGGAAATAGTGTTTAGGATTGTCCTTACCTCCAATTTAAACAATATTTATTTAATCCATTTTAACATGATTTGGAAGTAAGAAATTATTCACAAATGTTTATGAATGTACTTATGTTAGAGAGATAAGTATATGAATGTTTTAGACAATAGTTTTGAAAAGAGATTTAGTAAATAAAGATTTGTTTTGAGGATTAGTATTTTCTTTGGATAAATAAATCTCAAATGAAATTTGTTGTTGTTTGTTTATTTGATAGTTAAATATCTGACTATCAATTCTGGACTTGTTTTGACCCAGGAGGTATGTTGGTGTATTCGAGTTCCCTTGTGAGGACTCGACTGCTTAGTGCATACTTCCAAAAGAACATGAATGAGTTAATCGAAAATTATCGCTTAATTTTGGAGACACCATTCCTCGGATTTATCCAAACCACTCCAAACTAATAACAAATAATATTAAATCATATTGAAGTATGTTGTGGAGTTATGCTATTCTTCTTGAGGGTGATTCCAGAATGGAAGATATTATTGTGGAACGTTTGTTCGATCTCGAAACAATTTGCATGGATGAATACTGGTATTGTATCTCTGCCTGTAGAGCAATGCTAGCATTCCAAGATGGTTTGATGGTATGAAAGAAGGTAAAGTGTAGCCTCAAGCCTCGCAACTGAGGAAAAATAGCAAAAATATGGTATGCACCAGAGCTATGTGGCCAACTACCATTAGGAGCTGCCATCCTAGTCTAGATTGTCCATATTTGAGTTGTTTTGCATGCAAACACCGTGATAATATAAGGCCTCAGTGTCATAGGATGAGGTAATTCGGTTTGCCTTATTAAAGGGGCAACCGACTTTGTGTTGCAGGGGACAAGAAGTTCTTGCCAGACTCCGATGCATTTTCTAGGGGTGTTCCATCGAAAGGTAGTCCCTTATTTTGCCATAGTATGGAATCCAATCTCCAATACGTTCCTTTACGGTTTTTGATTTTACAGCCTAGTTGTTAGAATTTAATATGGTAAAAATTTCAGCTATTTAAATATGTATTTGAATTCTTAGACATTATTATGACATCACTTGATTTATATACAATGTTTTGGTTATCATAAGGTAAAATCCCGTCCGTGGTGTGGGCTTACGAGATACCTTTAATTTATAGTTTCTTTTATAAAGTCAAAGGCTTATGCCTTACTTAAACCAATTTTTTTTGTAGATTCTTCTTGGCGGAGCTTGGAGCAGGAGGCTTCATTAATAGTTGGTTATCACCTTGTTTTCCACTATATTATATGTATATTGTATCTATTAGGTAGGACAAGATGTTGTAACTGTCCTAGACTTGAATTTGTATTAGAACGAGTCTGATGTAATATTTTTGAAATGACTTTGTAAGATATTATGTTGATTAATATATATTTTCCATTGCATTGTGAGATTCTGTGTTGTTTAAATTCTTATCTTCTATCTTTTGTTTCTTTTACCATTAATGACTGATCTTTCGAACGACTAAATTATCGGCACATGAATACCGAGGATGTATTTAGTGTCATCTTTGGTAGTACACAAGGCGGGGCGTTACATATTGATTTTGGTGAAACCTTTGCACCCTTAGCTAGATTAGAAGTAATAGGAATTTTAATTTCTTTTGCAAATCATAACAATTTTAAATTATTTCAAATGGATGTGAAAAGTGCCTTTTCAAATTGTTTTATCAAAGAAGATGTATATGTAGAACAAACTCCGCCTTTTAAGGATGAAAAATTCCCTAATCACATTTATAAATTGAAGGATGCTTTTATGGATAAAGCAAGCTCGTAAAGCTTAGTATAATAGACTTATATCATATTTATCACAATCTAATTTTGAAATAGCAAAGTGGACAATGCTCTTTTTATTAAAAGAAATAACAATGGTATTCACCTGATATAAATATATATAGATGATATTATCTTTTGATCAACCAACGAAAAATTAAACAAAGAATTTTCAGATATAATGACTAAGGAATTAGAAATGAGTCATATGGGAGAACTAAATTATTTTTTAGGACTATAAATAAAACAATTAAGTAATGGTATTTTTACAGGTCAATAAAAATATACTAAAAAGGTAGTTAAGAAATTGGAACGTCAAATACCAGTGGTAAGCCAACTCCCGTGGCAACAAATGAACAATTAGATAAGGAAAATATCAAAAAATGTAGATCAAAAATCATATAAAGGAATGATTGGATCATTACTCTAAATAACTGCTAGTAGACCTGATATAATGCAAAGTGCATATCTCTATGTAAATATCAGTCTCAACCTAAAGAAACTTATCTAAAATCCATAAAACGAATATTATGATACGTAAATAACGCATTAGATTCTCGACTCTTTTATCCAAAAGAGGATTCCTTTGAATTAATTTCATATAATGATGCTGATTATGTTGGTTGAAAATTAGACTGAAAAAGTACAAGTGGAACTTGTCACTTTTTAGGACACTCTCTAATTTTCCGCTTTAGCAAAACAAAATTTCTGTATCTCTGTCCACCATAGAAACAGAATATATTTCAGCAGCATTAGCTTGTACACAAGTTATTTATATGCCACAACGTTAAAAGATTATGGTTTAAACTTTATAAAATCACCGAATGCTACAATAATACTAGTGCGATTAATTTATCTAAAAATCCAACTCATCATGCTAAAACTAAACATATAGATATACGACATCACTTTCTAAGAGATAACGTAAACAAAGAAATAATCTCACTAGAATTTATAAATACTAAAAATCAAACTGCCCATATATTAACAAAACCATTAAATCAAACATCATTAATTAAGCTAAGAAGAGAGTTAGGAATTTGTTCGATATCAGAAATATAAAATAATAACATATAAATCAGAAATTAAAAAAGAAAGACAAATCATCAAATTTACACTAGATATGTCGACATACAGGGATTGGATATGTCGACAAACGCAGTTAAATTTAGAATTCAGTTCCCTCCTAAATTCAAAATTTGAACTCGGGTTATATAACAACCAAATTTCGAATTCTTCTTCATTTTTTCATTTTTCCACCGTTCTATCTTTTGAAATAAAATAATCCTATAGCCTTCTCTAATTCTAAGCGTCCATGGATGGAAAATTAATCCTTTTCTTCCCATCTCCTACACAAGAGCCTCACCAAAATAATCACCATGGACAAAGCGACTAAATTGTAAGAAGAAATGAAGAGTGTTCTACAAATAGTTACTAAATAAAAGTGGTTCAACTTCGTCTCCTCAAAGAACAAAAGAAACAGGCAGAATTCTTAAAAATCTATAGAAATATCTATTGGATAAACCCACAAATCCAATAGTGATTGAAGAGGATGGTCCTAATCCTAAAAATGCAGAAATGGAAGAGGAAGAAGTAGAGGAAGAAGAAGAAAACGAAGAGGAAAAACAAATGGATGGAGATGAAGTCCATTGTGCTGGTGAAGTTTGTTTCGATCGAGATAGAAATCTAGTTGAACAAAAAGGGAATTTCTGCCTTCATTATCCCTTCTATCCAATTCACAAGTCTCCAATTATCAAGAAGAAACCTTAATCCTAGTAACACGTTTAGTATGATTCTTAGGGTTTGATTAACTTGTTTGATTTTGTTTGTTGTATGATCTAGATTTAATCTAGATTTGTGTATATAAGACTTGTTAATTGGATTGAATTTGTTTTAATTTATTTATTTGACCGAATGAGTGTGAATTAATTTGACTACTTAAAACTGTTTTATGTCACTTTAGTTCACTTATATTTTGATTAATAAAAGTTACTTATGTCATCGCTTATCATTATTATCACTGATTATTCTTATCACTTTTACATCACTGTTATTGCTTATTATACTTGATTTTACATCTCTATATTATATATTATGTAGTACCATAGTTAAGGGGAGTTTTTTTTGTTAAATATTTATTGATGACAAAGGGGGAGAACTATATAAAATCTAGAAACCCGGGCGTAGATTAAGTGGGAGTTTTTTAACTCAAGGAGTGCTATAACATATTTTATATGCATGGTTGTCATCATCATAAAGTGGGTGATTGTTAATACTTTAGGAATTAGTTTTGATGGTAACAACCATAAGACAGTATATAAAATATTGATATTAATGTTTTTATCAAGTTATATTCGTATATAGGAAGGATATTGGATAGGTATTGATTAAGAAGACTGTAAAATATCAAGTGAAGATTAAAGAGCCAAATATAGAGATTCAAGAGTTAGAGATTGAAGACTCATGAGTATTGAAGAACTCAAGATATTTAAGATAATTTATAGAATCATAGAATTTTTGTTGAAACCCTTATAACACTTCTTTGATCTCTCTCTCTCTTTATTTCTCATTTTCAAATATCCTAAAAATGGTTTTGAAAGAATTCTTGTTTTCAAAATAATTTTTCAAAATAGCCTTCAAATTATTTCTGTCTTTTGATTTTATTATATTTTAAGTTTTTAAGTATTTTTAATAAACTTTGAATAGTATACTTGTAATTTTAGTTTTTCAAAGACTTTTAAATATTTATAAGTTTATTGTAGTATTTTTATTACTTTGATTCCAAATATATTCACTTTTAATTTATATTTATTATTTTCAGAAGAAATTTATATTTAAATCCTTTATGTATTTAAATATATTTATGTATAGTCTTCTTAAGTTTTGATATGATAAAAATATGTATAAACTATGTTTAGTTGATTTTACAAAGTATCAAATTATTTTACAAACCTTAATATTTTCGAAATAATTTTTTAAAGTGTTTTTCAATTTTGTGAAGGATATGTCGACATATTTGATTCCTATAAGCCGACATAGCGACCGTAATTTCAAAATTCAAATTTTAAATGAAAGTATCTTTTCGTCGTATCTCTTCATGAATGGACATGACTGTTGTTTCTCTATAAATATGGGTTAAACCAATGAGTTTTTATTAAATACTTTCTCATATTTTGTCTCAACTTTCACTCACTTGAATTCTAATAGAAAATCTACTCAAAATATTCTTAAATTCAATCAGAATCAAATTCAAACTCCATTGATTTGATTCTCTATCGATTACTCTTGATCTCTCTCATCTCTCTTACTAAAAACAGATTAAAGTGCTATTCAAGAGTTTATAGGATCATTTTTAATGAAGATCAATGATCCAAGTCTATAAAAATATATCAAATCATACTCATATATTGGTAGGTGGGATTGTAGCCCGTGTAAATCAATTAGGTGTGCTTAGTAGCCCGAAAATCTAGTCAATGTGCCTGTGGTCCATGTAAATCAAGCAACTCTATCTAGAGGTTGGAAAGTCTAGAGGGTGTGTCTCATTGCCTTGGAATCGAGATTGTATATGCTTTATTATTATTTAAAAAGAAATATGTACAAGGAATTATACAAGACTAGTTGTAGGGTAACTCCAAACTAGTATAAAATCCTGGTGTATTCTTTCCTTTTTTCTTTCAATGCATTTATATTTGTCTGTGCTTGAACCTTTGATTGTTAATTGCATTGTTCAAATAATAATTTTAAATGACTTCAAATAAATTCACAAAAATTATAAATACTATTACCCCCCTTTAGTGTTAAACTAGCCTTAAGATCCATCTTCCACCAAACTAACAGCATGATTGTCATAATTTGGTTGATAATAGTAGCACTGTAAGGAGATAAGCAGGCATGCACAACAACTGTGGATGATGCAAAGCTAAACCAAGATAGTTGGGGAATCTTCTTGGTGATTAGAGGAGACAGTGGGACACTTTCCACCTTTTCCAGTATCAATATTGGATTCAAGTTACCAAACATGGAAAGAGCTTACACAGGCTGCCAACCATAAGATCAAAGGTTTCCTTCCTTATAGCCCTAGAATGTTGATCGTTTAATTTTCAACCTCGAAGTTATGATAATGTGTTATTAAGAACAAACATTACTTGTCAATCACTAGGCTTAAGAACAGGAAAATGGAGGAAAAAGAGCATTCAAAGATAAATGATGCAAAAGGAGAAGTGTTTCGGCGAAGCCGCTTATGTTCATTGTGAAGATATCTTACTATATAGCTCTCTTACAATTACAAGGAATTACAGGAGAATAATAAGAAAAGATAATTCACCTAATGGGGATATTTTACCGAGTTCCTAAGAGAGATTTATCTCGTTCCTAGGGATTCTCTACCTACCTACCTGTGTCAATTTTGAGTATAGGTACCTTTTATTTGAAGGTCATTCGAGCTTTTCTTGGGAGTATGGCATGGGTTACTTCAGCAACATAGTGCCTGGTACTCATACATTAGCTTAAAGGCATTTTTTTCTGCTCCTTCTTACCTTGCAAAAGCAAAATCACATTGCGTCCTTAAACCGATAGCCATTTTTTGACTAACCTAGCCTCCTCCATCCCTTGTGACCAATAAGGAATAGTATATGAATATTCACTTGTTGTCTATTGGCTACCCCCTTTCGGCTTGATATTAGGCCCCAACTCACCCACCGTGGATGAACCTTGTGAAGGTGCCCTTAGGTTTTCGGGGCATTGGATTCTCACCAATGTTTGTGTTACTTAAGCTAACATTCCCGCTTCCGCTTCGTCCACACCTTCTTACATGGATGCTTCCTTCTAAAGCGGAACACTCCCCTACCGATGCATTTTAACATCCCATGGCTTCGATATATCACTTATCCCCATTCAGCACGACGCAAGAGCGCTCGAGATTAACGAAGTTGTTGATCTTATGGAGCTGCTACATCAGGAGATTTTGAGCGGTAGATTATGAGGTTACAACCTTCTAGGCACCAACCAACCAGGTCCCAACCCCTTTGAAGTGGTCGTGTATGGGGTTCTTATACTAGTTGAACTGATGCTTGGATGGTTGAGATCATGCTGCCAAATAGACATGAAGCTCGCCTGACAATTGATCTGCCTGAATGGACATGATATAAGGCAGTTGACGAAAGAAATGAACGAATGGCTAAGATGAGGTCAATAGGAGAACTATACTTGGGGCATTTTTTCCATGCTTTACCTTAATGCTCTTATATTTGTAGAAAATGGAATGTGCTTCTTGTCAAAAGTAGGTATAATTGGTTGTACCTCTTATCACTTTTCTCTCGCATGCCTAGATGGCTAGATGGGCTGAGATAGATGTTGAGACCATGAGGATGAGGAAATGGTGAGAGCTAAAAGCATGCCGGGCTAGGTCAGAGGAGGTATACCACAGGTCATAGATGACGATATTGAATCTAGCCGAGGGAGAGATGCTTGAGAAAGTTGGCTAAGCTAGAGTTAGGTTACAGGTGGGTTGGCCTAAAGTTGGGTAGAAACCGGGCCGGAGAGAGAGAGAGAGTCGTGTTGGACTTGCACCTTGTTTTGATGGATGAGCTAGTCCCAGAGGTTGCTGCAAGGGGGAAGGGGGTAAGGGGCTTGAATAGTAGAAGGCTTGACATGCAGTTGAGAAGGGGGCTGATGCAGGCCTAGGCTGGATTTGGGTAATCATCATACATAGGAAAACCCATAGACCTGCCGCTAATCATGGTTGGCTTACGAGCTAATCTGAACCCAGTCGACTTAGACCAAACTAGGCTAGGCTATGATACGTTGATTAGTGTTCTATCTTACATACGAAAAAATTGAGTAACAATATCATTCCCATGGCTATAACATACAAAAAAATCAATAAAAAACACAGAGACAACGATAAAGGCCGAGAACATCCCACCATCGGCAGACGACAAAGGCTGATAATCCCTCTAAATTCATATGCTTTGCATCATTTTAATGTACCATGCTACTTTTATTTTTGATTACAATGTGCTCTGGATGAAGGATCAGTTGTATGTCATACCTTGACCGCATTAAGGCCAACCTACAAAAACTAAGATTCTAGTACAGTCATTGTAGTGAATTAGATTGAAGCCTCTATCCTACCCCAATTTATACACTATACATGACATGACTAAGCCACATATAGTAACCAACTTGTCTTATATCAATCATTTTCTCAATTTGAAAATACTTTTAACGATACACATTCATAACAATCATCAATTTGAATATTACTCTATACATATCTATACACGTCAATCAAAGTCTTATCATTGTTATCCGAACAAGATAAAATTATCTTAACCAGCTTGCCTGCGTCTAGGAGCAACTATTTTGATGTATAATCCTTTTTCAAATGTCCGATTATACCATTCAAACATCTAACTTAGTGATGAAAATTATCATTAATTATTCATATGTTTAGCCCTTTGATTCAGATGACTGAATCAATATTTCAAATGTTTAAACCGTATTTCAAACATCTAAAAAAAAATCAAATTTGTATGTGTTCCTGTCGAATTCTTACCGAAATTTTCAAACGTCTAAATTTTTATTTCAAACGTCCGAAAAACTGTGAAATTTGGATTCTTGCTGATTTCTTGTGTTTTCTACTTAGCAACTTATCTATTTCTATGTCAACTATATTTATATTATGTATTTCTAAGGGCACCGGGCTAGGTGCTAGGGGCTACCAAGCACAGTCCGCGGTTAACCGTCGACCAGAAACTTGTTTAGCTATTGTTTGTTTGCCGACCCCAAGCAATTTTTTTTCCTATGTAGCCTTTTGTGGCCGAACATGATACCGCTAGCACAAAACTCAATGCCCTTAGCACCAAACTATATTTTCAAAAACAGTTTTTCATATTTCATTTTTTCCATGTTTTGTCTTTCCCACTCCCTTCGTACCCTCCCAAGCCCGTCTTTCCATCCCTAGGTCACCTCCATTCCTTTCGATTGCTCTCCCAACCTGTCCTTCTAGCTCATCCTCCACCTGTTCTCTTACCAATAGCAACCCCTCTAGAGCCGTTTCACCCTCGTCCATTCCCAACACATCCACCTCCCTAGTTTCTCCTTCTCCTGTTTTCTGTTCCTTCTGTTGTGCCTCCTTCTACATCTTTTATTGTACCTAATGTATCCTCTATTCCTGACTTCCCATCGCCCTTTTCTTTACGTGGTTAGGAAGCCTTTGTTTCTTTATAAAGAAATCCTTCTGCTACCATCAATTTGAAGCAAATATTAGCATGCGGGCATCCTTATTCATATCCAGGATGAAAAACGTGGAAAGGTACATACCGATGATGATGATGATGTAGCATGTATCGTGTTATATGCTAACTTGTTGATGCAGGGATATGTCAGGCATGGTTTTTTCATACTCAATATCTCTGTTTTACTATATCAATGTTTATAATAACTTAAGATTGTTTATAACTCACACCAGACATTTGTCTGACTTGAGGTATCATCCTTTGCTTCTTATTAACTCAGGCACTCTTAAATGCATAGACAAAGTAACAAATTTGGGTGATATGTGGTGTTATACAAATGGATGGGTAGTGCTTTCTCATATTTATATATGGCTTATTATTAAGTATTCAGCTGTGCAGCACTGTGGATCCAAGGCTGTGTTCCTTTATTTTTCCTATAGACAGTTTATCTTTTGAGTTTATTTTCTATTGTATAACTCTATTACTGCTTTATATAACTTTTTGAACCTATGTACTATAATACTGTGGGGCGTTTCGTTATTCCTATCTTATATGTTTTATATATATGATGACTTATTATATATTGTCTGATTCGATATGCGATATATGGCAGGTTAAGTAATTGTTTTATTTACTTTACAACCCTTGACTATCGCCCTCCATCGACAGGACACCTCTTCGGTGCACTATACATATATATATTGGGTGTCGAAGGTGTAGGACAGTCATCACAAAGTATTTGTGTGTTTATAACATGCATTGTGTATACACATACTTGTTATTTAGTATAAAAGCATATATTATGTATACCTAAATACATCCGTACATATGAAATGTATATATTCGACCTTGTATAAAATATGGAATTTTTCCTTTTCTTTTATTTATGCATCTGCAAATTAGAAATTAAAACAAAAACAATTGTTATGTATTCATTTTCTAAAACATTAGAATAAATTTATTTGATAAAGATTCATTTTGAAGCCCTTACCGTTTATAGTAGATTTAGCTAAAAATTTCCCTTTTTTCAAGCAAATTGATTTAAAGTATTTCATTTAGATTCTTTTAAATAAAATCAATTTAAATCTCAAAAAAAAAAATGTTTTTTGTTATCTACACGATTCTTGGCAAAGTAAGTTTTTTGCCAGGAAATATATTTTCTTAATAATTACTAATTACAACAAAATAACAAATATTATTTGGTGGATCCGGATTTTGAACGAGATATTTCGTTGACTTCTCTAATAAATATACCAAGCATGGCATTCATTCAATAGGCTTTTCAGTTGGCTATTCTTCTTCACTCTTTTCTCTTCCTCCATTAATATTCTAGGGCAAAACAACTACACTTATAATCTTGGAATATAAATAATAAGATTTTTGGAGTGGACGTGGACTAGAGTTTGCCGAACCTCTATAAAATCTATGTGTTCATTTGCCTTTCTGCACTTTATATGTGATCTATGAACTTATATTATTCTCTAATTGGTATTGTTATTGGATTGGTGGTGCTTTCACATTAGTTGGGCGTTGTTGTCTATTTTTTCCAACAACAATTTTGTGCTTACATTGAGAGTACGTGCACCTATTGATTTGGAAATGATTCGGAGCATGGATTTGAAACAATGTTTAGGCAATCTTCAAAGAGGGTGCTAGTAGAAGGGGGTCACAATGGACGAAGTCAGAAGGCATCCTTATGAGCTGGAGTTAATCAGATCTCTACCTACGTCACTAGGGAGGAGATGGAAACAATGGTGAACGCTATGTAGGAACAATTGACGAAGAGGCAGAAGGAAATGATGAAGAATTTCCTTAGGTACGTTGGACAGGCTGGAGCAGTAGGAGCCATTGAAATGCAAAACCAAGGATTTGGAGCTAATGGAAATTTGGATTAAGGAGTTGGAGCAGCAAAAGCTATGGAAAATCAAAACTGGGACCATGGAGATGGAGCAAATAGGCAGGAAAACGGAGTGGAGCAACCGTAGCAGTCCCCGACCAATAGGAAGGGATCGACGTAGATCCCTCTAGAGGGGTTGGCACCAATCTCCAAGGACTCGAGGGCATTCTCGGAGTTTGGTCAGTCAGGATGCTGGTTGGCCTATGGTCAATCCTGTGGAATTTTATGCGAATTGGAATTTGGATGCTCGTCCGGAGGAGTATGTTTCGAAGTACCCTCGTAGAGTTGGGGGGTAGTGTGACGATCCGAAAATCCGTACCCTTTGAATCGACAATAATCCACACATGTACGACCCAAAAAGCACAGACTGATGGAAAGTCAAGAGAAAGAAAAGAAGAGAGAAGAAGAGAAGAGAAGAAAGAGAGAAGATAAAACAAAACAGAACAATAAAGAATCTCACATCGCAGCGGAAAATATATAATATCATATCAATGATCTTTACAAAACAGAAACTGTATATATACACACATCAACCAGAGTTCAACAATCAATCAATAGTTATCAGCTTGAACAGTTATAGTAACCTATCCTTACAAATGATGATAATAACAACCCACTAAGCAACAATGCAGCGGATAATCAAGCAAATACGGATGTATGGAAATGAAGATCTCCAGCTCTCCTGCTGAAGCTCCAATAGCATCAAATCTGAACCTGTAGATATACTCGGTCTGACCCGAGCATTGAAAGGGAAGAATGCCCGGATCAGTCTGGTAAACCAGTGTGAGAAACACACTCAACTGAATTTATTAAATTACCAAACTTTTCTTTTATTTTCAAAACAAAATTATCTCGTAAGACAAGTCCACACATAAATACAGACATGTTTTTACCTTACGATAACTAAAACATTTCTTTCATATCAAACCCTCTTATATTATACTAGTGTCTAGTATACAAATAATATTAATCATAGTCGAAATGGTTACCCATATAGCATTTCGAGGCTATTCATTACGCCTTTACAAACAAAATCGCAGCTCGTAGTGGAGTTTGGATTTCCATACAAATGACTAGGTGAAGGGACTACCTTCTGGCAGTACATCTCTAGAAAAATGTACCGAGAAACCATCACAAAGTTTCTCTACCAACACAAGACCGACCCACCTCTTAACTAGATGGTACCGAATATGTCATCCTCCGGTCGTTACCGACCTTTTCGAGGGCCCTCATAGCATACAAACCACAATAATCAGATACACGACGTCATAGCGTGTAAAGATATATCTAGAAGAGGATGATCATATCCTACTTGGGAATGACCCACTTAGCCTTGCCGCATCTAACCCTGTTTTGGTCATTTCCGGTTGATGAGGCCAGATGAGGTAACGATTACCTTTCACAATCACATATCACATCATTTTGAATGCCACACGGCCATTTCCGTTGGCTAGTAATTGCCTTCCATAGAAATACAACCCTTAAGCTTGTATGCCTCAAGGAGGGTGTTAAGCTAAGAGAAGTTGCCTTCTCCGCCACCACTGATGTACATTTGTAAAAACCAATGTACGTAATCTATAGAAATGCAATGTCAGACAAACATCCATACAAGTTGTCCAGGAACAGGACAAACCGAAGGTACTTTCCTACCAAATCCTGTCAGGAAATCCCTAGGATTAGTAGCGAATAGTCCTCGCATTGGATATTTCATAATGAAGAGACCACTGCTATTGGATGTATATTGGGATTTTAACCCCAAACGATCAACAAGTAGTCCCCCACTATGAAACTCCGAAAATCAATATCATCACAAGTAACGTGTACAATCGTCGCATATACGTTGGTCCGAAATGGTTTTAGGATAATCTAATCCCGATCTCTTCGCACCAACAACGCAAAAGCGTTTCTCAACCTCATATAGCAACTAAGTCTCATAGACTTATCACGTCTCCAACTTTCAACTTGTTATCCTTCGGGCCAAGAAGGAAGCTCGATAGATTGGAGCAATACTCTACACTATACGAATCAACATCCTCAACACAAACGATAATCAAGCCTACACAGAAGGCTACGTGCTATCCCACTTTTTGGTCAAAATTGGAATATCAACAAATTGGCAAGGAATGATGGACATCGGGATTGGAGATCGATTGAAAGCAAGGCTACAATCGATGACGTCAAAATTGGGTTGAGCTCCGATCGGGACGAAATTGATTAGAGATGATGATAAGGATTAGGAAAGGCTATATTTCAAATTTCAGGTTAATCGGAGTTCGTATGAAGGAGATATGATCGATGCAAGGTGGGAAGAACATACTGTTCGAACCCATCGGCACGCAAAGATGGTTCGGATCGATACAGTTCGTATCGATCAGGCACTTAGGAGTTCGTATCGATCGACTTCGTACCAATCAAATGATGGTTCGAATCAATACACTTCGTATCGATTGGTATGGATTCGGCTCAGTGAAGTTCGCATCGGTCAGGTGTTGGATTCGGCTCGATAGTGTTCCTATCGATCCCAAGGACGAGCAGGATAAGGGACTTCGAATCGACACTGTTCGTATCGATAGGCATGGGCACGACTCGATGGTTTTGCATCGGTCGGGATGGGAAGAGGTGGCGTACTTCGAATCGATACTCTTGTATCAATAGCAGATGGACTTTGACATTTTCGTATCCATCAGGTAAAATCTCGCTCGTATCCATCAGGTAAGGCTTCGTTCGTATCCATCATCGTGCATGGTTTCGTACCCATCTGTTTGCCTTCCATTCGTATCGATAGCATTCAACATTTTCATATCGATCAGATCGATACGAAATACCACCCTTGCGATCGATACGAGAGCGAACTGTTGAGTACATGAAGGAGTGATGGACACGTGCAAGCATGAAGCGTGGATACATGCGCGTCTCTAGGAAGGAAGCATTCAACTCGGCGCACCAAGTGGAGTAAACACGTCGCATAATTCGAATCGACCTGGGAGGATAGCGACACATCATTGCGCGCGCGTGCTTCAGATGGAGTCGAAGGTGATGGATTCGAACCAATGGATTCAAAGACGACAGCCAACGGACAAACCAAACTCAAATCGATCATAACTCAAGATCCACTGATCCAAATGCAATGAAATTTTTACAGGAGCTTACATACATGTTGAAGAATGTCCACACCAAATTTCATCTCGATTGGATGATTTTCTAATCGATTCGAATGGAGTTCGAATCGATCCCAAAGTGGGCCCAAATTTCCTAAGGCCGGGCATGTGGGCCCCCTCATGTGCCAGAAGTGGTCTCTCGGATTTTCAACGAAATATCAGCATCCCACGCCTATAAATGGAGCCTCTGGTCATTCAGAAAAGGGGATCTCTCTGGATCTTTGGCCTTTCAACTTCGAGACCCTGCCGGATTCATTTCTACACTTCAACACTGCTATTGTACTGGAAATTCTTCATATTTACTGCTGTAATCATCTGTAATCATCAAGGATAATCAATAAAAAGGATAAAACTTTGGAGTGGACGTAGGCCGGAGATAGCCGAACCACTATAAAACTTGTGTCTCTGTTCATTATTTCTGATTTGCTGTTTGATATTTGCTGAGATCTGATATTTGTGCTTGAATATCATTGGTTTGTGTTCATACACTGGTGCTTTCACGGTATTTGGGGTTTGTGACCAATTTTGGCGCAAACACTGCATACTAAGTGTACGACTAAATAGTTCCTACATCAAGTTGAGGAACTAAAATATTTAGGCAATTTGATAGTCGGTTATTTAACTATCAAAGCAAGCAAACAAATATTCAGCACTATATACAATCACTAGGCCCTTTTATTAATCTTTCATAAATTAAATAAGTTGCCAAATATTCACTTCAATTTATCTTTTAAAAAGTTATATTCTCAAAACATTTCAATTCATATTGGAAAACATTTCCATATACCTATTTAATAATGAGTAATTCACAATTTAATTTATTTTCAACACTTGGAAAATATTCAATATACTTAAAACATGATTAAGTATATATTTTATTATATAAGGAAAACATTCTCTTAAACACATTTATTTGGGTCAAAACGAATGTTGAATAAAACATCGTTACGATAACCCAAGATCAATAGTATAGGGATTCGAAATAAGATAGATATATAAATCCTAATACTATACAAAAACATTTCCTTTCGAAAATCATTTACTATAACAACAGTGTTATAGTCCATCATTTCCTTACTTCTCGAAAACGTCTATTTCAACAATGAATGTTGAAATCTATGGTTTCGATCCTTAACGCATTTTAAAACAACTTTAAATCATTTTATCCATTTAAAATATCACTTCCCAAACATTTATTTAATTTATTATTCACTGTCCAAAATCGTGAATATAAATCGTTTACCAAATCCAATACTTCTACATATTTAATTAAAGGATTATCCAATGTCCAAAATCGTGGATATATCTCCTTTAGTAAGCTTTCATATTTACTCATCAAATTCGATTGATTTCAGATTTATATAACAATGTTTATAAATTCACATTTATACATTTTATAAAAACTTCAACTTATAAAATCACTTTATTGACCAATTCCATTTATAACTCAATTACATGCCAAAAAACCAAATTATAAGTTAATAGCTTATAATTCTCTTATTTATAAAATTCATTCATTTATAACTTCGCAAAAATATAAATCTTATTTATTTATAAAATCCAATTATAACTCCATTTAACATTCCCAAAACTCCTTTATAATTCCCTCATTCTGATTTATAAAAATTCAATTTTATAAATCTTATATATAAAACCATGTATAATAATTCAAAAATCACAATTTAGACTATTCACAAAATAGTTAATTCTATATTCCAAAAATCACGTTTTAATATATATTTCACAAAAATCATAATTTTTATAACATAAAATTTAAAACATTTATTTATTTAAAATGAATTAATTCCAAAATTCAATAATTACAAGATTCAATAAAACATTTATTTCCAAAGTCACTTTTAAAATTATTTTAAATTCGAAATCGTTACTTTAACATTTTTAAAACTTCAAAATAGGCCCAATGCTGCAACAACACCAAATACAACAATCACGACATCCAAACATCATATATCAATATGATAACAGAATATACCGCAAATAACTGTAAATGAATCAATACTGTTGAGGAATCCAGTTGGATCCCTCCAATCTGTCACCTACAACAAATATACATATTAGAATATGTGTACAATGTCCGCTTCAAGGAAGACGCACGTACAAAGGGTCATCTGCTCATACACGGAAACGTATAGCGTCTCATCTGCTCCAATAGGCAGGTATATATATCCAAATACCAATCAATATATCATACATCATCCAAACAATCATCAATCATCATATAATAAATATTTCTCACTTATATAAAAATATCAGTGAGTTAGAAAGAGTGAGTTGTACTCACATTGCGTCCAATAGCAGTTGCAGTGTTTTATTCCGAATAAAATTTAAACGACCGTTTAATTTTACCCAAAATTCATACTAGCTCCAATCAAACCCAAACTAGATCCATCACATAGTGCTCGTCAATACGGTTCCAACACAATTCGTTTCGTGCGAAACGGACCTCGTATGAGAAAGTTATACAGTTTTAAAAATTATACAAATTTTAAATATAATAATTTCAATTTTTTTATATAACCTTAAACAGTCACGACCGTCAATTTTGCATCTGAGAATCTTGGCCGTGAACTTCATCTTCTCCACCGTTAGGTTTGAATACGTGAAAACCCACCAAGCCACCATTAATCAACGAATTTTCATGCCACACTCCTCCACTTCGACGACGATCGGAAAGCACTAAATGAACGTGCTTCACGAGCTCTACCTTCAGCTTGAATCTAATTGAACTCAGCTGTGCATTTTCTTGGGAAAACGTGCATGACCAGTAGGAGGACGCGGGCAAAATTCTCCATCTATGGTCGACGATTCGTCGACTTACCCGTATGGATTTGAAGCTCTCGAGATCCACCTCAAGTTTGTAGTTGAACGTTTCGTCTAATTATTCACGGATTGGAAGAGATTAAGAGGAGAATTTGGCAATTTTTGGCCATTAAAAGCTTAGTGGCGGCTAGGGTTTCTAACCCTAGATGTTTTGCAAAAGTGAAAAAATGATGGCCTTATATAGAAAATTCGCGCGCACTATTCATTTGTAATTTTTCCGAACTCGAAATAAAGCATGCCGCCTGGCGTTTATAATGTTTTACCCCTATTCCAAACGCAATGGAATATATACCGAGAGCCAATTCGATCATATTTGAAAGATAATTTTTCGAATCGACTAATTTAAATTAAAAATTCACTTAAACCGATTTCTACGCGTTTTAGCTTGCCCCGGACAAACCGTAAGTCCGATTGACGCAAAATCTGAAATATTATAATAATTTAACATTATGGATCCAATGAAACTAGTTTCATCGAAATCCGAGACTGTTTGAAAAATGTCTTTTTTTACTCGTGAATTAAATATTAAAATATTCAATTTCTACAAATTAACTTTTAGTTCAATTTTAAAAGTTCTGTAACACCATTCTAATTTAAATATGATTTAATTCAACTTTATAAATCTTTTCATTCACATTATATCCAAATTCTATTTATAATTCACAAATTTTCAAATATTAAATTATCAATTTAATAATCCTAATAAATCCTTGTATTCGAAATAAAATCCATTCAGCTTATATAATTTACTTTTAAATATTTAAAATTAATTAAATATACGAATTTCAAATGACTGAAATTCTTGGTCGTTAAAGGTAGGCTGTTAATTGGGATTGAAGGTCACCAATGGATGAGAATGAAAGGATGGCAGTGTTGGTATGGTAGATAATGAGAAGCGGATTGCCCAATAGGAATCTGCAGGTTATAAGTCGAAGCCCGTTCACTCCAAATATTCGGCAGGGTAGAAACCAACCGAAATTCAAACTACCTGCACTATAGGTGTAAAACAGAAAATCGGATCCTATAATGCACTTGATGAGGTATATCCGGCATACGGAAGTGCTGGGGATATCGGAACAGGTCATGTTTATTGTCTCGACTAGAGAGATGTGACAATAAATGCAAGGTGCGAGTCCCTTTGCTGGACAACGACATGATGGACTCTTACATGGATTACGCTCTCGACCAGAGAGTCAAGGATGGGGAAGTCGTATGGAATTGGACGCTTTATGTCCCTGGCCGGAGAGTCAGGGACCGGAGTGCCAGAAGTGAGTTGCTTCACCGAAGAGCGATAGGATCGACACACTTATCACTATTCCCCTTCCCCCGGAAAGCGACTGGATGGGGTCCAACAAGACCCGGAGAGGTTATGGTGGCTTAGGAAGGCCAGGACATCGTTTAATGTTTAGGGACACTGAATTGAAGTGTAAGAAGTAACGCTGCTTTGCCAAAGAGCACAAGATCGGCTATTTATCGTTGTTCTCTCTTTACTGGAGAGTGACACGATGGGGCCAGCAAGAGCTCGGAGAGGGTATGATCAGTCCAGGAGGATCATGACATCGCCATGCCCCAAAAGGCCTGGAGTGCAGAGGGTGAGTTGCTTCACTAGCGAGTGATATGATCAGCTTACTCGTCACTAAGTTTGGATCGAGCTTAACAAGGCACCGGAGAGACCATCGATTAGTCCGGAGAGACCATTAATCGAATAATGATCCAGAAAGATCGCAGACTAGCTTACTGACTTTTAGGATTTCAAATGGACATGGATTTGGATAATGAATCGGAGAGTTCTAAACTTGAATATTGACCCAGAGAGGTCACAGACTTGGATAATGGCTCAAAAAGGCGACAGGTTTGGCTAACAATCCGTAGAGACCGAGGACTTAGGATGATGATCTAGAGAGATTAAGGCTTTGGACTTGGGGAACGATCTGATGAGGTCGCGGATTTGGTTAACAACTTTGGATGGATATGGATTCGGCTAAGGATTTGGAATGGAAATGTAATTGGCTATCGACTCGGAACAGTCACGGATTTCATTAACGGATTCCTGGACGGACACGGGATAGCTCATGGCAATTTGGCTTGGTAATGGATCAGATTTTGGATGGGATACTTCTGCTGTCGATGGATTTTGGTTATTGAACTTGTGGCAATTCAAAACACACCTTCCTACCGTAGTTTGAAGGGCAAATGTCATACCGCCTTTTGGCTAGGCAATATACCAATGGATTTGGCCAAACGGATTTCATGACCTTCAAGGTAAAAGCCCGGAGAGATGATTATCAGGCCCGAAGATCGGTTATAAACAAGGCTATGGTAGAGCGGATTCGGATGAATATCACACTCTGGAATTGGTTAAATATGGATTTGCCACTTCCTCTAGGTAAGGGATCAGATCGAAATACTTCCCCAAGTTAAGAGCTCGGATCAGATTAGTAGCACAACTCAACGATTATTGTTCGCCGACGGAAATTCTATGAAATTAGAAAACCGTCAAACGAATTTAGAAATAAAAATAACCGCAAGCGCACGGTGTACGAATGTAGCACGCGGCGAATACGGGTCGATCCGCAGGGAATGATGATTTTAAAAATCTATTCAATAAAATTATACCAAAGTCGAAGAGGATTTGTTAACTAGAAATAAAATGAGGCTAACACTAAAAAATGCGATTCAAAAATTATTAGACTAAAGAACAATTTAGAGGCAAATCCACTCTCAAATTTTTGTAAATCAACAAACACATAATTTATGATCTCTAACTTTGATATTAAGTGAAATAATCATTGCATTTATCATAAGTATGGTTTGTTTATGTTATTAGTTAACATAACTCAAACCATCAAACTATAATACAACAATTATACCACTTACAATTCTCATGAAAAAGAAGCCAAAGCAAAAACTATTTTAAGTATGATCTATTTACTATTGTAACTAGTAACATAGATCATAAAATTTTATTTTTACTTTCATTTCATAATCAAAAATTAATTAGCAAATGTTGATGTAAATTGTGTTTATGTTGAGTAAGAATAGCTCATTTGCATTAGCAATATAAGCTATCAAACCCACTTGTATAAACTTACATCAAAATTCACATTCATGAAGCATAAACAAAGAGATCATACATCTTAAAAATGTTGAAATTACATAAAGTTAGAGAGCTTCATCACCCCTAAATTGAAGGGGTTTAGCTACTCATTTGTGGCATTGAAGCAACACAAACAAATTTCAACATTAAAAAGAAAAGAGAATAGAAAATAAGAAAAGAAAGAAAAAGAGATTAGCTACTTACTACTTGCATAAATGTAAATCTAAGTTATGAACATAAAGGAAAAGAGAGCATAGAAATAAAAATTAACAATAAAACAAAGAAAAGCATGTAGAAAAGAGAGAAGAAAGAGGCTTGGAAGCCATTTTTATTTCATAGAACATTGAGCTTACACTTTGATTTCTTAATTTCCTAAGTAAAATGAAAGAGTAGATGATAGTTTCATATACATAAGAGGGCTATATATACATGCATAAAACCCTAATTCTATTTTTAGGGGGCTACCTAAAATGCCCTTTAGGAAGTGTGGCCAACAAGTAACCATTAACCACTAATTAATCCATCATTTGTTTTGCATGAAGCTTTAACCTCCACTTAGTTGTCCATTAGCTCCAAATTGTACTTTTTGGTAAGTGGATGGGGTCCTCCATGTTCATGGCTTGAATTATTTCCCTCCTCTTTCCTTTGTATTCATTTGTGCATGCATATATCTTCATACAAGCCTCTTCCATATGCATCCAAATTCCTCTAAAAATTGTCAAAAAATGTCCAAGTAAAAATTCTTATATTGACACATGCACAAAATGACCGTTTTGCCCCTGGATGAAGATGAAAATATGATGGTTGGAAATAATTGAATTTTGGTTTTAAACATGTTAAAATGCCCAAATATGATGATTATTTAAACAAAAAGAGATAAAATATGGATGTAAATATATGCACAATTACGTGCATATCAATTATCTCTAAACAACTCAATGAACAACGCATCAACTTAGGAACTTTGGAAACAAGATGTATGCAACATGGGGGACCCACAAGAGGGGTCGTGCGTTGCCACATGGCATGAAGAAGGGGTTCGATCGATCTGGGTTTTGTTGGCTGGGTCGTCTTGGTTTGAAGATTCTGGATATGGATTTTGAGCGAAATATTTTGTCGGCTTCTCCTATGAGTACAGTAGGCATGACATACGTTTAAGGGGATTTTCAGCTGTCTATTCTTCTTCACTTTTTCCTCTTCCTCCTTTATTATTTTAAGGCAAAAACAACCGTACTTGTAATCTTATAGTATAAATAATCAGATCATTAGATTGGACGTAGACCGGCATATACCAAACCATTATAAAATCCGCTTGTTCACATATCACAATCTAACAATATAAATTTAGTCCTTATAATTTATATCGTACTGCCTAGACAAATATCTACTATATTGAGAAGTTAATTTGCAATATTAAAAGCATGATATCTTTTAGTAGATTTAACGGATTTCAATTATGTCTTTATCATATAAATCATAAATTTTATCATCTTTCTATTAAAACACATATATGATATGTTTGACAATTTTTTTTTTAAAATTTACAAGGCAAATATTTAACTATTTTCCAGGCAAATACAAGTAAGCAAATATTTACTTGGTAAATTCAAGCATGATTCTTTATTGTAGACATGCATGAGAACTTTAAAGGTAAAGTGGATACTAAAGAAAGTGGAGCGGTCCTGAACAAGGTAGAGTGGGTCATGAATAAGGTGGAGTGACAAATATTTGTTTAATTGAATTTGCGTGGTTGATATTTGCCAAGTAAATATTCAAATATTCAAGTATTGTAGACATGCATGAGAACTTTAAAGGTACAATGAGTTCTTAACAAGGTGGAGTTGATCCTGAACATGCTTACTTGAATTTTCCTCAAGTAAGCCAATATTTGCTTGGTAAATTCAAGTAAGGTTCTCTATTATAGAAGTGCATGAAAACTTTAAAGGTGGGTACTGAACATGTGGAGTGGGTTTTGAATAAGGTGGAGTGACAAATATTTGCTTACATAAATTTAGCTGACAAATATTTGCAACTGAAAATTTAAAAAACTTCTTAAAACATAGTATACGAATCTTAATAGAAAGATAATAAAATTTGTGATTTAATGTGAAAACGAAACTGAAATCTAATAAATCTACTGAAAGATATCACGTTTTTAATATTGCAATTTAAGTTGGTCATGACAGCGAATTTTGGCCCGAGCGGTACGATATAAACTAAAGAACTAAATTTATAATGCTTAACTCAAAGGGATGTGCGTCTAATATTTTTGGAAAAGAGGGATGTGAGTCAAAATTACCCTTGTTATTGATTGGTGGTGTTTTCATGTTACTTGGGTGTTGTTGGGATTTTTGCCGTCAATATTATTTTATATTTGTAAGCTTAAACATACCCTTTGATTCAAACTTGCTGATGAAAATACCGTCAGCTCTTTAAACGTCTAACCGTTTGTATTTTTATTCCAAACATCTGAGCAACATCTAGTGGAGTTTTTTTTCTTGCTAAAAAACTTCATGCACAATGGTTACAAGACACATACGTAAAACATGGAAATTGAAAGGAGGTTATGAAATAAAATCTGACGGAACAAGCTTGTCTTATGATTTTTCTTGTGAAGAGGACTTGGTTAAGATCTTACAAGCAGATCATATGTTTATTAAGGGTGAAATGCTTATAATCAAAAAATGGAATCCTTCTTTGGGTGTGTCAAAGCATAAATTTATCTGGATATGGATTCATCTTCACAAAATTCCTCTCATTTATTGGAAATAAATTGACTATCGTGTCACATTAATTGAAATGTTGATTTCTTGTAACCAGTTGATTGGGAGAATGATTAGGTTTGAGTACGCAAAAGCAATAATTAGATATCCCTGGATATAATTTCAATGATGGCTGTCCTGAGTCCTGATGTTAAAGTTAAATATAAATTGAACTCCTTTGATATGTAGTAAGTATAAGGCGTTTGGACATGATACAAAAATTCATGTTAAGTATAATGCTGAAGGAATTAAAAAATTTCAACAAAACAATTCTGTTAATATTGAAAACAGGCTTAAGCATGATGAGGGTGAAGTTAGAGATAAAGGGCAATCAGATTCCCTAATCAAAAAAAAATCATCAGGGTACATTTACCAAGAAAAGAGGTCCATTTGGAAAGCATAATCACAAAAGTGAACGCGAAATGCAAACTATATTCCCCATAATGTAGAGCGTGCTTGTGCCTGCCACATGATTGGTGGAGATGTAGGTCCATCAATCATTAACTACATATTAATGATTGTCCATTTGTCTATCAATCATTAAGAGAGTGTGTTTAGCATTCCCAAGCATATTGCATTAAAAATTGTTGTGGCCATAAAGCAACAAAAGGCATATCCAATCAAAAATAGCCGATTCTAATATTATGTTAAAACAAAATGAACAACCATGCAAAGAGATACCTACCTTCCTCTTCAAGAACTTAACATGTGCACCTAAATGTTGTGTCCAAAGAGCAATTTAATGCTTTACATGCAAGCTGCATTGCTGGAGTCCTGCAATTAGTTGGCATTTAGCTCTTCTATTCCAATAAACCTAATCATAACTTGATACCCTCCTTGCCACCCACTTCAACAGCTTCATTATTTTCTTCTCCTCTAAATCCTTATTTGCATTTAATTCCACCATGTCACCTTCACCTTCCCACACCTTCTCTCTTTTACCCTCAGACAAATGCAACACTAGCACTCACAACGATGTCTCCAAAAATATCAAGAAAAACCTAAAAGTAAATCAAAATCTAACACAAATTCAAAGCAACATTGAATACTGCTGCCACCGACATATATAGCATCCTGACTGGTAATGATGAAGGTTTCATTTACAAGCAAGAAGAGATAGTTCCTTATATTTCTACCACTCCTTTTATCCCCTCCTCACATTCCCGTAGAAGATTGACAACTAAGAATGCATCCTCCTTCATCTTCTCCACATCCCCTTGATAATACATCCTCTGACTGCTTGGAAAATCAGAGAACCTAGTCTGCTCCTTAAGCAAAATGAAATAAGAATGTTGATTGTTGGAAGCAAGCTGCAGCTAATTGCAATACTTATAACTAAGTTAAATCTGGAAATGACTATTATGGCTTCTTCTCCTATAGCTCCTTCCTGGTCATGTAAGCATGACTTCACTCATGCTTCTTTTGGTGGAACTCTTGTTTTTATGGAACCCTACCATATTCAAGTTCACTGAAATTATCTCTTCAGATTAGTTCATGCAATTTGAAGTCACTTATGTGCCAAATAAAACCATATTCAATCTCACATATGTCCATGCTTCCATTTTTGTTAATGCTAGTCAGAATTTTTTGACTCTCTCCCCTCTCTGTCTTCCCCTTCTTTTCCTTAGCTTTGCTTTGGTGACTTTAATTGTATGTACCTCTCCACTCAAAGGATAGGTGGTAACACACTATCCCTATCTCAAACCATACCACTTGGTCACTGGCGGAACCGGACTGGAACAACCAGAATTCCGTCATGCCGGACGGAATCTCAAACCTTGGGTTTAAGGACCGTTTAGTTATCGTATCACCTTCACTCCATTACCTTAGGATCATGCCTATCTGATCATCATCCCACCCTCTTCATGTGTAAGAAGGAAAATTTAAAAGGAATGCACTTTTTTTTTAAATTTTTGGCTATCTCATAAAGATTTTGACACTATCTTAATGCAGGCTTGGAATTCACCGGTGCATGGAAATCCTTTGTATGTTCTTTGATCTAAACTGAAGATTCTTGTGACGACCCAAAATTTTGAACAATGTAAATTGGAATATTAATTGATTTTAAATATTTGAAAGGTTAATTTTAACTTCCAAATATCACTATTTACTTGATAATTAAATTATTGAATTATATAGTTTGAAATTGGGTAAAATGTTAAATTTGGAGTTTTAAGCTTGTTAAAAATAATTTGAAGGCTTGTAAAATTTATATTGATAGTGTTGAGGATAATAAATGTTTTAAAATTGAATTTAACACTAATTTGTTCAGTTTCGACATTTTATCGTTTAAATTGAATTTAAAAATAAACCTTCCGAGGCACAGTCTCGGAATTCGACGAAAACAGTTCCATTGGATCCGTAATATTGTACTATTATTGGATTTCAATTTTCGTAGCATTTGGAGTTGTTGTGTGAGCGTATGATATATAAACGCGCTGGAATTTATATCGAAAATTTAATATAATATATTGATTGGCTAGTCAAATTTCCTTCAGCTGAAATCATTTTCCATCAAAAAATTTCAAAATCACTATAGCTATTCCTTCTTCAACACGCTAATATCCCACCTAACATAAAACAGAGCACGATATCTCTTTTTCTAAAAAAAAAGCCGAAAGGATAAAATCCAAATTCAAAAAAGAAGAAGGGCGGAATGGTTATCTCATTCCTCTTTCCTTTCTTTCTAAAAATCTACAGCCTCGTTCGAAAAAAAATTGAAACGCAAATTCGATCATTCGAATTTCAAGTACTGCCGATCGCTCCTAGTGGCCGCGACAATTACCCTAATCTTTTCGTTCCACTATCTTTCATATCGAAGAAAAAGAGGGGAAGTCGAGGAGGTTCGAGTGTGGCCGCGAGACGATCGAGGAGTGGTAGAAGGCGGTCGCGATTTCATCGTGGGTTAGGAGCCGGGTTTGAGCCGTGTGCGAAGAGAAAGGCGCAAGGAGGGTACGCGACAGTGGAGGTGGGCTTCAGCAATGGTGGTGATGGCGACTGCCTGGGGGCTCACGTTCGTTTATGAGTAATTTTATTTTTATTTTTTTCCTTTAAAAGCTTTAATCTGGATAAATTTCTTTGGTGTATGTGATTTAGTCTTAAAATATGATATGATCTATGTTGTGTATGTTGTTAAAAAGGTTTGTATGTAAGTTAGTGGCTGTGTTCATGATTGGAACCCACGAGTACACCACTGTTTAAGACATTACAGGTTTTAGACCTGATTTAAAATTTAAATCTTGCATTTAGATGTGTTTACAAGCCTTGATCTCTGAGTAAAAATGTTTTGTATGTGAGCAACCTCAATTGTAATGTTAAATTCAAATAAAATGTTTAGCAAGTGTCTCAGGGAATCAAATATTACAGTAAAGAGCGGTCAAATGTCAAAATTTGATTTTCAAGTTTACATGCTTTGATTATATAATGGAATTCGTCAATAAAATTGATGAATTTTAATAGTGATATGGTGATTTTTAAGTTAGCGGATGTTGAGGAAGATGGGGTTTTGCACGTTATCAAACTCGGGTGGATTTAGGGGTTTGGTCTGGGAAAGGTTGAGTTGGCTCGGGAAACTTGCTGTGTCCAGTTTTAGCTTTAGTTTAAGTGTTCAGATCTTTAAAATTTAGAAACCAGATTTGTTTGAAACAAGTGGAATCTAAGTTCAAATGTAAAGGAATGTTTAACAGATTTTCATAACTAAATGATGAAATAAAACAAGTTTTTAGGAAGATGGTTTCAAAGTCTATAAGTGTATTTGAAGTAAATATGTTTTAAAATGGGGTGTTTAAACCAAGTTCTCAATATATTAAAGGTGAATTATATATTTAATAATATAATTGATCACTAAACGTTTTCTAATGACATGATTGGATAACCAACGAAGATAAAGAATTTATCTTAATTTAAGTCGTGATTTATTAAAGATAATTAATTAGTGGAATTTATTATAAGTTAATCATTTAAGGAGATAAATTAATTGATATTGGTAATCTGATAATCAAAGGGTGAGAAATTATCGGATAGCTAATGATTGTAATTGATTTAAAGATCATTAACTAATGATTAAGTGGTGATTAATTAAGAGTAATTAATAGAAGTGATTAGAGATCATCTATTAATGTAATTAATTAGTTCAAGAGATGAATGAAAAGTTAATAAATGTAAATGGTTAAGGTTAATTAATCTATGTGGTAATTAAAAGTTTAAATTACTTAATGTAATTAAAGAATAATTAATCAAGGTTGATTAATTAAGATGGATACTTAGTATATGATTAGTTAATTGGTTTTGTAATTAATTTATGGTTAAGTAAGCAAGACTTATAGTGATGGAAGTGATTAATTTAATTTATTAATTAGAGAAAATTAATCTTGCTTGTGGGTGATCGGATTAGGTGAATGCTTTAAATTGATTGATTTCTCTAGTATAAAATGTTTTGTGATATGATAAGATTGGGTTGTATAGTGATAATGTGGTTATCTATTGATGATAAATTGCTGTGTTAAAGTGACATCCTATATTTAAAAATTGAATTTGTATTTCAATTGAATAACTTTGGTTAGGATGATTTTGTATTTGAAGAGACCGGGGTCGGGTATCAGTAATACCCAAAACCACTACGACTTGTAATCTACATGATTCTATATGGATTTGATGTGAGAAATCAATAGATTGAAATGGAATAATATGAACTTTCAAACCAAGTAAGAATACTTAGAATTTGATTTATGGAATAAGTGTTGAGCTTAACAAGTAATGAACTCGTAGTGAAGAACGAGTTACCCGGGTTTCTTTTATGGTTTGAACTAGATTTTCAAACCATATGGGTTTACTCACACTGGTTTCCAGCCTGACTCGGGTGTTACTTTGATGTAATACTCGGGTCAGAGCGAGTATTATAGATTCTCAGGTAAGGACGTTCTGGAGCTCGGAAGACGGGCTGGTTGGCAAGAACGTATAGAGTATTTCCGTTGTACTATATTATTGTAAATCTAAGACATGATAATTGTGTATATCCAATGTCTGTATAAATGTGTAACCTTGATGTATTATAAATGTAATTGACAGAAACAGAATGATTTTGTAAGCTGTTATTATTTGTTATTTTATTTTATCCGCTGCAAAGGTGAAATGTTGGTGTTTCTGATATTCTTCTTCTTCTATCTCTTTCTTCTTTTTCCTAACTATCTGGAATTTTCGGGTTCGAAAATTTCAGATTGTTACAGTTGGTATCAGAGCTGAAAGGTTAAGCGAGAACCTTGGCTTTGGTAGGGATTACTCCTTAAATAGAGTCCGTTGTACTCTAGGATGAGTTGAGTATATATATATATATATATATATATATATATATATATGAGAGCGTACTTGTTATTTTCTTATATAAAGATTTTAAATGATTCTATATAAGAATATATTTTGATATATAAAGCAATATTTTCTTCTAATAAATATTAAGGTGAATGGTTGTTAAATTATTGGAATTAAATTAAGTGGTAATAGAAATACAACCAAATTAAAATTAAATGAAGATAAGTTTGAAATGGATCCAGAATTAAATGGTTTAAAGAGATAAGTTGATTTGATTCAGAGGATTAAATCAACATTTAAAATTTTTACTCGAATTTATAAAATTAGGGATGGTTTAACTTTGAAATTTGAACTGAATTCGTTAAAAATTGATTTTGATTTGAATTAATTAGATCTGTGATTGAAGATGTATAAGTTAAAAATTTAAATGGACAATTTGAATTGGATTGGATTGAAATGATTTGAAATTGAAGTGGTTCAATTGATAATAGTCCAAATTGATTGGAATAATTTGAAATTATAATAGAAGTTGAACAGGTTTAAAATCAAACGGAATTTGATTTAAATTGGGAAAGGAATTAGGATTGATTCAACTTGAATTGGGGTTAAATCAATTTCAATGGAAATTTAAATTGAATTGATGGGGAATTGAACAGTTTTGACTCTGCACTATTTTCAATATAAATTGTTTTAATATAAACTTATTTTTTCCAAGCTATTTAATATATACAACCTTTCTTTTTAAAACCAAATTATTTTATATTTGTTTTACAATTATTTTTGGAACTATTTAATAATTTTTCAATTGTTTTATAAACTAATTACAATGTTCCAGCTATTTTACAAATTAATTACTATTTTAAACTATTTTCAACTATGTAAAATTTTGAAACTATTCAATTATTTTCCAACTATTTTACAATTGGTTAACTATTTTACAACTATTTTGCAAACTAATACTTATTATTTTTTCAACTACTTATCTATTTTTAAAATTTTCAAGCTATTTTCTAAATAGAAATTGGTCGGAGTTTAAACTGTTATTGATTAAATACCCAACCGAGGTAGGGATTAAGTGATAATCCAATGGAATCGAAACAATTGTGATTATATGGATAGAAATTAAAGGAAATGTGAATAGAAAGAGGAATTGCTATAGTTGATAATCAGTGAAGATAAGTACGTAGGATGTTTGTATATTATTCTATTCGCATGGCGATTTGATCCAGATTCGAGCACAGAATTTTGAGATAATATTTCGATCCGAGTTGGGATTTTTCACTCGATTTTCGACAGTGAACCTGGATATGGATTGTTGATTGGTTCTGGATGTTCTCTATCATAGTTATAGCTATGCAAGGAGAATAATGGTTTCTGATCAAGAAACCAGATCTGTGTCCACACTAGGAAGTCGGGTGGACGATAATAGTTCAAAGGTGAAATTGTGTGATTGAGTGAGCAATCAGATTGGTATAGCGTACGGATGATATGTGTACATCTTACGGATTTGAATGAAATTGATATTGAAAATTTGTGAATAAGAAATGTAAAATGATTTCTTTTGAAATGAAAGTATATGTTGTGAAATATACAATGGATAAAAGTGAAAATTGGATATTTTTATGATGATAAGCATGATGGAAACAACTTTATAAAAAAAGTAATCAAATTGAAAATTTGATTTAGAATAAACAAAGTTATATATCTTTGTGTTTAAAACTCCCCTTGTTGAATCTATAGCCAGAAGAAAAGGATTTTTAAAGTGTTTGAAGTATAAAAGGAATTTTATACAAGTTTGAAATGATCCAAAGATTTTAATTTTTTTTACATATATCTATATATATATGTAAAGGATCTTATGAGGATTTGGGAAAAAGGTTTTGGGAACCTTTTGATTTGGAAAGGCTTTGATTTTTGGGTAAAATCAATATTGGAATTTGGAAAGCCTAGTTTGAGAATTATCGATTTTGGGATAATTGATTTTGTGTAAAGGAGCTTTGTATGAGATCATACTAGGTATATGATTTGAAAGATACTATATGTGTATAGTATAAAGTGTTTTGATAATGGCTCTGGGAAAAAAGGCGTTCCCTTGAAATGAACTTCTCAGAAGTGCCACGGAGTGGTGCTGCCTTGAATCCTAAAGGGGGGGGGGGTTCTAAAGTTGATCCTGTGAGGAGTCCGGACAAAACTAGTTTCTGAGGATTATGAGTAGTGTGTAGCGAAAGTCGAGGGGCGCTGATGCCTACAGAGGCATTTGGGTTATGCTGTGACGACAGTGTAAATGTCACTGCGATCTACTGCAGACCATAGCGAAAGTCGCGTGTGCCACTGAGAGCCAACAGTCTACGTTTGATTTTATATCGGTAGACTGCGACCTATAGTAACATAGCGAAAGTCGTGTGTGCCGCTGAGAGCCAATGGTCTACGTTTAATTTTACATCGGTAGACTGCGACCTATGTAGGAGTGGAGAAGTTTCATTTTGACAGCTAAAATCGAGGGCGTTGATGCCTACAGTTACATGGACTTTTGCTGCGATGGCAACGTAACCCTAGAATGTAACTGCGATCTGTTCTGGGTTCCATGACGTAATCGAGGGGCCCGGAGTGCCTACAGTTACATGGACTTTTGCTGCGATGGCAACGTAACCCAGGATGTAACTACGACCATGGATGAGGGTGATGATTTCCAAAGCATTCTCACCAAAGATATTTTCTCTATTTTCAAAAACTGTTTTCTATATTTTCAATAAATTATTTTCCAATTATTTTCACTAGGTGTTGAAACGGGCTTATCAAGCACTTATAGATTTTCAGTCCTACGCTTGATCAACGTATTGACCAAATTTCTGTGAGAACAAGGATGGACTGGCTGAGACATCAAGTTATAAGAAGTATTTTTATAAGAAGCTATTTTAATAGTATTATGTGAATTTAAAAGCATTTCTAAAATTTTAAAATAAAATTGATGGAATTTTGGAAAATGAAAGAAAATCCAAACTGGAATTACAAAATAAAAAAATAAAAGTAAATTATAATAGAAATGGTTTGAATTGCAATCAAAACCCAGGTGAGTAAAAATAATGAGAATGGCTTTGAATAAATAAATTAAATTCGAAAATGAATTAAGTAGGTGAATTTAAAATTTAAACTGGGGTGAATAAATGGGTTAATTAAATTAAATAACAAATGGATGAAGTCTGATTGAATAGAAATTAAATCAAAATTTTAATTGGAATCGGATTATCAGAATGAACTTAAGTTATGAGGCATATTAATTTGAAGTAAAATTACTTCAGTCAATAGAAGCTTGGTTTCGGGTAAGAATAGAGGACCATTAAATAAAAAGTTTGGGTTAAATTTATTTGGAAAATGGATATTAATATAAACATCGAATGTGTCAAGCTCAATCAAATAGTTTTAAAATGAATCCATTGCGGAGATGAAATGAAATGCAATGAATGGTTGGTGAATAAATTAGAAATGAAATGGAATTAAATACAGAATGAGTTGAAATTAATTTTAAGTAGTTATAAACTAAAATGAATACTCTATTAAGCGAATATCGTCGAATTTGCATAAAAATAGTTGTCGTTTGGTGTAAATGAGATTTAAATAAATTATATGGATTAGTAGAAGCAAATAAAATTGATTTTTTTGAACCATTTGAAGGAATGTGAGCCGTTGGGTTAAAATAAATTGAATGTAAGCAATTGAGTTATAAACCAATAAACTTGAACGAAATGGTATATGAATTGGTTGAAAGCAATTGAATTAGTTTGGAAATCATATAAATTGCTCGTTGAAGTTATTTAGAATGCATTTCTTTTAGAGTTGAAGTATTGTAGTTGTTTAAGTAAGAGAAATGTTATAAACTTCATATATATAGTGCTTACATGTTTAAATTGAGTAATTACAGGTACCGGGAAGCCGTTTGGATGGATTTGGACGCGATAATTGCTAAAATAATAAGCCGCTTGCTTAAACATGCTAAATAAAGGTATGCCTACGCAATAAAAATAGGAAATATGAACTGTTTTTGTTTTTACGACCGTGTGGGTCGCTGTATATATATTTATATCTCTTGTCAAATTGCAAAAGCTCCTCCGTACAAAGGAGACTCTGCCAAAAATTTTCGAAAATTTTGGGAGTTAGAAAATTTCTGAAATTTTTTTGGAAAATTTTCTGTTAGCGACAAAACGATTTCAAATTGGAAATTGAAATAAATTAGTGGATGAAACTAAATTAAAATAATTGTATGAATCAGTTATAAATAGAAGATAAAATTCAATATTCAGAGTTGAAGATAAATTGAATTCATATGGAAGTGGGAAAAACTAATTTGAATAGAAATAGATATGGAAACTTCTCTAAGGAAATGATATGATTTTTTAGGCTATAATTGGATATTATTGCTAAGTAGGATATGCAGGTATTATATAGGAAAGAGAAATTTGGTTTTGATTTCAGAGGATAAATTAAATTGCTTGACAAAAAGGTATGTATTTAAATTTCTGTATGAAATTGGATTGGGTTTTTGATCTAGCCACTTGGCCTTTTGTTTTCTTTTGGAATTTGGGAGCCCATAGAGGCATTTTGTAGTTGTACCGAGCTAGCCATGCAAAGGAGACGCTGGCAAAAATTTTCGAAAATTTAGGGCGTTAGAAAAATTCTGAGAAATTTTGATAATTCAACATTTGGTTTTAAATTGAAATTTGAATGATTGAGCAAAAGGGTATTGTTTGAAACCGGTGGGAGAGTTTGGGAAGTTAGTAAGATGGATAGTATGTCTTTAATAAAGATTGTTGGGTTATTGTTAAAAACTGTTTAATTTTGAAATATAGCAATGGTATTGAATCATTCTTCCAAATTAGTAATTTCGGGGACGAAATTCTTTTAAGGGGGGAGGAATGCGACGGTCCAGAATTTTGAACAATGTAAATTGGAATATTAATTGATTTTTTAAATATTTGAAAGGTTAATTTTAATTTAACTTCCAAATATCACTATTTACTTGATAATTAAATTATTGAATTATATAATTTGAAATTGGGTAAAATGTTGAATCTGGAGTTTTAAGCTTGTTAAAAATAATTTGAAGGCTTGTAAAATTTATATTGATAACGTTGAGTATAATAAAGTTTAAAATTGAATTTAACACTGATTTGTTTGGTTTTGAAATTTTATCGTTTAAATTGAATTTAAAAATAAACCTTCCGAGGCACAGTATCGGAATTCGACGAAAATAGTTCCATTAGATCATAATATTATATTATTATCGAATTTCAATTTTCGTAGCATTTGGAGTTGTTGTGTGAGCATACGATATATAAACGCGCTAGAATTTATATCAAAAATTTAATATAATATATTGATTGGCTAGTCAAATTTCCTTCAGCTGAAATCCTTTTCCGTCAAAACTTTTTCAAAATCACTGTAGCTATTCCTTCTTCAACATGCCAACATCCCATCTAACATAAAACAGAGCTCGACATCTCTTTTTCTAAAAAAAACTGCCGAAAGGATAAAATCCAAATTCAAAAAAAAAGGATGGCGGAATGTTCATCTCGTTCCTCTTTCCTTTCTCTCTGAAAATCTACAGCCTCGTTCGAAAAAAATTGAAATGCAAATTCATTCGTTCAAATTTCAAGTACTGTCGATCGCTCCTAGTAGCCGCGACAATTACCCTAATCTTTTTGTTCCACTGTCTTTCATATCGTAGAAAAAGAGGGAAAGACGAGGAGGTTCGAGTGTGGCCGCGAGACGATCGAAGAGTGGTAGAAGGCGGTTGCAATTTCATCTAGGGTTAGGAGCCGTGTTTGACTCACGTGTGAAGAGGAAGGTGCAAGGAGGGTACGCGACAGTGGAGGTGGGTTTCGGCAAAGGTGGTGATGGCGACAACCTGGAGGCTCGCGTTCGATTGTGAGTAATTTTATTTTTTTCCTTTAGAAGCTTTAATTTGGATAAATTTCTTTGGTGCATGTGATTTAGTCTTAAAATATGATATGATCTATGTTGTGATGTTGTTAAAAAGGTTTGTATGTAAGTTAGTGGTTGTGTTCATGACTGGAACCCATGAGTATGCCACTGTTTAAGACATTACAGGTTTAGACCTGATTTAAAATTTAAATCTTTCACTTAGATGTGTTTACAAGCCTTGATCTCTGAGTAAAAGTGTTTTGTATGTGTGCAACCTCAATTGTAAAGTTAAATTCAAATAAAATGCTTAGCAAGTGTCTCAGGAAATCAAATATTACAGCAAAGAGTAGGTCAAATGTCAAATTTTGATTGCAAGTATAATGCTTTGATTGTATAATGGAATTCGTCAATAAAATTGATAAATTTTAATAGTGATATGGTGATTTTTAAGTTAGTGGATGATGAGGAAGATGGGGTTTTGCACGTTATCAAACTCGGGTGGATTTAGGGGTTTGCTCGGGGAAAGGTTGAATTGGCTTGGGAAATTTGATGTGTCCAGTTTTAGCTTTATTTGAAGTGTTCAAATCTTTAAAATTTAAAAACCAGATTTATTTAAAACAAGTGGAATCAAAGTTTGGATGTAAAGGAATGTTTAACAGGTTTTCATAACTAAATGATGAAATAAAACAAGATTTTAGGAAGATGGTTTCAAAGTCTATAAGTGTATTTAAAGTAAATATGTTTTAGAAAGGGAAGTTTAAACCAAGTTCTCAATATATTAAAGGCAAATTATATATTTAATAATATAATTGATCACTAAACGTTTTCGAATGACATGATTGGATAACCAAGGAAGATAAAGAATTTATCTTAATTTAAGTCATGATTTATTAAAGATAATTAATTAGTGGAATTTATTATAAGTTAATCACTTAAGGAGATAAATTAATTGATACTGATAATCTGATAATCGAAGAGTGAGAAATTATTGGATAGCTAATGATTGTAATTGATTTAAAGATAATTAACTAACGATTAAGTGGTGATTAATTAAGAGTAATTAATAGAAGTGATTAGAGATCATCAATTAATGTAATTAATTAATTCAAGAGATGAACGAATAGCTAATAAATGTGAATGGTTAAGGTTAATTAATCTATGTGGTAATTAAAAGTTTAAATTACTTAATGTAATTAAAGAATAATCAATCAAGGTTGATTAATTAAGATGGATACTTAGTGTACGATTAGTTAATTGGTTTTGTAATTAATTTATGGTTAAGTAAGCAAGACTTATAGTGATGGAAGTAATTAATTTAATTTATTAATTAAAGGAAATGTGATTAAATTAATCTTTCTTGTGGGTGATCGGATTAGGTGAATGCTTTAAATTGATTGATTTCTCTAATATAAACTATTTTGTGATACGATAAGATTGGGTTGTATAGTGATAATGTGGTTATCTATTGATGATAAAATGCTGTGTTAAAGTGACATCCTATATTTAAAAATTGAATTTGTATTTCAATTGAATAACTTGGGTTAGGATGATTTTGTATTCGAAGAGACCGGGGTCGGGTATCAGTAATCCCCGAAACCACTGTGACTTGTAATCTACAGGATTCTATATGGATTTGATGTGAGAAATCAATAGATTGAAATGGAATAATATGAACTTTCGAACCAAGTAAGAATACTTAGAATTTAATTTGTGAAATAGGTGTTGAGCTTAACAAGTAATGAACTCGTAGTGAAGAACGAGTTACTCGGGTTTCTTTTATGGTTTGAACTTGTATTTTCAAACTATATGGATTTACTCACGCTGGTTTCCAGCATGACCCGGGTATTACTTTGATGTAATGCTTGGGTCAGACCGAGTATTACAGATTTTAAGGTAAGGACGTTCGGGAGCTTGAAAGACGGGCTGGTTGGCAAGAACGTATAGAGTATTTCCGCTGTATTATATTATTGTAAATCCGAGACATGATAATTATGTATATCCAGTGTCTGTATAAATGTGTAACCCTGATGTATTATAAATGTAATTGACAGATACAAAATGCTTTTGTAAACTGTTATTATTTGTTATTATATTTTATCCGCTGCGAATGTGAAATGTTGGTGTTTCTGATCTTCTTCTTCTTTTATCTCTTTCTTCTTTTTCCTAACTATCTGGAATTTTCGGGATCGAAAATTTCGGGTCGTTACAATTCTAAACCAGCAATTGAAGCTTTGGTCTAACAAAGCTTTGGATAAAGGGGATATGTATTCTTCTGACCTAAACAACAAACTCTCAATGATTCAACAGGCTCTTCTAAATGGTCCTACCAACACTTCTCTCTTTAATAAGAATATGTTCTCTCTCAACTTCTATCAAACGCTCTGAATGATGAAGCTAGCATGGCATGTCAAAAAACTACGCATAAATGGGAATTGATGTCTGATAAGAGTAATTCCTTTTCCATATCATTTTGAAAACAAGGAAGACCAGAAGTAAAATTCATTCCATTAATTCTATAATCACCTCAAAAGTCCAACGAGGAGATTTCTAGAGTTTTCATCAATCACTTCAAAACTCTACTCCGAAACCCTAATTGTATTTCTCCTAACACTGAAGTTATATCTAAATGATCCTTCCAGTCATTCAAGATGACACCTCTCAACAACTTATCAAGCCTATTACCGATGATAAAATTAAGAAAACATTGTTTAGCATGAACCAAAAAAGTATTGGGGTTCAGATGGCTTCTATGCTACTTTCTTTATGAAGTGCTGCATGTTATATCTGAAGTTTTTTGCAAAGCTATCCATAATTTTTGAAACAAGCAAGCTGATATCTGGAACTACTGCTACTATAATAGCCCTGATACCTGAGAATAGTAGTCCTACTTCTCTTAGTGAGTTTAGACCAATTCCACGTTCTAATGTCACATGTAAATGCATAGCCAAATTTCTTACTGCAATATGAAAACTGCTTTGTATGAGCTCATTTCCCTAATCAATTTGCATTTTTATTTGCCAAAATGATTAATGATAGCTTTTTGTTAAAGAGTTGATGATGAAGGGATATAACTGGAAGAACGTTTAACCTAGGTGATCGTTGAAATTAGATATTCAGAAGACCTATGATAGCGTCAGCTGGAAATCTACAGTTGCTTTTCTCTCAATGATGCATTTTCCTCCCCCATTTATTGCATGGATCTATGAGTGTGTCTCCACCCATACTATTCTATATCCATAAACAGATTAACACAAGGGTATTTTGCGGATACTCAAAGAAAAAGACAAGGGGATCCCATATCCTCCTACATTTTCATCGTCATGATGGAACTTCTAAACACCACGCTCACTGATAGGGTTATGACCAAAGGATTCCCAATCCATCCAAAATTCAAGGAATACCTTATCACCACATTAATGTTTACTGATTACTTGCTTTGCTTTACCAGGCCAACTGGGATTTCAATCAACTACATTCTTCAAACTCTTGATACCTTTTAAAGTATGACTGGTCTCAAGATTAACAAAGAAAAAACTAGCCTTCTTGCTGTCGGTTTGTCTAATACTCTTGACTATAAAAGAGGCTTCATTTAGCGACGGCAAAATAGTGTCGGCGGCGGTTGCTATTTACCTCGTCGCATACAAAGGAAGCGACGACATTAACGATGGCTCTGTCGCCATGTTAGCGATGATTGATGACGGCTAAATGGACACATGGCAACTTCCTCGAAGTTTGAAGCCTTCGCAAACCGATACCAGCTATCATTATTCTCGAACCAAACTGTCATCGCTAGTATGGGAATAGATAGCCATCGCTATTTGAATAATAATGTGAGGTATACTTTATTTCAATAAGCTTATAATCTTTATGCACGTTGACTCCAAAACCAGGAACATTGCTGAAGCAATTGCATTTGAATAAAAAAACTTTTTCTACGGGTTGCATATAATATGTCAATTCTAAAACCTGTGTTAAGACGCCATAAAATCTTTTATATGCTCATCTGGATCATTACTGCCTTTGACAAGTTCACCGCTGTTATATGTTAATTTGTCAGTGCCATAATCTATGGTGTTGGATTCAAATCCATTAACAAAGAATATTTGATAAGTCTTAATATTTTTTTTGGTCCAAGTGCAAGTTGTAATCCTTCATCAATGACACTATTTCTTGGATCATATACGTAGTTCGAAAACCATTTAGCAAAGTCTTTACTGAGATCTCCAAATGCATTCCGTGATTCATATATACTGCGAACATATATGCAATATGTTTCATTATAAGTAACATGTAAGTATAACTGAAATAAGTATGAATTTATTATTACCTAAAAAATGGTGCAACTTCAGCACAAAAGAAGAACATATGTGTGCACTATATGGCAACTCTTATCGTCTAACCATATTTCCACACATTTTCCAGGAGGTTTGCGATTTTTGTGTAATAATATATAATATTGCTAGAGATGAATCTTGTTCAACGGCTTCATCATTACAAGGAACACTAACAAATGATGAATTCACATGGCCACTAAAGTAATGAGAAAAATAATTAAGCTTCTATTTTAAGATATGATTTGCAAATCGGCCCTTCAACTCGTGCTTTTTGTCTAACTTTTTTCTTCAGATGATTCAAGTACCTATTAGAAAATTATTTCAATTCAAGTTTTCTTATGTAAACTAATTCAATTCAATTTAGAATAACATAAATATTACAGATAGTCGGTATTATCTCTCAAATGGATACATCCTGTAAAATCGATTTCACCCAAGAGGGGAGGTGAATAGGGTGATACTATTAATAATAAAAATTAATGCAAAAATATATAAAATAATTGCATCACAGATAATAGTGGAATAATAAAAGCAGAAATAGAACAATACAGATTTACCCAGCTTCGGCGAAACCGTACCTACATGCTGCCCCAAAGTTTCTACTAGAAATTAAGTAGTTAGATGCTTACACACGTAAACTTGCGACACCCGCTATAGACTAACTTAATATATGCTCCAAACCCTACTACAATTCCGCCACTGAATTGCAAATTCTCAAACAACGTCCCATAGTTTGTACCTAGTTACACAACTAGAAATTCACCAAATTTTAAAAGGAAATTACAAATAAAATAAAAGATTGAACTAAAAACCCTATATTTAAATTAAGCCCAATACAAAAAGAGGAACGGGCCCACTTTAAAATATAACTCAAGAAAAGAAATGCATTCTTCCGTTTTTTTATTTGATGCCTCCTCTTTTTCTCTTCGATCAGGAATTTGGGCTTTATTAGTATTGAAGAAGCCAATCAAATTTATCGATTGAAGTGATGATTTTGAGTTGAATTGCTTCGTCGGTCGATCCCTTGGCTCTAGAATGCACAAGATCACTTTACTTTTGAGTTCGAATTGATGTTGCTTTGGTACGTGATTTTTCCTTTTCCAATTTTAGTTATGTTCAACTTATTTGTCTCGAACTCCATCTCTGCCGATGAAGATAATTGGGTTTAAATAAGGATGAAATCCCTAAATTTTTGTTCATATATATTGTTTGAATTCTTCATGATAATTTTGTTCGGCCATTCGATTTTGATTGAATGCTAGTGATTACTCTGACTTGTTCATTATTGCTTGCTTTAGTCGGTTCCTTTTTTTCCCTGATGTGTTTGAATTTTGGTTCCGTAGTTTTCTGCTATGACTTTGGCATCCTGAATTTTTAAGATAATTGACTTGGTTAATTTCTTTCTGTTATCACTTGATCATTTGATTGATTTTTATCTCGGCCTTGACATTGTCAAAACTGTTAAATGCTCTGTTGCTTGATTACTAGTACATGTTCTCTTGTTCAAACTACTACTTTTCCTTGACTGGCTCATGACCTACGGCTTTTCATTTGAACTTGAGATATATTGACCTCCTGAGAATTTATTGGTTATATATTATTTTTTCTTTGAACCGTGGCTTGATTTTCTCTATGACTAAATTCACATTGCTATTGTTAATAACTCTGCACATATAAATTTGGTTCTGGTTTGTTAAAAGTTTGGTGTAAGTTGCATGTGCGGTTTTGTCATATAACAACTGATTCGTGTATGTTGGTTTGATGTGGAGTTCCATGTCCAGTTTGCTTGCATATTGAACCGGTCTGCATTTTGCTCATTTGAGCTGCTTTGACATATGCATGTGTTTATGTACTATCAAAATGTTGGTTTCATGACTATTTTTGAAGTCTGAATGCCACTATGCACTCTGCTCTTCTAGAATTCTCTGATGCATGCTGTTCTGGTCGCACTTCAGTTTGATTGCACTTGGGTCATGTTGAGTCTGCTGTGTTTGGTCTTGCATATTTGTACATATCTTCATACTTGTATTCTCTGGCATCAATTCTATATGTTGCAGTCTTGTTCCTATGCACTGCCCTGATGCCATTGACATTTGTGTTCATTTTATTCTTGTGCCTGAATGCATTGAGTCTGGTTGCATATATGGCTGTTTTGATGTTGCATTGTGTTTATGTACATTTGGACTCTTGTTCGTGCAGCCTGAAGCTTTTAGTGAATCCGTGTTGTATGTTGTCATTGATCTCATATACACAGGTTTAAATTCAGGTTGTTTTGCATTTTGGCGTCTTCTGTCTAGTGCACTTGTCATTGTGGGCCAGGCCATTGCATTCCGGCCTCCTCACTTTCCACTTCATTTTGATTTTGCATGTACCTGACCATATGCATATGTAACATATGTCACTTCGCTTGCATCTTCACTGATCTGGTGCATTGTGGTCTCTGGTGCCTCTAAGCATGTTTAAAACTGTTGTCACCTATGTATATACATATATACGTATGTTATGTCTGATTTTTGTGTTGATGTTCACGCGGTAGAGTTAATTCATTCACTGCCTTGTATATATACATGAGTGATTGCACATCCATGCGCGTCTGGATCATCTTAAAACTGACATATGATCGTTTATTGGTTGTCTCTTGGCTGAAATTTGAGATGCTGAGGCAGTGCACATGTCTATGCGTGCATATGTGTCTATCTAGACTCTAGAGTATTTGAAACTTTGTGACTTGTTTTCATATTGCACCTGAGTTTAAATCCAGCCTCGGCTCAGGTTTGACCTTGTGCTCACCTTATCCTTGCAATTTTATCAAGTATATATCGATGTGCATGGCCTTGTGACATGTACAGTGATACACTGTGCATGTTACAAGTTGTTCATGTAAGATGAATTCAAAATAAATATGATGACGAACAAGCCAAATAACTGAGGCAAACAACATTTTCAAAACATATGCTTTAATTTACACTGCAAAAAAATTTGTTTTCATTTTTACTACGTCAGTGTTTATTTTGCAGATAATTCAGATGCTCGATTCAGGCTGAAACAGAGTTGAAGTTAAAAATAGAGTGTTGAGTGATATTTAGTGAGGTGAACATTTTAAATTGAAATTTGTGATGCAATCGAAATTGTAATGTAATTGAAATTGTGTATATATAGTGAGGGCTTAAATTTGTACTATTCAAAATTGTAATAAAATATTTGTTTGAATTCAAACTCTGCGTTATTTATTTTATTCAACATATATTTATTTAATTGTGTGAAAAATAAAATAGTACAATAACAAATACATATAAATTAATATATATATATATATATATGTTTATTACTATCAAAAAAAAATCATATACTAGAATATTCAACAATCCTTCTATATCGCACAGGACCTCGAAGAAGTGCTTCGAATGGAAGATAAACTGGTAAATGCTCAACTACATTTGTTAATCCCGTTTTGCTCAACGACTCATTGGAGCTACGACTCAAGGAAATCACCGACTCAACTGATAGCGACTCACCTACTCAAGAAGGACTCACGACTCATAGAGATAAGCAACTCAATAGACCAACGACTCAAAGCTGGCAGCGACTCAATAGATTACCGACTCATCTACTTAAGGAAGGTACCGACTCATTTGATAGCGACTCAGTCAGCTGACAGCTCAAAGGGTTAACGGTTCATAAAGAAAGCCGACTCAGTAAGTTGCCGACTCATCAAGACTATCGACTCACGACTTAAGGAGCCTAATAAGTTAAAGCATTAGCGACTCATTGAAAGGACGACTTAGGGAAAGTACCGACTCATTTGACCTGGTTCCGACTCATCAAAGACCGACTCATCTGATCACGACTCATCCACTTAAGGTCTTACCGACTCATTGGAGCTACGACTCAGGAAAAGTCCACGACTCAACAGGCTAACGACTCAAGAAACCTACGACCTAAGGAACCTGGCGAGTTAAGGAGATTCTATGAGTTAAGGATGGCACGACTCAGGGAGGTTTACGACTCAAAAGATAAGTCGACGCACGACACAAGACTCAGAGGCAAGTTCAGAGTCATGCTGCAAAGGGGTGACTCGTAGATGACTCACGACTCATCATGAGTCAGTCACGACTCATCATGAGTCGGTCACGACTCATGACTTGACAGTTTCAGCCTAACATTTTGCCTATAAATACATGGCCATATTCAACATTTGGGGGACTTTGGGGGGGGGACTGACTTCCTAGGCGCCATTACTCTGCTGTTATCTCGACTTCAAGCAACACTCAAACAACACTTCTATCACTCCAATCACCAAAGACATTTCGACAAATCTGAAGAAGAAAAATAACTCATTCATCAAGCATTCGAAGGATTCTTCTACATCGGGGTTTGAGATATTTGTCTAAGTGTGTTGTAATCAGAGTTGATTGTAAAGAATTGTAACTAAATCAGCAATAAAGAGCTTTAAAGTGGACGTAGGCTAGATCCTAAGCCGAACCACTATAAATACTGTGTCTTTTATAGCTTTCCTTTGATTTCTTTGCATATACTTTGTTCCCGTACCAACGGGTGGTGCTTTCACAATTTCCATCTATACACCGGGGTGTTAGCGTTTATTTTCTAGCGTTAACATTTTTGGTGCTTTCACTGAGAATTGAACTCAGGACAGCTGTCATCATTGCTTCGCAGAGATTAGAAGAAAGAATTTCTTTAAAAACCAGAAGTATATCTGAGATTATGGCTCCTGGAAGGAAGAGTAGATCTATCAGATCTGGGAATATTCAAGAGGGAACCTCCGCTTCCCCTGTGCCTAATCTACCCACTCCGTCTGTTGGAGTTACAAAAGCGGAATTGGATGCTGTGATTCTAGGGCTGAACCAGCAGATCAACGCCCAAAATGCACAACTAGAGGCTCAAAGTGCCCAGAATGCTCTGATTCTGAATAAATTGAACGACTTACTTGGGGCAAACAATCAACCGGCTGGTAATGAAGGGAACTATGCTGGCAACATTCATGATGTTAATGAAAGGAATGCTCATGAAAGGCCTACTAGTCCCTTTGAGCAGGCAGTACCTGACGCCGGTGGATCTAGAACTCGGCATGATGAGGAATATCTTTCTGGAATGGTCCGGCAGATCATGAAAGAAAGTATGCAAAGGGTTGAAGATGAGAAGGAATGGGGTTTCGCTCCAAGTAAAACTCCGTTTACTGAAAAAATCTTGATGGCGGAATTTCCAAGGAAGTTTGTCCCTCCAACTATTCCAGCTTACAAAGGGACAAGTGATCCGAATGAGTTCTTGTATAAATATGATTGGCACATGACAGGTGCCAGGGCCTCCGACGAAATAAAGTGCCGATATTTCCCCGTATACCTGGAAGGCGTGGCTTTGCTGTGGTTCACCAAGTTGCCAGTTCGATCTATCGATCAGTTTTCAGACTTGACCAGAAAATTTAAGGAGCAGTTTAGGCTATATGCTTCGAAGGCCAAGGATATCATGTCATTGTCCAGTTTAGAGCAGAATCCTGGTGAGTCTATCAGATCTTTCTTGAACCGTTTCAATATAGCATTGGCTGAAGTGGACAATGCTGAACCACGAATGATATTGACTTATCTGATGAGGGCTATTGATAAGTCAAGCGAATTTGGGAAATGGTTAAATATGAAGGAGCCAACCTCTCTCGAGAAGTTCTACAAAAAAAGCAGACGAATTCATTCGCTTGGAAAGTCGTCCTTTGCCAGTAAAGGCAGTGTTGGAAAAAGATGAAGACAATACTGTCGCTCCACGCAAGAATGAGTCGGTAGGGCAGAAAAGGGAGAATAATAATGGAAAGAAACAGGGTAATCTGAAAAAGCCCCGGTCCTTCAAGCCATCAGAATATACTCCATTATCACATACGCCGGAGCACATCTACCTTGCCACCAAAGATTCCGTCGATTTCCCTAAACCTATCCCTTTGAGAACTGGGAGAAAAGCCATACAAAGTGGGAAATTTTGCCGCTTCCACAATCAACCAGGTCATGAAACTGATGAATGCCGCCAGCTGAAGAATCTGATTGAAGAGTTGCTAAGAGAAAACAAGTTGCAGCAATTTGTGAAAAAGAATAGCAACAATCCTGCATCATCGAGTCAGGGGCAGCGGGCTCCTGTTCATCAGCCTGGGGCAGGAGAGAAAGCTACGGGGCACGAATCTGGAAGGCCCGTTATCAATGTCATTTCAGGAGGACCTCACCCAGCTGGTAAAAGTTGGGGTGAGATGGAGAGATATTCCAGGGCTTTGAAATATGCTCCAGCCGAAGAAAACGTCTTTGTTCTAGAAGACACTACGCCCCTTAAACAACAGAAAACTTTCAGTGACGATATTATTTTCAGAGCCAGAGATTCTACAGGTATTGAAGCTCCTACTCTAGATCCCTTGGTCATCTCGGCTGGTATTGGACCAGCCATTGTCAGAAGAGTCCTCATTGACTGCGGAGCATCATGCAATATTCTCTTCAAGAAGACATTTGACCAGATGAAAATCCCTATGATCGATGTGCAAGCCTCATCACAGAAAATCGTGGGCTTCACAGGGGAGCCAAAGCAACCAGTAGGAACCATCGATTTGTTTGTAGAACTTGGGGAAGGAGAAAGGAAAGTGGTCCGAAAGCAAACATTTGTGATTGTCGATGAGTTTTCTGCCTATAATGCTTTTCTTGGCCGCCCAACACTCGCAGCATTCAAAGCTATCCTAGCCCCATGGTGCCTCACTATTAAATTCCCTACTGACAATGGAGTAGGAGTTATAAAAGGGGATCAAAATGCTGCGCGAGAATGTTATTGGACAGAGCTGCGAGAGTCAAGAAAAAGAGAAATGGGAAAGGATGCGGCAACTCCAGTCCGCATCACGGAACCAGCTTTGTAGCAATTACAGAGCGGACCCTGCACTGGCGAGCACAGCGGGGCACGGAAAGAAATGGATCCCAGAAAAGCCAGTACAGGGGAGAATAGAGTAGTACCGGTGGAAGCGACAATTCCGGTACCTGTTGACCCGAAGGACCCAAATAAGGTGTTGAATGTGGGTTCGCAGCTTAATGTGTCAATTCAGAATGTCTTGATATCTTTCCTGAAAGCAAATCTGGATGTCTTTGCTTGGACTCATGCCGATATGTGTGGGATATCCCCAGAAGTTGCAGTACACACTCTGAATATTGACCCAAAGTTTACGCCAGTTAAACAGAAAAGAAGAACCCAAGGTCCAGAAAGGTCAGCAGCATTAAAAGAAGAAGTTGATCGACTCATGGAAAATAACTTCATCAGAGAATCTACATATCCGAATTGGGTTTCGAATCCTGTGTTGGTCAAGAAAGCTAATGGAAAATGGAGAGTGTGCATCGATTTTTCTGATCTAAACAAGGCTTGCCCCAAAGATTGCTTCCCATTACCCAGGATCGATCAACTGGTAGACGGAACTGCGGGACATGAATTGTTATCCTTCATGGATGCCTACTCCGGTTATAACCAAATCATGATGCATGAGCCAGACCAGGAGGATACAAGCTTTATCACGGGTGTTGGACTTTATTGCTACAGAGTTATGCCCTTCGGATTGAAAAACGCAGGGGCAACCTACCAAAGACTTGTTAATGCTATGTTCAAACCGCAATTGGGAAAAACTATGGAAGTCTACGTCGACGACATGTTAGTGAAGTCCAGGAAAGCAGTGGATCACATTGAACACTTAGCAGAAATGTTCGCAGTCCTCCGGAAATACAGAATGAAACTTAACCCTCTGAAATGTACGTTTGGGGTCGAATCCGGAAAGTTCTTAGGTTTTATCGTCAGTGCTAGGGGCATTGAGACCAGTCCAGCTCAAATTACCGCCTTAAAAGAAGTTAAAGCTCCTAGAACGAAGAAGGAATTGCAAAGTCTCAACGGAAAGGTCGCCGCTTTGAGTCGGTTCATTTCCAAAGCTACTGATAAATGCATCCTATTCTTCGATGCCCTGAAAAAAGGAAAGAAGAACTTTGAATGGACTCCCGAATGCCAAGAAGCCTTTGAAGAGTTGATCCGTCATATGGAAACGCCTCCGATACTTTCTAGGCCAGGCAATGGTGAGGATCTTCTTATATACTTGGCAGTATCATCTCATGCTCTAAGTGCAGCGCTGATACGGGAAGACAAAAGGATTCAACATCCAGTTTACTATATCAGCAAAAGACTCACTGGGGCAGAGCTGAATTACTCCAAGTTGGAAAAACTCGCCTATTGCCTACTAGTTGCATCGAGGAAACTGAGGCAATATTTCCAAGCTCATCCTATCAAAGTACTCACTGATCAGCCTCTAAAGCAAGTCCTGTTTCGCCCTGAAACTTCGGGTCGTCTTCTAAAATGGAACATTGAACTTAGTCAATATGACATTACCTATCACCCCCGAAGAGCAATCAACGGACAAGCTTTAGCTGATTTCATTGCAGAATTCATAGAGAAAGATAATGGTAAGGAAAAAGCGATCAATGATTCTCCAATCCAGTGGAAGATGTATGTTGATGGCGCAAGAAATGACTACTGTTCTGGAGCCGGAGTGGTACTTGAAACTCCTGAAGGTCGATCATTATGTTATGCACTAAGACTGGAATTTCCTTCAACAAACAATGAAGCGGAATATGAAGCTCTTATTGCAGGTCTGAAAATCGCTAAAGAGGTAAACATTCGAGCATTACAAATTTTCAGTGATTCTCAGCTTATCGTATGTCAAGTCAAGAAGGAATTTCAAGCAAAAGGTGGAAATCTGCCTTCCTATTTGTTAAAGGCTTGGGAACTCCTATATGAACTCGATCACTATTCAATAAGCCACATTCCTCGTGAAGAGAATATGAAGGCGGATTCCCTCGCAAAGTATTCAAGTTCTGGTGAAGCTCAACTATTGGGATTGGTCCCTGTAGAAGTCCTTTCAGCGCCAAGTATAGACGAGATGGATATAGACTGGATTATGAATGTATCTCAAGAACAAGAGTCATGGATGACTCCAATACTGGATTACCTACTCAGGGGTTCTCTGCCAGAAAACTCGATAGAAAGACGAAAGCTTCTAAGGAAGGCCTCTCGCTATGTAATTCAGGATGGCCGATTGTACAGACGGGGATTCTCAATGCCATTGCTTCGATGTGTATCCCGGGAAGAGTCCAAAACAATCCTAGCTGAAGTGCATGGAGGAGAATGCGGTGATCATTCAGGTGGTCAAACACTAGCAAAGAAAATTCTCCGATACGGATATTTTTGGCCAGAAATTAATCGGGATGCCGCAGATTACTCCCGAAAATGTGACAAGTGCCAAAGATATGCCAAAATTCCTAGAGCACCTTCTACCGAACTCACACAGATGGTCAGTCCATGGCCATTTGCAATTTGGGGAATGGATCTCATTGGGCCGCTACCAACTGCTAAATCAGGGATTAAATATGCTATTGTTGCAGTTGATTATTTTACTAAGTGGGCTGAAGCTGAACCATTGGCTACTATCACTTCTAAGAAAATGATAAGCTTTGTGACCAAGAATATCATTTGCAGATACGGTGTGCCTCAGAAAATAATCACAGACAATGGTACTCAGTTTGAAAGCGAGGAATTCCAGGATTTTTGCAAACGATTCAAAATCCAGAAAAGCTTTTCGGCAGTAGCTCATCCGCAGGCAAACGGGCAAGTGGAAGCAGTGAACAAGATCATCAAATCAACCATCAAAAAGCAACTCGAAAGAGCAAAAGGTGGTTGGGTCGATAAACTACCACTTGCACTATGGGCATACAGAACTACTCACAAAACTGCAACTGGGCATACTCCTTTTTCGTTAGCATACGGATCGGAAGCAATGATCCCGGTTGAAACAGAGGTCCCTTCACACAGAAGAATCCATTTCAATCAAGCAGAAAATGAAAAGCTGCAACTTGAAGCGCTGGATCTCCTTGATGAAAAAAGAGATGAAGCTAACCTCAGAGTTGCAGCTCATCAACAAAGGATAGCCAGACATTTCAATTCCAAAGTTCGTCAACGCCGCTTTGAAATTGGAGACCTAGTCCTGAAAAGAATTATGACCGCGACAGGTGTGTTTGGACCAAATTGGGAAGGACCATATGTAATAGGTCAGAAGCTTCTCGACGGCACATTCAAGCTCACCACTGTTGATGGAGAGCAAATTCCAAGGGCATGGAACAGCAACCACTTGCGTCCATACTTTACTTGAAAATTTTGTTGAAAAATTGTAAAAAGAATTATGGATGTATGATTCTTGTAATTGAAAGCAATTGTGAAACTGATGCAAGTAAATAATAAAAAAATATAAAGTGGATGTAGGCCCAATTTCATGGCCGAACCACTATAAATCTTGTGTTCCTTATTATCATTATATGCTTGCTTTGTTTTCGATATAAAAATACATAAGATGTATTGCTAAAATGTCAATTTAAATTTTTGCAGACCATGGAAATAAAACTTGCGCATAATAAGACTGAGCGATTCTCACCATCATTCAACAAACAAATTTCAAGTCACAAAGACCCCGAATTCAAATCCTAGATAGGAAATACTTCAATTGAACGGCTAATGATTTCGATAGAAACGAGCCCTTGCTGATAAATTGAGATCGTTTGAACAAACAAACATCCAATTAGGAAGCTAGTGCCCGTTCTCACGAACTTGCCTGGCAATGAAGTACACTTCCTTGGATTAAACAAGCCACTTGTGAGAGAAAGGGGAATGAAAACTTGAAAAGAAAAAAAAAAGAGGATCGCTGAAAAGGCATAAGCAAGTGAGCAAAGGAATAACCAAAGCTACCATCAGCAGCACAAGTCCTCTTCGGAGGCGCAACTCTTCGGAGGATAAAAGACCTCTAATGGGTCATACGCCACAAAAAAGAAAGTTCTCTACTCAACAAAAAAGATTGGAGGAGTCATGACCCTCCAACCATGAGAGAGTAACTTCCAGGCGATGAAAACCCTCTCTGAGGCACATTTCACCAGGAGTTGAAGTGTTATAACCGCTCTTCGGGATTTCACTTCACCAGAGTTGAAATGCAAACAAAATAAAAGCCCTCTTCGGAGGCCCGTTTCACCAGGAGTTGAAGTGTTGTGACCGCTCTTCGGAATTTCACTTCACCAGAGTTGAAATGTAAACAAAATAAAAGCCCTCTTCGGAGGCACATTTCGCCAGGAGTTGAAGTGTAACAACCGCTCTTCGGAATTTCACTTCACCAAAGTTGAAATGCAAAAACAAAGACCTTCTTGAAAGCACACGTTTCACCGAGATTGAAATAAAACTTCCAAGTGTTGAAACGTGAAAAGGCTTTCTTCGAAGGCACAACTCTTTGGGGGTACACGTTTCACCGAGATTGAAATAAAACTTCCAAGTGTTGAAACGTAAAAAATCCCTCCTTAGAGGTACAACCCCCTCCCGGGGACACAATTAAGAAGAAAGACCTCTTCGGAAACCCACGTTTCGCCGAGATTGAAATAAAACTTCCAAGTGTTGAAACGTAAAAAGGATTTCTAAGGCATAACTCTTTGGAGGTACACGTTTCACCGAGATTGAAATAAAACTTCCAAGTGTTGAGACGTGAAAAAATCCCTCCTCAGAGGTACAACTTTCTATATATATATATATAAAAAAAAAAAAAAAAAATCCTCATCAAAAGCGTACTTTAACTTTCAAAGGAAAAGTAATTTGCCTACTATGGGAAATGATCGTAAAAAGAAAAGAAGTTAAAGTACCCTTCAGAGGTCCGCTTTACCACATAGAGGAATTCACTTGGTGAAATATGCACATAAGCAAAAGAGAAAAGTGATTTCTTCGAACGACAAAGCGTAAAAACTTATACGAAGGGAGTTGTACTCAATAAAAATTTTCTTTAAAGAATAAAATAATTATTCTTTAACAAATAAGAGTGCAAGTCCCCTCGAAGTATAAAATATTGCAACAAGCTTAAGGCATGGGGGCAACATGGTATAGTAGTATAGCTGCCTCAGTAAAGTAATACTCAAGCAACATACCGTAAGCCCGCTGCAATACTATATAAACAAACTTGTGCAAAAATAAATAGTAAATGCATTCTCAAATTCAAACAGAAGTTTGTACAAACGAAGAATCATTTTATTCAACTATAATGCAGATACAGGTTTCAAAATAAAAGCGGGGGCCGGTACCCGCACAACTCTCGGCCAGTTCATACAAAAGGCAAAAAGCTAAAATCTTCACTTCTTCTTCCCTCCTTTGGACCCTTTACTCGGTCGAATAACCAGCTTTTCAGGTCGGCCAGTGGGTATAAGGGAAGTGGGAGAGGCAGGTGTAACCGGTTCAACTTCCGGCTCCTCTCCAGTGGCGGTGATTTTCTTCCCCCTCCTCTTTGATGTCCCACGCTTCTCTCTCCTTTGTGAGGAAGACTCACTCCCCGGAGTGACAAGTTTTGATAGAACAATGTCGTCAGAAGGAGTCCGTTCCGGGGAAATGTCACCTCCCTCAGGTCTTTCATCTTTCTGCTCTTGCGAAGCGATGGGATCATCCAAGCCGTGAAGAGCCTCTATTTGTTCCTCCTGTGATCCAGGTTGCGAGGCAGAAGGAGGCACCGCCTGAAGAGATGAAGGAAGGATGACCGGAGGAGTAGAAGTTTGAGCAGTGCTTGGTACTTTCTCTACAGAAGAAAAAAGGTTAAAGTCAGTAAAAAGAGGAGATGAGGGTTCACCAATGAAGTCAGTAAAGAGAGGAGAAGAAGGCTCGTCAAGGTTGAGAAAATAGCCAAGGAGCTCGTGAAACTCATGTGAAATAAACGAGTAACCAGCTTGAGCAGAATTGACAGTAGCGAGATTAACAGTGAAGTTACCTGGAGAAGCTGGTTTCCTGATATCGACTTCATACGCTTGCGCATCAGCGCTCTCTTCACCCTCGTCTCCACCTTGTGTGCTTGTAATATCAGCGGTAACTTTGGTAGGAGAAGCGAGATGGGAACTGGAACCAATAATGTCGACTTCAGACGAAGAAGGTGGCTGGACTAGAGTAGTTGAAGTGGTTTTCCCCAGCTGGTCCCCTTCCGTCACTTCGGTTCTTAGTTTGGCAAGTTGTTCCTTTCCCCTGGCAAGAGCAGCGCGAGCGTCTTCATCAAAATAATGCCTTTCCAGGGCTGGCTCGTCATAACCAGCACCTTCAGCACCAAGCATATCGAGGGCGGCCTCCCACACTTCAGCTAAAGTGATCTCATACTTGGGGCCAAGAAAGGCGAGGCTTCCACGCCCCAAGACGCTATGCAAGTAGAAGTCGAATAATGTTGAGCCGAAGCTGTTTTTGGTCGCCTCATGAGATTCTTCGGCTGCGATTTTGCCGGCGACAGCCTCATCGCGCTCCCTTTCAGTTCTGGCAAGCTGAAGCTTAAGCATTTGTATCTCCGCCTCCTGGGAGTTGTTTTTCTTTCGAAGCTCAGCAATATCAGAGACATAGCCTTCACTGATTCTTTTTTGTGCCTCGAGCCTATCTTCGGCATCCCTCTGACTGGCATGAGCATCTCTAACTTGTCTAAGAAGCACTTCTTCTTTTTGAGAGTATGAAGTAGAGGAAGCAGCAAGCTCATCTTTCAACTTCTCAACCTTTGCTTCGAGCTCCTCGTTGTAGGAAGTAATGCTCCTCATTTCAGTGTCGTGCTGCTCAAGGACCTTTTGCCACTCAGCCTTATCATTTTCCATGGTGAGCATGGCCTCTAAGTTGGCACGGTTAACTCTTTGAAGCTCATCAACAAGCTTCTGCCAGTTTGACATCCTCTCGATATCGAGCTTGACTGCATCAAGATTGCGCAACATAGCAGACTTGTCAATGGGGACCAAGTCTAGGTCGAATCTCACGCCCTTTAAGCACCATTGTGGAAAACGGCTTTGTAAAGTGGCTGGGCCAGGTCCCACTTGAAATTTAGGCCTGCTTATTATTGTCTGGATGTCCTCCTTCCCAAGAGCGGGAGAGTCGGAAGTAATGTCAAGAGGGGCAAGGGCAATAGGCTTTTCGGGAATAGTGGAAGTATGTCTCTCACCATGTCGGGCTCGTTTGCTTGAATCTTCAGTTACATGACCTTTTCCTCGGTCGTCGTAAGATTTCCTTTTGTGAGAGTCGTCACTCCTTTGCAGAGAATCATGGTGCTCATCCCTATCCCTTCTGTCATAACGCTCTTCTGCATCCCTCCTTTCACGAGCCTTTCGAGCAGCCCTCTCTTCATCAGACTCTCTATAGGAGGGAAAGTAACGCCGATAATCATATTGACCACGCCCCCCGTAACGTTGGAAATCCTGATAATACGATCCGCTGCGTGTCATTGAAGAATCTGAAATAAGAAAAGATAAGCTTTAGAAATCTCTAAAGTATAAGAAGATAAGTGCATAAATGTGCTGGAAAATCCTTAGTTGTGTGTGAAGTGCAAGCTACTCGCGTTGGACTAACGAACCACTCCTCTGTTGGGGGGAAGTGATAGATTTCACTGTTGATGACAATTCTTGAGATGAAGGAGTTAGAGTCTGTTGGAGGGCAGATGTTGCTTCAATCGTCGGAGGTATAGCTTTACCATGAGCAGGGTCTTCTTTAAAGAGCTCTTGGGAAGTAATAATTATGTCACTTAAATCCCCAAAGACGTCATCACCGGCATGCCCAACCTGATTCCCTCCATCATCTCCTTTGTCAGCACTCTCCCTGGTTTGGGAAAGGGGCTCCTCTTCTTCTTCAATAATGGGAGCAAGTGCGGGCTTTTCGGAGGGTCCCGTATCGTCTCTGGGAGTAGAGCACTTTACTAATAAGGTTTCTGCAGAAATTTCTCCTCGTATGTGCTCTTTAGTGGAGATCGGAAGATCAGGAGTTTTCACCGGAGAGTCAGGAACCTCCGTTGGAGCTTCACGAGGCCGAGTAAAGCGAGAGAGATGGAGGAGTCCGTATTGATGTAAAAGTTCATCGTTTAGCAGAAACTTTATGCTCCTCTCTTCTACCGGCACGGCATTTAATCTTTCAAAAATTTGCTTAAGACTTGGGTCCCTAGCAGGAGGTGGAAGTGCTAAAAACAGGAAAAGAATGAAATTAGCAGCTGAGAGTTCAGATCTCGAGAAAGTTTCAAAACGGAAAAAGTAGAGACAGGAAATCTTACTTCCCACTCTCCAGATGGCATAAAACCCTGGAGGGCAACGAACGAAGAAAAACTGATTCAAAAATCCATGAGCGCTTTCGGAGAGATCAGTAATAAGTTTGCGATTTCGAGCGCTTCTTACAACCACAATGGAGGGATGGTCTTTAGTTTTCGTGAATGAGCAAAAATAGCAGATCTCCTCGAAGCTTGGTAACCAATCCAAAACTCTCCTGAATAGAACACATAACCCCATCAGAATGGCGTAGCCATTGGGGTGTAATTGGAATGGAGAGATAGACAACCGAAGCAGGAACTGTTGGAGAAAGTCGTTAAAAGGAGGAATCGCTCCACTTAAGCACATTTGGCGATTGACTGCAACAAAGCCGTAGGGAGGATTGTCAGCAGTGTCATTTGGCCCCGGAAATAAGATGTCAGCATCATCAATGCCAAACTGGACACGCAGTTGGTTAAATACCCGCTGATTCAAAGTTGTGGATGTTCTCTCCGGAGGGTTGTCTATAGGGATGGCTACTGGAAAGACATCTTCAGCCTGGCCCATCGGCTCTTCTTGATGAGAGGTCATTCTACACAAGCAACTGGATGTTCAAATGCAAAGGTGCACGTTTCCTAAAAAGTGTGAAGTGTCGTGCAAAGCTAATAAAAAATAATAATAACAAGTAAAGATAACTGGAATTAAACTGGTTGATGATTGATTGACTATGGTAATTTCGGAACTTGTTATTTAAAGCTCAAGCATAATATTAATGCGGGCTGGTCAGTTACAATTGACCAATCCAGTGCTGCTTTAATATTCCACTTGAAATCGGTAACACTTCGTTCACACGATTTATTTAAGTTAATCATCTATCATTAACTAATCTGTCGTTCGATGTGGGCAATCAATGACAGTATATTCGTCCCAGTTTTCTGTGAATGTTGTATTAACAGATTATTAGCTTACAAGTTGAAGTAAACTGTAAAAGAATGCAGCAAAGATCAACAGTTCAAAGTTCAAGCAAAATTTACAAGTGTTAAGTTGTCAACGACTCAAGAATTCTTTGTACGGGTTAAGCTAAGTCATTGGTTATTTGGATGACTCGGCTACGACCTAAGGAAAGTGGGGCAAGTTAAGTTAGGTTGTTCCAACTCTAAATCGCTGATGTTATAAGTCGGCAGTACTATGAGTCGTAAGTCAAAAAACAGGGGGAAGGCTCCAGATCGAAGCAACAAGAAACCTTCTAAGTTCTAACTCGGTTACGACTCATGGCTTGAGTCGTAAAACTTGCTAGGTCAGATTAAAAGTCAATAGTAAAAGCTACTGGGTCGCATGGAAGCTGCTGAGTCGTACACGGCTTATGGTTTAAGTCGTGTACCATTTAAAGGATGAGTCACGGGAAAGTAGCAAGTGCTGGGTCGTTCACAGTTTATGGTTTGAGTCATTCACGGCCTATGACTTAAGTCGTTCACGACTTATAGTTTGAGTCATCTACGGTTTATGGCTGAAGCATTAAGTCGTGTACGGTTGAGATTGCAAGGCATTTCAAAATCAGTGGCCGAAAGGCAAGACCGACTAGGTCGTGAGATCCTAAGTCATTTCCTCGACCGGTCATCTCCTATCCAGCCCGATACCCGTTAACGCCATCAACCTAGCATCCACCCGTCTTCCCCAAACACCTAATAACTCCATCATTTCCACCAAGTTCTTAGAAAACTCTGCTTCATCCCAAAATTCGACAACCAGTTGGTATGTGACCCAATAACCCATCATCGTTTAACGTCATAGAATCACCTAAGGTTGATTTGAACCATCTCAAATCCATCATGGATCCAACGCATCACCGTGCTATCATGAATCGTGGTGCCAGCGTGTCTGACAACTACCGGTCATGATGAAATTCACAGTGAGGCGTAATACATTAAATTGGATTAAGATCGGAAAAAGCGGAGAAACGCGTTTCTGAGATGGTCGTGACAGAGCCTTGACTAAGATTACTTACGCAGTATGAAGGTGAAGATGTACTGGTGACTGATTAGCTTGAGCCTGTCTCAGAAAGCTTGGAAGATCGTTAATGGCAGGGTCAAGTGAAGCAGATGGATAATGAGAAGAAGGGGGTAGGGGTGATGACTCAAATCTTTTATAGCTGAGGGCAATGAAAGTTGAATCGGCGCACGAGACAGAATGAGTCGAAGCACACGACCTACGACTTAGGCGTGTACTTCGAGGGGCAAGTGTTAATCCCGTTTTGCTCAACGACTCATTGGAGCTACGACTCAAGGAAAGCACCGACTCAACTGATAGCGACTCACCTACTCAAGAAGGACTCACGACTCATAGAGATAAGCAACTCAATAGACCAACGACTCAAAGCTGGCAGCGACTCAATAGATTACCGACTCATCTACTTAAGGAAGGTACCGACTCATTTGATAGCGACTCAGTCAGCTGACAGCTCAAAGGGTTAACGGTTCATAAAGAAAGCCGACTCAGTAAGTTGCCGACTCATCAAGACTATCGACTCACGACTTAAGGAGCCTAATAAGTTAAAGCATTAGCGACTCATTGAAAGGACGACTTAGGGAAAGTACCGACTCATTTGACCTGGTTCCGACTCATCAAAGACCGACTCATCTGATCACGACTCATCCACTTAAGGTCTTACCGACTCATTGGAGCTACGACTCAGGAAAAGTCCACGACTCAACAGGCTAACGACTCAAGAAACCTACGACCTAAGGAACCTGGCGAGTTAAGGAGATTCTATGAGTTAAGGATGGCACGACTCAGGGAGGTTTACGACTCAAAAGATAAGTCGACGCACGACACAAGACTCAGAGGCAAGTTCAGAGTCATGCTGCAAAGGGGTGACTCGTAGATGACTCACGACTCATCATGAGTCAGTCACGACTCATCATGAGTCGGTCACGACTCATGACTTGACAGTTTCAGCCTAACATTTTGCCTATAAATACATGGCCATATTCAACATTTGGGGGACTTTGGGGGGGGGGGACTGACTTCCTAGGCGCCATTACTCTGCTGTTATCTCGACTTCAAGCAACACTCAAACAACACTTCTATCACTCCAATCACCAAAGACATTTCGACAAATCTGAAGAAGAAAAATAACTCATTCATCAAGCATTCGAAGGATTCTTCTACATCGGGGTTTGAGATATTTGTCTAAGTGTGTTGTAATCAGAGTTGATTGTAAAGAATTGTAACTAAATCAGCAATAAAGAGCTTTAAAGTGGACGTAGGCTAGATCCTAAGCCGAACCACTATAAATACTGTGTCTTTTATAGCTTTCCTGTGATTTCTTTGCATATACTTTGTTCCCGTACCAACGGGTGGTGCTTTCACAATTTCCATCTATACACCGGGGTATTAGCGTTTATTTTCTAGCGTTAACAACATTAAAGAAATCTGGCAGAAATATTTTCTCCAGTTTGCATAGCAGTATATGGATTTCTACTTCAATTTTTCATATATGGTCGACTTTTAACATCGTCAAACAAAGCTGTTAATAAAACATACTTAATTCTGTTATGACACCCCATACTTTTACAAGCAACAGTTATTTAAAAACCATGGGTAATAAATTTTCCATTATGATATGGCAATCGTGATTTTTCATCCCTCTAAGTTTGTTGTTTTTATAGTCAACACATTTACGAAGATTAGAAGAAATCCCACTAGGACATCTTAGTCCTTCCACCCACTTTATTGCGAGTTTTACTTGCTTGCTATCTAATTCATAGCATGCTTTGGATTTTTCATTGTTGTCGGGCTTCATATGAAGTTCGGGACATTTACAGAAGTGTGCTATATCAAGTCTCTAATACAAATCATACTTAGTTTTGCCCTTTTGTATTCATAACGGTATCAAACACATTGTCAAATATTTTTTTTTTCATTATGCATCACGTCAATATTATATCAGAGTAAGAGATATTTCCAATATGGTAACTTCCAATATATACTTTGTTTGCACCAATTATGAATGTCTGATTTACTTGGAATTTAGTCTGCACTCCCGTTTCATGTATTTTTGGTTCGCTTGACCAAACCTTTAGTGGTTGCATATTCTCTTCTCTATTAGCTTTAAAGTTTTTTTATCTCTTCTAAAAGAATGATTGGGATGGAGAAAACACCGATGAAAATCAAACCATCAAATTTTCTTTCCATACCATAAAGAAAATGTTTGTACTTTTTCCATGCAATAAAGACAAGCTAAATGACCGGCTATACTCCAACCTGAAAGCATCCCATATGCAGGAAAATCACTAATAGTTCATAATAAAGAAGCGAACATACGAAAATTCTTTTTCCTTGAAAATTTTGTATGTTTCAACTCCTTTATGCCATAATGTTTTCAACTCCTCTATCAATGGTTGTCAATAAACATCGATTCCTTGTGTTGAATCATCGGGGCTAGGAACGACAACGGTCAGAAACATATATGGAGTTTTCATACACATCCATGGAGATAAATTATACGGAGTAACGATAATAGGCAAAGATGAATATTTACTACCAAACTGAGAGAATGGTGAAAATCCATCCGTATATAAACCAAGTCTCACGTTATGTCTCAAATCATTCCTTTTTCCTATAACATCATTCTTATTTCCGGCTTGTCTAATACTCCAACAGATTCAAATCATTCCTTTTTTTGAATTTTCTCTAATGCAAAACTATTCCACTTATCTTGGACCGCCTCTCATATTTTCCAAAATAAAAACAACTCAGTGCTTGCCACTATATAAAAAATATATTCAAAACCCAGCCTCTTGGATTAATTTCTTTCTCTCTTTAGCAAGAAGGTTAATTATATTAATTCTATAATTACCTCAATGAAAATTTTTAGTCTTTGCATTACACCCTGCCTGCTAAGCTTATTACTTTGATAAAAATGGCTATTAATCGCTACTTACATCATGGTGTTCTTGATTCTAGAAAAATAGTCCTTGCATCTTTGGAAAAGCTTATATTTCCTTTTAAATTGCATAGTCTGGGCATAGCCAATTTTCTATTTTGAATGTTATTTCCTCTTAATTATAGGATCTGCTACTGTGCCAAAAAGAATTTTATGTGAAAATATAATAATATTGTATTTGGAGGGATTTGGTGGCATTCAAAGGATCAATTTGGTAACTTTCTTTGTGTCCTCATCATCTAAATAATAAGCCTCAAGATCCTTCTCGGCGTAGCCAGCGCACCTAAGCATATCAACTGCTGCCTCCCACACTTCAGCTAGGGTTATCTCATACTTTGGGCCCAAAAATGAAAGATTTCCACGTCCCAAGACGCTATGAAGATAAAACTCGAATAGAGTGGAGCTGACGTTGGCCTCAGTCGCCTCATGTGATTGTTCAACTGCTGCTCTTCCAGTGATGGCCTCGTCACGCTCCTTTTCAGCCTTGAAAAGATGGGCCTTTAACATTGCAATCTCCAAATCTTGGGAGTTAGTCTTTTCCCGCAATTGAGCAACATCATTGCGGTAATTTTCCACGATTTTCTGCTATCTCCCCGAGTTTAGCCTCAGCATCCCGTTGAGCAGCGTAGGCGTCTCTTACTTGCTTTTGAAGAACCTCTTCCTTTTGAGCATAAGAAGTGGAAGAGGTGACAAGATCATCTTTAAGCTTCTTGACTTCAGCCTCAAGTTTCTCGTTGTAGGCAGTGATGCCCTTCATCTCTGTATCATGCTGATCAAGAACTTTCTGCCACTCAGACTTATCGCTTCCATGGTCAGCATAGCCTCGAGATTTAAGCGATTTACCCTCTGAATCTCATCAACTAGTTTCTGCCAACCAGACATTCTTTCGGTATCAAGCTTGACGCCGTCAAGATTTCTCAGCATGGCCTGCTTGTCAATTGGAACCAAGTCCAGATCAAAACATACTCCTTTTAAACACCAATGCGGAAATCGGCTTTGGAGTGCAGGCGGAGACTTCTCAACTTGATAAGTAGGCCTATTAATGATTGAATGAATTTCAGCTCTTTTAAGGGCAGGAGAGCTGGAAGAGATGTTTAGAGAGGTAGGAGCAGCGGGCACTTTAGAAACTTCAGATAAAGACTTTTCGCTAAGCTTGGCCCGCTTGCTTGAATCTTCGACTATATGACTCTTCCCTTTATCGTCATGAGATTTTCTTTTATGGGAGTCACCGTCATGTCGGTCGTCTCTCCTTCTATAACGCCCCTCATGAGCCTGCCTCTCGCAAGCTTTCCTAGTTGCTCTCTCCTCATCAGTCTCCCTAGGGGCAGGAAGATAGCGCCTGGGGTCATAAAAATCACGCCTCGCATAGCGCTGAAAGTCGTCGTATTACGAGCCGCTGCATCCCATGGGAGAACCTGAAATTGAAGAAGAAATAATATTTATAAATCTTTGGAATAAATAGGCTAAGTGCACATAATTTCCAAAAATCCTAAGTGTGTGTGTGGCGTGCGAACTACGCGCGTCAAGCTACAAACCACTCTTCGGCTTAGGAGTGATGTCGGCTTTTACGGCACGAGTCAACTCCTAGGCTAATGGAATTGACCGCAAGACAGATGTCACTTCGATTACTGGAGAAACAAGCAAAGAAGTGGTGGTGTCATCTTTAAAGAGCTCTTGGGAAGTCACCATGAGATCGCTCAGTCCTCCAAAGATATCATCACCACCGTGCCCAACGAAATGGGTCTTATCAGCAGTGCTCTCTTCAGACCGCTTTGCACTCTTCGCAATAGAACTTTCTTTCCCCGCTCCCTCATCAGCTTCTCCAGTAGCCTTCCCAGAATGTTGTGGAAATTCTCTTCTTCAATAGCTGGGGGAAGTTTAGATTTGCCAGGTAATCCATCACCGTCAACAGAATTGGAGCATTTCACTAATGAAGCCTCCACAATGGGTTCCTTCATTGTGAATTCCTTTGCGGAGGCTGGGGCATCTGACGCTTCTACTTGAGAACTAGGGGCATCACAGTACTGAATGGAACGAGAAGAGTGCAAGAGTCCAAATTGGTGCAAAAATTCATCCTTCAGCAAAAGCTTAATACTCTTCTCATCGACAGCTATGGCACTCAATCTCTCGAAAGTTGATGTGTGGCTAGAATCTTTAGAGGGAGGAGGAAGTGCTGCAAAAGTAATGAATGAATTTAGCACTTGATGACTTGAATTTCGAAAGGCTCAGAAATGAAGTGAACGGAGATAGGTAGTCTTACTTCCTACTCTCCAGATACCGTAGAATTCCGAAGGGCAACGGGCAAAGAAGAACTGGTTTAAAAACCCATGAGCACTCTCAGGCAGATCCATAATCAGCTTACGGTTTCTTGCACTCCTTACAAGAGAAATGGAAGGGTGATCTTTGTTCCTCCCAAATGAACACAAATTGCAGATCTCCTCGAAGCTTGGGAGGCGGTTAAGCATCCTCCTAAATAGTACACACAACCCCATCAAAATGGAAAAGCCATTAGGGTGCAACTGGAATGGAGAAATAGTTAGTCGAAGGAGGAGTGTTCTAAGAAAGTCATTGAAGGGAGGAATAGCTCCATTCAAACACATTTGACGATTGACTGCAATGAAGCCAGGAGGCGGCCTATCGGCAGTGTCATTTACCCCAGGAAGCAGAGCATCCGTTTCAGCAATGCCGAATTGAATACTTAGTTGGCTGAAAGCCCGTTGGCTCAATGTAGTTGAAACTCTTTCCGGGGGATTCTCTAAAGGGTCATCTATTGGGAAGACCTCATCGGCCCGCTCTACTATCTCTTCTTGCGTTTGTTAAGAAGCCATTTTACACGTGGAACTGGATATTCAAATATGATGGTGCACGTTTCCTAAAAGTGTGAAGTGTTGTGCAAAACTAATAAAATGACAAGCAAATATAACTGGAATTAAACTAGTTGGCGTTTGTCAATTATAAAGTTTCAGGGCTTGTTATTTTAAGTCCAAGTGCAGTGTTGATGCAAACAGATCAGCTTTAGTTGATTAATTTAGCTTGCTTTAATACTTCACTTGAACTTGTTAATTCATAGCATTTCGTCCACACAAATTCCTTTAAGTTGATTATTCTTTATCGACTAATCTGTCATTCGATGTGGGTAGTCAATGGCAGTATATTCGCCCTAGTTTTCTGCAAATGTTGTATTTAAGAGATTGTTAGCTTAAAAGTTAATACAATCTGTAAAAGAGTGCAACAAGTTCAAGAACTTCATTCTGGAATTTCAAGTTGGAAATTCAATCAAGTTCTGCCAATTTCTAGCAATTCATCAGTCATATTCCTACGAGTTAAGGCTATGCTGCGAGTTAAATTAGGTTGTGTTGATTCTTTAAGTCGTTCTGCTTTAAGTCATGTGCTATTATGGCCAGATAAGTTGCAAGTCATTTGGGTCGCAGTCCCTTATGTCGTTCAGAGTTTGAATGTTAAGTCGTTAAGCTATTCACTGAGTTAAGTCGTGCGATTCATGTCCAAACTGCTAAACCCTAAGTCGTTCGGAACTCCTAAACCGGGCACTTCCTAACTCTTCTTAACCCGCTAACTCTCTTCAAATCAACAACTTGCCTAACTCCCTAACCCGTTAACTTGTAACCCGATAACCCGTTAGCATCTCCACAATGAATCCATCATCTTTCCACACCGCCAAATCATCCAAGGCCGATTCAAATTGCCTCAGATCCATCATAGATCCAACACACTGCTGCGTTCTCATGAATTACAACGACAACATGTCCAATGACAATCAAAGATCGGTCGTAATGTGACTTGTGGTGAAACGCGGCACATGAAATTGGATTAGGATCGAAAAATGGGGGATTCATGATTCGATGATGGTTGCGGTTGGATAATGATCGGATTCACTTATGTAAGGTGATGGTGAAGATGATCAACGACTTGTTAGCTTGAATTCGTATTCGAGAGCTCGAAGATTCTTTAATGGTGGATTAAAGTGTTAGAGCAGGTGAAGATAAGAAGGAGCGGCCGAAGCGACTTATATACAGGGGCAATGGAATTCGAATCGGCACGAACGACCTAGCTCTCTCATAAGTCACTCACGACTTAGCGACTCGGGATGGTGCGAGTTAAGAGGTATCGAAGCACATGACCTAGCCCCTAGGCGTATACTTCGAGGGGCAAGTGTTAACACCTCTTTTATTCACGACTCAACGACCTAAGGGAATAAGCGACTTAACTACCTAAAGGCATAAACGACCTAACGACCTAATGCCCAAAGCGGCTTAACATGGCATGACCTAGCGGCCTAAAGCATAAAGCAGCTCAACATGGTACGACTCAACGACTTAAGGAGATCCAATGACCTAAAGACTCCTACAACTCAACGGGCTAACATTCTAGCAACTCAGTAAAGGCAACGACCTAACAAGTTAAGGAAAGAGTGATCTAACAACCTAGCGAGCTTCAGAGTTAAGCCGCATGCACACCGCTTCTTCCATTAGGTCCCTCACGACCTCAGCAAGCCAAGATAACTCCTGTGCTACACATGCTAAGCCGCTCACAGCATATACCTCGTCAGGATGGCTCCATTAAGTCGCTAGCGACTTATGCTACCTCGGGATCACTCTTAAGTCGCAACTCCCTAGTTCGCTCACAACCTATGACCTCACACGACCTAACTCCGAAACTCTCCTATAAATACTCCACCTACTCCACTTTGGGGGGGGGGGGGACTTTTGGACCTTTTTCGAACGCCAAGACTCTGCTGTTTTCACAACTTCTACAACACTTCAAACGCCAAAGACACTCCAAGTAACCTTGAGAAAAGATCAAGTTCGTTCAACATGAATTCAAAGTGCTTTTCTATATAGAAGTTCTAATTACTTGCTTTAACGGTGTTGTAATTCAAGAATAATTGTGAAACTTGTAATCAAGTCAATAATAGAAGAGATTAAGTGGACGTAGGCTTGACTTTGAGCCGAACTACTATAAAAATTGCTGTCTCTTCACTATTTTCTGCTATGTTCCTGCTTGCTTTTAGTTCCCGTACTAACGGGTGGTGCTTTCGCTTATCATAACACACACCGGGGTGTTAGTGTACATTTTTTGCGTTAACATTTCTGAAATATTATTTTTTTTGGTACAATTTGACTTTTTTTGTCATAGTAAAATTCTCGTCAAATATACCAGTATGTCAGCCACGTCTGTTGGACGTGTGCAAAGATAATCGAGAGCGAATTTATTTATTGTGAAATATTAACCATTATACAACAAATACGTGAGAAATTTCCTTTTTATTATGAAATAGTATGAAAAAAATTTCAAGCATTAATTTGCTTTTCGTGCAAATAATAAATGCAGAAAATATATTGAGCAGATTATTATTCTCATGATAATTTTCCTAACAGATTTAGTGTTTTCTTCAAATGAGTGCTATATTCAAATGAGTGTTATATTTATTGTTTTCTTCAAGCACAATTCATCAAACACGAAAAATGCATTATCTGTATATTTAGAAAATAATGAACTTTCAAAAACCATTGCACAGAAGCACTGACTCAATGACAATGGGCTCTAAAAATTAACAGTTTTGTTCCTTTTAATATGAGAGGCACTGACTAAAATAACCAAAAATAACAATATCAAAGTAAAAGTAACATAGAAAGAGAGAACCCTAACATCTTTATTCTGCCTTTCCGCTCTGTGTCTAATATGAATGACTTGTTCCCAAATAGAGAATACAAAGAAAGAGATGGAAAGTATAAACAACATACTGAAAATATTCTTATGGTTCACCTAATGTAGACAATAGGACTGATGTAGAAGTTGTGAGGAAACCAAGAGGAAGAGAAAGAAGATATCAAATAATTGATTTAAAGAATTATGAGAAGAAATGAATAGTTTGATGCGGTAGGGAGTAGAGAGTAGTCGAATCGTGGAATCATTTGGATTACGGGTTGGTGCATCAGACATGAAAAATAAAATAACATAACCACTCATAAACTATGTGGTTCTGCAATAAGTTAAAAGGTTATTTCAGTTATTTCAAAAGCTTCAAACGGAGGTATCCCTATTATATATAGATAACCTAAAGGGAAAATGCTTCTAGAAAATGGAAGTTTCAATCGACTGAAGTTGCATGTGGAAATCTTTTTTTAACTTGAGGACCACATTTCTGTTTATGATCAAGCTCAGCGAACCATCTTTATGGTTTGAACCTTGGGCTTGAGAAGGCCGGCCCATTCTTGCTGGCAGCTTCTCTTTCATTAAAAGTATACAATTTGGAATGGTCGACATTACAATTGTTGTCTCATATATTCATAATAAGGCAATTGTGACGATCCACCTTTTTGGATGGTTTAAATCGACAATAAACCACACATGTCAACTCAAAACATTCAAAAGAGTGGATTGTCAATGGGTCAATAAGAAAATAAGAGAAAAGAAGCAAAAGAATAGAACATAGAATCTCACATAGAAATGACAAAATATAATAATCAAATAAACAGTTCATAAAACTGTTTTATAATATATATTTGATTATATAATTTTTACAACAATCAAAGTACAAACAATATCTTACCAATAATGGTGCAGTGGAAATTACTAATAATATAATATACCAAACTTCATATTCATCCTCCAAAAATAAGGTCTTCAACACTGAAATGCTCAGCTAACTCGAGCATAATGAAAAGACAAAACACTCGAGTCATAACTAAAGGATCTTATGTAAGTTAAATAAATAGTAAATAAATATGAATGTAATAGCTTCAGTACGAGATTTCACATCTCCTGTCTAGTGTACAACGTGCGTGCAATAACTTAAGAGATGTTTCGAGATTTCCGTCTCCTAGGTTTCCATTAAACTACCTATATATATGTAGTGTCTATCAGTAAAATTAAGTATTAAAATAGCATTAAGGCGTTACTCATATCCTCCTTAACACATTTTTATAGGCATCGTAGTCTATACAGTACTTTAAAATCCATCGCAAACTAGTGGGCTATTAGGGAGCGCTCTATAGGTATGACACAAATCAAAATTGTAGTGGGCTCGATAAGGCATACAGCAAGGCACACGAGGTAATACTAGAGGTGGATTCTACTGTTTTTCGGAGCCAGGCTGGTGGTAACGCATAGCTACAACTACCGCCCACCTCGATACAACATTACCATAATCAAATCTAGGGTGGCCACTAATAAATCACAAAGTAACAGATACGGTATCGAAAATGCATATTCGATAGGAGAAGCGACCTCACATGGCCTGGTTATGGCTTCTGTTTTAGTCATATCAGGCTAACCTGAGGGTCGATGCTGCGTTCTTATCTCATGCCAGTAGCATTCGTCAAACCATCCTACTTTACTCTAGATTCACCACCATGTGCACGGTTGTTAAAGTGGTTTTGAAATTGGCAAAGAGTATGAAAATATCCGACCCCGGTCTCTTTAAAAACCAAACGCTTATTTCACACGGTGGTCATTTTACAAAATATTTTTAATAATATATCCAGAAACGGTTTATACCTTCAAATTAAGATATCCATATACTTATTCCAAAAGTATAAATATATTCATAAATGCCGAGGAAGACTTCTTTCAATCAATTTTGAAAGTAATTTAAAAATCTCTCTTAAACCATTTATAAACTATTTGTATGTTTTAGAACCATTTACAAAGCTATTTATAAATTCCAAAACAGTTTACAACTCTTTCCCCTTTTCATAAACTTCTACGCAAATTCTTTTAAAATGCTTCCAAATCCCTTTATAAAAATTCTTTTACAAAACCCTTTTTAAAATCCTTTAAACCTTTATAACTCCTTTGTAAAATCATTATAAAATCCTTTATAAAAAATTTCTTTTATAAAATCCTTTTATAGAAGTGGAAAATAGGCATGAGGACAAACTTTGAAAAATTTTTAGGCTGAAGGACAACAAGTTTCATTTTTAGGCTAAAGGACAAACTTTGAAAATAATTAGGCTAAAGGACAATGCTACTTAGAACTAGCATTTTGTATGGTGTAAAAACCGAATATAATGCTAGTTAGAACGAGCATTTTGTATAGTGTAAAAACTGAGTATAATGCTAGCTAGAACTAGCATTGTCCTTCAGCCTAATTTTTCTCAAAGTTTGTCCTTCAACCAAAAACTGAATCTTGTTGTCCTTGAGAAAATTATTTTAACAAAGTTTGTCCTTTTCCCTAATTCCCCTCTTTATAGCATCCATTATAAATATCTTACAAAACTATATTAAATATTTTATTAAATTAAATTTTATATAAATCTCTTAAAACTGTATTAAATATTTTACTAAATTAAAATTTTAAACCATTTAAATTATATGTTTAAAAATAAATAGAATTATAAGTTTAAAACTTAAAATTACATTTAAAACCATATATTTACTTATAATTTGAAACTTTAGAGTGTATAAAATAAAAAATTTCCAAATAATTTTTTAAATAAAATCATTAAATTAAATTTAAAAATCAAATTAATAAATCAAACATACTTTACTGTTTAAAAAATAATTTAAAACCGACTAATGGTTTCTTTATATAATTTTCTACCTTATGGTCAAGAGATTGGGTATGTATCATTTCAACCCAAAATAGTTAAATTTTCGAGTATATATCATTTCAACCTGTATTCCGAATCAATAATTTCCAAATCAATAAAATCACTCGGGTATCTATCATTTCAACCCATAACGATTTTCCCTAATCGATATGATCATTCGGGTATATATCATTTCAACCCATAGTGATAACAGGGATATAAACATCCAATCATCCGAAATGTCAACAAATAAACATCATCACAATCAACATCCAAATAAGCCAATAAATCACAACAATTAACTTGTTATTGTTATCAGGTATTTAACTAGCAATTTAAATCTAATATTAATTTATATAGAAATTTAATTCAATATAAATTCAAATTAAATTTAAATGACAATTTAAATTACAAATAGCATTCAAAAAATTCCTTATCACATCATAAACTTAATTTAACTAACATAAGAAGGTTTAGTATTGCATGAGTGGGTTAAATCACTCACTTTTGATTTATCATTGATCTAAATCCAATAAAAGCCCAAAATTTGAACAGTCTTCAAATTCAACCAATCTAGTTTCATGTTATCCAGAATTTCGATACGAACCCAACACAAGAAACTGCTTCCAAATCGGAGCTCGTATGAAGAGGTTATTAATGTTAGAATATTAAAAATTAAAATTAAATTAAATATAGGGGCAATATCATAAATACACTCACCTCGTATCGTGCATGAAACCCTAGTGCATGTAGTAACAAACAAACCGACGTAAACATGCTCCAGCTGCCACGAACATTGACCATACACCGCCATGTCCATCACCTATCCTCCGATCAGACCATGCTAATGTGCTTGACACCGCTGGCCACTTCCACCATGGTCGCGCACGCCAATGGCGTCGCTTGAGATGCTCGCCGCTGCTACCTCCAACGGCCAATTCTGGCAAACCTAAGCACTCCTAACATGTACGAACCTCGTGGATCGAAGGCCCTTGACGCCCTCTACGACGCATCACCTCCCAATCGACGAATGAATGAAGATCCACCGTTGAAATCGAAAACCTAGAATGGACGGCCGAGAGTACTTTGAAAATTCTAACTGAGTCCTCCCTATAAAAACGAACTGCGACGTAGATTATGCTCATCGAGAGCTTCATGATGATATATAATTCGATAGGTTTTGAGGAGTTTGAATTTTCAATTTGATTTGAAATTGGGAACTAGGGTTTTGATGTTCTACCATTGAGAAGAAGGGAAGGAACAGATGAGAATGAGAAATACATATAGAAATAGGAATAGACTACTAGGGTTAGAGGAAAATAATCTATTTTATAGACAGAGATGGATAAGAATGAATGGACCAATCGAATTGGGTCAAAACGATAACAACGACCTGAAAAGCCATTTCGTCCCCGAAATGAAATTAAGTCAGCCAATATATTGAAATATAGTTTTTCGATATTTTTAAACTCAATGGAACTAGTTTCAAACCTTAAATTCCATTGTATGTAGAAGTTAGCCTTTAAAATCAAATTGTTTTTTATTTAAATTCCATTAATCGATTCTACGCGTTTCGAACTCGCACGATCAAACGATAAGTATGATCGTTACGAAACTTGAAATCTTAGAATAATTCACTATTACAGATCCAATGAAATAAATTTCGTCGAAATCGGAGACAGTGCGTAGAAACCCAATTTTACACGCTAATTAAATAAACTAAAAATTAAAAATCTATTTAATCACCATTAAATTCTAGATTAAAAGTTAACAATTTTCATCATTCTTGATTAAACAGGAATTTATAATCTTTTGAAAATAAAATTTTCCACACTAAATCCAAGATTTAAATATTACATTAATTTTAGCATTCAATTACAACTATAATAAATCCATTCATTATAATTTAAATTTCAAACAAATCTTTTATTTAGATTTAAATTCTTATATTAAATCACTATTACCTGATGAATTAATTTAACATAAGTTTCCATCTTACTATTCTCATCACTCAACAGTTAACATCTTTAACTGTATTAAATGCAATATTTGAGTTATATTAATTTTATCGATTTCCAAATTAATTTCAAATGGATTAAATAATAATAAAATAATAATTAAAACAAATATTACACATTAGTAGTCCAAACACATTTCCGAGTCTATTGTTTACAAACAAAAGCTAATAAATTTATATAATAATTAATTTATTTCATATTCAATAATAAACCTATTTCAATTAATAACATATAATTTCAACATTTAATTTATTCCTTATTTACAATTACAACCAAATTAACTTCATAATTATTTCAATTGATTGAAATTACATTAAGACAGTTGTCAATAACATTCAAACAACATTATTTAAACAACATACTCAAACAACATACTCTAATTATTTTTCTCATTAATAAATCATAAATTTTAATTTCTCATAATATTAAATTTCAAAATCTTATTTAATTTAATAGTTTTAATTATCAAAGAAAATACGGATCGTTACAGCTATTCTACCACACTCAAGCATTGTACTCATGAAAAATCTTTGGAATTTAGTATCCACTATGATTTATGCCCTATATGTTTGTTAAATTTTGGCGACATTATTTGTAGAGTTCAAGATATCGTGTAGGGATGAAGTGTTAAATTTTAGTGACATTGTATGCAGAGTTGAAAATGATGGAAGTAGCTTGATATCGATGAAGAAGGTTCGCGAATCGAAACTCGAAACAACGAGATATCACAATTTGAAGCTAATTTTCTTGGTTTGGATAATTCGATCTTCTAAGTAAGGCTCTTAGATGCTGATATGGATGTCAGACATTTAAGAGACCCCTTTAGACATCTGAATGATCTTATAAACATTCCCGAGACCTTTTAGTGCATTTTGGACGATTTCATACGTTTGAAATTGAGGGTCAGACGTCTGGTTTATTGGACTTGGACGGTTGAGTTTGGAAGTTAGATGCCTGATTGATGTTTTGGGAATAGTTTTTCCCGTGCAATTGTGTGACGATGTTGTTGTTTCAAGAGGCAAAATTTGTATTTTTGCCATTTGATTTTCATCATATAAAAGGCTATTTTTAGATATGAAAGGGTCTTCATTTAAATAGAAAAGCAATTCTCCATCAAGTTTTCTTAATTTGTTAATCGCCACAAATCAAGTTATTGTTGGTAATAACAAGGCTCTTTCCAAAGCAGATACACGAACACAACATTAGTGAAACAATTATAAACTTATATGTGATTTACTTTTGTTATTGCTTATTTGAGATTGTGATTTGGTTTTATTTGGATCGAATTGTGAGTTGATGTTGAGATATTGATTAGTTGTTTTTACACATCTTCTAATGATCTTGCTTTTCTACTGCATTTGGAATTTAGATTTAGAGTTATCTCGGATTCAAATCCCATAACATTTGATATCGGAGTATTGGTGTTAGTAAGGTGTTTGTGGAAATTCCAGAATGAAAAAAATCTCAGATAGGCCCTCGATGGATAATGTAAGTAATGTAGATCGTATGTATATAGGTAATATGTGATTTTGGGTTCATAATTGGTTATAGACAAGTGGAATGATGGTAATGATTTTAAAAAAGGGCAATGGAAGATGAAATCAGTTCTTAGGTGGAATCTTGTGCATCGGATTGTGTTTGATTACGAGTTAGTTGCCGAACGACATCTCGGTTGTTGAGGAAGAGTAAATGAAAGATTGGACATTCACTACACTCCAACTTGCCAAGGGCGAGAATGTAATCTCCAAAATTAGTTGTGAGACCGCCGCTAAGGGTATTTGGGATAAGTTTGAGGAATTATATATAAAGAAATCACTAACTAATTATATGATTTTGTTGCGAACATTCTTCACCTATAAGACAAAAGAGGGAACTTTGCTAAAGGCATGCTCAAATACTTTTGATGGGTTTCTAATGAAGATAAAGGCGGTAGACTGGAAATTTGAGGAAGAAAAGGTGATGGTCCCGTTATATTCGTTGCTTTCCATTATACAAATTTCTCAAATAGCCAAGGTACTTTGAGTCTAAGTGATGTTAAGAGGTTGTTCTTAATGAGAAGTTGTGGGATTAAATAAACGAGTTGAGATGTGGTAGTAGTCTTGCTAGCAGTGGCCATGATTTATTTGTGAAGAAGGATAGAAATGAAAATGTAAATAGGAATCATATGCATTCTAAATCATGGAAGCTTGGTCAAAGAGGAAAGTTGATAGATGGAAATACCAAATGCTTTATTTGCAAGAAGCCCATCAGTTGAAGAATGAGTGTTCAGATAGGAATAAGAAAAGGAAGTAGCATCTTCATTGGTAGCTATTGTTGGAAAATGAGGCGCTACGGGAGGCCACCATTTTAGGTTGACCATAAATCGTAGTGGTAATAAGACGCACCGTGATATGAAGCTGACCTATTTTGGGAGGGGATGAAGAAGGATGTCGGGGCATTTATCTCGAAGTGTATGAGCTTCCAATTGGCGAGGGCAAAGCAAAAGAAGTAAAGTGCATTATTGCAACCACTTGTAGTTCCTGGGTGGAAGTGGGAGCAGACATTTATGTATTTTATTGATGGGCTGCTGAGGACTCGAGCATCGTACGACAACATTTGGGTCATAGTCGATCAATCGATCAACAACACCAGTTTTATACCTATCAAGTCAAGTAGAATGGTAGCCAAATTGACCAAGTTGTATGTGAAGTGGGTTCTATGATTTCATGCTGTGCCGAAGACATTACGGGCGACCGAGATTCGTTGTTCATCAGTGGGTTTTTGAAAAGCTTACAATATGCGTTAGAGACTGAGTTGCATCCCAGTACAGCTTATCACCCACAAACTGATGGACGGACCAAGAGAGTGGACCGTATCCCGTGGGCTTGCATATTTGATTTTGGAGGCTCGTGAACGATCACTTGCATTTGGTGGAGTTTTCATACAGTAATAGTTATCAGTCTTGTATCAATATGGTCGATCGTATAATGCCCCTTTATATTGGTCGAGGGCATGCAAGAAACTAATACTTAGGCTATATATGATTAAAGAAACCTCTAAGAAGATAGAGATCATTTGACAACAAATGAGACCTACTCAAGAAAGGCAGAAGAGCTATGCTGATAGGAGACGTAGAGACTTGGAGTTCTCCATCGGCGATATGGTGTTGGCGAAGATTTCTCCTTTGAATAATGTTACGTGATTCAGTATTAAGGTGATGTAGGCACCGAGATTTGTGGTTCCTTTTTCGATAGCAGAGAGGATTGAAACCTACCATATAGGGCCACTTACCTTAGAAGATGACAGATGTGCACAATGTCTTCCATGTTTCTTGTCTAGGAAGTTTGTGCATGACTTAAGCGTGACGAGTGCACTGGATCAACTTGATGGTATCGAGATTGAAACAGAAGCTCCAAGACCTCGTAGGTCAACTAGTATTATCGGACGCGATACAAAGTAGCTTAGGAGGAAGATAGTCAAATTAGTGAAAGTTCGATGGGGTGAAAGCGAAGGTGATTTGTATGTGGAAAATCGAGGAGAGCATGAGTCCACATATCCAGGGCTTTTTGTATGATAAGGCCCAATGTCTATCATATTTACTTCTAACTTTGATATAATATAGGATAGGTTAGTATCTCACATACTAGGATATGCTTGTTTATGCTAAATGCATGGCTGGTTGTTTGATACGTATGCTGATTACGTATGATTGTTAGGCATGTGAGGTAACTATGTTCGACTTAATTGAGGATCTCGGGGGTAAAATTCCTAAAAGAGGAGAATGCAACGTCCTATATTTTACGTATCGGAGGATCATAAAATATTCTATTTTATTAGTATGAGGTCATATGACTAAAATTTTAGGAAATGACTCTTAGGGAGATTTTCCACATCTATGATTTTCTAAATTTCTATATGACCATTTTGACCATGAAAACCTTGTTTTGCCTATAATTTTTTATGGGACTCGAGTTAGATTCTCAAACCACTTCCATTGATTTAGGATGATGGTTTCACTTTCTGTAATGTGGTCATATTACGAAATCAAACTTACCGTTTGAAAATTATAGCTGCTTTAAGTTTTGGCTGTGCTGGACTATATCAGTGGGTAATTAACTAAGCATGTGCTTAAGCTCACTAACCTATCTCGAAAATTGTGCTAAGGGAAGGCTATAGGAGTTGATATAAGTCATTTCCTCTTCTCTAAAGTAGCTCTAAACCTCCATTGATCTTAATTTTATCAGAAAGCCTACCTTTTTCCATATTTGCGTTTTTCTTCCTTCTATACACTTCAGATCTAAGGGGGGAAACTGGTATTTTAGGTATTTGGTGAGCGATTCTTGACCTTTCACTATACTATGCATGTTTTATAGCTAAAATCGGTAATTTTAACATAATTTCGATCCTAAAATGTTTTCTAATATTGATCACATCCTAATATATTTTTATGGCCGAATTTTAAAGGTTTTAATTGATCTTGCAACTCCTTTTTCAATATTCATATGCTAGAGTAAAAGCTTGATTAAGATTAGAATTTTCTTGATTATCATGTTATTATGCATTGCATATGTGAATGGATGTACATGTATGGTATTCCATGTTTGTGTGTTTTTCTTTAATGTGGTTTGCTAGTGCTTTTAGGTAGCTAGAAAAGGAGTGGTCGAATTGTTAAATTGAAGGCAGTGATGGTCGAAATTGGATGAAACTTGGAGAAGTGGTTCTGGAGCATGGATGTCCAGGATTTAATTCCAACCAAAATTGGGGTTAAGGAAAGGAACTAGTATCGAAAGCTTGTTGATATCGAGTACTTTTGGTCGGTGGAAAATGCTCAATGGATGTTTTGTTCTTCGAGTCAAGGCTAGGAGTAACGAGTGAAGGTCAAGTGCAAGAATTTGGCTAAGTATTGGACTTCATACTGAGAGCTTAAAGGGCATGGAAATGAGAGATTTTGGAGTTTGTACTTAGAGCTTTGGAGTTAAAGCCAAGAGTTTTGGTGGGGAGTGGTCGAGGTGAAAGCATTTAGAAGATGGAACACTAGAAGTAGGGAAAGAAAGTTAGCTAAGATAGGCTAAGTACCTAACATGGTACCGAAATCTTTTGACTGGTACCGAGGGATTTCAAATAATGGGTTCAGGGTGAAACTCTTAAAGAGAGAAGTAGAGGCCCTATAGGTTGTACTGAAGGTGTTTGTTTGTTCAATTAGGATTTGATGGCGATGTAGTAGCACAATGATAGATTTGGGACTTCGATAATGAAAACTCAATGGTGAATGGATTTAGGTTTCGATGATGGTGGCTCGATGTTGGAAGCAGTCATGAGATGTTTATCCGCAATAGGCAGGTTTTAGGAAGGGTGATCCATGGATAGAACGTGAGAATGGTTCCATCGTGGAATGGAGGAATGTGGAATGGTTTCTCGAGAATAATGAAGATTATATGGAGCAAGGAAGAGGCTCGAATACGTGTGCTAGGGCATCGTTGATACTCGGAGTGTTTTCTGTTGTACTCAAAGATGGGTTATTGTGAGTGCACTCATGGGTACGTTAAAAGACTATCCCAGATCAAAGGTTTGATTCTGTAAACTTTGTATCGATGGCTTTGGGTCTGGCGTTAACTTCGATCTAAAGAGGAGTACATTGAAAACCGGGATTTCCCTTAGTCACTAACATGGGAAAGTCGCACAAGTTATTATATATCTTGAGCAGATCGATTGATATTTAGGACTATTTGATGGATGCTATGGTTGCTTTGGTTGTTCCCTTTCGTTGTCTATCACTCTAGGGATGTCATTGGAGATGGTTATTGGGGGTAGGAATACCTGGACACCCGTTATCATACTTTGTTTGCAGTATACCTTTACTATATCCATAGAGTAGCATATTATGTTCATCTTGTGCCAACTCTTTGCTTGTAGGAACATGTCAGGTATGGTTCATATACCCTTGTTCCTTACTACATCGACTTGTAAAGTATTTTGAGATTCATTTACCTCTCACATAGACTGTTGTTTGAATCGAGGTTTTATGCTTTCTTCTTATTGTCTCATGTACTCTTAAATGAGTAGATCAGATTGCAGATCTACATGCGATGCACTAGCTATGCAAAGGACAAGCTGGATGGAGCTATCCCGTATTATATGTGGATTTCTATACCGATTTCTCTGTGCAATACTATAGAGCCTTGCCAGTGCTTGCTTATTTCTTTTATTTATATATAGTCATTTGTGTTTATTTCCATTTGTATAAACTTATGATTTGATGTATAACTCTAGAATATTCACTCTGATATTTGGATCACTTAGTTATTACTGTCTCTTCTATTTTATATTTGAGATATATATTATGTTTTATTCCTTGCGCTGTGATATGTACAACAGGTTCTTAGATATTTTACTTCATTTTCAACCTTTGATGATCGTCCTACATCGATCGGGCACATTAACAGTGCACTATTTAGTTATATTGGCTACTGATGATGTAGGGTGGTCTTCACATCATCTGTTTTTGGACATTCCTCTATGCCACTTGGTTCTTTTAGAAAATGGTTATCTTCCCTCAATTTGTTAGCAAGAATCTATATAAATCTTTGAACTACGATTAAATTCTGACTTTCTGAGTTATACTTCTGGTTTCCTAGTTTACTATCTAACCATTTGATTGTTTTGTTTCATCTAAATATGCCTTCATTCAAAAGCTGGATAACACTTACCCTTGAAAATATACTTTGTTGTCAACAAGGTATGCTTAGGATCGAAACTTTTTTGAATTTCTTCAATAAAATGATACACCTTCTCCTAATCGTCACATTATTTTGAGTAGGTATGGATTCATGTCCTTTGGATGGCATAAAAGTTGAAGCTTGTAGTTTAAATTCGTTATTAGAATTTTGAAAGTTCTAGAAGTGCTTTCTTTGAACTGGTTAGGTAGAAATCTAGTTTCTAAAGCTTTCATTTGTTCTACATCAAATATTCCACTAGTACACAATACACCTATTGCATCGCACTATATGCTTCGGTTGTGTTCATGACCAAAGCAAATATTATAATTTTCTTTGGTTCCCTATGAACAATTGAAGCAATTGTAACATGTAAAGCAGCAGACAATTTAAAAATGCATTATGCTTTTGTTGTCCTTAAGAACCGAAACAAATACGGTGAAGAAAATAGTATAATTTCCTTCGTTTGTCCATACAGTTAAAGTAAATAGCTTTATTTGCATCGGTTGCTATTGAACTGAAACAAGTGAAATTTATTTTATTCAGCAATTTCCCAAATTATTTCGCCAAATTAATCGAACCAAATTTTTTCACCCACTCGCTTCTTCTCGGTTCTTTTTCACTTATCCCCAAATCTTCCATTCCCAAATTAATCGGAACAAATCCAAATTATTCCTCCATTCCAAAGTTAATCGAAGAAAATCAGTTTCATTTATTGCTCTTGTCGATTTCGCTATCGAATCTGCTTTTCTTCTTTATCTACAAATTTATTGTCGATTTTTTTCTATTTCTATTTCGTTTTATATTTCGTATCTTATTTCAATTTTTTGTTTTTAATTTCGTTTTTTGTTTCGAATTAGCCCAATACATGATACCCAACATCATCGATTTCGATTTCATTTTTCTTTTTTTGTTTGGAGTTGGTGTTAAATCAACGGGATAGATCTTAAGGTTCGCATAAAATGAGTTTTTTATAACAAATCTTCCTTAAAAGACCATGTTTTTGAAATGATAAAATATTTTTAGCTTAAATATAGCTCACTGTATTAGTATGTAAGCAATGTATCTACGTTCTTTTAAACTTTTGCATCAACATATTTAACAAGGGACTATGACATATGGTTAAAACTTGCCAAAATAGGATCAAAAATACAAATATTGTAATCAGATTTTAGGGTCTACAGTTTACACAATTTCAGATGGACATGAAATAATAACATCCAACCGAATTGACAAGTATTGAACTCTATCACATGTCGATTGTTGTTTGTTTTTCATACATAATACTTCCCATACTTAACCACTTTTTCTTTCTCTAACGGTTCAACTTATTATAGATCTGAAATGAAATCTCTATTATGTATTCATTCATCTTTTAGCTTTATTATGCACATATACAAGTTTGAATTGTTATACTAAGTGCAATGTAACTGCTAATAAAGAGAAAGAGTTTGGTTTCGGTTTTTAGTTATAAAGCTGTTTTGTATTTATCATGTTTAGCTAAATATCCTCCCTTTCATCACTGTCCTCTTGCCTAAAACTTTTTGATTGGAAGAGGATTATTTTGCTTATCATTTATATTCAAACATTCCTTAAGCCTTGTTATTTGGAAGGCTTCTTTTGGATTTTTATTGTTGTACCTATTTTCTTCTTTGGATGTTTATGTTTGCTGTATTCCACTAGCTATGAATTTGGTTGAAAGTTGTAACACTGTATTTTTTGTTTGCAGCACTGCTTTTTTTTTTTCAAATGCGAAGTGCAGTTTAAAATCATGGGTGCTCGGGAGCATCCTAGCTCTTCATTTTGCTTCCTACCTTGTAATCCATTACTGCACTTTAGCATTCCTTTCAGGTATATTATCCATTTAATTTTTCCTTAGGCGCTTAATTTTTCATGCCATTTTTTTGTTAAGTCCGGTTGGTTTTCCATTTGGATTCTTTATGATATGGTATTGTAGGAGACGTTTTGTAACTATTAGAAATATAAATACTTTTATAGTTGGTTGATATCTGATAGTACAAACGATAAAAATTTCTTCTATAAGTTGTTTTGGTTAATTTTTTTTCAATTTCTAGCTTTATCCCAGTACTCAATCCTCTAATCTTAACTTGTGTGGTCATGCAATTTAGGCTAGTTGGGGGTGCAATATATAAATATACACCTACTTAACTATATTTCATACACTAAAAAATATTGTTGTTACTTTGTCCTTTAAAATCACAAATATAAAAATCAAAGAAAAATAATTTAAAAAATATTGGATGTGATTAATGCCTAATGGTATAGCATATATTACCATAGAATACGCTTGTTAAATTATTTAATTTACAAACATGTCTATTAAACATTGATCTAGAAATCAAAAGAGGAATATTAGTCATTTTAATTAGGTTTGATGTTTGAACATGTAAGTTTATCATCATGATGGTTTAATTTTGTTAAAACTTGCAAATAATGTGATCTTTAAATCTTTGTGATTATTAGCTCACATAGTATAGTCACTTTTGGTAAAAAATTCGAACGGTGTTGATTAATCATTGAATCTTGCAAAAAATAAAATGATTAATCTAGGTAAGATGAGATTTACATGAAATTAGTTTTTCCAACCTCCTAAATTATTCCTGAATTGAAACAGTTAATTTTTTGCTAGAAAATTGTAATGTAAAAATACTCCATATATTTTTGGAATTATTGAATGGAATTCTAAGCAAGTAAGGTCAGAAAGAGTGGAGCCCAAGCCCATACTTGTGTTGTTGTTTCTACGATAACACATACTGAAATTTTCTAATGAGTAACTGAATAACATATGATGTTCTAATGTGGTCAAATACCAACATTTATCTGAAGTCATGCACTATATTTGTGCTAGAATCAAATTGGCATATTTCATAATTGCATGTCACTGTAATGGGATTATTATATGCATGATATTACAGTGAAGTAGCAATATATGAATTATATGAATATTTTTTGTTTCATAAAAAATATCAATATGCTGCAGTAGCCTGTTGAAGTTTTTTTGGCTATGATGATGATGAACTGATGATGTTATGCTTAAAGATGGACTATATGGGATGTCAATGGAGATTGTGCTTTGGAAACATGTGCTGAACTTTATGTTGACACTACTGTTGCTTAGCAATACAATAGCTGTTGTTTAAGCATGGATAACTTTTGATTTTCATTATACAAAATTCTGCAAATATGTGGTTGATCAAGTGCTTCAAATATTATAGTTCTTAAATAATTTTTTCATCACTATTGATTATTTGCGACAGTTGTACAAGAAAAATGATATAAGAGTGAAGCCGATACTTTAATTTTTGCTATAGAAGATACAATATAGGTGCTGTTTTTGGTATATTTGTATAGTTTTGCTTCAATCTCGTTCAAAATAGATTTAAAGGGTGGTGTTGACCTGTATAAATTAGCGGATTCAGAGCATGTTTTTTAAAGAGTGGGTCCTTTTACTTCGGTTGTTAGCAACAACCAAAGCATAATGCCCATATTTAAGTCAACGATCCTTGTTTTGCTTCGGTTTAGCAACAAACGAAGCAAAAAACTCAATTTTGCTTCGGCTATACAACTGAAGTAACAGGTTTAGGTTTGTTGCACCGTCTACATTTGCTTCGGTTGTTGAACCAAAGCCAATGGCCTGTTTTGTAGTAATGTTCCACTTTTTATTTTTCCTTTCTTTTAATTTTGTCTTTCCTTTTTTTATGGTTCGATACTAAATCATGGCTCATGATTCGATACGTGTTTCTCTTACGAATTTAGGGTATCGATCCAATACTTAAGCGGATTCACCCTACTAATTTTTCACTTTTTCTTTAATTCATAATCAAGCCATTCGAACTTGAACTTCCACCATTGCCTATCTTTAGGATTTAATAACCGATTCAACTTTCGCCTCATTTCTCTTACTGCCGACCCCCTCCGACATGGTTCGATAAAGCCGCCACCTTCAATTTGAACATCCCATCTCCTTTTAGATTTACTTGAATTTTTTAAGTCGAATTGGGTTTTGACTGAGACCAACATTCCAGATCATTGTCGTCTACATGCCTTAGGTAGGTGATGCCATAGGTGTTGGTCATTCGCCCTTAATCACACTCAACTATGACTTGAAACTTGCTTTTCCACCTTTTTGGATCGATGGTAGGTTTTGGGACTTAAACCTCTTTAGAGAAAATTTGGAAACAGCTTGACCTTGAAGACTTAGGTCGACTCAAAGTTGTTGCATAATTTTCCTTAGCTCGACCTGAGTCATTCGCTTACATCCTTCACTTTGAGTTAACTCGATGTCATGCTCGGGTTAGGCTCTAAGTTTTTTAAGTGCCTATAATTATTCAAGGATTTATACCATAATATTTCTAAATTTTGTAAGGATTAGGGAAGAAATTTTTTAAGTGGAATTTTGTAGAGTAAAGGTTGACGGCTGCATCTCAATGAGATGGTTTTAGATAATGGTCACATTGAACGCGTTACGGCATTCAAATGGACCTTCTGTCATTGTTTTAATTTGAAACTTCACTCTAATGTCCTTACAAAAGGAAATTTCACATTTCTTCAAACAAAGAGTCTATTATCGTAAATTGTACGATAATGGGTAAAATCCACCGCACGATTCCATTGTGTGGCGGTGCTCGTTGGCAACACAAGCGAGCTATCTACATAGAGTGTTTGTACTCATGGTGCTTTGGACATCAGACACACACTACATAGAATAAATTGTATATCATTTCCCCCCGTCAATGTATAAGATTTGGTTAGTCAATACACGTTGACATCCTTGGGTCTTATGCATTGGTCATACAAGTTTTATTTCAGCATTGGAATTATAGAAAAATTCTATCTGACCTTGTTCATCTGAGAAGTTTTCAATATTTATTGAACACATACGCTCCTCATGTATCTTAATGATGGCTGCAGGTATATCTACATCAATGGTTGTTCAGTCTAAAATTGAGTCAGATTTAGAAACTCTCTCAACATCCTCTACGCCATCCACTTCATCATCCATCCAGCTTTAGCTACCTCATCATTAGGTGAGGCAGACTTTAGAGATAATTCCTTTTGTAACGGCAGGTGAAGATTTTGTACGAACAATCCTCGACGTTGATCTTAGGAATGCTATAATTATTGATAACCCTCCAGACTCCCCAGCATCTAGGCTTGATAGAGCGATCATTTTAAAGATTTCTGATAGGCACAATATTCCTTTTGGTGACGTTCCTATTCTAGAGCCTTATCAGGCCCATAATCCTCCTCAAGTCTATACCATGTGCAACGGATACATGTGCTTATCTAGATGTGTCCCTCCGTTTGATCACTTTATCCAGATCGTGATCCGGTATATGTGACTCACCCTTGTCTGGCTTCACCCGAACAATTATGCTTCATTTTATGGCATGTATATGGGAATTCTACATAATTTGGGCAAGGTGTCGACATTTCGGAAGATATAATGCTTACATGTTTTCAGGAGATAAAAGGGAAATCTTTCTCTTGTTTATCGATAGTCATCTATGGGCTGTTGTGTCATCCACGGCCTCTTCAACAAACTTAGCTATTTCAAAGAGGAATACTTGTTTATGCTCTGTCCTCTCGAATTTTCCTAGAAATGGTTGTCTAGACATAAGTTTTACTATCATACGCCATTTATGCTATTTTAACTCATCTGGATTGTTAACCCATTTATTTTCATAAATTTCCAAATATCCCCAGAAGTTATAGTAGCTCGACCTTAGTGGGTACTCTTCAACATCTACTTGCCATCCACGAAGGAGAATGGGAGATAATAATCCTATTAATATATTAGAGAATATGGAAATTCAACCTTTCAGACCGCAATCATAGTTTGAGACTCACACCAAATGTTCATGAAGTTGCTTAACATGCTCATGAGGTCGAGAAAAGTGTACATGCTTCCACCATTCATGTTCCCTAAGTTAATCCAGAAAATAATTTAGGGAAAAATAGGAATGGAGATATAACTATAGGAGGAGGTGATGGCGAAGATGTCGACAATGATGATGATAACAATGAAGATGGTGGTAGGGATAAGGATATGGACCTTAGCCATGAACCTATTGGTGAAACATGTAGCAATCATCAAGTGCCGCTGATTCCTTGATGACCAAAGTTGAAGAATATCTCATCTCACTCAGTTTCACTGCCACTTAAGCTTCCGTAATTGAAGAGACACTGATTGTTTCATCTAGAGATATTCATGGATTGTTCGGGAGCATACCTGATAAAATAGCTTCATTTGGACTTGACAACATCAGTGTTGGTGACATCGAATCTCTCATTTGCTTACCTACGGATGTACCTACAATGGATGTTGGGAAGATAACCCCGATTTGACACCGGTTAGCAAGCTTTAAGACCACAGTCCATTGGAGGTCAATAGGACACATTAACACTTCACAACACTTCGAATCATTACAGGTTCACACTGCATGTGTTTGACATTAGTTTCTAGATCTTAACATGATTGCATTTTATTTTCAGGTTCCATGGATCACCAACATCTTCTTGATGAGCTTCAAAGATATGGTGGCGAATATCAAAGGCCTGGCACATTGTGCCATCATTTCGAGTTGTCTCACAAGTTCGACTTAAGTAGGCATCAAAGAAGAAAATTGGCAAGGTGAGATAAAGATTACAAGCGTCATGATTCCATAGAGGATCTGGTAGAACTTCACCTTCTCAGCATAAATTTAACTTTCCATTGCCACCGATGCTGGATAGACATTCAATGAAACCTGTTCATGTCCCTTTAATTCAAATCCCTACTACTCCGACTTCGGCGCCACTTGCATTGCAACTGATAATATTTTTTGATGAGCCTAGATAAAATGATTTACTATCTAGATAAGTTTCTTCTGACATTCTAGATGAAGGCATAGTAGAGATCAAATTTCTATTTTATTTCAGCTTCATTGACTGAAAATGTCTCAAAATGACATCTTGCTTCCCTAGAAAAGGCCTTTCCAAATATTTGCCTTGATGGGGTCAAATTAATCCTTAACTTGAAAGAAATTCCTCGACACATTGGACCAAATTTTTGGCTTACGTAGGTGACATATATGATCAATACTACCAATGGAAAAGGCTAGCAAAAGTCCTCTTTGATGTAAATGAGAATAAAATGGTGGTTTTCTAAGGGAAAGAGCTGATAGAAAAGGAAAATAAGTGCACTATTGAAAATCTAGATAAAGAAGTTGAAGAGCTTAATGCCTCTTTAGTGGTTATCAAAAAAATGTTGGAGAAAAAGAAAGTCTTTCAAAGAGAAAACTTAAATATAGTAGAATCAGGTTGACATTGCACGTCACAAGTGCCATAACCTACCTTAGAAAACAAAACACTTCAAACAGTTGTCAACGAGCAAGTCGTAGAGATCCAAAACTTGAAAGCTACATTGGAAGGTAAAAAAAGAAAAGGATGAAGCCCTCACTCAGGCCTTTTAGTATTGTAATGAACTATTGGATGCTCTGCTAGCAAAATAAGAAGCCCAGACCTAAGTAAAGACGGTTGATGATTGAGTCAAGTCTGCGATCGAACCTATTCTAATTCGAATCAATTCCACTCGAATGTTATCATGTTTGGAAACTTATGTTGTCCCAACAAAGGGTATCACAAGTCTTTATCTTTGACCAGGAGGAAATACATAGGCAAGAGTGGTAGCATTCCAATTGTGCTAAGATTGACAAGGAAGAGTTAAAGTTCGACCTTCTAAAGGATGAAGATATAGAAGTGCTCGAGGTTGGAAAACTACTCTAGTGTCAAAGGTTGTTTTCCGAGCCAGTGTGTTTGTTTTCTCTCTCCCAAACCAAGCTTTAAAGGTTTGGTTGACAGTTCCACTTCTGTTTCCATAGGACCTATAACAAAATCTTCCATGCAAATTACAGGTACATCTGGTGCAGCCAACTCTTCCACATCAGAACCACCAACCACTGAGCTTATTATTCCTCCTTCTAATACTACTACAATTTCTGCAACCACTATACCTTTGGGCATTTCAGCTACTTTGACATCTTTCATTGATGTACACTACAATCTTGAGTGCCTGTCTATATAGAGTTAAAGTCATTTCAAAAGCTTCCAATCTTGTCTCGTATCATGGAGGGATGTTTTGCGGTGACTCGGTCACATATGACCTCCACATAGCCTGGATGTATATTACTAATTTTGCCTATACTCGAGATGGCTCACGTGATACCGGCCGATGTCTCTAATCATCACCTTTTTATTTTCCAACTTTTAATTCCACCTGCTCTTACCCTTTTGACTGAAGGAGACTTGTCTTTAGGTACTCAAACTACAATGACCAATCAGTTATCATGTCTACCCCTATTCTGACTCTAGTCTCTTTAGCAGGTCCTACTCTTGTTACTGACACTAAAATGATACACACTTTGAGTGAAGAGGCCACGAAAAATCCTAACGTGACACAAGGGGAAGAAGACATAGTCATACTGGGGTCATTAAGCATAACCTGTATCTTGTATTTAAGAGATGAAAGGCTTCCAAATGTAGGTGGTTGGAGAAATATAAAAGAAAAGATGGATAACATTCCTCCTCTTTCGGTCTCTTTGCCCATACCTTGCATTATCATTCCCACTTATTTCCCTACCCCTAATAGCATCTTAGTTGATACTTCTGGGTCTCCAAGAAGTGGTTGTGATTAGAATATTTACCCTAAGGGCTACTTATTCGAAGGATGAAAAGATGGAAGGAGCAGCAGGTATGGTAAAAGGCATAAAAAGATATCTCCCAAGGAGAAGAAAGAAAAATGAAGAAGAAAACGAAGAAATTCTAGTTATGGTCTTGTTTTGTTATTGTTTGTTGGCATATTCATTTTAGTTTTTTATTCATGTACATAGGTTGTTGCTGTATGGATCCTCACTTTTCCGTATGAAGTTTATTTTTTGTGCATAAAATAGTTTTTGCTTCCAAAACTATATTTTGCTTGCCTATGTACTTAGTTTATTTATGTTAGTTACGATTGCATTAGAATTTAAGCAATGTTATCATCCACCATAGTTACATATGTGTGAACTACTTCTCGCCTTTGCTTGCTTGTATGTTACTGTTCCATTTAGACTATCTAGGTCTGTCAATAAATACTTTTAGATGTGGATAGTGCTATATCCGTATATGTATCCGTATCCGAAATTAATTTTTGAATATCGGATGTCCACATCCATGGATACATACGGATATAGGATAATATTAGAGTGTTAAAATTAAAGTTTTAAAATTTTAGTTTAACATAAACTTTTTCAATCCCATTGATTATTAAAGTATTAAAATTAAAAAACCTTTAATGCATATATTATGAACTTCTAACTTAATAAAATAAAAAATAAATATTTTCATTGTATTAAAATACCCATAATTTTAAATGTAATCCTAAAAAATTGGACTAATAATTTTTAGATGTGGATGTCTCGTATGCGCATCCGCATTTGTTTTTCTAGATATGGGATATTTATTTGCTTTCGGATAAGGACGTAGATGAATTTTGGATTTTTTGGTATCCATTGACATCCCTAAAACTATCACTGCCAAAACATTCATAGTTGGCAAAGTAGAATCGAGATTTTGGGGCTAACTTCGTAGCTTACTTGGCTTATTTCTTGTCAAGTTGTATTTGACCAGGTATAAGAATGAATTTTTGTATCATTCCCTATCTTCCAGAAGTAAAGTTTTGGATATTTACCTCTAGACATACACATTCGATCCTGCCTATGTTTGGGCGTTGATCGATAGTGTTCACCTCAAGTGGTGGTTTCGAAGTCTATCTTTGGATGTCCAAATCTGAGCACACCTAATCTGGGTGATGATCTTTTTGGATTAGGAAGCTTAATCTCATATTGGGTCCTATCTTTAGGACCTGATAGGTAAGATTCCTATCTCTGGGCACTACAACAATACCTTGTCAATCTCCAGGCTACAGTCCTAGAATCTGCCTATCTCTTAGCAATGGTTAAAGGATACAAATATAGGGTGGATTGTCATGACCAACCCTATTGTATTTATACTCATGTGCTTAGATCATGGATTAAAGGAGTTCGTTCATTTCTATCTCTGGATAGTTGAAACAATTATATTCTCATGATCTGATCATGGACCAAAAAAGTCCATCGACTCCTATCTCTATTTACCTACATACCTAAAATTTTAAATGAAAAGCATTCAATTTTTGTTGTTGTTTACATCACAAGGTTAAGCTAATGAGAATACAGTTCCATCGGTCCTCAAAGCCAATTCATTTTATATTCACCAGAATAGCAGACTCTGCTTTGTTACATCAGAGTTTAGTTAGGTATTTATGAAGATACAGCTAAGCAAAATAACATCAAAGGTACTCACTTTTCCCTACCCTCAAAAGTGAGATTTCATCAAAAGTTGTTGGATTGAATGTTCCACCTCCAAACTTATGTTAAATGGCATATGAGCCTTCCCAGTTTGGGAGCAGATTAACCATGCTATGAAAGTCCCATTTCAGATCAAGATTGCCAATTTCGAAGGCCCAATTCTCGAACATTTCATTGAATTTTCAAGCTACTCTTTTTTGGTGAGCGGCAACCCATAAGTTAGTTTCTTAGCACTTCTCATAGTTCATATCAAGAGATTTAAGAAAGAGTTCCCCATTCATCTTGGGATCATAGTGAATCATCCAATGAGAAGACATTCCAATTCAATTGGAAATATGACCTCTGATCTATAGGCTAGAGCGAATGGAGTGTGGCCTTATGGACTTGTGAGTCGTTTGGTAAGCCCATGGTGCTAAGGGTAATTAATCGACCCACTTCCCTTGGTTTTTGTCAGTCGTTTCTTCAAGATGTATTTGATTATCTTATTCACCACCTTTATCAATCCATTTGCCTATGGATGTACTATAGTTGTAAATATCTTTTCAATCTGATATTTATTGTAGAAGTCTTTGAGTTCGATAATGTCGAATTGGGTCCCATTAATGGAAATGATGGTTTATGGAATCCTAAATTATAAGATAATGTTGTTCAATATAAAATTTATCACATTATTCATCATGATCATGACATGTGGGTTTACTTTAGCTCATTCATAAAGCAATCTATGGCAACAATTGAATACTTTGCTCCACATTTTGACAGTGATAGCTTACCAATGATGTCGATCCCGCAAACCGCAGGCAGCTATGGGTTGACCATTTGTGTGATTTCTATAGGTGGGCTCTAGGAAAAATCATAAATCTTTGACACCTATCAAACTTTTAGTTAGTCAGCTGCATCTCGTTTGATTGTTGGCTATAATTATCCATATTGAAGAATCTTTCTTATCAAGGCCTGTCCTCTAGTGTGATCGTCATAGGCTCATTAATGTAGATCCACAAGGATCCCTTTAGCTTCTTCATTGACGATACATCATAGTAGAGGAGTTAATAATCCTCTTCTATATAACATTACTTCCTGAATAATAAATCACGATATTTTGCATAGGAGTTTCCTTCATTCATTCCTCCCATTCGGGAGAGTTCCTTTTAGCTAGTACTCCTTGATCAGAGTCATCCATGATTCCTTTTCCACCTTGACCTGTAAGATCCAATCTATGTCCATTTAGTCAATGCTTAAAATGGATACTACCTCCACTAGAACCAATCCCATGTGTTGCGCTTCTCCACTGCTAACCATGTTGGCCAGTGGTTTAGCTTTCATGTTCTTCTTCTTGGGAATGCGAGTTATCGTGTAATACTCATTCAATAGCTCCAGAAACTTCATCCATAAGGGCCTAGTCCCTAAGCTTGAAATTCCTACTTCACCTAAGAGACTACCAATTGAGAGTCACTAAATATAAGTAATGTTTTGACTCCCAATTCTTTCACTCTCATGAGTCTTGCGATTAGTGCTTCATGCTCGGCATTGTTGTCCATTGCGGGGAACTCAAGTTTCAAGGCATAAAAGATTGCTCATGCCTTGGAGCTTATTAAGATCACTCCAACCTTAGGGAACATTGGTTGGAGGCTACGTTCATATTTAATTTCAATTGAGCACTTCGCTCCTTATCTTCCTCCTTATCCTAGGTAGTAAATTCGACAATGAAATTAGCCAATGCTTATCCATTATTTTCCCTCTTGGGATGATAGAATATACATACAAACTCAATTTGATGTTCCACTTCAATAGCCAACCCGAATTCTTGGGTTGGTGCAACACCTGCCTCAAGGGTTAATCGGTCAGCGCTTTAATTTAATGAACTTGAAAGTGGGGATATAACTTCCTTGATGTAATAAACAAAAAGTAACCAAGCTTCTCTAACTTTGGATAATTCCTCATTACTCTAGTAAACTGCGTGCTAATGTAATACAATGGCCTTTGAACTCTAGATTCTTCACGTACCACGGTAGCACTTAGCACACAAACATATACTACCAAACAAACAAGCAAATCCTAGCCTTCTAAAGACTTTGATAGAAATAATAGTCTCTCCATATGATCAAGTAAGGCCAGCAAAGCTTCCTGACACTGCTCTATGTATGTAATCTTTCCTTTCTCCTTTTTAAGGGAATCAAAGAATGAAACACACTTATCTGTACCTTTCGAGATAAATTGACTTAGTGCATCTACCTTTCCATTAAAGCTTTGCATTTCCCTCCTTATCTTTAGGACTTCAACATCTCTCAGTTCCTTAATCTGCTATGGACTGGCTTTTATGCCCCTTGAGTTTAAAATGAAAACAAAAAATTTACCTGATGTGACATTGTGACAACTGCCCTACACCTTCAACACTCAATATATATACCTATAGAGTGCGTTGTTGCGGTGCTCAGTTGATGTAGGACAATTTTTAACGGTAAAAAAGAGACACAATCACATAATTTATCATATTTCTCACAGTGCATTTATTAAAATATAATATCAATCACAGGTATAAAATATTCAAGACAATAATAATTAAATGAACTATAAATATCAAAGGGCATAGGTTCATATAGTTATATAAAACAAAAATAGAGTTTATACAACTAGAAACAAACTCAAAAGGTAACTATCTGTAAATAATATAGATAGTATTGTCATGGCTCTATAATGTAGCACATCAAAGTAAGCAATAGTAAATCCATATATAATACAAGAAAGCACCATCTCTTACTCATATTATATATAGCAACCGCATATCGCCCAACATGTTCTAGTCTAGTCATTTAAGAGTACCCGAGCTAATAAGACGCAAAACATAAAACGTCAAGTCTGATAATAGTTTGGAATGAGTAATAAGGAATCTCAAAGTGCTACATAAGTCGATATAGTAAGGAGCATAGGTATAAGAATCATAACAGACATATCCTTGCACCCAAAGAGTCAGCACATAACAACTATAATATGCTACTCTGCTATCATCGTCATAAATATACAAACATCTTTGTATACAATGGGATGTCTAGACATTAATAACGTGGATACCCATGTCATATGACATTTCTAGAGTGACAAAAATAACTATAAAAATTGCAAAAAACATAACATCCGTCAAACAATCCTCACTATCACTCAATGTGCACGGATATCTGATAAATTGTATGACTATTCCTTAGTCAAGGATTAATGGAAAAACCCCAGTTTTTTGTGCACCAAATACCAACCCATAGTGTACACTAGATCTCTTTTTTCGATCCACGGTATACAGATCCCTTCTTCCATCCGAGGTAGCCATTCCAAGTACCAATAAGCATCTTCAAAATACCCTTGTTTATGAGTACATTAGAAAACATTTCCAATTATCCTTTAGCACACGTAATAGAGACCTTCCTTGCTTCATCTATTTTCCATTCATCACGAAACCCTTCAATGTACCTCCTTTCCATGGTAAAACCCTTTGGCGTTTTATCTATGAGTTCTCTTCTATGAACCCACTCTGGTAGATAATCATCATCACGACTCCATCAACACCGAGCCATCATCATCGAAACAAAACTCCGATATCACCGAGTACCATCAACATAGTCCCAAAGTCATCATCCTACAATGCGCTGTAACATCGCAACCGAACGCCGAATGAATACATGTAGCATGACCCTTAGGAGTTACTGAGCATCCATTGGGATTTTTACTAAGATTAGCCTCATTAATTCATGTTTCTATGGACATGATTCGATTCATCTTGGTACTAATATGAATTACTTAGCCAATATTTGGGTAAATACTTCATACCCCGATCATTTCCTCATTTACTTGCCTGGAGCTCCCTCTTTCCATACCTTAATTCCCTAAGTTTGCAGATTCCACAGTTTCGCTACAAAAGAGGTCAGTACCAACTAGAAGTGATCAGTATTGAGATGTAGAACTTCTCTAAAATTTTAACTAAAGCAACTAAATCCATTCTTGCCTCACTTGAAGTCTTCCTTAAAGTTTCATAACATAAGTCTCGAAGCACTTTCTCTACCAAACCGATTTCATATCTTTACTGATATGATTTTAAGCATCCAAATCAACTCCAGTCGACCTACGACCTAAACTCTAGGCTCCACTACTCCTTAAGAACATCTTCTCAAGGTTCCATCTCGTTTTGAGAAATTTTGACACCATTCTTCCCAAATTGGCGACTAGATCCTAACAACACTAAAAGCTCTAGTAAACACATCAAAACATACATAAAAGCATAAACATCATCCATACATATCCAAGCGACATATTCAATTCATCCAAACTTAGTTTGTAAATTTATAATTCCCCAGATCGAGCCCTATGAAAAAATGACAATAGGATCCATAAATAGATGTAAAACCATTTGAAAATCCATTCTTTCCTTTTTAATTTCGACCTTCACATGAAATGAAGGTTAGATTAGAGTTTGAAATCATTTCAACATAGAGATCGTATCAAAAATATCATTTTTAACAGTATGAACATTGATAGGATAATGAGAGACCATAAATCATTTACCTAATACCTAAAATTACCCGTCTTCCCTCCAAATCTGAAATGAACGGCAAGAAATTAGATTCTAAACCAACCAAAAAGTGAATCCATGATCCACCACTTGCTAATCGCCCTTTTGATGATGTTATAGACTTGATTTAGTATGAAAATGAAGAGGTTTTTGATTGAATTTAGGTTAATGGAGTTTAAAATTTGCTTTGGGAATTGGGGAAAATGATTGGTTCTGTCCCATCATCTCCTATTATGAAGAAATCCCAAAACGGGTGTGCTTAAGCTTGGGCTTAATTAATTACCCACTTATATGGCTAATATCAGTCCAAACTTCAACGCATATCTCCTAAATGGTAAGCCCATTTTCTTATAATGATCACTCTACGGAATGCAAAACCTTCACCCCAATCTAATGGAAGTGATTTAAGATCCTAATTCAACTCCTATCAAAATTTATAAGCTTTACAAGTTTTTATGGGTCCAAACTATGTTCAATAAGACTTCTAAGGGTAGAAACTGTCTCTAATAGATTTTTCCCAAAATTATATAGTCATACAACCTTATATGAATTAAGTAATAATGTTTTACGATCCTTCGATACATATAACATGAGTCGTTATAGATTCTGAAGGAACATTTCAGTGGATTGAGCTCTATTTTGTATCTCTGAAGTACATCAAACATCTCTAATGGGCCACTTATATGGTTCACCAATCGCTATAACTTCACCAGTGTATCATCATATAGACATCCATTGTGTGTCCGATCTGATTCTTGAACATTGAATTTACCAATCTCCAGCAGGTTTCTCTAGCATTATTTGGACCAAACGACATGACAAGGTAGCAAAATAGCCCTAAGTCAGTAATGAAGCTAGTGCATTCTTGATTTGGAATGTGCATTGGTATTTAAGCATCTATGAATGATGGTAATTTGTGCCCATTTGTTGAGTCCATTAGCAAGTAAATCTTTCGCAACGAGAAGTTATCTTTTGGGCATACCTTATTCAAGTATGAATAGTCAATACCTGTCCACCATTTTCTATTTAGCTTCCTGAGCAACACTAGATTTAATATCCCATTTGGGGTATAGTGCATTGAAGATAAAGCCATTAGCCTCCAGCTTATCCACTTCCTCTTTTAATGCAATGAATCACTATGGATCTAGGCTGTATTGCTTATGTTTCATAGGAGGACATATGGGGTTCACATCCAATGTGTGGCACACTATCTCTGGTGATATTTCACCTATATCAAAATTTGTTCAAGAAAACATATCCAGGTTTTCCGGGAGAAACAGTACCAACTCTTTTTCATCTTCACATTAAGATGAGATCCAATCATTTAGGACCCGAATAGGATCATCAAGATCGTTCAGGATGTTGATCGTCGCTCAACTGGAGCCACCCTTGCATCTTCCAGCTTTTTTCTCCAATCCATAGATTTACAAAATTTACCATGCCATTCAAGCCAGGACTTAAGCGGTTGTTTCTATGCATTAATTGATTCAATTAGAGAGTCTACTCTATATACTATCCTTTTTTGGGTTGCTTTGCCTCCCTTAGCTCAGCATCGTAACACTCATGTCCCACACTCTAATCACCTTGGATGAATTCCTACCTCGTTCTTTATGAAAAGTTTCATTGTCAAACACCATGGGACTAAAGACACCTTAGACTAGCGAGGTTGGTTGGCCCAAGAATGTATTGTATGTAGAGTATATGTCCATCACAATTAAGGTCAAAACCCGCATTCTCTACAATCATCTTCACCAAGTTCTAGCAGCAAGTCTACACATCTAATAGATTCTATAGCATCTTTGGTAAATCTCTAGATCTAGGATTTATGAGGCTTCAGATTGCAACAACCCGATATTTTCAGCCATTTGCATCCACGCAAGCCAGACTTGAATTGCTCAAAATATCGCATTGTAAATAAATTTGGAGCAAATGAAATATAAACCACCGAATCATAGACACAGAAATACCAGAATAACTCGCAGAAGAAATTAAAATACCATAGTAGTCCATGAAACTACTATAACAAACTCTCAAAACACAATACATAATATCATTCTGGAAAAACCATATACAATAGAAATCTCAAATACGTAGAAGTTTATAAATACCAGAGCTGAAATAGAACAACTGAAATTGAAAGGGAATAGATAACTTGACAAGCAGAATCTCCAGCGATTCCTAGCTCCAGAAAAGAAATCCAAAGCTAAGCTGTAAGTACTCAGGCTGACCCAAGCGTAAAGTAAAACACAAAATCAAGTCAGGACATATATACTTATATAATGTAAACCAACTCAAGTGATCTGTAGTAGAAATGCACAATAACTTGAAGGATGCATGGGATCGCCCATCCTTTAAAGATCAGCTAAACGATAAATTAATACATCCCGTGGTTAAAATTTCAAAATGGTATTTTATACTTCGAAATCGAATATCATTTCAAAAATTCCATATCATTCAAAAATCCATTTCAAAATACCAAAATATCATATCTTCCAAACCACATTCATTTATTTAAAATACCATTTCAACACACATTTCAAATAGTTTATATTTCAAAACAAATTACTTCATTTTAAATCATAAAATGAAGTTATTATATTTAATAAATAAATTATTAAATTTCCAAAATTTTAATCTTTCAAAATTAATTTATTCACTTAAATTTATTAAAATAGTGAAAATTCAACTTTCACAGCATTTAGAAAATACTATAGAAAGTTACATTCAAAATAGTTCAATTTAACAAAGGATAGCATTTAAAATGTTGTAATAGGGTTACATTAGTTCAAATAAAACCTTAGTTAAATTCAACAATTATAGCACTTACAAAGTGCTATAATAGCCTTTAATTCAATTTAGCCCTTTAGTTCATTTATATTAACTACAACATTTACAAATGCTGTAATATCCTTTACTTTAGAAATAATAGCATTTCAAAATGCTGTTAATTAAATTTCAAATATTCACTTTACTTTCACAAACCATTAAATTTTGATTTAAACCATTTCAAACTTATAAAATCATATATTTTCACTTTTATAACCATCGTTTAATTTTCCTTAAATTCTTGATTTTATAAAGTTAAATTTCCATTCAAAAATCAATGTTTAATAATAATTCACTTATTAAATTCCAACATTCAATTTCAATTCATATAATTAAATTTTTAACTTAACATTTAAGTTTAAATTTTCAAATATAACTTAATTTCATTTTTATTTACTTAACTTAAAATTCACTTTCAAACCAAAATTCATAAATTCCAATTTAAGTTATATTTCCGATTTCAACTTAAATATTCATTCATTTCACATTTTAACTTTATTCACAAATCATTAATATGATATAAAAATCAATTTAAATTCATTTTAATCCAAATTATCATAAATTTATCATATTTCCATATTTAATTTAAATTCAACTTATAATTAAATCAAAATTTCCAAAATAACATACATTAAGATTTTCTAACCATTCCATAATTTATTTCACTTATAAATTTTTCAGAAAAATCAATAATACTTTATAAATTCAATTTTAATTAAGTTTAAATCAAAATATTATAACATTGACATTTCTAAAATAATTTAGAAATTTTAGAAAAACATATTTTAACTACGGGTCTGTATATAATTTTCTACGCCACGTAAAGTGATACGGGTAATATATCATTTCAACCCGTAATTTACAAAAAAAACCCGGGTTTTATCATTTCAAACCCACAGTCCGAATGAAATAATTTGAAAATCACTCAGGCCTATCATTTCATCCCATAATGATTTTTCCCTATTCTAAAGTCCGTTCGGGTATGTATCATTTCAACCCATAGTGATTCTATTCTAAAGGGAACTTGCAGTGTGATAAATTGATATAAATAACGGAACTACATAATATAACAGTAACATATGATATAACAAGTGTTTAAGCATGGGTGAACATCATATAATCATAGCATAGCAATATAATATGGTGATGCATTTTACAGATTCAAAAGTGGTCGATTTACTAGTTATATAGGTATAAACTGTCTGGTGAGAATAACTCACTGGTTTAAGCTGGAGATGACAGCTGAAACACATAAAAAATGATCTTCAAAGGCATGAAAGCATGACACATATTTGAGTGAGAGAGCCCAAGGTCAATTCCCTTGAAATCAAATCAAACAAAACAATACAACAATTATAAGCTTTCAAACCAAAAATACGATTAAACTATACAAGAATTAACTGCATAAATCAAAGATGAAATGCTTTGCACTTGCTTCCAACGTTCTTTAGGCTCGACCATAGGTGGAATACATGTCTAAGGCAAGGGTTTGGACCAGGTTGTGGGTGGATATGGGTCGGCCAAACATGTTTGAAGATGGTGCAAAGGTGTGGTGATGCATAACAACGCTAACAAGCAACATTACATGGTTTTTCAAGCAAAGCAAGGCTCGGTCAATGCCACAAGGGGCATGGCCATCTCTAGTATGGTCAAGAGGTGACATGGCAGAGGTGTTTCAGATCGGCTGGAGGTGGTGGTGGCGGAGTAGGTGGCGGCTAAGGGGCGATGAAGTGGTCGAAGTGGAGATGTGCTCGGCTAAGTTATGTAGTTGGAGTTTTGTGTATTTTGGTGAAGGAACATCAAACTATGGTGGCTCAACTTGGGGCGGCCAGTGAGGAGGAGGTGGTGGTGACATGTGCAGGTGGTGCTGAAGGCATCAAGGCTGGTGGTGGAGCAAGGCCGAACCTAAAAGAAGGAGAGACAAGTGCAGAATCAAATCAAAAACAATAAAAGTGAAAAAAAAGAATAGATGATTACCAAATTTTTCTCTAAATCAATGGCCGAATTTTTTTTCCAGAAATGAGATGGGAATTTTTTACGTGAATGTGGAATAGGATGGTCAGCTGAAGGAATGAAGAGGCATGGCCAATTGAATGAAAAGAAATGTTGAAATGTGAAAAGCTGTGAATATAAAAAGCCTTTAAGAAACAAAAAGTCACAAACCTTTTACATTTCTCATATTTTCTTTTTATAAATTCAAATAACTGAAAATACTTATAAATTCAGTTAAAATTCAAAAAAATAACAAATAAACCAAATATAAATAAATAAATATTAATTATATATGATTAAAATAAGAAAATAGCATAGAAAATGAAAACTAGTCTAGAAAATTTGAAAATAAATGGAATAAACTTTGGGAAAATTTTATGGACTTGGAAAAATATTTATAAATAAAGATAAGATCATAAAATAAAATGCATTGACAAAAATAAATAAATACATTTTAATTAAATATAATTTAAATGAAGAAAATAGCAGAAAAATAGAAACTAGCCTTTAAAAATAGGAAATAAATGCAATAAATTTTGGAAATGTTTCTATTATCGCTTTAAAAATATTTATAATTGAAATCTTACAAATCAAAAAATTTAAAATAATTTCAAAATGAAATAAAGTCAAATTTAAAGCATTTTCAAAAATCTAGGGTTGTTACACTCTCCCCCACTCAAATTTTTGTCCTCGAAAAGAATGGGCAAGGAAAACAAAGAGAGACAAGGTAGAAAATCAAAATAGTACCTAAAACAAATAATTCCAGATTCGAAGCACGAATGCTCTCCTCCGTTTCCCAGGTACAATTTCGATCGTCAGTACTCCACTGTACTTTGACCAGATTAACAGATTTCCTTCTGAGCTGCTTCGTACCTCTGTCGACAATACGAAGTGGCTTCCTCTCAACAATCAGATTAGACTCAAAAATCCAAACTACCAAGAACAGAAGGCTGGACAATAAGAGATGGATCATGAAGATGACGGCGAAGATGCGAGACATGGAATACATCATGCACTCCAGAAAGTTTTTCGGGCAAATCTAAATGATAAGCCAAATAACCAACTCTTTTCATAATGCAGAAAGAACCCTCAAAGTAGAAGAAGGTAGGAATAGCTAGGAGGAAAATAGGTTGGAACACAAGGATGGTCCATTATTTTAAAACCATGTACGTTTCAATCTCAAATTTTATATTTACAACATTTTAAACAATTTTATAATATGATAAATAGTCATTTGATTCAAATTGGACAGTACGAAGTAAATTTTTTTTTAAAACATTTTATATTATTTAGAAAAGTAAAATAAATGATCAAAATATCCTTTATACAAACTTTTCAAAATAATTTTATAACTCGATGTCTTAACAAGTTTACTTTCATTCCTGTAGACTCTGGCCATGTGTTGATCAGGCGCAAAGCTAGAATTCCCCAGTTGCTTAGTAGACTTGTTTCAACACCCAGTGAAAGTACTGGAAAACCTTTTAAAAACAGATATGGAAAGTACAATCCAAACAAATCAACCAAACCAAAACATTTGTCTAACCATGGATCGCAGATACACAATGGTTACGCCTGGATCCCCTAGGAAACAATCCATATCCGTAAGCTTTCTCAACCCTGCGAGCTACGCCGTGATGACTAGCAGAATGCAAGATACATAATGGTTACGCCTGGATCCCCAAGGAAACAATCCGTACCCCTAGGCCATCTCAGCCAGGCAGTTTCGCTACTAATGAGACCTACATAGATTGCAGGATACACAATGGTTACGCCTGGATCCCGAGGAAACAATCCATACCCCTAGGCCATCCCAGCCATGGGAGATCGCCATGGAATTCAATGGACACTCGAATATCATATCCGAAAAACCCAAATCAAAAAGAATAATATCGATAGAATGAATCCACAGTGTGGCCACAAAGCGGATAACAAGCAGAAGGAACTTTCCATATCTTTACTTTGAAAATGTGTATCATATAATACCTTTCAAAATAACTTTCAAATATCATACTTATATAAAGTCCATTATATATAAGATTTCATTTTCAAATCAAATACTTCCCAAAATATATAGTATATCAAATCACACTTATATAGACTTTGATTTTAGTTTATAAATTCAGTACCATTACAGATCAATAGTTTCAAATCACTTCATACTTATACAAATCAGTTTTATATAAGTTCGATAACTCCTAAATCAAAGTATTTAAATAAACAAGTTTCCCAATTTCAAACCATTTCAATATCAATTCAGTTTCAAAATATATATGATTTCGCTAAATCATTTCTTCCAAATTACATATAACAGTTCCAAAGTTTCTTAAAAAAAGATTTAGAAAATAATCCAAATTTGCAAATCAACAAAATTTAGGACAAACAAATTCATTTCCATTTTAAACATATATCCACTTTCCAAAATCATGATACTTTCAAATTTATAAATCTTTCGAAACCAAAATACCTGAAATCATTACACTTTGAAAATCATAACCTTTTGAAACATTTGAAATCATAAAACATTCCTTTAATTCTTTACATTCACAAATTTATTCAATTAAACTCAAATCTAGATTTTCCAAATTTTAATTCGATTCAAACCATCAGTTTCAATTCAATTTAGTTTTTCAACAAAACCTTCAAACCATTTATTTCTATATGAAAAATCCAATTTACCATTGGAAAGATTATTATTCTATATATATACTTTATAAAAACATTTCAAATCTATATTCCATACCAGTATAATTCAAAATAGTCTTATTTATTTCACTCAACAAACTGTTTCAAACTTATATAAATCATATTACTTTATACTTTAATCATATAAAACTAAACTTATATTCTTTATCAAATAACTTATACCTTTCAAAATTTCTTAGCTTTGACAAGTTAACCTTGATTTGGAAGTGCTCGAATCTTCAAAATAGTCTAAGAAATCACATTTTCAATCCAAGAGTTGGAAATCACCAACAAATCAGTAAATCAATTCCTGTACATAAGCTTATACCAAAACAAATCTGAATCTCGAGGACTGAACACCGACTTAATTTAAATCATTTCAAATATATGTCTTTCGAATATCAAACCATACTTCAAAATCTGAAATCAAAATTTGTTTTCACAAAATCATTCACATAACAAAGCTGCTAGAGTGGCCTCTCTCCTACTCAGAAACTCGAAAATCAATGTCGATGATGCATGCATTCATCAATGAAATTATTTTCCAATGACATAAGTGGGTTTTGGACTTTTATTTTCTTGAAACTTCTTTGAAATCTCTTCGAAATCATTGGAATTCATTCGAAAATATTTGAAACATTTCTATTCGAAAAATACCTGTAAATCATATTATTATTATATATTTTCCAAAATTTTAAAAACCGATTTTCAAAACACCGGAGTTCGATTTCTCGAAATTCAAAATTCAAATCCCTTCAGTTATAAATCATTTTATATAAGTCAAATTCTTATAAATTTTTAAAAATTTTAAATCCTTTCGAAATTTCAAATTTTCATTTTTAAAAGGTATATAATCCTTATCGAAAACATTTCACTTTTATATATAAAATGGATCATCCATATCAAAAAAATTATAATTTCGATTTGTGCACCATTTCAAAATACAACCAAACACAAATTTCCAAAGAATGATTCAAGGATGGATTTCAGAACAAATAGAGATTCAAATTTAGAGGAACCTAATCAAATAGAATTCTGGTTCGAAGATAAGCTGGAACAAAGATGAGATACTTTTATTACCAAATAGAAGATGGATAAGCCTATATAAATCGCGGGCGACCTTAACCAGTCAATCGTGACCTTAGGAATATAATCAATGCAAAAAATTTCTAAGGCAAATCGACATTCGATCGCCAGAGGTAGAATCCAAATAGAGCAGGAGATAGATAGCATCGTAAACTGAGGATATAGAAGTCTCCGGTGAATCAATGCCAATTGTAAAGAAGTTTCACCCTTTTACAAATCATTCAAAGATGGGCAGAATCACCGATCTTGAGTGGGGTCATCCCGAAATGGAGTTATGGAATGCTCCAAAATCAAAATGGATAAAATAGGGAAGACAAGACTTTATTTCAGAACAAGTGGGAGTGTTCCAAAGTTCAAGGAATCCTAATAGATAAGAATCCTAACCAAGAGATTACTAACAAGGTGGATACCGAAGGGATGAAGTTTAGAAAATCTTGGTTTCAAAATAAGAATTTTTTTATACCAAAATAATCTTTGAAAATCCTTTAAAAAGTATTTGGAAATTATTTTACACTTCGAAAATATGCTCTCACAAGGAAATGATTCTGAGATTGATTTCATTCATTCTAGGGTATTTCTACCCTATCTCTAATGATTTTTTGCTCCGCAGGCTATGGTTTGCCTAAAACCAAAGCTCTGATACCAACTGCAACAACCCGATATTTTCAGCCATTCGCATCCACACATGCCGGACTTGAATTGCTCAAAATACCGCATTGTAAATAAATTTGGAGCAAATGAAATACAAATCACAGAATCATAGACACAGAAATATCAGGATAACTCGCAGCGGAAATTAAAATACCATAGTAGTTCATGAAGCTACTGTAACAAACTCTTAAAACATAATACACAATATCATTCTGGAAAAACCATATACAATAAAAATCTCAAATACATGGAAGTTTATACATACCAGAGCTGAAATAGAACAATTGAAACTGAAAGGGAATAGATAACTAGACAAGCAGAATCTCCAACGATTCCTAGCTCCAGAAAAGAAATCCAAAGCTAAGCTGTAAATACTCAAGCTGACCCGAGCATAAAGTAAAACACATAACACTCGGGTCAGGACTTATATACTTATATAATGTAAACCAACTCAAGTGAACTGTAGTAGAAATGCATAATAACTTAAAGGATGGTTGGGATCGCCCATCCTTTAAGGATCAGATAAACTATAAATTAATACATCCCGTGGTTAAAATTTCAAAATGGTATTTTATTCTTCGAAATCAAATATCATTTCAAAAATTCCATATCATTCAAAAATCCATTTCAAAATATCATATCTTCCAAACCACATTCATTTATTTAAAATACCATTTCAACACACATTTCAAATAGTTTGTATTTCAAAACAAGTTACTTCATTTTAAATCATAAAACGAAATTATTATATTTAATAATTAAATTATTAAATTTCAAAAATTTTAATCTTTCAAAATTCATTTATACACTAAAATCTATTAAAACAATGAAAATTCAACTTTCGCAGCATTTAGAAAATACTACAGAAAGTTACATTCAAAACAGTTTAATTTAACAAAGGATAGCATTTAAAATGTTGTAATAGGGTCACATTAGTTCAAATAAAACCTTAGTTAAATTCAACAATTATAGCACTTACAAAGTGCTATAATAGCCTTTAATTCAATTTAGCCCTTTTGTTCATTTATATTAACTACAGCGTTTACAAATGCTGTAATATCCTTTACTTTAGAAATAATAGCATTTCAAAACGTTGTTAATTAAATTCCAAATATTCACTGTACTTCCACAAAATGTTAAATTTTTATTTAAACCATTTCAAACCTATAAAATCATATATTTTCACTTTTATAACCATCATTTAATTTTTCTTAAATTCATGATTTTATAAAGTTATATTTCCATTCAAAAATCAATGTTTAATAATAATTCACTTATTAAATTCCAACATTCAATTTCAATTCATATAATTAAAATTTTAACTTAACACTTAAGTTTAAATTTTCAAATATAACTTAATTTCATTTTTATTTAATTAACTTAAAATTCACTTTTAAACCAAAATTCATAAATTCCAATTTAACTTATATTTTCGATTTCAGCTTAAATATTCATTCATTTCACATTTTAACTTTATTCACAAATCATTAATATAATATAAAATTCATTTTAAATTCTTTTTATTCCAAATTATCATAAATTTATCATATTTCTATATTTAATTTAAATACCATTTATAATTAAATCAAAATTTCCAAAATAACATACATTCAAATTTTCTAAGTTTTCCATAATTTATTTCACTTACAAATTTTTCAGAAAAATCAGTAAAACTTTACAAATTCATTTTTAATTAAGTTTAAATCAAAATATTATAATATTGAAATTTCTAAAATAATTTAAAATTTTAGAAAAACATATTTTAACAACGGGTCTGTATATACTTTTCTGCTCTAGGTAAAGTGATACGGGTAATATATCATTTCAACCCGTAATTTACAAAGAAAACCTGGGTTTTATCATTTCAAACCCACAGACCCAAGTAAATGAAATAATTTAAAAATCGCTCAGGCCTATCATTTCAGCCCATAACGATTTTTCCCTATTCTAAAGTCCGTTCGGGTATGTATCATTTCAACCCATAGTGATTTTAATCTAAAGGGAACTTGCAGTGTGATAAACTGATATAAATAATAGAACAGCATAATATAACAGTAACATATGATATAATAGGTGTTTAAGCATGGGTGAACATCATATAATGATAGCATAGCAATATAATATGGTGATGCATTTTGCAGATTCAAAAGTGGTCGATTTACTAGTTATATAGGTATAAACTTTCTGGTGAGAATAACTTACTGGTTTAAGCTGGAGATGGCAACCGAAACACACAAAAAACAATCTTCAGAGGCATGAAATCATGACGCAGATTTGAGTGAAAGAGGCAAAGGTCAATTCCCTTGAAATAAAATCAAACAAAAAAATACAACAATTATAAGCTTTCAAACCAAAAATACGATTAAACTATGCAAGAATTAACTGCATAAATAAAAGCTGAAATGCTTTGCATTTGCTTCCAACATTCTTTAGGCTCGGCCATAGGTGGAATACATGTCTAAGGCAAGGGTTTGGATCAGGTTGTGGGTGGATATGGATCGGCCAAACATGTTTGAAGATGGTGCAAAGGTGTGGTGATACAAAACAACACTAACAAGCAACATTACATGGTTTTTCAAGCAAAGCAAGGCTCGGTCAAGGCCACAAGGGGCACAGCCATCTCTGGTATGGTCAAGTGGTGACATGGCAGAGGTGTTTCAGATTGGCTAGAGGTGGTGGTGGTGGAGTAGGTGGCGGCAAAGGGGAGATGAAGTTGTGGAAGTGGAGATGTGCTTGGCTAAGTCATGTAGTTGGAGTTTTCTGTATTTTGCTGAAGGATTATCAAACTATGGTGGCTCGGCTTGGGGTGGCCAGTGAGGAGGAGGTGGCGGTGACATGTTCAGGTGGTGGTGGAGGCGGAAAGGCTGGTGGTGGAGCAAGGTCGAACCTAAAAGAAGGAGAGACAAGTGCAAAATCAAATCAAAAACAATAAAAGTGAAAAAAAAGAAAAGATGATTACTAAATTTTTCTCTAAAGCAATGGCTGAATTTTTTTTCCGAAAATGAGATGAGAAATTTTCACGTGAATTTGGAATAGGATGGTCGGCTGAAGGAATGAAGAGGTATGACCAATTGAATGAAAAGAAATGTTGAATTGTGAAAAAGTGTGAATATAAAAAGCCTTTAAGAAACAAAAAGTCACAAACCTTTCACATTTCTCATATTTTCTTTTTATAAATTTAAATAACTGAAAATAATTATAAATTCAGTTAAATTCAAAAATATAACAAATAAACTAAATATAAATAAATAAATATTAATTATACATGATTAAATTAAGAAAATGGCACAGAAAATGAAAACTAGTCTAGAAAATTTGAAAATAAATGGAATAAACTTTAGGAAAATTTTATGGACTTAGAAAAATATTTATAAATAAAGATAAGAACATAAAATAAAACAAAAATGAATAAATAAATTTTCATTAAATATAATTTAAATGAAGAACATAACAGAAAAAATAGAAACTAGCCTTTAAAAATAGAAAATAAATGCAATAAATTTTGAAAAATTTTTATTATCACTTTAAAAATATTTATAAATGAAATCTTACAAATAAAAGAATTTAAAATAATTTCAAAATTAAATAAAGTCAAATTTAAAATATATTCAAAAATCTAGGGTTGTTACACAGACCCTGGCCATCCTTTATCATTTGGTCATGTCTTCTTAAACAAAATGTTTCTTGAGCTCCCATAATCGATGAGAACTCGCTTTATAGTCGTCGGTCCAATCGTGGTTATTATCACTAAGGGATCAAGCTTTGGCGCATATACCCTATTAGCATAACGATTTCTAAATATAATATCATTTGTCGTCATCCTTAGCTACTTTATTAGAGTTCCGTCTTTGACAAAAAAAGCAGATCCCTTGAATAAGGTAGATATTCTCCATAATATCATTATGCAGGGTGTAATCTCATGTTTTGGCTACCTCAGACGTTATTGAAGTCCGGTTTCCAACCTCTAAAACCCGATTACCTCTTTTTTGGTCAATAGTCTTATTTCCAATATAATAGAAAAATTTCCAACGCTCTCACAGGTTTATTTCATAGCAACATTACTCTATGCCACCTAAGTTAATGGCCTTCCACCAACCTTTCCAATGACCATATCTGCCTCTTCCAAGTGCAAATATAAAGTCAGCTTTCTATAGAACTCTTTCATGATTGGTTGTGGTTTCATCTCTAGCAACTTCCTAAATCCATTTTCGGGTGAAACCCTCTGATCAAAGCCATTAATGCAATGCCCTCTTTGGCATTGCTCACTTCAATTACAACCATATTAAACATACTCAAGAATATTTTATAAAGACTCCTCACGATTTTAAAAAATGTTATATAAAGACATCACATCTTTAGAATGAGTAGCGTGTGACCTAAACTGCTCAATAAACCTTCTAGCCAACTGGTCAAGTAAGGATATGGATCTTGGCCAAAGCCGAGTGAACAACATCATAGCTACTCCTTCTAGGAAAATCAAAAAATATCTATATAATATGGCATCTGTTGTTCTGCACTATCCATATGCCATTCATATTTAGAAGGTGTGGTCTTGAATCAGTCATTCCATTATATGATGACATCATGGGCATGGTGAATCTCCTTTAATACTCCTCGCATAAAACCTCTTCGGTAAATGGGTTTCACTTAATCGTAAAACCCTAATCATTATTATTTCTATGTTGGTTTTCATTCACTAGCTTCCTCACCATATCAGTTACAAATTCTGGTTCTATCGAATCAGTTGGTTGGCGATCATCATGGCTTGCCCCAAGTTTTCGGCTCCACGAATGATCTTTGTTATTTTCGTGGCATATGGGTTCTCTTATCTCTAGGAGAATCGTTCATCTGGTCGACCAATTGCTACATTCTCTGTGTGATGGGTCAACAACATCCGTCTGAACTCCATGGATCTAGCCAAATATAACAGGGCCAACATGATAATCAACATCATCTTTTCAGTCAACAAAAACATTATTGTTTACAACTCGAGGGGTAGGATTGATACCGACTTGTAAAGGTAGATCAGTGCCGAGTTGTCCCTTACAGACTTGAGTCTTCCCACCTCCAAAATTCAAAGTCCTGGCGTCCTACCTCTTCATTTTCTATTTCCGTCTTTGTGGTTTTTGGCTAATGAGATGGAACTGCCTTTTTCTAAATTAAATGGTGACAACTCCTTTTTGTTTCTCTTATGGCTTTGGGATAGCCGATTCATCAACTCCATATTTTCATTCATATGCTTCATCATAGGTCTGACTTTCCATTAGATTTTCTTTCATTTCCCTAATCTTCCTATCCAAATCAACTATGTTGACGATTTATGATGCACTCTGAATTTATTCAGTACAAAGTTGATTGGTTTCTTTTCTGTGTCGAGTGCCATCACTCTCTGCGTCGTAGTGGATTTGATGGTAGTAGAATTTTCCTTGGCATTTCTATGCGCCAAATCTTTTGTAGATTCTATAATAGATTTTCGGGAAATCTAAGTATTCATGGATCTTATAAAAAGAACTTTAGATGTACTTCATCGATAATAGTAATCCAAGGATTAAAATAAATCGACCATGAGAAATTTGAGTTTCTTGGTGAAAGCACCAATATGTTTGTGTAAAAGTTGGACAAACACTCGGCAATATTTAAGTTTAGAATAAATGAAGGAATTAAATAGAAAATGAAGTAAATAACACATAAGGATTTATAATGTTTTGGCAAAGCTCTGGCCTATTTCCACTTGGACTTTGTTAATGATTTTTAGAGATTTTACTAACTGTATGCTTATAACTCAGTAAGAATTAAGCATAAATAGAGTAAAATCAAGAAGTTCATAAAGTAGAAAAAAGATCCCGATTTGGTGCCCCTCTCTTTTGATTTATAGATGTAGATCAACAAAATAGGAACCGATATTTGTTATCCACTTTCTCCATGTTCAAGAGGATGTCAAAAAGAAGAACGTGGCCACGTTTACAAGTCAATAGTCAACTCGGTACCAAGTTGCGCTTCACAACGCGATGTTGAGTTGTGAGTTATTCCATTTTTGGACTTATGAATTCATGCTTATTGTTTTCTTAAGTAGAAAGCTTGTGGCCAATTTCCCTTCACTCTAAGTTGTATGTTGTATGTAGTTTGCCTTTTGATTGCCATTAGGTTGCCTTATTAGTACGCATGCAGGGATTGGTACCAAGTTGAGTAGCTCGACTTGATGTCGAGTTGGCACTTCATCTTTGTTAGTTGACTTTCCTCTATTCTTCTTGGTTCTTCTAGAAAGTGGTTAGCTTCCCTCAAGTTGTAAGCAAGACTTTATATCGATTTTTGAACTATGGTTGAATTCTGACTTTCCAAGTTATAGTTTTGGATTTTTGGTTCACTATTGGACCATTTGATGGTTCTAACTCATGTAAATATGGCTAGGTTCAAATTTAAAATAATAGAAACATGCCTTAGGTGAGAGAAGCATAAATCTTCTCCTCCAGCTCCTAACTGCTATAAATTGATCATTCCCCGCTGCACTCAAACCAACTTCACTTCTTTATCCCAAAGACTTCACATTGCATGCTCTACTATATGAATTGGTCATGGAGTGTAATAGACTTTGACTCTACTTCCATATCCTCTAGCTGATACACCTCAACTATAACTGCTAAATCTTGACCATATTTCCGTAGATGTGACACATGGAAAATATTGTAAATGCCTGTAAACTTTTACAGAAGTTTGACTCTATAAGCAAACTTCCCTACTCTCTCTAACATCGAAAATGTCCCAACAAAATGCAGCAGTGACTAACCCAAATTACCATATCTCATAACATGCTTCAACGATGAGACCTTGATGAATACCATATCATATACTGTGAATTTTAGCTTTGTTCATCACTTATCAACATATGATTTATGCCTACGTTTGTAGTCTTCATCCTTTTCATATCAACTCCACTTTCCCAGAAGTTTCGCTAATCATGTCTGATTAAAGTATAACTATATCAATCCCCTTCGACCAACAAGATGGTAATTACATGATCGTTTATACAAAACCTAGAACGGTGTTGTGCCTATACTCGCCTTATAGCTGTTATTGAATGTAAATTCTACCAATGGCAAATGATCTTTCTAAACTCCACAGAAATCAAGAAAACATGCTCTCAATAAATCTTCCAATATATATTCACCCTCTTGGTGTGTCTATTCATATATTGGTGATACGTAGTACTACGTTTCAACTATCTACCGAAAGCATCCTAAAGAATCATCGAAAATTCACTAGTAAAAAGTGAGTCTTTATCGTAGACTATACTCAATAGGACTCCATGTAATATATCCAACTCTCTCACATACACTTTAGCCTATGACATTGTTATTGTAACATCCCTTATCTTGAGGCCCGAATCTAAGCACTATAGATGTTGCAGTCATACATAGTATTAACTTCCGGTGATAAAATATGGTAATGCTAATGGTATCCATAATATCATAAGCACACGAATATGAAATAAAATCATCAAAATTTAAAACAACTTTTCTGATTACATTTCAAAGCAATATTTCATATTCAATTTACATAATTTCATAGGCGATTCCCAGGTTTTGATCAAATATAATTATTACAAAATATGCCAATAGTGACATATGAAGATGCCCCCTTGGATGATCAAAGTACTAAATAGACACAAAAGTCTCTGTACATCACAGTGGAAGTAAAACTAAATATCAACTCCTAAATAGCTAACTTTGCCTCTTGCACATCTTCGAAAGCTTTATTCACCCACCTACTAAACCTAAATAGCCTTAACCTCTATCTACTCAAATTAATTTTGAGCACCCCAGATTTTAAAAGGAAAACATAAACTTTGAGTCAGACATAAAGCCTGGTGTGAATAATACTATTACATCTCGGTTCACTGATATTATGTGAGACTACGCCACTTGATGGAACAGGTTTCCCCTCACCAATATCCCTTTAAAACGTATCTTTTTGCAAATAAAATCGTACAATCAAATTGATTACAACAATAATAGCAACATCATATATGCTTATAAACAGGTAACAGATGGAGCATTTGTCCGAAAAATATAGTTTTATATAGCTAATTACTAAACATTGGCCGACTTGGGCCTACCAGACAAAACAAATAAGTAATCTAACACCTGTTAGACAAACTTCTGGATGGTCTATCCTTAACTTACTTCTCCAAGGGTCACCTGATCATATTGGTTTTGCGGGCTCACCAATAACCTATCCTTTGTTAGACATTCGAATCCTTTGTTTAAACCTTTAAACAATTTCTTTCAAAACCTTTGAAAGTACCCCATTTGAAATCATTGATAGTACCCCTTTTGATACAAGTAAACTACATTAATTTATAAGCTTAGGCCAAAAGGCCAAAACATGCCTTTTGAAACTATGTATAATAGACATTTCAAGAACACTGAAAGTATCCTTTCAAAAGCTTTATAAAACCTTATACATACTCTTTTCAAAACACTTTAAACCTTCCTTTTTAAAATTTTGGAAACCCTCCATTTAACACTAAGGTAAACCTTTCGAAAACATTGGGGATCCACCCCTCCGAAACCTTCGTCCTATACTTTTAGAAAGCATTAAAGTTTTTTACCAAAAACGAACCTTTCGAAAGCATTGGATTAAAGTAAAAACATGTGGAATAACCTTTCGAAACAATTCAAAACCATTCCTTTCGAAACCTTTGGATTTAACTTTCAAAATCCAAGAAGGGTCTTAACAGAACTAGGTCGAAAGCATCTACTTCGAAAGCAATTTCCTAAGTAAAAGAAGTGGATGGTATCGAAACCAATTCGTTCGAAAGCATTGTAAAAGCGCCTCTTATTTAAAAGCAAGAACCCCTTTGAAATAATGTTTAAAGGCAATGGCCTCAACTGGGTCAAAAAGTAGAATTGCGGCAAGGTACATTTTGACCCTATCAAAAGCTAGTTTAAAACAAAAGGCGACAACCTCTGTCGAAAGCTATCTTTAATCCCTTTTGAAAGCATTATTTTAAAATCAAGCAAGCTAAGTTTCCATCTAAAAGCAAAATAAGGTTTCGACTCCTTCGAAAGCATTTTTCTGACCTTATGCCTTTCGCCTAACTTCAATTCACTATGTACCAAAGGATTGATACCATGTGAATTAGTTTCGACTTGGTCGAAGGTAGAAGTATGAAGTCGAAAGCTTGCTGCTGATTGTGGCGAAACATCAAACACTTACCAAAACTGTTTTCTTTCTTCATAAAGTAATTTTTTTCAAACTAACTAGCCTATTTTTCATAATATAATTGATTGCCAATTTATTTCCCAAAATATTTTCTAAAAGTGCCGCTGAATTCAGTAATTATTTACTTAAAACATTTAGCAAATTGCCTCTTCTTCTATTTTAAACATATAAAACATTTAAGTACCATACCTTAAATAATTTTATATACCTAATAAAACACTTAGGAAAATTATCCAAAAATCCAGTAAATCACTTTTAATATGTTTTCTAACATACTTAAATTTTTGATGCAAAGCTAACATATATTAGCTATAATTAATTAAAACTCAAAATAAGCATTTTATTCACTAGAAAATTCATAATAAATCTACAATAATTTAGAAAATTATGAGACTTGAAATCCATCTCAAAAATATTATTTTTGACCATATATTAAAATTTTAAGGCATTTGAATGTCATTTGCTAAATTTTTAAATCAAGACTTGTCATAAAATCAATATAAAGAAGCATAATTCAAAAGGCATATATATAGCATTCAAAACCTTGCAAAAACTTTCTGATCTAATTCTAGAAACCGAAAATATCAAAACATGAGATGTAACATGTTATCCACCTTTAGCATAAGGAGTTTAGATTTGATCTTGGATTAAATTGATTAAGCTTCTTCCTCTTGATTTAGCTTATCTCCCCCTTACTTCTTTTTAATGGTGGCCGACCTCTCTTTGTATTTAGTTTTTGCTTATGAACGTGAGAACGAAAGTGCATGAGGGTTTACGGTATAAGAATATAACTTATTCCTATATTGCCCTGATCCTATTTCCCTTGTCTATTTCATTTTAATTCCCTTAGTTTAATAGTTTAAATTGACACGGCTACCCTTTATTATACAAATCTCAATCCCTTAACCCTATACATTATTTCATTTAATTTAGCTAATTAATGTCCTAAATAATGTTAATCAAAATTAGGGTCACTGCAGACTCCCTTCTTTAAAGAATTCCATCCTCGAAATTACGATAAGGTGCTCATCAGAATCTATCATAAAGGTAAAACATGCCACAAAACAAGTTAGGATAAGCACCTCTAATTCTGCTTTCAGTTTCCCAAGTACATCTCTTTCGTTGTTTCTCCATTGGACTTCAACTAATCTGACTGTCTTGTTCCTTAACCTCTTCTCATCTCTCGCGTCTATATGAACTAGTTTTCTGACTATAGTCAAATTTGTTTCTACTACTGTCATCTAACACAGTGGCTGCTATAGTAGTCTCCGAATCTCTAATACACTTCCTAAGATTAGAAATATGAAAAAAATCATGGACTCCTGTCAAGCTATTCGATAACTCTACTCTATATGCGGGTTTCTCAATCCTCTCTACAATAGGAAATAGTCCAAAGAATCTCGGTGCCAACTTTCCTAATTTCCTGAACCTGATCACAATCTTCATTGGTGATACCCTGACAAAAACATGAGCTCCAACTGAGAACTCTATGTCTTTCCATCTCCTATCAACATAACTCTTCTGCCTTAACCGAGGTTCCTTCATTCTTTCTCTTATTAACTCAATCTTCTCTACATCTTATCTAACCATATCTGGACCAGGAACTAACCTATCCTCGGTCTTTTACCAAGAAAATGGAGATTTTCATGCCCTGCCATACAAAGCTTCAAATGGTGCCATCCCTAAACTAGCTGATAACTGTTGTTATATGAAAACTTGACTATGTGTAGATAGTCTTCCCATGATCCTCCAAAATCTAGTGTACAAGCTCCTAATAAATTTTCTAAGACTTTGTTAACTCTATCTGTTTTCCCACATGTTCGTGAATGGTAAGCAGTACTCGTCTTGAGCTTGTTACCCAGAGTCTCACGTAGGCTCTTCCAAAACTCGCTAGCGAATAAGGAATCTCTATCGCTTACTATGCTACTAGGAATTCCATGCTGTTTACCTATATTCTTCATAAATAACTTAGCTAAAACAGATGCCATCCCGGTTGATTTTACTGGAGTGAAATTGGCACTCTTGGTTAACCTATCCACTATGATCTATATACTATCATTTCCTTTATTTGATATTGGCAACCCGTCAATAATATCCACTAACATGGAACCCTATTTCCATACTGGAACATCTAAAGGCTGATGTAACCCACTTGGTTTTCGATGTTCGGCTTTTACCTACTAATAGTTCAAACACTGCATGACCCATAAGCCTACATCTCTCTTCATACCTTCCTAGAAGAAACTCCTTTTCATGTCCTGATACATCTTAGTTCCTCCTAGATGAATCGTAAACTTGGATCGATGACATTCCTCAAGAACTCCTTTCTTTAAGTCCTCAATATTTGAACTACACAACCATCCCTTCTTTCTCAAACATTTCTTCTGGTTAAGACTAAAATCCTTTAGACCATCAATCTCAATTCCAACCTCAAGCCTTCTAATCCTCTTGGCTAACATTGGATCCTCTATCTGCTTAGAAGCAATCTTTTCAATCATCACCAGTCGGATTTATAAACATGACAACATAGTGGTCTCCTTACTAGATCTAGCTTCAAATCTCCACTGTGTCCTGCATGTATTCAACGCTTCTAAATCTTTCCACTCAGCTATCATTGTTAACACTACATTCTAATGTTCTCTGCTAAGTGCATCTGCAACGTTGTTGCCTTTTTCGGGGTGTGTGTACTCAATACCAAAGTCATAAGGGGCTAAAAATTCTAACCACCTCTGCTCTCCGATATTCATCTTCTTTTGAGGGAATAAATACTTTAGTGACTTATGATCCGTATATAACTCCAATCTCTCTCCCATAAGGCAATGTCTCCACACCTTCAACGTAAAAATTACCACAGCTAATTCTAAATCATGAGTCGGGTACCTAACCTCATGCCGTCTAAGCTGTCGAAAAGCATAGGCAATCACTTTACCTCTTTGCATTAACATAACTCCTTACCATGTCCCACATGCATCCGTGTATACCACTAAATCCAGATTCTCCTCTAGAACAACCAACACAGGTGCATTAGTCAATAAGTGCTTTAGCTTCTAGAATGCCAACTTAAACTTATCGGTCCAAACGAACTTCGCATCCTTTCACGTTAGAGTGGTCATCGGTACTGCTATCCTTGAAAATCATTAATAGATCTCCAATAATACCCAGCTAATCCAAGAAAACTCTTCATCTCAATCATTGTCTTGGGTCTCTACCAATTATTTTCCGCTTCAATCTTAGTTGGATCTATAGATAAACCTTTTTCTAAGACTACATGACCAAGAAACTTCACTTCCTTCTTCCTAAAATGACACTTCGAAAATTCAACTTTCAGCTGATGCTACCTTAGTGTTTCATGCACCACTCTAAGTTGAATGTCATGCTCTCTCTCATCCTTAGAGTATACAAAAATATCATCTATGAATACCAACACAAATCTATCCAAGTGCTCTCGAAAAATTCGGTTCATCAAATATGCAAAGAATGTTGGCGTATTAGTTGGTCTGAATGGCATTACTAACCATTCATACGGTCCATATCTAGTCCTAAACTACGTCAAAGGAAAACCATCCTCTGCAACTCTAAGCTGATAGCACCCTTTTTCTAAATCCAACTAGGAAAATACTTTAGCTCCACTTAACTGGTCGAACAAATCGTCAATTCTAGGCAACGAATGTCGATTCTTTATTGTCTTCTCATTCAACTTACGATAATTGATAAATAACCTTAACGATTCGTTCAGTTTCTTAGAAAACACTGTGGCTGCTCCTCAAGGCGAACTGCTTGGTCGAATGAAATTCTTTCCTTCCAATTCCACCAACTGCAACTTCAGCTCCCTCATCTAAGTAGGTATCATTCTGCTTAGCGGCCTACTCACTGGTTCTGCTCTTGGTATCAAATCTATTCTAAATTCAATAGCTCATTTTGGCGGAAATCCCACTATAGGTTTAAAAACATCTATGAATTCTCTAACAAAGAAACTCGACCAAACTTGTCTTCTATCTCCATAACACCCAACAAAGCATTAACCTCAAAACTAAGATTTTGTACAGAGTATACAATTCGATCACTACAATCAGGGTGTCTAAGCGATATTTTTTTATCATGGAAAAATATCCTAGTCATCGTATTTACTTAACCAATCCATACCTAAAATGTATTCGATCCCTACGAAATCAAACACATGCAAACTGTGAGAAAAGGTATGACCAAATTATTCAAACTCTAAATGGTCACAAATCATCCCAAGTGTCGCATACCCTTCTATCAGATCTGCACCACTTATGGAAGTGACTAGGTGTGAGGGTTCTAGGTTAAGCTTATCTACCAAACAATGAGATATAAAAGAATGCGATGCACCGGTATAAAATAGAACTCTAACTGATACACCATAAATCAAATCATACCTCCCAACACAGCAATTCCACTCCCCTCCACTGTTGGTCTCGAGGTAGCTGGTTCCAATGCAAACATCTTTCTTTCCCATCCTTGGCTGGCTCCTTGCAGTGGTTCTTATAGTGCCCAATCTGATCATAATTAAAACACCTCACCCCTTTCTTCTCACCAGATTTCTTTCCTTTGCCTGTCCGGCATTCATGGGCATAGCGTCCTTTTTTATCACACTTATAACAGACAACCTCTACCTTTCCTTTCTTAGCAACTCCACCCTTCTGAGTTACTTTCTTATGGAAAAATTTCCTTTTCTAACTCTGCCCTCCTTGAGCTTCCTATACCTTATTTCCATCGAGATAAGCAAGCATCTCTTCATGCCTTAAGGCCATCTCAACAACAACATCACATGGATCTCTAATGTGAGATAACATGGCCTTAGCAAGCTCAGGCTTCAACCGCCGACTGAACTTTTCATTCCTCTTAACAACAGTATTAACCGTAGTTTAGCCATATCTTGGTAGCTCCACAAACCTTGTCCATACTCAAGTACAGTCATATCCTCCTGCTCCAGTTCAGCAAACTTCCTCAGCAGAGTAGACTTAGCAATCTCTGACATATACCTTTCTTTGAAACTTCACTTGGACTTAAGCAAGTCATGGTCTCCTCATTGACTCAAAAGTCACACTGTTCCACCAATACTATGCTACTCCTTGTAGCTTTCTAGACGCAAGCCTCCTTTTCTGCTCGTCATTGAGCTCCAAATTAGCAAAATCCTCTTGCAATGAAGTAATCAATTCTCCACTTCAATTGCACCTTCGGTACCAATAAACGGCTTTCCTCCCAGGCGAGTATAATCTCTACTCAAAATAGCATAGTTATTGACAACTGGAGCTTCCTGATTTCCTCCTTTAGAATTTCCTCCAACTATTCCAGTAACAACTCCTACTTGCATCATGTTTACAAATGACTGATACATTACTTCCATATCAACATGTGGGACTCAAGCACCCACATTCGCAGCTTGGGCTTGACCTTGATTCTTCCTGGTATTTGGTCTGGCATCTCCATTAGTTGTGGTGCTTCCCCCACCAAGGTTAACACTTCCACCTCTAGCATCCATATCTGCATTCGAGTCTTCTTAAGATAAAGAAGAATAGACTAAGAGAGATGGGTGAACGGTGATAAAAAATGTATACTTATGTATAGCAAATACAAGTACGTTACTATAGTGTTATCCTATATTCCAATCTTAACTCTAATTACTTAGGATTATGTCAAAATCATTTTAAGATTAAAGTTTTTCATAAACCTATGCTCTGATGCCAAGTTGTAACATTCCCAACCTTAAGGCCCAAAGTCTAGCGCTATAAATGCTGCAGTCATCCATAGGATTAACTTTCAGTGGCAAAATACAACAATGCTAATGGTATCCATAATATTAGAAGCGTAAGAATATGAAATAAAATCATCACAGATTAAAAAAACTTTCCTGAATACATTTGAAAGCAATATTTCATATTCAATTTACATAATCTTATAAGCGATTCCCAGGTTTTGATCAAATATAATTATTACAAAATATGCCAAGAGGACATATGAATATACCCCCTTGGATGATTAGATTACTTAGACACAAAAGTCTTAGTGCATCATAGCGAAAATTAAACTAAGTAGCAACTCTTGAATAGCTAACTTTGCCTCCTGCACGTCTACGAAAGATTTATTCGTCCATCTACTAAACCTGAAAAGCCTTAACTCTCAGTCTACTCAAATTAATTTTGAGTGTCCGATAGTTTAAGGGGAAAACATAAAATTCCAGTCAGACATAAAGCCTATTATGAATAATTTTATTACATCTCGGTTTACTGATATTAAGTGAGACCACGCCACTTAGTGGAACGGGTTTTCCCTCACTAATATCCCTTTAAAACATATCTTTTTCCAAATTAGAATCCTACAATCAAACTAGTTAATCAAATTAGTTATAATGATAATAGCAATATCATATATGCTTATAAAAGGTAACAAATGGACAATCTGTCTAAAAAATATAGTTCTGTTTAGCTGACTACTAACCATTGGCCGACTCAGGCCTACGAGACAAAATAAACAAATAATTTAACACCCATTGACAAACTTTTAGACGGTCTATCCTTAACTTACTTCTCCAAGGGTCACATGATACTAATGGTTCTGCAGGCTCACCAATAACCTATCCTTCTCCATTGTATAGATTCCTTTTTGTATGTAACCATCATTTAAATCTTACTCGTGACTACGCCCTACATACTATAATTATGGACTAAATTAGCTAAGGGCTATAGCTAATGTATAGGGCGTGACCCTATACCTATCCCATCTGGTATTCAAATATCTAAGTCGTTTACTTAGGGTTAACTACCCATCCAATTTTCCTCGAAAACCATTCAAATTGATTTAACCCTTTAAACCTTGCTTAAATAAGGAAAACATACTTTTGCTTTACTCCAAGCTATTTGCCATGTTACACACACACACACTTTACTCAAAAAATGTTAATGAAAACATTCGAATCCTTTGTTTAAGCCTTTAAACAATTTCTTTCGAAACCTTTTAAGGTACCCCTTTCGAAACTATTGAAATTACCCCTTTCGATACAAGTAAATTACTTTAATTTATAACCTTAGGCCAAAAGGCCAAAACATACCTTTTGATTTACAATGGACCTTTCGAAAACATAGAAAGTGTCCATTTGAAAGCTTTATAAAACCTTAGACGCCCTCTTTTCAAAAAACTTTAAACTTTCCTTTCGAAAACATTGAAAACCATCCATTTAAAACTATGGTAAACTTTTTGAAAACATTGGGGATGCACCCTTCGAAAACTTTTATCCTATAATTTTTAAAAGCATTAAAATCTTCTACTAAAAACAAACCTTTCGAATGCATTGGGTTAAAGTAAAAAATGTAGAAGATCTTTCGAAACCATTCCTTTAGAAACCTTTGGGTTTAACTTTCAAAACCTAAGACTGGTCTTAAAAGAACTAAGTCGAAAGCAACTCCTTTGAAAGCAATTTCCTAAGTAAAAGAAGTGGATGGTACTGAAACTAATCCCTTTAAAAGCATTTGAGAAGCAACTCTTATTTTAAAAGCGAAAGCACCCCTTCAAAACCATCAAAAGGTAGAATTGCGGCCACGTATGTTTCGACCTTGTCGAAAGCTAGTTTAAAACAAAAGACGATAAACTCTATCGAAAGCTATCTTTAAACCCTTTCGAAAGCATTCTTTTAAAAGAAAGCAACCGACATTTCCATTTAAAAGAAAAATAAGGTCTTGACCCATTTGAAAGCATTGTTTCGATCTTACGCCTTTCGCCTAACTCCAATTCACTATGTACCAAGGCATCAATACCATGTGAATTAGTTTCGACTTGGTCGAAGGTGGAAGCATAAAGTCGAAAGCTTGCTTCCAATAGTGGCGAAACAGTAAACACTTACAAAAACTATTTTCTTTCTTTATAAAGCAATACTTTTCCAATTAACTTGTACTTTTTATAATATAATTGGTTGTCAATTTCTTTTCCAAAATCTTTTCTAAAAGTGGTGCTAGATTCACTAATTATTTATATAAAAAATTTAACAAATTGCCTCTTGTCCTATTTTAAACATATAAAACATAAGTCTTATACCTTAAATAATTTTATATACCTAATAAAAAACTTAAGAAAATTCTCCAAAAATTCTAATAAATCACTTTTAATCTGTTTTCTAACATATATGACCCAAAGCTAACATATATTAGTCGTAATTAATTTAAAACCAAAATAACCATTTTCTTCACTAGAAAATTCATAATAAATCCACAATAATTTAGAAAACTATGAAACTTGCAAACCATATGTCAAATAATATTTTTGACCATATATTAAAATTTCCAGGCATTTGGATGTCATTTGATAGGTTTTTCAAATCAAGACTTGTCATAAAATCAATATAAATTGCCATAATTCAACAACAACCATATATATATATATATATATATATATATATATATATATAACATTCAAAACCTGGTAATATACTTGCAAAAACTTTCAAATCTAATTCTAGAAACCGAAAACATTAAAACATGAGATGTAACCTATTATTCACCTTTAGCTTGTTGTTAAGGAGTTGAGATTTGATCTTGGATTAAGTTGATTAAGCTTCTTCCTCTTGATTTAGCTTATCTTTCCCCTTACTTCTTTTTAATAGTGGCCGACCTCTCTTTGTATTTAGTTTTTGTTTAAGAAGGTGAGAATAAAAGTGCATGAGGGTTTATGGTATAAGAATATAACTTATTCCTATATTGCCCTTATCCTGTTTCCCTTTTCTATTTCATTTTAATTCCCTTAGTTCATTAATTTAAATTATCATGGCTACCCTTTATTTTATAAATCTCAATCCCTTAACCCTGTACATTATTTCATTTAATTTAGCTAATTAAATGTAATAAATAATGTTAATCAAAATTAGGGTCGTTACAGCCGTTAACAAACATTTTACTAGAACAAAATGGCATATTTGGTCAAATGTTCAAAAATGACCCAAATACTTCCATTTCCTTTCCTAATCCTAGATAACCCATTTACAAAATCCATGTATATTTGTTCTCACTTTCATTATAGGATGTTTATACGAAATAACAATCCACTCTTCCTTTTCTGCTCCGCCTTGATTTTCTAACAAGTCAAGCATCTAACAATATAATTGTTAGGGTTTTTTCCAAGGATCCTTACACAGTTAGATACTTGAAGAGACAAGAACTAAAGAAAACAATAACAAACGAATTCCTCCAAACAAAACATTTATCGATTCACTAATTTATCACAAGAGAAAGCTAAAAATTAAGAAGATAATCCCCAAAACCCCAAAAAAATTACTTTTTCACACACACGTGTAATGAACTATATACATGCCTATTTACAATAGTCAAAATTCCTTCTATAATCATCCATTTATTATTTCTATCTTCTAAAATAAATCCTTCCCATGTAGATAATTCTTCGCCTCTCTAATGTAATAAAAGAGGCAATTAATCACTCTTCAAAATCTATAAAATCTATATAAGATGCAACGCATTTGAGGCACAATTCCATCTTGACTCAAATATCTTCATATTCTACTTAAATATGGAATATCATATCACCAAAATCTAACAATCTTCAACTTGATATGATATTCCATAAATGCCATCTAAGCTCCACCCTGAACCTCAAACTTCAAATAATCTCCAATATAACCATGGAAACAGATGTCTTAATTCCAAAATTTGCTAACCTCCAAACCACTTAGTTATGCGTGTTCCCATAATTGAACATGCATATCACTAATAAATCAAAATAGTTTATAATAACCAATCTCGTCCATGCAATCTTTATAGCTTTCTGCTGTTGGAACACCTTCATTCTTGCAAATTCGCCTCCCTAACCCCACTTTGAGAAGTTTCTTTATTCTCTACCATTTTTCCAAGCAATTCATATGCATTGTTGCTTCCTACTTATGCATGCAGCACCACCATATTAATTTTCTAATCCTTGTAACTCAAATTCTAGTCGAAAAATTGCACCCTTTCACCTCCAACCGTTCCACAGAAACAAGTTTCTTTTTTAATTTCTAGGATGTACCTAACTCTTGTAAGCTTAATCACCCTTCCATCATGCATCTTCAATCTAACTGAACATATCTCCTTAACATGCAAAATCCACCAACGGTAGATTACACAAAGCATCTTGCTTTTCATAAATGATAAATTATAACAACTTGCACCTAAATGGGCTTGAATTTTGACTAAATCAAAACCCAAGTCCATTAGGATATTGATCGTTAGTTTTGGTAACCTATAATAAACACAAGTATATCAAAGTGTGACCAATATAAACTCACAGCAAAATTTAAAAATATTATATAATATAAGTATTGACCAAGGATACTACCTCAGAATATCTATTCCATGTATATTTAATTGCCCTGTCCGTGCCGAGCATGAATAAGAAGGCTTCACTATTTACTGTTCATGGGCTTGCTCCAGTATCAGTCCTTCTAAATCTAGCATGTGGGTTGTTATAAGGAGGGGGACGGAGCAACGTTTCGGTGATTAGAAAATTACATACTTTATCCATCTAATTGATTTATGCCAATTGGTTCCCATTTAAGTGTTATGTCTATTGTTTATGGCTAATCTATTAAATCTTATATGCACTTATGCGATGTCTAACATAACTTCTCTATGGTATCATTACGTATATATATATACCTATATTCATTTCCATCTAATCATTTCACTACCTAAAACATTGACCACTTAATACTTCTTAAATTGGGAGGCGGTAGGTCCATCGCCATTTACTACCTCAAGGTCTCAAAGCGGGCGCTCTGCAATATCAACGCTAGTCAATTGGTTCTAGCTACAGAGACCGACGGCCCTTATATATGGATCTATAATATAATATATAATTTAATTGTCGTGCTACTAATGCAACTCAAAGACTCATTTAAGTGTTAACTAGCCCACCTCCGATAAACTAATTTTTCACCTAATTATCCATCTTGAGGTCTGTGCAACTCCTATATGGATTCCACACTACCAGGAAGAGAAATCCATTAGGATATAACCCCAAGTCTTTGCTATTGCTCACTCGAGAGTGTTGGTGGTCATAACCTATATGCAAGAGTTATTACTAAACACCGGTACCAAGCTACTAACATAGCCTACCGACCTTCCATAGCTGACATTCTTTTTAGACTAACCTAAGTAAGTCAAGGAAAATGCTCCGTTAGATTACTTACTACCTCTTATTGGATATGAAGTAGACCCTATTTCCCTAAAAGTATTTGGCCATTTAATACTTCAAATACAAGGCGAAACCAAGGTATATTTTTTCCTACCTGTCTACAATGCATAGTTCTTCCTTAAAGAACATATGGTTGGAGATGTCCTACATCAGTAGTAAGTGTACATAACTGCTACTAGCCTCTAAGTGAAGGGAGAACTACTGTTGCGTTACTCTACTGACTCGCATCCCACCTACTAAATCAAATCTACCACCCGAAGCTTAAGTGTTGAGCGAGGCCCACTAATTCACATTTGTCCTAGACTTATAATTTGAGCTATATAATTTTCTATTATAAAAATTATATTATTTCCTACATAAAATTAACGGTGTTAATACTTATTTGCTACGTTAGTATTCCTAATTTAAAAACTAGGCTTTGGTTTCCTTGTAATATCTAATAAATGTCTGTTACCCATAATAATTGGTCATTAATGTCAAAATTGGATAATCTATAATCAATCCTCATTTAATCACTTTAATCTATTTACCAATTTAAAAATCCACCAATTATGCTTGTTCAATTCCTCCATAAATACAATATTAAATTTCCTAATCAGTCCCTATTTAATTCCTTTTTAAATTCCTATTAATCAAGAATTTATTGTCCGTTAAATCTGTAGTTAATGTTCATAAATCCTAGTCTTATAATTACTACACTGTTAATAGCTAATACAGATATTGTCGTAGATTATGCGATTTATGTATTTTTATTTTTAAATATTAAGCATGGTTATACGTGTGTGTGTATTTCAAATTTTTTATTCGTAAATTGGAACATTCCTTTTCATATTTTAATTTATCGAAGCTATCCTTCTAAAAAGATTTACCGTTATAATTTTTCATAAATTAAAAAAAGTGAGATCTTTTCTTCATTTGAAATTATAAGGAATTATTTCTTTTCTTTATTGAAATTGACAATGTAAACTACTGAAAAGAACATTCATATCTTACATATTTATTTTCCTTTTTTATATATATCCCTTGTTGATCAAATGATGTCATTTTCTACATATTTTGGAAATGCATAATTTATGGAAATATATGGAATCCACTTCAAATAAATCAAAACATAGAAATTCACATTCCAAGTAAACTATGTCAACCTAATCCACAACCGAAATATACATCTAGAATAAAAGCATTCTATAATAATAAATGTTTGGAACTGAATTCAAATTTCTAGATTAGGTTATACATACTATTTCTATTCTAATTACCTATTTATTAAACGTGTATGCAATAATCATGTACATTTGTCTTAAGCATACCATTCATCGGATCTTCTTTAGGCATAATTAATAAAATACAATGATATAAATTTCAATGTTATAAATAAATTATATAATTTCCTACTCTCCTTTAAAGCCTTCCAAATCTCCCAAATCTGAATCCAATGCTTTACTTGACTCCTTTTCCATTCTAATCCAAAAAGAATATATAGGGTAACTACATATTATTAGAATTATAGATCTAAGTAGAGATTGGAGGTTAAGGGGAATATAGATCGAAATTTTCCTTTTTCTATAGTATTGATTTTCTACTTCCTTTTTATTTTCTACCCTTCTCTAATTACATATACATATACTTTAATATTTTTAATTTTTAGAAGTAGCAAAGAAGGGAAAATATCTTTGCTGCTTGGATAAGAAAATATGAGAAGAGAAGTAAGGCATAAGGCCTTTATTTATAGACACTCGAAACAATCATAACCGTTAGATTAAAATGATTAAATCTGAGCCATGGGCCAAGGTTCGAACCCTAGCCACCTCTAATTGGCCGGTTGATCGCTCTTCTATAAACGATCGACTGCTAGCTATAACACCCCATAATTTGATGATAGTTATTTAATTAGTTGGTTAATTAATTTAGCTCCAAAAATGTTATTTGTGCAAACGATAAAATTTAACCATGAAACTTCCACCATTGGGGTTCATTTCTGGTTTGAGGTATTTAGTCGTTGTAGGGACTGCCTTTTTCCTAAAAGGAAGTATTATGTAATCTAGTCAAACTCCAAATAAATAAGGATATATCTAAAAAGGATCGCTTTAGTGTTGAGGTATTAAGTGGCTATTGCAGGGCCTGCCTCCCTACTGAAAGAAGTAAAATAATGAGGTTCCATATTTATTATTAGGTGTGATGATGGATATCTCGGGAACGGTTCGTGTCGGGTTTGAGGTACCAAGTCATTGATCTAGAGTTCGTCTCCCTCTCCTATAAAAGAAGTACTATAATGAGAATTTCATGCAATGTTAGTTAGATACTAGTGAGGAGTCTGCCTTGGGGTTAGGTATTAAATGGAAAAGGCCTACCTATAAATAGGTGTTAAATGGTCGATGGCCTGCCTATTCCTTATAAATGAGGTATTAAGTGGTTTAGGTACAGTTTCTCACATTATTAAGACTTTAATGATGGTGGATGCGCTAATAAAATGGCTATTATAAATTATAAGGTCATAGATAGCGGTCAAAGTTCTTTGTAACAAGGACTAATAGACCAAATATGACGACGCTAGAAGTCCACCTTAGAAATAGGTCTTAAATGACAGAGTCTACCTCGATTGGGGTCTTAAATGGAAGAGTCTGTCTATTTCTCTTTTAAAAGTATTATGTGGTGATAGTAGAAGCCTGCTTCATATTTAGAAGTATTATGTGACAAATGGGTATTAAAATATGGGTGGTTGATAAGGCTTCATCGGTATTTTATACCTTGGGAATGGGTAGGTATATAATCGTGTGTGCAATACAAGATTAGATTAGATTTGCTAACCTTAATAGACATAATAATTAAATGAAAACCAATTGGTTTAAATTTATGTTATGAACAGTTTATAGATTTTCCAGCCACCAGAACGTTATTCTGACCCCTCTTCTCATCACAACCCAAGTAGTAGATTTAGAGGAATAAGTCACTTGTGCTGAATATGTTTGGTTGCTAGAGAAGTCTCCTTTCCATTCATGCTCGACGTTGATGTGACAATCTTCTATCTGCAAAATACTATTAATTCCATGATGGTGGTTGTAATCGATAATCTTATCCTTTTATTGTTTCCGCGGTGAGTTTAGATTCCTATCAATCTCCGATAATGCTTATGCTTATTTGTAGGTACTAAATCCAACGGTATGTGCTTTATTAGACTTGGTTTTTTATTTTTGCCAAAATTTGGGCCTATGAAGGCATGGTTGTTACATTTGGTACCAGCGCGAGGATAGTAGATTAGAGTAGTTAGGATAAATATAGAAAACATATTCGTACTTTCCTATCTAGTATTATTATATTTTTACGTTAGATTCAAAGAATTTCGACTATATAAGTAGTTGTAGTACCACTCCGAAGGAATTGATGAAGCAACTATGGGTTGGAAATATATTAGATTTAAGATTTTCATGTCGACTTTGAAGTACCCTATGGAGTGCTGGCGATGTGTAAGGTGCTGTTGAAAACAGTATGAGTACGACATTTGGCAGAATCTTGAAGACTAAAGGTATTCGACTTGATGGTTGAGATTCTAGCTACCTTTTGATTTTGGATTTTGAAGACGAGTTCCAATCGGGGATGCACATTTATTCCAAATGGGGGAAATTAGTGTCTGTATGTCGCAGTTGTTTGGAAGTAAGTTTTTGCTAAGGTGCATTCATGCATCACCTCTTTGATGACAAATGGGATTTTTATTTGAATAATTATTGTCAATTCCATAGTCTAAAACCCATGAGAGAATTTTTATAAGTATATTTTGGAAATTCCTAAGATTTTGAAAAGTAGGTTTTCAATGGATTTATTTTCCCAAGGATTTATTTTGGAAATTCTGTTTTGGAAATGTTTTGAAATTTTACTTTTCAATGAAATACATATACCACTAGGTTGGTCATGTAAAGAAATTTTTAGTTTATAAAAGATTAATTTTAAAGTCCATAAATATTTATACGTATATAACAGTAAAGGCTTGATTTTGAGTTTTGACAAGAAAATAGGTTTCCATTTTGGGAAATTTATGTTTAAAATGGTTTTTGAAAATTCATATATATATATATATATAAGTTTGATTTTTAAGGGAAATTTTGGTATTAAATAGTTTCTATAATTTGGAAACTAGTTTAAAGAAGCATATATTTAGCTTAGTGATTTTTTGGTTTTTAAAATTGAGGTTTTTAAATTCTTTGCTCTTTAAGGTACAAACAAAATAGGAATGACTTTCAATTTTATTGAGGTGTGTAGTTTGTATTGTTGCTGTACCACCAATTATTCGAAGAAATATTTCTATGTGAAGTAGGAAAGAAATAGCGGCGGGAATATTTTGGGTTTTTGGAATTGTTATTGGTCACACGGTTTTGTTAGGACTACTATGAATTGTTGGAGCATGGTTCATGACTAGGCGGTAGGCTTTGACATCATCGTGTTGAGGATAGGAATTTTTTTGATCGTGTCGAATCGAAGAAGATGACGCGAAATGATTATTATTGTTTTATGTGACCCCAATTAGGTCTAGGTTCAATTAATGCCCAAAGCCCGTTTGGCGTTAACCACCTAGAGGTAAACCAAAAGTGGTCTACTATTTAACAAATTGTGGAAAAATTTGTACCTGGAACAGGACTTTAAAATCCGCGTTTGAATTCTTCCAGTTGCCTTCTTTCATTCCTCCTTCTCAACAAGTCGAATCCAGTCTCCATCATCCTCCTCCTCCTCCAAGTGTTAGCTTCTCTGCTCTATTCATTCCCTAGGCTATGCCATTTTTCCTTAGTTGTAGCAGCAGCCTCGCCTCCCCCTCGTCCTAATTTTACACATTAGATATTTCCCTACCACCACTCCACGTCTAAACCCTATTTTCTCCCTTCGACCACTTCTTAGTCTAAGACACCTTTCTGCACTATCAGTTTTTCCTAGCACCATTATGGCCTTAAGCCTCAAGAGGCCACTTGGCTGGACAGAATGAGCAAGAAGGTTTCGCCACTTTTGGACTGGAAGAGGTATTTGTAATGGTAGGATTTGTATCGATCCCTACTTCGAGACCTTTGAGTATGAATGTTAAACATGCTGCATCTACCTTTTCAATATCCTGTTGGCGTAGAATTTCTATGGAGGAAACAGTTTGAATCGTTCAAAGGCGAACCTCCATGCAGAGGTAGTTTAGTAGAAGGTTCCTTCTACCATCAATAGATCCTTCCTTAGGAACAAGGCAATTCCAAAATCGTCAGCAACACCACCGGCATGACATTGGGTGTATTGCTGCCATGTTACGACCATTCAAGGGTCGCTGTAATGGATTAAGCTCCAGCCATGGAGCAAGGAATCTCGTAATCTGCAGGCATTATTTTAGTATTTATAGTGTTGTTGTCTTGTCCCTTCCAGCATTTGTTCTTTTCTTTTAGATTGTATGGCTTATAATCGTTAGTTATCTCTTATAAAAGTCAGGTATGATATTGTAAGTTCCTATTTATGTAATTTGTTATTGTTTCAGAACAAGCAAACTACTCTTATATATGCGTAGTGAAGAAGCAGTATAAATATGAAAATCTCATAAAAGATACTTAACTAACAGTAAATGCAATATAAGACTAGAAATTTAGAATAGTTGAATTTTTTTAACGAAGGACATGATAAAGTTGTTTTGATATCACAGGTCATTGCTCATGTTCCTTAAAAGCTAAATCTTTTTGGTAATTGGACATGATATGTCAAGTTTAATAGGTAAAGGTTAATTGTAGAATTTTATAATTTCGTTTATGTATTTAGCTCATAACCAACTTTCGACTATGCTGAATTTGGCTTAGTTAATCAACAAAAATATTTTAAGAAGTTTCCCCTTGATTTGAAATGTCTGTTTGGAAAAAATTGCCTTTTAGTTATTTTTGGATTTTAAATTATTTTTTACATTTTTGTCCAAAAATTTGATTTCAATAGAAAATTTGCATCTAAACAATTTGAAATTTTATTTCTCCAACAACGTACAAATTTGAAAAGTGAGAAAGATTTTTTGTTAAATCTTTGATTTTGAAGGCCACGTGTTAGGTGTAGGAAAGGCAAATAAAGTTAGAATTTTTGGAGTTAGTGGTGCGTTAGGATCGATGATGTGATAAACGTAAGCTATAACAAGGGAAAAGTCATTTTAGCCTTGGAATTTCTATTTCCATACCTTGTCGACGACGCTAACAAGTCTATTTTTAAATCTAATTCCATTTTAGAGCTTGAAATAAGCCTCCTTATGCATTTTGTATGCTGATTTTTTTTTTGTAAATCCGGTGTAGAGAGAAAATTTCCATTGTACAATAGGAATAGGAAGATTATAGAGTTTTAAGAAGGTTAAATTCTCTACCTTAATTCCTTTTTCCGGCATAAAAGTAAAGTTTAGAAAGCAATATTTCAACGTGTTAGATTACTAAGTGGTCGAAAGTGGATGCAAAATTGGTTGCTTCAAACTTTTCATAGAAGTATGGGGTTTTGGTTGAAAAGATTTTTCAAAAGATGCATACATGTAGAACTGCTAGTACATATGTATGTTGGTTGCATCATATTTTCCAAAAATATTTTCAAAAGAAATGCATTCATATTGGAGGATCCATTTAGAATCATTCTGCATACATATTTTCTGTTTGGTGATACAGCAATACATTATGCACTTGTGCAAGTTAGTTGCAAAATTGGTTGTGCACTCATTGGTTGTGTAGTTTAGGAAAACCAAGAGCTAAAACATTGAATTGGTCATTGGAAATTTCAGGGACGAAATTCTTTTTAATGGAGGAAGAATATAACACCGCGTAATTTGGCATTAGTTATTTAATTAGTTAGTCAATTAATTTTGCTTAAAAAATGTAATTTGTGCAGACGATGGAATTTGACCGTGAAACCTACACCATTGCGTTTGTGGCAAAATTCTGAGCAACTTTCATATTTGGAGTTTTGTGATCGGAGTCTAAACAAATAAGTTATAGACAAAAAATGAATTCGGAACGAAAATAATTCGAATATAATAAATTAACATCTTTAATTAGTTATCTGAGACACACAGATCGAACTGTATGTTAGGACAGTCGACCAGGGGCGGCCGACCCCTAGGAAGGGGGTAGTTGAGTGCTTTATGTATGGAAGCTCTAGTAAACCTAGGCCATGTACAGCCCGGATTTTATATATTTCGATTTAGTGGTTCTGGTGGATTCTAGCATCTAAAATTCAGGCCTAACACTCCCTTCTCTTCTCATATTTTTTGAGTATAGCAATGAAGCTTTGTTATTTCTTCTTTTCCACTTATTTTCTGAGTTATAAAATAAGATATTTATATCTTTATGCATACAAATTGAAGAAGAATAGAAATCTAACAAAAAGGAGAAGAGAAGAGAATCAGCTACACGCGTATTTGTGGTAATTTTTTTTATTATATATATTTGTATTTATTTTCTCTCCTAATCCCAATTCTCTTCTCGAATCTGTAATTCTAATGTATGCATGTACATATTTTTACATATTTCTAGGATTAAAATGGATTTTGAGATGAATTTAAAGTTCCGCTTCAGAATTGGAGATTTGGATCGCTTTTAAAAGGTGATTAAAAAAATTATATATCGTTTATGATTTTAAATCTATTCTGTGGGCATACATTTGACTTTTATACCTAAATAAATTTTATTTGTAAATCGTAGGCTTATATTAGTGTATAAAACTATTGCCTACGTATTCTTGATCTAATTTGAAATGTTTACACCTAGATCTAGAAATCAATCCCAAAGATTTTAGAATTTGAATGTTGTATTTTTTTTTCCAGATCTGTACTTTGGTGTAAAATAGGAATTTTGTATTACTGCTAAATTTGTGCTAGGTTGTAAATTTTCCATAGTTTAACTTGTAGGAAGAACATTTGTTTGATTTTTATAAGTTTGTTCACTTTTTCCACTTTTGATTCAAAAGGGAGGGATGTTTGATTTAATGAGGAATAACCACAAACAAAAAGGGAAAAGATGTGTAAAGTACATATTTATTCTCCGTAGTTTAAACTGTTTATTCCAATTGAACAGAAATTATTCATCCCTTGTAACTTCAAACGAAGTCAACCTTTCTAATTTATGGAAATCACCGAAAAATCCTCCTAAGGTATCTAACTCCAACAAATTAAATATGGAAAACATATTCTAGTTAAATATTTATGACTAGAATATACCTACATAGAAATAAGTAGTTTTATTATGTAGTTTACATGTATTTACTACGTTAATAAATAAGAACATCTTTATTCATGCGTTATTCATCAGTAATGTTGCTTAGTTACTATTTAGGGAAGCAAATAGGTAGAATTAGGAAATGTAGTAATTCCTATTAATGGGCAGTAAATTAGTAATTGCCAATAATTAATAAGAAATAAAAGACTGTAACCTCAATTAATGAAAAATAACGGATATGAATAGATTAGGGGTTACAATTGGTTAATTAAAAATTGTAACTCCAATTAATGGGCAATTATGGAAATTTATTAGGATTTATAATTAATATGGACAAGTGGATTCATGAGACGATAAAAAATGGAACGGATATAAAAAGCTTACTAATTTGAAATTAATAATCACACATAAATGTCTTAGGAAATGTCCATTAGGATTTTATGGACAAATTGATATTCATTAGCATTAAAAAGGGATTTATAGGTAGATAAATATTTAAGATAAATCTTATTGTCTTAAATAAAAAGGGAACTCATAAGCTAATTCCATTGGCAACCTTAGATAGCACAAGTAAAGATTTAGGATAGTTAATTGGACTTATTGGGTTAGTGATGCGGGGTCAGTAGAGTTAATCAACGGAAGACCCTTGTTCACTTTGAGGCTACAAACAGTAGGGTGCACTTATGACTAATGTGATATATCACTAATCCTAGGACCAATGACTTTGCGAGAGATAGGACCTACTTTAGGGTTAGAGATATTAAGTGGTTGTTCGAAGGCCCGCCTCTTTCCTAATTAAAAATTATTAAGTGGTCCAAATTTGGAATTAGTAGCGGCGAGGGATATCTCCATAGGGATTCGCTTCTGGTTCAAAGTATTAAGTGGCTGTACGGTCCACCTCTCTCCTTAAAGGAAGTATTAAGTAAACTCATGAGACTCCAAATAAATAAGGATATTTCTAAAAAGGTTCACTTCAGTGTCGAGGTATTAAGTGGCTATTGCAGGGCCTACCTCCTTACTGAAAGAAGTGACCTAATGAGATTCCATATTTATAATTAAGCATGATAATGGATATCTCAGGAAGGGTTGGCTTTGAGTTTGAATTACTAAGTAACCAATCTAGGTTTTGCCTCTCTTTCCTATAAAAGAAGTACTAAGTAGCCTAATGAGATTTACAGGCAATGTCAGCTAGATAGTGCCAGTGAGGTGTCCGCCTTGGGGTTAGGTATTAAATGGCAAAGACCTACATATAGATAGGTGTTAAATTGTCGGACGCCTTCCTAGTTATTATTAATGAGGTATTAAGTGGCTTGGGTATAGTATCTCACATTGCTAAGATTTTTATAACGATAGATGCACTAGTAGACTATTATAAATTATAAAGCCAAAGATAGTGGTTAAAGGTCTCTATAGCTAGGACCAATAGACCAAATATGACGATGCTAGAAGTCAACCTCAGGGATAGGTCTTAAATGATGGGGTCCACCTCGATTAAGGCTCAAAATGACAGAGTTTGCCTATTTCTCTTTTAAAAGTATTATGTGATGATAGTAGAATCCCACCTCACATTTAGAAGTATTATGTGGCAAATGGGTATGGAAGTATGGGGTGGTTGATAAGGCTTCGTCGGTATTTTGTACCTTGGGAATGGATAGGTATGTAATCGTGTATGCAATACAAGGGTTGATTAGAATATCTAACCTTAATAGATAAAACAATTAAATCGAAACCAATCGCTATAAATTTGTGTTATGGAAAGTTTAGAGATTTTCCCGTCATTAGAACATCGTTCCTACCCCCATCTCATTAAAACCCACAGGATAGATTTAGAGGAACAAGTCACTGTAGTTGGATGTTAAGTTGTTAGAAAATTCTCCTTTTCTCTCATGCTCGATGATGATATGATAATCTTCTATAAAAGGAATACCATTAATTCCAAGATTGTAGTCATAATCGGCATTCTTATTCTTTTATTGTTTCCGTTGTGAGTTTAGATTTCTATTGACCATTGATAATGCTCATGCATATTTTCAAATACCAAATCCAATGACCTATGCTTTAGTGGACTTGATTCTTAATTTTTGTCAAAATTTAGGCCTACTATGATACGGTTTATGTAACGACCCGCCTTTTTGGACAGTTTAAACCGACGATCCAATACAAAAGCCGATTCCAAACCATTCAAAAGGGCAGATGGTTATTGGGGTAAATAAGAAAAGAAAAGAAAGAGAAATAAAGGGAAAAAACAACACAGAATCTCGCAGCGGAACGATAAAATGTAATAGTCAAATAAACAGTTCATGAAGTTGTTTACTATACTTTGACAATTATTTATACAACATTTATCAGAGTTATACATATACAACAGAACAATTAAAATAATGCAGCAGATAGCATGATGCAAGGGTAATAATAGCAATAGTATACCAAATCTTCGTCTTCGTCCTCCAAAATAGATCTTCAATAAGCTGAAAAACTCAGGTCTGACCCGAGCGTAATGAAAAGACAAAACACCCGAGTCAGGACTAAAATATCCTCATGTAAGTTAAATCAATCGTAAATAAATATGAGTGTAACGGCGTCAGAGATGTTTATGGGGTTTGACATCTCATATCCAGTGTCAACGTGCGTGCAATAACTCAAGAGATGTTACGCGATTTTCCATCTCTCAAGGATCCGTTAAACTATCTACTATGTAGTACAATACGCTATTATAATATGTCTACAGTAAAGTAAAAGTATTAAAATAGCGTTAAGGCATTACCATAATTCCCCTTAACACATTTTTATAATGCCATAGTCTATACGGCACCGTAAGCCCCACCGTAAACTGGTGGTTATCAGAGGGTACCCCATAGGTATAACACAAAACAAAACGTAGTTGTCGCGAATAGGATAATCAGTATGACAAGGTACATGAGGCGATACCAACTAGGATACTAGTAGTTGCGTGATCCGGACTGATGTTGAGCATAGCCAGCAGCTACCTCAACACCGCGAAACAACACTCCCAAATCGAGGGGTGCACCCAAATCGAATCACAAATGTAATAAATATGGTATCGAAGAAGTGTGTCCGCTAGAGATGGCGAACCTCAATGGCCCAGCGCGGCTCCTGTTTTAGTCATGTCAGGGGTCATCCAATATCGTTCTCTTTCTTCAGTCAACGCGTTCACCAAACCATCCACTTCATTCGGGATCAACACTCCGCGTATAATAGTTATTAAAGTGCTTTTCGGTATCGACAGAGAGTATGTCCATATTTGATCCCGGTCTCTTTAATAACTACGTATTATTACACCGTTGGCTCTTTTACATTTCAAATCGATTCATAATTGACATCAAAATATCATATGTTTGCACCAAAAATGGGCAAACACCCTTCGGAAGTTTTTGAAGAGATAGTAAATAAAGAACTTGAATTGGAAATAGGGACTATCTAACAAAAACTCCAAGTCACAGAAAAATAAATTGTGCAGAAGACAAGGATTTAGAGTGGTTCGGCTATGCGCCTACGTCCACTATGAAGTTTTTTCACTTTATTTCTTAATACTTGAAGATTACAAGTGCTTTTCAGCAAATTACAGCGGGAAATGGACTTAAATTCCAAATTGACAGCAATTGAGACAGCATGGAGTGATCCTGGCAGCGTTTAGACTTGTTCTTCTTCCCCAAATTCTCCGACCCCCCTTCTGAATGACCAGGGGGCTCTATTTATAGGTGTGGAAGGCCAAAATCCCGCCTAAATCATGGAGAGACTGCTTGGCACGTGACGGGGGACCCACAGGCCCGAGTTCTTGAAGTGCGTGCCCAGTTTGGGATCGATTCGAAGTGAACTTCGAATCGATCAAAAAATCGTCCAATTGCGATGAAACTTGGCATGGACGTTCTTCGTCATGTAGACAAACTTCTGTAAAAATTTCATGGGATTTGGATCAGTAGATTGGGAGTTATGATCGACTCGAGATGAGGCATCTCGGTACGCTGGTTAGTTCGAATCGATCCTCTGGGTCATTCGAATCCATATGTTTCGAATCCATATGGTTCGAACCCTTAGGTTCGAATCCATATGTTTCGAATCCATATGGTTCGAACCCATAGGTTCGAATCGAACCTGTTGTATGAGGGGGCGGTGTCGCTTCGAATCGATGGCTCCAGATCGATTCGAAGTTGTTTTTAACATGTAGGGTTCGAGGACAGCATGGATTCGAGGCTGTGATGGACCCGAAGCTTGTGATGGATTCGAAGCTGTCATCGATTCGAAGCGTATTTAGGCGGTGATGGATACAAAGTTTGATGGATGGATTCGAAGTACCAATTGGCTTGATGGATTCGAAGGAAGGCGTTGGCTGATGGGTTCGAAACGGATGGTTTCGAACATGATGGGTTCGAACGCGATGGGTTCGAACGCGATGGGTTCGAATCATGATGGGTTCGAATCATGATGGGTTCGGACCGAGCAATGTGCACCTTCTTAACTTGAATCCATCATATCTTGAGCATATGTCCTCGGATTGACTTGAAATTTGAATCGGTGGCTTCTATGGTCTTTCTTGTTACGCCCTATCAATTGTGGCCCAACCCGGAATCGGACAGAATTCATCGATATCCATAGCGGACTGAAGTACGATCAATCTCTGAGGCGAACTGTCTCCTGTCTTTGACCAACCTTTTGGTATCGCGGCTTTTGTCCAAAAAGCGGGATAACATTTTGCCCCCCAAAGTACGTCTTGTGGGAACATGACGTGCTTTGAATAGTCGCCATTTTATTCTGAAGATTATTGCTCCCTTTTCGTCGAGACTCATATACCGTATTGCCGTAACCTTGCCTTGATATGATTGATTACTGTGTGATTGTGCCTAACCGTTGGCTGTCGTTGCTATAACAGGGTAAATATTTGATCCCTGCGAATGTTCAAAATCGAACATTAGCTCGTTATGTGTGTTCATACATTAGCTCCGCCCTTATTAACGTCGTGTGTCCATGAGTCATGTCGGTCTTTGTTTGCTGCCGAACTCCGTCCCGGTTTTCTCCTGAATCGATTTTAGATTCAAGCCAAAGTGTTGCTAATTAGTGGTTTTTGATGGGTTCGAAGCTTAGAAGGATTCGAAACTCCTGATGGATTCGAAGCTTAGATGGATTCGAATCAGTGATGGATTCGAGGACTCTGATGGACTCGAAGCCCTTGATGGATTCGAAACTTGGATGGATTCGAAGTTTCCCGTGGATTCGAAACTTGGATGGATTCGAAATTTCCCGTGGATTTGAAACTTGGATGGATTCGAAGTTTCCCGTGGATTCGAAACTTGGATGGATTCGAATCAGTGATGGGTTCGAAGACTCCGATGGATTCGAAACTGGGATGGATTCGAAAGTGGTCGTTCGAATCGATGGAAGTCGAAGTGACACTAATCCCTCTTGGAATCCGTATAAATACATGAGGTTTACTTCATTTTCACTTTTTACCTTTTACCATTGCTTTAGCTGCTTCTCCGAATCGATTTCCCAGAGCCAAATCAAACGTGCTTTTTCACGAATCGACCAAATTCCTTCTAGCTTCCATTTGTAATCAAACTAAATCAGGTAATCAAGGGGTCGATTCGGTTTTGAGAATGATAGATTAATCTTTTTTGGCATTGATTCGACCCCTTCTTCTGGAAATTTTTGGAGAGTGTCGAGGTTTGAACGAAGTAGGCCGACTCCATGGAACTGAGGAATGCAAACCTTTGAGCCGTATCGATCAGGGGTGCGCGCTTTGAGTTGGTTTCGAATGTGTAGCTTCGAACCGATGATTGCAGGAGAACACAACAAAAAAGGCGTGCGGTGATGGATTCGAAACAGTGGCATTCTGATCGATTCGAAGGAGCTCACTACTGATCGATTCGAAGCAATGATACGTTCATCGATTCGAAGGAGTTCAACTCCGATGGATTCGAAGCTAGGTGGGACTCCGTGGATTCGAACCGCCCTTGATGGATTCGAAGGAGCACGATTTCGATGGATTCGAAGCTCCGCGGATTCGAACCGCTCTTGATGGATTCGAAGGAGCCCGACTTTGATGGATTCGAAGTCAGGTGGGGCTCCATGGGTTCGAGCTGCGCTGATTCGAGGTTCACCGATCTGACTCGTGTCGAATCAAGTCGATCGATTCGAACGTTCTTGCTTCTGAACTACGACCACTTTTAAATCGAACTTTTAACGAACTCACTAAATTTTTAGCATATTTGATTCCGACGAGCTTCGTCCTTCGCATGATCAAAGTTGACCTGACCTGTCTTTTTGAGATCGTCGATGGCACCGTGACTTAAACGAATTCACACTTGAATTGGTCAGTAGTATCCGAGGGACGCGAAAGCGACGGTCAGTGATGACGGTCGTTTTCGTTCTCTGATTCAAAAGCCTATTCGTTCAGACACCGCGTTTTACTCTTGTAAAATTTGTTTTAGTTATGTATTTGCATTGCACGGCATATCCATATGCTTCACACCGGGGAATATACGGGCTTTCTTCGTTTTTAACGCTGCTTTTTTGTGAGTTAGTTAGTTATGGAGTCTTCGGGTTCTGAACAACAAGAGTTACAAAGCTTGCCTCCTCTGATGCTAGAAATTCCAGAGATCATTCCTGAAGTAATAGATCCTGCTCCGGACGAATTGCCGGAGGCCTTATTTATCGAGGATCCCATAGATTCCGTCCGATCTAATATTTATGGAGCATTATTGGGTCGGATATGTTCGAAGCATAGCTTATCCCCAGATGATGTTTTGCTACCGGGAGTTGATGATAGGCCTCACAATCCACCCGAGGGCTATACTGCTTTTTATCGCCACGCTTGTGCGGCTGGAACTCTCCCCCCGTTTAACCAATATATCAGGGAGATGCTATCGTTCATTGGAATCGCTCCCGCACAACTTCACCCTAACGGACACGCGTTACTGAACAGTGTTTTCATCTTATTCATGGACCGCCTTTTTCGTCCGCCTAGGCCAGCTGAGATTAGACATATATTCAACTTCAAGAGCAGGGGTGATAGTCCATCGTTCACCTTTCTGGAGGCAGTTAGAAATTGCCAGATTGTGACGGGAGCCTGGACCAGACTCAGTTACTTTAAGAATGAATGGTTCTTTGTCCGATGCCCCCCAGGATTCGCTAGGCGATGGCTGTCCAGACGTAAGTATCGTAAATCGTGTTAGCCTTCTTTAATGGTCATTGTCAACACTTGAACTGACATCAGGTGTTTTTTTTTTCTTGCAGCTACCATATCAAGGCCAGACGGTGGTCGATACAGAAATGTCATCCGAAGTCTACAAGAGGTTCCGAGTGACCTGCGGCACATTGACTTGGTCTTAACCGATGATAACTTAAGGACGCTGGGCTTAATTGAGACGAACCAGAGTATTGTTTCGTTGAAGGGTTTGTGAAATCGGCTCCGAAGGCAAAGAAGAGGACCGGTGTAGCGATAAGAGGAATGGGCGATGATGAGAGGACGCCTACTGACACTGGGCTAGCGGCTGATTTTCCCCAAGCAGGAAAAAAACGGAAAGGCAAGGCCGTTGTTCCTAAATTTGCGAGACGGAAGTCTGTAATCGTGTCTCGCTTGATTTCTGGAATTATTTCTTCTGACTCCGCTCTTTGTCAATCAGGAAACATTTTCACAGGACTGGATGACGTTCCCATCCCGGAATGCGTTTCTCTTTATCACAAGTCCGGGTTGGTTGAGCTCCGGGAAGCGTTAGACATAAGCGGGCTTTTACCCATTAGTGCAGTCGAAACCTCTGGTTGGTCGGGGGCTTTGCACATTTGCATACACTCTCATGACACTACATGATTGCTTCACTCGCCTTATTGATTTTTCCTGGTACTTAACTGAACTGTATCTCTTTTCCAGGTAACATGGCTGGTCGTCAGACTACATTGGACAAACTCCGGAGAGTACATCACCCCTCAACCTATTATGAATCTCGTCGTGGAGGCCCCGATCGTGATCGTGACCGGAGGCAATATGGCCAGGTGTATTATGCAAAGGATCATCGCCGTGGTAACTCCAGCCAGGAACGATCAGACAGAGATCGTAGGCATCGCTCCCCATCTCGATCTCCTCCGCAATCCCGAAGTCATGTCCAGGCATCCGAGACTCTGCGACATCAGTCATCTTCGCAGGTTTCGAGGCCTGAGCCTCATCATTCTCGAACCGGGGTCGCAACGTCTATGTCTGGGGAGGAGACCCTTGTTGAGTCTTCTGGCGAAGGGGCCATCAGGCTTGCACAACTGAGGAAAGATTTTCCAGAGATTTGCTTTGATGCTTGTATTTTTCCTCCCAATCTTAAAAGAATTCCCGATGATGCCGCGACTTCGGCGCTCAACTACACCCGTGACTTTTTTGCTCAGTACAAAGAATGGTACAAAGCGGCTGTTAAGGCTTCCAAAGCTGCCTTCGACCGGGCCCAAATCATTGAGAAGCTAGAGGCCGACTTGGCTCAAAAGAGTCGCATCGTCGACATACTCCAATCTGAGGCGGAATCTTCCCGCAAGGCCGAGGTCGAGTCGTTACAGAAGGTTGATGAGACATTAGCTGAAATGGCGAAAATGCAACAGGCACATTGTACTTTAGTTGAAGACTTAGGCCATCGATACAAGAACGTTGAATCTGAGCGGGATGCGGCAGTGAAGGAACTAGAGGAGCTAAAGGCTAGGTTCGCTGACATGAATAAAGAAAAAGACGACGCGAACGTGGCTGCGCAAGAGGCGTGTGAGCAGGCTGTATCTTTTCGCGCCGAGCGCGATGCGGCAATTGCAAGGGTTAAGGAGGTTGAATCGGAGTTGGAGGAGAGAGTCCAAGCAGAGAGGTTCAAAATGGAGGCCGAATTCGACGATCTTTTGGACACATATAATGCCAATGTATTGGAGCATAGAAATCTCTCCTGGCTAGGGGATTACTCGATGCCTCTCTACAATGCTTGGAAGAAATTAGTGGAAAACAAGAGGATGTCTTGTCCGGATTCGGTATAGATGAGTTTGAGCTTGAGTCACGTCTGCTCAGCGAGGATGAGAGGAGGACCCTTCATGAAGCAATCATTTCTGTTGAAAAAGAAAGACTTGTCGTCCATCGAACGGAGGTTGGCGAAGGTTCGGGTATCGTGCACCATAGCGAGAATACTGAAGTCCCTGTTTCGACTTCACCCGAAGCTGCTGCCGTGGTTGATTCACAAGCTATTCCCGCCTACAATCCGGACCAACCGGAACTGTCTTCGGGCAAGACGCTCGTCCCCGAGCTTGTTCAAGCTCCAAGGCAAGGTAAAGTAGGTATTTCCCTTTACGTCTTAAAACATTGATTTTCGAGGGAATTTCTTGGTCTGATAGCTCTAATTTTGGTTGTTTAGTGACCGAGAGTGTCGCACCCGTGCTCCCTGTCCCTTCGGCTTTACATCCTACACGTGGAGTTATTGTCACCGAGGCGATTTCAACTGCCGCCATGGTTGGTGATACGGGAGAAGGAGGCTCAATATCATTCGATGTTCAAATGTTTGAAGAGCTATTTGGTCATCCTCTTGACCCCATGCCCGACCTCTCTTTTGTGACGAGCGGAGCTGCTCCAGTTTCTGGTTCGATCGTGACGACCACCGGCGCACCTAGCGCAGCTCAACTGTCTCGAGAGGAGGAGATTTTAGCAGAGATAAGTGCCGAGATGGCCAAGACAGTGACAGTTGGTCCCGGTGGTGACGTCGTTCCTTCAAGCTTATCTTCTCTAATGATGATTTCTCCTGGTGGCACAGTAACCGTCTCGAGTGTTGCTGAACAAGTATCCGTTACTGCTCCCGTGCCCCTGGCTCGTCCTTATAAAAGGATCTCCATCCCTTCCAGTTCCGAGGAAGATGTTGATATCATGCCGGAACCGGAGGATGTTCCAAAGAAAGGCAAAAAGTCTCGTATGAAGCCAGGCAGTGGGTCTAGCGGCTCAACTCCGAGGAAGAAGCACCGGAGGAGGAAAGAGTGAGCCCCTCGCTTTGTCGTGAGATTTACAGATAACAATTCTTTTGCCTTTTCTTTTGTTCTTTCTTGGGCCATGTGTATGTATGGATGCGGCCTCCACTTAATTGAAACATCTTTTCTTGCCATGTAATCAAACTTGTTTTTGTTGGTTGATGAAATGGGAAGTTACACTTTTCTTCTTACCTGAATGCCTTGCAGTATTTGTGTTGTTTCCGCTCAGTATTTGTATAGCTTCGTGTCGTGATTTAACGAATGAGTCGGATTCTGAGTATATTATCACTTAAGCCAGCGATTAGCACCCAGCTTTTTGCCCCTTAGTTGCGGGGAATAATACTCATATTCTGGTGGCTGATTGCGTTTATTGCAAGCCCTGAACACATGCCTCCCCCCCTTCTGGGGATTCATGACAATTTGAGATTGATAATCTGTCTTGCATTCCAGGAATCTGAGGGTTATCGATGTTTACGCTCCATTCCACGCTATGGGAATTGGGAGTTGATATTGATATCTCGGCCCGTATTTCGGGAACTTCGAATTGTTACTCGTACTTTGATTCGCGCTTCGGGAATCTGGATTAAATGTTTATACTCCAATTCGTACTCTGGGAAGTTGGAGTCCGTTCGTGCTCTGGAAACGACTTATTGGATGTTTTATACTCCAATTCATACTCTGGGAAGTTGGAGTCCGTTCGCGCATTGGAAACGACTTATTGGGTGTTTTATATCCCAATTCACACTCTGGGAAGTTGGAGTCCGTTCGCACTCTGGGAACGATTTATTGGATGTTTTATACTCCAATTCACACTCTGGGAAGTTGGAGTCCGTTCGCGCTCTGGGAACGACTTTTTGGATGTTTATACTCCAATTCACAATCTGGGAAGTTGGAGTCCGTTCGCACTTTGGGAACGATTTATTGGATGTTTTATACTCCAATTCACACTCTGGGAAGTTGGAGTCCGTTCGCGCTCTGGGAACGATTTATTGGATGTTTTATACTCCAATTCACACTCTGGGAAGTTGGAGTCCGTTTGCGCTCTGGGTACGACCTATTGGGTGTTTTATATCCCAATTCACACTCTGGGAAGTTGGAGTTAGTAAAAGGATTGTCGTGTTTCAATCCCTGTGAGTGCTGGTATTGTGTTTTGCCCCCGACCTCGGGTCTTATTTAGTAAATGACTGGTCGTATCACAGTTACTCCCTATTTAGATAAATCCCACCGTGTGATGGAATTTAGCTCTTCGTGCAATGTGATATTACGTGCTATTTTCAGTGAATCACAACTTTTGGCTCGAAGAGATGGCGTTTTATTGCTGAAACAAAAGAAGCATGACAACATCAGTTGCCTTATTACAAGTTCAAATTTCAAAATGCAAAAAAACAAAATGCTAAGGAAGAAATTGATAGAAAGATAAATAAAGCCTGTCAGGTGTAGTAGAGACGGAGGCTTCCGCTATTCCAGGCTCTTGGTAAAGTGAGACCATCAACGGTCGATAACTTGAACGTGCCATCTCTGAGTTTTTTTGTGAAATCATATACGGCCCTTCCCAATTTGGGTTCATGTGCGAAGGAACCGGGTAAATTCTTTTGAGTACCAGGTCGCCGGATTCAAAAGTCCGTGGGCGGACCTTGGCGTTGTATATTCGAGCGACTCGACTTCGATATGCAGCTGCCCTCACGTCGGCTTCTTCACGTTTCTCATCAAGCAGATCTAGGGATTCAGCAAGTAGTATAGCATTCGTTTTCGGGTCGTAGTATGTCACACGGTGAGAGTGAACTTCCATTTCGACCGGGATAATTGCTTCGGAGCCATAGGATAGAGAAAAAGGGGTGTGTCCGGTCGCGGTTTTGTGAGTTGTTCTGTATGCCCACAGAGCCATTGGTAGTTCATCGACCCATTTGCCCCCGGCTTTCTCCAATCTTTTCTTCAATATAGACTTGATAACCTTATTGACGGCCTCGACCTGACCGTTTGCTTGTGGGTGCGCTACTGCTGAGAATCTCTTATGGATGTGAAATCGCAGACAGAAATCCCTGAATTCAGTACTGTCGAAGGAACCGGGTAAATTCTTTTGAGTACCAGGTCGCCGGATTCAAAAGTCCGTGGGCGGACCTTGGCGTTGTATATTCGAGCGACTCGACTTCGATACGCAGCTGCCCTCACGTCGGCTTCTTCACGTTTCTCATCAAGCAGATCTAGGGATTCAGCAAGTAGTATAGCATTCGTTTTCGGGTCGTAGTATGTCACACGGTGAGAGTGAACTTCCATTTCGACCGGGATAATTGCTTCGGAGCCATAGGATAGAGAAAAAGGGGTGTGTCCGGTCGCGGTTTTGTGAGTTGTTCTGTATGCCCACAGAGCCATTGGTAGTTCATCGACCCATTTGCTCCTGGCTTTCTCCAATCTTTTCTTCAATATAGACTTGATAACCTTATTGACGGCCTCGACCTGACCGTTTGCTTGTGGGTGCGCTACTGCTGAGAATCTCTTATGGATGTGAAATCGCAGACAGAAATCCCTGAATTCAGTACTGTCGAATTAGGCTCCATTATCGGTGATAATAGTATGCGGGAGACCAAATCGGCAGATGATGTTGCGCACCACGAAGTTGATCACCTTTTTTGTTATTATCGTTGCAAGGGGCTCAGCCTCAGCCCATTTGGTGAAGTAATCAACCGCAACTATGGCGTATTTTGCACCCCCTTTAGCTAAGGGCAATGCACCGATTATATCCATCCCCCACATTGCAAATGGCCATGGGCTGACCATTTGGGTTATTTCAGAAGGCGGGGCTCTAGGGACCCGAGCGTGTCTCTGGCATTTATCACATCTTTTGGCATAATCCATAGCATCGCGGTTAACGGTAGGCCAGTAATATCCGTATCGAAGTACCTTCTTGGCAAGCGCTTGCCCCCCAGTGTGATCGCCACATTCTCCTTCGTGCACCTCACGCAACACTCGCTTGATTTCGTTATGCGCGATACACCGGAGAAGAGGGACAGAGTAACCTCTCCGATACATAACTCCGTCTTGAATGACAAATCGTGACACCTTTCGAAGAATCTGTCTTCTTTCACTTCGTCGTTCGGGCAGTGTGCCATGCTCAATATAATCTTGGTAGGGAGTCATCCATGATTTCTACTCTGAGGTAGCTTCTAATGTGAATTCATTCCCCGTTCGATCAATGCTCGGAGAGGATAATGTCTCGACAGGGACGAGTCCCAAGTGTTGAGCTTCGCTTGTACTTGCCAGCTTTGCCAATGAATCAGCTTTCTGATTGTGCTCTCGGGGTATGTAGAAAATGGTATAATAATCTACCGATCCAGTATTTCTCGGACCCGGGCTAGATAAGCGGCTAGCCTTCGATCCTTGGCCTGATATTCACCCCGAACTTGGCATACCACCAACTGGGAATCGCAGTAGATTTCCACAGCGATAATTTTCAGGTCTCGGGCCAACTTCAACCCGGTGAGCAAGGCTTCGTATTCAGCTTCGTTGTTGGTTGCCCGGAAATCAAACTTTAAGGCGTAGCAGATGGATCGGCCCTCGGGGGTCTCAAGCACAATCCCTGCGCCCGAGCATCGATCGTTGGATGCGCCATCAGTGTATAGTTTCCATATATATTCGGGGGAGTCACTAGTTTCGGGTAAGTCTTCAGGAACAGTGAATTCGGCAATGAAATCTGCTAAAACTTGACCGTGTATGGCTCTCCTCGGAACATATGCGATGTCGAATTGACTCAGCTCAATGTTCCACTTCAGTAACCTGCCAGACGTCTCAGGTCGTGTGAGGACCTGTCGTAACGATTGGTCGGTGTATACAATGATAGGGTGAGCCTGAAAATACGGACGGAGCTTCCTCAAGGCAATGACTAGGCAGTATGCCAACTTTTCTAGCCTTGGATAATTTCTCTCGGCCCCGGTTAATCGTTTACTGACGTAATAGACTGGTTTCTGTGTTCGGTCTTCCTCTCGAACCAATGCAGCACTAACAGCGTTTTCAGATACAGCCAGATAAAGGTATAATTGCTCGTGATCAACAGGTTTTGAAAGAATCGAAGGTGTGGAAAGATGCTGGATTAGTGATCGGAACGCGTCCTCACATTCCGTAGTCCATTCGAAGTTTCGTTTCCCTTTTCGGATCAGATCGAAAAAGGGTATGCATTTATCCGTTGATCTCGAGATGAACCTGCTCAGCGCTGCAATCTTTCCGTTGAGACTCTGAACCTGTTTTATGGTCCTCGTGGTTTGAAGATTCCTGATTGCCCAGATCTTCTCGGGGTTGGCTTCTATTCCCCGGGCGTTGACGATGAATCCAAGGAACTTTCCGGAAGCAACCCCAAAATGACATTTTAACGGATTTAGCTTCATCCCATATTTCCGGAGGACATTGAACATTGACTCCAAGTCCTTGACATGATCAATGGAGTATCGTGATTTTACCAACATGTCATCCACATAAACCTCCATGGTTTTCCCGATCTGATCGGCAAACATCCGGTTGACTAAGCGTTGGTAAGTTGCTCCGGCATTCTTTAAACCAAAAGGCATGACCATGTAGCAGTATAGTCCTAGGTCAGTTACGAAGCTTGTATGTTCTTGATCGGGCACATGCATGGGTATCTGATTGTACCCAGAGTAAGCATCCATGAAAGACAATAATTCGTGTCCGGCCGTCGAATCCACAAGTTGATCGATTCGAGGAAGTGGAAAACTGTCTTTTGGACAAGCCTTATTTAAGTCAGAGTAGTCGACGCACGTTCTCCATTTTCCATTCGGTTTGCGGACAAGTACAGGATTGGATACCCATTCCGGGTATAAAGCATCTCGGATAAACCCATTCGTCTTCAACTTATCGACTTCTTCTTTGAGGGCGGCAGATCTCTCTGGATCCATACCGCGTCTTTTTTGCCTGATCGGGATGTATCGCGGGTCAATATTTAAGGTGTGGCTCGCGATGTCCGATAAGATTCCACACATATCGGAGTGCGTCCAGGCGAATACGTCTAGATTCCCTTGGAGAAATTCGACCAATTCCTGTTGTGCTTGTAGGTTTAGCTGAGACCCAATTTTCAATATTTTCGAATCGTTATTGTCATCAATTGGAACATCGATCGTCAGCTCGGCTGGAGAAGCTTGATTTTCTTTGGATTCATCATTATCTTCAGTGTCTCGAGGGTCAAGATCCTTCTGGAATTGGTCGTGGTGCCCGGGCCGAGGCCCAGGCGCTAATTGTCAATCGTCTGCAAAGCGGACGCGGAGAGATTCCCCCATGCCCTTTCCCTTCTCCTTCCTTTGCGCTTCTCGTAGTTCAGCAACATAACAGGCTCTCCCGGCAGCCTGGTCCCCTTGAATGACCCCAATCCCGTGGTCAGCAGGGAACTTTAGAGTCAGACACCACGGGGCAATTGCTGCCCTAAATTCTGCAAGGGCTGGTCGGCCCAAAAAGGCATTATAGGGTGAATGGATATCCAGGACAACAAACTGTAACATTCGGACTCTACGGCGTTCTCCGTTTCCCAATTCTACTGGCAATTCCACCATCCCGGTGGGTATATTAGCACTTCCATCGAAGCCGTGGATCCTATATTGACAAGGCTTTAGATCTTTAGCTTCCATCTTCATCTGATCATATGCCCCTTTAAACAAGATGTTTACTGAGCTTCCACTGTCTACCAGGATCCTCTTCATCCAAGCAGGACCAACCTGTGCGGATATGACCAGTGGGTCTATGGTCGGGGCTTCGACTTTGTCAGCATCTCGGTTTCTAAAGATGATATCATCCGTCATCGTCTTCTGTTGTTTAGCCGGAGCCCCCTCATCAAGTGTACTACAGCTTTCAAAACTTACGTGCCTGATCGAATTGGCGTATGATTCCATTTCCCTCCAACTTCGATCCGCTGGATGAGGGCCACCACTGACTGTATTTATGACCAACCTTCCGCTTGTACGGGCGGGCTCTTCCTGTTTTTCTTGGTTCTGCGCACGATTTTGGTTTGACGGGCCCACACCACCGGTTTGTGGTGCTTGCACAAATTGATCCAACTTCCTTTCTCTGATCAGTTTTTCAATAAGGTCATGCAGATGCCTGCAGTCATTGGTGTTGTGTCCATAGCTTTCATGAAATCTACAAAACTTCCCCGTTTGAATCTGTTTCTCCGATGATAATTTCGGAGTCGGCTTCTTATATTGCATTGCATTACAGGTTTGTAGATATACGTTTTCCAATGTCGTATTCAGTGGTGTATAGTTTTCAAACATTTGCGCCCTACGTCGGGGGCCACGGTTCTGATCCTGCTTCTTATTCCTATTATCGCCATTCCTTGGCTGGGTTTGCTTGTTCTGAATATTCAACTGCACCCTTCCTGAGCCCTCTCCTGACTGTTTAACCGCCACATTGCTTTGAACCCCCTCCTTGTTGGGCCTTGCATCGTCCTGCTTCCTAGATTGTTTCGCATCCTCACGCCTTAGGAATTGGGCGGCTTTGGAATAGAAACGATCCAACGACGCGGGAGGTTTTCCAGCTAGCCAGTTTCCAAAATCAGAGTCGGGGTCAATCCCCTTAGTAAGAGCCATCAAGATTGAATTATCATTGGGGTTAGTGATTTCTGCGCAGGCGGCGTTGAATCTTTCCAGGTATCGCCTGAGTGTTTCCCCAGGAACTTGAGTGACACTAGATAAAGTGTTTACGTCTTTAGGCCTGGCGATGTGCATACGGAACTGTTCGATAAACTTGGTTGCCAACTGGTCAAACGAGGAGATAGACCGTGGTGGTAATCGTGTAAACCACATTGTCGCAATCCCCCCCAAGGAAATAGGAAAACTACGGCACTTTACTGCATCATCAGCTCTTGCAGCAGTCATTGACCATTCGTACTTTAGAATATGCTGGCTAGGGTCGGAGTTTCCTTCATACATGGGCAAAGCCGGCATTCTGAATCGCCGGGGAGGCTCAGCATATAATATGTCATCGGTGAACGGGGTGTGACTTCGAGAGATCCCCCAATTGTCATTTGTCAAACCTTGACTTTCGCGAACCATTTGGCGGACCATAGCTGAGAGATCAGGTGTTGCTGTATCCGAAGGGTGTCGAGCCAAAGTGTGGTCGGGCTCCATAGTGCGAGGTGGGATCGGGCGCTGTCGACGATCCGAATCTCGCCTCCTTGGCTCGACATCTTCTGGGATATTCGGTCCTGGGACACGTTCCTGTGGGTGGTAGTTTGGACTGGAGTGATTTCGGGTGTCAACTCCTGTGCCAACTGCGGTGGCTTGGTTATCTGCGGTGTGCTGTGGCACAGTGCCTCCTCGAGAGGAGGGTCCCGTATGAAAACTGGCAGAGGGGCCAACTCTTATTTGCCCTACAGTCAATGTCTGCCGGAGGCCAGAAGCATGCGCATGACTTCCGTCTAGCCTGGGGCGCGTAGATCTGCCGTTATAGTCGGATGAGGCAGAGCTTTCCGTGGAAGAATGCGGAGCGTGGTCCCTCTTTGATCTCCTTCGCCCTTGGTGGTTTAGTTGGTTAGCCAATTCAGCATTGATACGTAGCTGCTCAGTTAGCTGTTGTCGGCTTTTAGTTAATTCCTGCAGTAATGTTTGGAACTCCTGTCTTGTAACCGGACCCGACTGATCCGCTTGCCCAACGGCATCCTGATTGGCTGACTGTAGCTGTGCGGGATTCTGCCTATCCTGACCTTCTTGGTTACCAATGTTGGAAGTGGTTCTCGTACTAACCATCCTGTAGGTTGGATTCCTATCCTAGATTTTGAGCAAACCTGAAAAGAATGGATGGAATCTGAATTTGAAGTCTGGATCTCCCTCTTAGATTTGTGCAATCCGGTATCGAAGATAGATCCACGGAGCGAGAGAAAGAACTGGTTCTTTTTCTTTCTCAGTGAAAGCACCAAAATGTTTGCACCAAAAATGGGCAAACACCCTTCGGAAGTTTTTGAAGAGATAGTAAATAAAGGACTTGAATTGGAAATAGGGACTATCTAACAAAAACTCCAAGTCACAGAAAAATAAATTGCGCAGAAGACAAGGATTTAGAGTGGTTCGGCTATGCGCCTACGTCCACTATGAAGTTTTTTCACTTTATTTCTTAATACTTGAAGATTACAAGTGCTTTTCAGCAAATTACAGCGGGAAATGGACTTAAATTCCAAATTGACAGCAATTGAGACAGCATGGAGTGATCCTGGCAGCGTTTAGACTTGTTCTTCTTCCCCAAATTCTCCGACCCCCCTTCTGAATGACCAGGGGGCTCTATTTATAGGTGTGGAAGGCCAAAATCCCGCCTAAATCATGGAGGGACTGCTTGGCACGTGACGGGGGACCCACAGGCCCGAGTTCTTGAAGTGCGTGCCCAGTTTGGGATCGATTCGAAGTGAACTTCGAATCGATCAAAAAATCGTCCAATTGCGATGAAACTTGGCGTGGTCGTTCTTCGTCATGTAGACAAACTTCTGTAAAAATTTCATGGGATTTGGATCAATAGATTGGGAGTTATGATCGACTCGAGATGAGGCATCTCGGTACGCTGGTTAGTTCGAATCGATCCTCTGGGTCATTCGAATCCATATGTTTCGAATCCATATGGTTCGAACCCTTAGGTTCGAATCCATATGTTTCGAATCCATATGGTTCGAACCCATAGGTTCGAATCGAACCTGTTGTATGAGGGGGCGGTGTCGCTTCGAATCGATGGCTCTAGATCGATTCGAAGTTGTTTTTAACGTGTAGGGTTCGAGGACAGCATGGATTCGAGGCTGTGATGGACCCGAAGCTTGTGATGGATTCGAAGCTGTCATCGATTCGAAGCGTATTTAGGCGGTGATGGATACAAAGTTTGATGGATGGATTCGAAGTACCAATTGGCTTGATGGATTCGAAGGAAGGCGTTGGCTGATGGGTTCGAAACGGATGGTTTCGAACACGATGGGTTCGAACGCGATGGGTTCGAACGCGATGGGTTCGAATCATGATGGGTTCGAATCATGATGGGTTCGAATCATGATGGGTTCGGACCGAGCAATGTGCACCTTCTTAACTTGAATCCATCATATCTTGAGCATATGTCCTCGGATTGACTTGAAATTTGAATCGGTGGCTTCTATGGTCTTTCTTGTTACGCCCTATCAATTGTGGCCCAACCCGAAATCGGACAGAATTCATCGATATCCATAGCGGACTGAAGTACGATCAATCTCTGAGGCGAACTGTCTCCTGTCTTTGACCAACCTTTTGGTATCACGGCTTTTGTCCAAAAAGCGGGATAACATCATATTCGCTTCAAAAATCAAATCCATTTCAAATATCATCATATCTATTCAAATGTAAGATTTCGTTTCAAAAATCAATTTTTGCATCAATATCTCATTTCAATTTCAAAATCATTTCGAATTTCAATTTAGGTTGCAACTTCATTTAATCCAGTTTGTATTCAAATTCAAGATTTAAACATAAACATTTCACCTTATTAACCAGCTTGAAATTTTTAGAAAATAGTTTAAGTAGTTTAAAAGTAGTTTTAAATAATAAAATAGTAAAAGATACTTAAAATCTAAAAATGGATTTAAAATAGATAAATTAGTTTAAAACTAAATTGGGTTAAGTAGATTTAAAATAGATTAAAATAATTTAAGTATTAAAAATGGTTTATATGGCTGAGTAATTTGGAAAACAAAATAAAACAGCTTCAAAACCAAACCATTTCAATTATAACTTCCCAATTCAAATCAATTTCAATTTCCATTCTACCGATTCAATTTCGATTTCAATTCAAATCAATGTCAACTTTGACTTCAAATTAATTCAATTTTACATTCACCTTCAATTTATTCAATTTCAATTTATATCGATTTGGAACTTGATTTTCAAAATATCAATTTATAACACTTAACAAAATTATCCTTCAATTTTAAATTTAAATCCAGATTTCAAATATGATTCAATTTCAAGCTCAATTTCAAAATATCATTTTTTATATCACTTTTACTTAGTAATATTCAAAGCTCGAATTAAGGTTAAATCTTTAAACAAATCAATTTTCGAAATTCAATCATATCCCGATTTTAAATTCCAAAGTCTCCACTTTAATTTTAACAATTTCTTTAACCAAAATTTATTTCAACATTCCAAACTCAATTTTTCGATAAATTCAATTTCTATAAATTGATTTCTATTTATAACTTTTAAATCAAAACATTTAAATAAATTTTAAATCAACGATTTTAAAATTATTAATTTAGCCAATTCGGTGTCCGTATATAATTTTCTATCCTTTGGCCAAGTGATTAGTTATTTCAATTAAATGTCAGGAATGAATATATATAACTTAAACCAAATCACAGTGTCATATGTATGCATAACAGTACATATATAAGCAAATAAATATCCAAATATTTAAATATCAACCAATAACATCCATCGAAATACATCATCCAATAGACAATACAATTCATAGCAATTTCATAGTTATCAATGTCAGGTACTTTAATCGCAATTCAATTTTAATTTCAATTTAACTGTCAATTTAAATTTCAACGGTTAACTCAAATGACAATCTATATGACAATTAAATTTGTCAAACAATGAAAAATAAAATTCATATCACTTCATAATATTAAATTTAACTAGCATAAAGATATTCAGTACGTTATGAGCGTTATAAAACACTCACCTTGATTTCAATGTAGTTCCAACGTTTTATTTCGAATAAAATTAAAAGAGCGTTTAATTTTACCCGAAATTTTCTCCAGCTCCAAACGATTCCAATCCAGTTCCATTGCGTAGTATTCGAAAAAACGATTGCAACGCAATTCGTTTCGTCACAATCCGACCTCGTATCAACAAGATATCGTATTTTAAACATTGCACGATTTATAATATAATAAATTTTCAACAATTATTTTTATTATTTTTACAACCTCAACATCAACCGTTGATCCTTGCCCCCCAGATCCCAGGCCCGCGAGCGCGTATGCTCCTTTCTCCATACGAACGCAAGCTCCAGGAAGAAGAACCCATCACCAATGAACTGGGGTTCCAAATAGCTCCTCTACTGATCCACTTGAAGGCGATCAGAGACTACCGCGCCGAAGGCCATAACTCCCACCACCCGCGTCCTGGTTGCGTCCAAGCTCGGCCAGTCCTTTGCCTCGTAATTTGTGCTCAAACGAATCCCGGTCGCGGCCAAATCCCCATCGATCTGTAGCATAGTCTTTCATCTCCACCGTTGAGATGGTGGATCGCGTTGTGCTTTATCTTTTTGTAGTTGAAGATTCGTGATGAAAGTCGATGGATTTTGAGATAATCGAGGGAAAGCGAAACGAAATTCTGGCCTTAGAATATGAAAGTGGCGGCCGGCCATGAGAACCCTAACCCTCTCTTTTTTTTTGTGAAAAAGGGGGTATTTATAGAAACGACGAACACTATTCACTCCAAATTTTCGAACTCCGATTTACGCGTGGTGACCGGCGTCTAGGGTTTATCCCACGTTCCGGACACAATGGAATAGGTTTCAGAAGTTAATTCGATCGTATGTGCGAGTTACGGAAATAAACGATCAAATTTAAATTAAACCGATTAAACAAATTTCTTTGCGTTTTGGCTCGCCCCAAACAAACGGTTAATCCGATTGACATGAAATTTGAAATCTTATAATAATATCACGCTACGGATCCGATGAAACTGGTTTCGTCGAAATCTGAGACTGTTTGAAAAATGGCTATTTTAACTCGTCAATTAAATATTAAAATGTTCAATTTTCACAAATTTACTTTAAATTCAATTTTAAAAGTTCTACAACATCATTCTAACTTTAATATGATAAAATAAAATTTACAAATCATTTTTAATCATATTAAACCCGTTATTCAATTATCTAATAAATTCCAATTTTAAAATCTTATTAACTCTATTATAATCCCAATATAACTTACATTCACTTTGGAAACAAATTTGAATTATATTAAATCAAATTTCAATTATTCACTCTATTTCCATATATTAAATTTCAATATCAAATTAATCATATCAAATTCGGAATTTAATTATTCAAACATTTGCAATATTAAATTTAAACAAATTTTATTATTCTTGAATCACTATCTTTTGAGATATTCAAAAACGAACTTAAAATTTTAACTTTTGAAACAAATTAAAATTATAGAACAACCATTTCCATTATATGGTTATTCAATTCCCATTATTAAATTATTCAATAAATTCCAAATATTAAATTTAAACAAATTTCGATTATCCAATAATTCATTATCTTATGAAATATTGAAATTGAACTTATAAGATTCAACTTTTAAACCAATTCACAATTTAGAATACTATTTTCATTTTACAGTTATTCAATTATTCAATAAGTTTTAAATATTTAATTTAAACAATTTACTTGTTCAATATTCAATATTTGATTTAAATAATTTTTCTTATCAATCAATTACTCTATTACACCTAATGAATTCAACATTTATTATTATTCCAAATGACTTACAATTTTTTTTTCTAACATTAAATCATGAAATCTTATTAAATTAGCTATTTTAATTATCGAAAATTTACGGGTCGTTACACCCTCCCCCACTCAAAACTTTTCGTCCCCGAAAAGGAAAAAGAAGGGAAAAGGAACTAAGTATAGAATTCAACATTAGATATATTTTATTCAAAGTTACCAACTTATAAAACAATGAAATTCCGTTTACAAAGTCATAACTACGCTTCCACTAAGTTACTCCGAACGACTTTCTAACTTTAAAGTTAGTTATCAAAACAAGTTATAATTTTTTTTTTAAAACTTGAAAAAATTTCTAACACCCGGATTTACGAAAAATTTCGACAGAGTTTCCTTTGCGCGGCTCGATCGGGAAAAAAAAAGACAGTATATATATCATAAATATACATCTCATCAAGTGATGAGGCATCCCGCAGGGAAAAAGTGTAAAAGTACGATATGTAATCCGAGATATGTACCTTATATATTATTAGCCAGCATATACAGCTAATATAGCGCGAAAGCGAGCTCCAAATGCGAAGCAAGCGCAATCCGTACCTACTAAACACTCAACAAACCATGAGAAACATGCATATATGAAAATAATATCAATATACACAATATAGCAACATAACAACTACATGTGCCAACATAGCAAATGCAAGAAAACAACAAATGCATCCACCAAATCAATTATCATCCAACTATCATCCAACAAATCCATAACCAATCAATATAAATTCACTTCTCATCAATATTTGTTGACTTGGTTTCAATATTAATCACAGTTGATTCATTAACGTTGGATTTTACTAACATTCATTCTCAATTCAATTAGTTAACATTCACTAATTTATATTTACATTAGTTCACTTCCAATTTGAATCAAATTAAATTCTATTTAAATTCATTTAACTTCCAATTTGATTTCAATGATTTATAGCTTCCAATTTACACTTAATGAATTATATACAATCAACTAACAATCATATAACGACCAAATCATATAATTTTAAAAGAATCATTTTATATTTGGTATCATAAATTTCCAATATTAACTTTAATTAAGTCCGTAAGCCGTACATATATCATCCGTGAGCAATATCAATCTAATCGCTTATTCGATCACATAATTTCACTTCCAAACTAGTATCGTTCACACGACTCTCTAGTGCGGACTCAGATCTGGTTCCTTGACTGAAAACTGTTACTCTCCTTACATAGCCATATACTATGATAGAGAATTCCAGAAGCAAATTAAAAATCCATATCCAGGGTTCGCCGTCGAAAATCGAGTGAAAAATCCTAACTTGGATCGATATAAATCATCTCGAAATTTTATGCTCGAATTTGGATCAAATCGTTATGCGAATAAAATAATATACATACAATCTCACGTATTACCTTCCAATGGATTTCTATCCAATTTATCTATACTAAATTATTTTATTGACTTCTATTTATTTTTATTTTTCACTTAATTACCCACAATCCATTATTCAGTTAGTATATTCATTTCTTTACATAGCATATCCTTTAACATTATCTTTTCTTAAACATCATATCAAAGAATTTGCTTACTCAAGTTCATTTTAAACATTCTATATAATTTAATTAAACTCAATTCCTTTTCCCAATTGATTCTTAGCTATACCAAATTCTTTTGTTTACATTTACTCCACATTCATAGTTTCAGTTAATACAAATCTATTTGTGGAACATTTTATTAATCATCACTTTAGTTTATAGTCATTCCATAAAAGTCTAACTTCTAATATATGACTTTTCTTAGTTTATAGTTATCTTGAAAGTTACAAATTTATCTTTACATATTTTCCTTTTTCTTTTTGTTGCAAATTTATATTTAATTTTTCAACCAGTTTACAAAGACATTGCTTGACTTAACGACCTTTTCTTAAGTTCACTTACTTGTTACATTTATCCATTCATCATTTCATGCTATATTTAAGTATATAACATTTTTATCACAACCAAATTTCCCATTTATATACATTTTAATTCCTTTTGAGTTTTCCTTACTTGTATACTTCAATTATTTTCAGGTTCTGTTTAGTTGTACAATATCTCATTACATATCCAAAACATCATTTCAACTTCTTAATATTTGGTAAGTCATATTATATGTTATTAGAATGCAAATTTGGTATTATACAAATTTATAGAATTTCATTTTACTAAATTAGAATATTCACAAATTTGATTTTATTTAAATCCTTTTTACCTTTCAACTTTAAAGGTACACTACAACTCTAAAGTTCCCCAAAACATAAGCTTAGATATCTTAATCCTCTTATTTTATAAATTCTGGTTATTCACATTTCATTCAAATAATTTGAAAATTATTAATTAACAGAACTTAGAAATTTAAATGCCCGGTTCTTTTCAAATCGTTTGAAATAAATATATACACTTATATCTTTAATACATCAAATCGTATCTTTGGAGTTTAAACCAAAACCCATTTACCCAAAATAATTTCGAAGAAAAGCAAAGCTTCTTAGAAGTCTCCCCCACTTTGAGACTCGAAAATGAACGTCGATGTTGCTGCGCAGTCATCATCGAAATTATTTTCCAGCGACTGAAGAGAGGAGTACTGAATCCATTCCTTCTTAAAAATCCTTTCAAAATATTTCCCATAAATATTTTCCAACTAATATCACAATATATTTTCTTCAAAGCTTTGAGAACCATTGTCAAAACCTTCGGGTCTTAAATTCAATATTTTCCAATTTAAATCTATTTAAATTTATAAGTCACCTTTATAAAACATTCTTATAGGATTTTATTTCTTAACACATTCCAGAAGTGTTTTATCATTGTTCATTTTGTAATTCACCTTATTTATTAAATTACAATATTCAATTAATGATAATAACCAATGTTGTCATTCCTAACAACCAGGTAAGCTAAATAGATCACAATCATTTCTGAAAATAAATTATTTATATTCAAAATATAATTAGAGCAAAATTATTACATTTACCCAATTTTAAAACAATACTATGTCGAATTTTTCTGTTCGAGCGTTTAGAGATCCCTATCAATGACGTTAATTACTCGTATTGACCAGAATCCATAAGCCACTCAACAAATCAACCGACACAATATGAAATATTTTATATCACTAACAAATGCGCTTTCTCATATATATACACTCAGCGACTCATCATAGGGTATAACTACCCTATTTATAAAGAGTCAGACCCAACAAAGCTAAGGTTATCGCTAAACCAAAGCTCTGATACCAACTGTAACGACCCGCCTTTTTGGACAGTTTAAACCGACGATCCAATACACAAGCCGATTCCAAACCATTCAAAAGGGAAGATGGTTATTGGGGTAAATAAGAAAAGAAAAGAAAGAGAAATAAAGGAAAAGAAACAACACAGAATCTCGCAACGGAACGATAAAATATAATAGTCAAATAAACAGTTCATGAAGCTGTTTACTATACTTTGACAATTATTTATACAACATTTATCAGAGTTATACGTATACAACAGAACAATTAAAATAATGCAGCAGATAGCATGATGCAAGGGTACTAATAGCAATAGTATACCAAATCTTCGTCTTCGTCCTCCAGAATAGATCTTCAATAAGCTGAAAAACTCAGGTCTGACCCGAGCGTAATGAAAAGACAAAACATCCGAGTCAGGACTAAAATATCCTCATGTAAGTTAAATCAATCGTAAATAAATATGAGTGTAACGGCGTCAGAGATGTTTACGAGGTTTGACATCTCATATCCAGTGTCAATGTGCGTGCAATAACGCAAGAGATGTTACGGGATTTTCCATCTCTCAAGGATCCGTTAAACTATCTACTATGTAGTACAATACGCTATTATAATATGTCTACAGTAAAGTAAAAGTATTAAAATAGCGTTAAGGCGTTACCATAATTCCCTTTAACACATTTTTATAATGCCATAGTCTATACAGCACCGTTAGCCCCACCGTAAACTGGTGGTTATCAGAGGGTACCCCATAGGTATAACACAAAACAAAACGTAGTGGTCGCAAATATGATAATCAGTATGACAAGGTACATGAGGCGATACCAACTAGGACACTAGTAGTTACGTGATCCGAACTGATGTTGAGCATAGCCAGCAGCTACCTCAACACCGCGAAACAACACTCCCAAATCGAGACCCAAATCGAATCACAAATGTAATAGATATGGTATCGAAGAAGTGTGTCCGCTAGAGATGGCGAACCTCAATGGCCCGACGCGGCTCCTGTTTTAGTCATGTCAGGGGTCATCCAATATCGTTCTCTTTCTTCAGTCAACGTGTTCACCAAACCATCCACTTCATCCTGGATCAACACTCCGCGTATAATAGTTATTAAAGTGGTTTTCAGTATCGAAAGAGAGGATGTCCATATCCGATCCTGGTCTCTTTAATAACTACGTATTATTACACCGTTGGCTCTTTTACATTTCAAATCGATTCATAATTGATATCAAAATATCATATGCGCTTCAAAAATCAAATCCATTTCAAATATCATCATATCTATTCAAATGTAAGATTTCGTTTCAAAAATCAATTTTTGCATCAATATCTCATTTCGATTTCAAAATCATTTCAAATTTCAATTTAGGTTGCAACTTTATTTAATCCAATTTGTATTCAAATTCAAGATTTAAACATAAACATTTCACCTTATTAACCAGCTTGAAATTTTTAGAAAATAGTTTAAGTAGTTTAAAAGTAGTTTTAAATAATTAAAATAGTAAAAGATATTTAAAATCTAAAAATGGATTTAAAATAGATAAATTAGTTTAAAATAATTTAAATTGGGTTAAGTAGATTTAAAATAGATTAAAATAATTTAAGTATTCAAAATGGTTTATATAGCTGAGTAATTTGGAAAACAAAATAAAACAGCTTCAAAACCAAACCATATCAATTATAACTTCCCAATTCAAATCAATTTCAATTTCCATTCTACCGATTCAATTTCGATTTCAATTCAAATCAATGTCAACTTTGACTTCAAATTAATTCAATTTTACATTCACCTTCAATTTATTCAATTTCAATTTATATCGATTTGGATCTTGATTTTTCAAAATATCAATTTATAACACTTAACAAAATTATCCTTCAATATTCAAATTTAAATCCAGATTTCAAATCTGATTCAATTTCAAGCTCAATTTCAAAATATCATTTTTTATATCACTTTTACTTAGTAATATTCAAAGCTCGAATTAAGGTTAAATCTTTAAACAAATCAATTTTCGAGATTCAATCATATCCCGATTTTGAATTCCAAAGTCTCCACTTTAATTATTTAACAATTTCTTTAACCAAAATTTATTTCAACATTCCAAACTCAATTTTTCGATAAATTCAATTTCTATAAATTGATTTCTATTTATAACTTTTAAATCGAAACATTTAAATAAATTTTAAATCGACGATTTTAAAATTATTAATTTAACCAATTCGGTGTCCGTATATAATTTTCTATCCTATGGCCAAGTGATTAGTTATTTCAATTAAATGTCAGGAATGAATATATATCACTTAAACCAAATCACAGTGTCATATGTATGCATAATAGTACATATATAAGCAAATAAACATCCAAATATTTAAATATCAACCAATAACATCCATCGAAATACATCATCCAATAGACAATACAATTCCTAGCAATTTCATAGTTATCAATGTCAGGTAATTTAATCGCAATTCAATTTTAATTTCAATTTAACTGTCAATTTAAATTTCAACGGTTAATTCAAATGACAATCTATATGACAATTATATTTATCAAACAACGACAAATAAAATTCATATCTCTTCATTATATTAAATTCAACTAGCATAAAGATATTCAGTACGTTGTGAGCGTTATAAAACAGTCACCTTGATTTCAATGTAGTTCCAGCGTTTTATGTCGAATAAAATTATACGAGCGTTTAATTTTACCCGAAATTTTCTCTATCTCCAAACGATTCCAATCCAGCTCCATTGCGTTATATTCGACAAACGATTGCAATGCAATTCGTTTCGTCACAATCCGACCTCGTATCAACAAGATATCGTATTTTAAACATTGCACGATTTATAATATAATAAATTTTCAACAATTATTTTTATTATTTTTACAACCTTAACATCAGCCATTGATCCTTGCCCCCCAGATCCCAGGCCCGCGCGCGCGTATGCTCCTTTCTCCATACGAACGCAAGCTCCAGGAAGAAGAACCCATCACCAATGAACTGGGGTTCCAAATAGCTCCTCCACTGATCCACTTGAAGGCGATCAGAGACTACCGCGCCGAAGGCCATAACTCCCACCACCCACGTCCTGGTTGCGGCCAAGCTCGGCCAGTCCTTTGCCTCGTAATTTGTGCTCAAACGAATCCCGGTCGCGGCCAAATCCCCATCGATCTGTAGCTTAGTTTTTCATCTCCACCGTTGAGATGGTGGATCGCGTTGTGCTTTATCTTTTGGTAGTTGAAGATTCGTGATGAAAGTCGACGGATTTTGAGATAATCGAGGGAAAGCGAAATGAAATTCTGGCCTTAGAATATGAAAGTGGCGGCCGGCCACGTTCCGGACACAATGGAACAGGTTTCGGAAGCTAATTCGATCGTATGTGCGAGTTACGGAAATAAACGATCAAATTTAAATTAAACAGATTAAACAAATTTCTATGCGTTTTGGCTCGCCCCGGACAAACGGTAAATCCGATTGACATGAAATTTGAAATCTTACAATAATATCACGCTACAGATCCGATGAAACTAGTTTCGTCGAAATCAGAGACTGTTTGAAAAATGGCTATTTTAACTCGTCGATTAAATATTAAAATATTCAATTTTCACAAATTTACTTTAAATTCAATTTTAAAAGTTCTAAAACATCATTCTAACTTTAATATGATAAAATAAATTTTTACAAATCATTTTTAATCATATTAAACCCGTTATTCAATTATCCAATAAATTCCAATTTTAAAATCTTATTAACTCTATTATAATCCCAATATAACTTACATTCACTTTGGAAACAAATTTGAATCATACTAAATCGAATTTCAATTATTCACTCTATTTCCATATATTAAATTTCAATATCAAATTAATCATATCAAATTCGGAATTTAAACATTCAAACATTTGTAATATTAAATTTAAACAAATTTTATTATTCTTGAATCACTATCTTTTGAGATATTCAAAAACGAACTTAAAAATTTAACTTTTGAAATGAATTAAAATTATAGAACAACCATTTCCATTATATGGTTATTCAATTCCCATTATTAAATTATTCAATAAATTCCAAATATTAAATTTAAACAAATTTCGATTATCCAATAATTCATTATCTTATGAAATATTGAAATTGAACTTATAAGATTCAACTTTTAAACCAATTCACAATTTAGAACACTATTTTCATTTTACAGTTATTTAATTATTCAATAAGTTTTAAATATTTAATTTAAACAATTTACCTGTTCAATATTCAATATTTGATTTAAATAGATTTTTCTTATCAATCAATTACTCTATTACACCCAATGAATTCAACATTTATTATTACTCCAAACGACTTACAGATATTTTTTCTAACATTAAATCACGAAATCTTATTAAATTAGCTATTTTAATTATCGAAAATTTACGGGTCGTTACAGTTTATTACACTAGAGGTTGACTAACGCGAAGAAGGGGTTGACCAGTGAGGTCCGACATTTAATGTTTATTTATTTCCATTTTCATTTTAAATTATTTTCGCACTCGAAACATCGAACATTAATAACTTTTTCACTTAACCTCCGATCGAAAAACTCCAAATACGAAAGTTGTGCATAAAATCATCACGAACGCAATAGTGCAAGTTACATAACTAAATTCCAGTGTTTTCTCAACTTCCATTTTTAGAGAATTATTAATTATTTATTAATTATACTTGATATTACGAGGTGTAACTAGGGTGTAAATCAGTCAGACCAGATTGGATGGAGGTGTGTTCAGTTCAATCCTAAATGAAATCGTAACAGACAAAGACCTAACAAGATTTATGCTAGTATAATTTTTTTATCATAATTCATGTCCTAAATAAAATTGGACGGACATGGATGGACATTTTTCGACCACGGACTCCAAAGGACATACGCGGACATTGCTACTTACGTCATATTTTGTGTTTTCTAATAGAGTTTCTATTAATTATATTATATTTATCAGTATGTACTGAAGTATAAGCATTTTATGAATATTTATTCAATCAACCAAACAATTGTCATAAATAATTTGAAGAATATAATGGATATACTGAATTATAAAAATTTGGACGAATTCAAAAAAACATGGATTAGACAAGATGTTTGCTTGTATAAATTTTGTCATCCTAATTCATGCTATAAATGAAAATCAAACGAACTCGAATGAACGTTTTTCGACCACAAACTCAAACGGACATCGTACTCATACAAAATTAATATTCCTAGGTATTACATTCTACCCCTTAAAAGAATTTCATCCCCGAAATTTCTCTAGGGTTAAATCATTTAACATATAATGCAACCAGTCTAAGTTATCCAACCATTTAGTGTACATCCAATTTTACAAACAAATGTGTACAAGCACACGGTGCACCACAACGTATAAAACACGTGTAAATATTGACTCTAAATTTGCGCTACTTATATGAAGGCATTTTTTTTAAACATTCTGAATATGTAATTCAAAAAATCTAGATGTACTAGTAGTTCAATATTTATGTAAGTTTTCAAAAATCCTTTCTCACAGAAAATCTTTCACACTTCTGCGAGTTGGAGTATGACTCGACCAATTTTGCATCCAATCCCTACCATCTAAAACCTAGCACATATTTTTTTAACATCCAAAAATTTTAAAAATTTAGATTTCTATTTCTTTAATCCTATACCAAAAATGGAATTTGGATAGAAAATCTTACATTTCCACTCTCAATTTAGAAGGAAAATCTTATATTTCTACCATTCTTTTGGATACCTATTCCGTTGTAACTTGTAACCTTCGCTTTTGCCCCTAATATTTTTTCCAACTTTTCCAAGTACAATTTGCATAAGGAAGTTTTTTTTGGATGTTAAGTGTAATTATCCTTCGTGCAAGTTTTTGTTTACAACCAACCAGGTATGGAAAAAGAAATTGCAAAGCTAAAACAATATTTTTCCTTGTTATTATCTAAGTTTATCTCCTGCCACCCTTGTCAGCCAATAAAAATCATACTTACTAACACATCGATGCTCCTTACGCTATATTGTGGCATTTGAAGATCAAAAGATTTTCTCATTTAAAATAAAACTATTAAATACAATTTCCAAAAGAATTTCAACTTGCAAAATAGTTTGAAGAATCGAATTCCCAAAAGCACTTAAGCACAAATTTTATTTTATTTATTTCCAAAAGCACATGAACAAAACCTTCCAAAAACATTTGAATCCAACTTTTTAAAGGCATTTAAGCCAAAAATTTCAAAGCTTTCAAACACAGTTGTTTTCAAATATTTGTCACTTTATCCTTAAAAACAAATAAGCCACATCTTAGCAAAATCAAGACTCGGTCAATGAGTTAATGCACATGATTGATCTTAGTATTATGCAGCTAATCCTAAATTTATAAACACTCCAACTTACCTAAATTCTTCTAAGGCATGGAGATAGTGATCTGTGATTTCGCAATAGTCTTTCCCGTTCTTTATTTGTTAATATTTATTTTTCTTAAAATTCTAAAGTTTTTGTTGTTATAGTATTTTTAATTTCTAGTGGATAACTCAATTTCCTAATTTATTCTATAAACTTCCAGTGTTGCCTACTATTTTATCGCTAGTTAAGTGTCCTTATGAGATCTCCTTGTTACAGTGCTTTCCAATATTTTTATATTTATATAGTGATCTAATCCCACCCACAATCAAATCAGTGATAAAATAAGAACATATCTCATACCATATCATACACTTTTCCAATAACCTAAGGGAAACTACTAGCTATTACAATCCAAAAACCCTAAAAAAATCGTGGGAAGCTGACATTCATCATTAATTGGTGTTAATAATGTTGTGGCCCTAATATTATAACACCTTGTGATTTTTGCAATAATTAATTTAAATAGAATTTAATTTGCAAATAATAAATAGTGAATAATATAATTTTAAAAAACTTCAAAATTTGGTTATAAAACTTGCACAACAGGGTTAGTGGCGATATTCATATATAAACTTTTTCGATTGGAGTTCAAACAGAAAGTTATTAACGTTTAAAATTCTAGAGTCAAAAATAATTATATATGCAACTTGAGAAATAAATAATAATAAATCAACGCTAATTAAAAACTGTTAAGCTTAATAGTTGTTTAAAAGTTAAGTAAGTGATTAGGGGAAATGAATGTTGGCGATCAATTAAGTTTGATACGTAGTTAACAAAATTTTCGAACGCTGATAATTAATCTAATTTACATAGTGCAAGTCGATCTAAAAAGCACCTAGGACGAATGGTAGCGGTCGGCTTGGGATCCTGAATGGTTGACCAGTAGCGGTCGACCTAGGGTCAAGAGCTGTCGATCTGCACTGAATAAATGACGACAATATACCTAGGTCTGAACAGTTCAGATTTAAAAATAGTTAAACGAATGATTGGCATTGGTCTAAACCCTTATAAATTTAGACCTAGACCTCACCTCGAACTCGTGATTTTCTAATGGGCATAGAAGCTCTTCCATTTTCTCTTCTTCTCCAAAACTTTATATTAATAGAAGAGTCTAGTTTGCATGTATACTGTTAACAAAAAAACTTATCAACATTCCCAAAGCTAAGTGGATAACGTGAAGCGTTGTTTATACTTCAAAAGAAGATTTTAGAAGTGATCACTCTCTTTGGAACCCCTTTCGAATGAGTTGATTTTGGAAGAATTACTTGTGAAGAATGGTCTTATGAAAATATTAATTGTAGTTAATTGGTCCAGTCAACCCTATTGAAATGAAGGTTGAGAAGATACCACCCCCTTCAAAACCTCTTTTTGAGTGATTCGAAAGAGGTTATTCATACCAAATATTTCTCTCTTTTGACCATATCGAAAAGACCATTCTTCCCTTAAGAAGGAGTTTTTACTTTCAATTTTATACTCATTTGGAAAGAACTTTTTCAAAAGGGTTGTATGTATTGTAGTGTGTACACCTTTCAGAGGAATTCATCTAGCTTGCATAGTTTAGTATATACACATCAAATTCTTTTCGAAATATCCTTTCGATTAGGTCGCAAGGGTATTTGTTCTTTCATAGTGGACTCAATGTACAATATATAAACCCTATGTTTTATATGCAATGGAATAACATCTTGGACTATATAATCTCCAAGAATTTATTAATATCGAAACACTGTGATCGTCTTTGTTTAATATTTGATATCATTAAACATGATGACAACATGATTCGTATACATATTATCCAAATTGATCCCATTGCATCGCATAAGACAAATAGGAATTAAGAAGATAAGCAAGAATCATGTGAAATTGATCATTAGTCAAGATAATGATCGAAATGATCTCTCTCATGATCAAAATCTTTATTAAATCCATGCACTTCCAACTTTAGCATTAATCCGAATTGAGTTACAAGTAAGAGAGCTTTTCCCAAATTGATTAAGGATTACAAAGATTTATTTTGCTAAGAAGCGGATGAATGAATTTAGGATTCCCAAAATTTGATCCCCCAACTCGAACATCTAGGGTCGTTTTTATAGATGTAGGTTGGCCCCCATTGCCCATCCTTTCGCTTCATTTGAAAGGCCTTCCTTCAACCTTCTGCGTGCATCCTTTCGACATGGTCGGACGGTCTTCCTTCAACCTTTCGTATGCATCCCTTCGACATGGTCGAAAGGCCTTCCTTCATCCTTTTGCGCGCCTCCTTTTGATGTGGTCAACAAGATTTTCTTTTGACCTTTCTCATTCATTCTTAGGCCTCTGGTTTTTCATTTCAAACCTTTGACCCAATCGAAAGAATCGCCTTAACAACCTTTAGCTGCCGTAAAAGTTTGAGTTCCCTTTTTTACTTTGCTTTTTACTGGACTACTTTTGACTTCGTCGAAAGGAACGATGACAGCTGGGTCTTAGCGGAAGGACTCTAGGCCTTTATTAGGGCTTTCGTCATGCCTTCGAAAGGTTCCAACTATTTCGAAAGGCTTCTTCCTGCTTTTGAAAGGTGTGTATTAGAATCAATTCTTCAAGTAGCAGATTAATGATGACAAAATATTCTATTTTGAAGGAATTGATTCTTGTGTGGGAGTTTATCATTTAACACCTTGGAAAGGTGCTTTGAACCCATACTAGCCTTTCTTATATATGTGAATCAATCTGCATTGAAGGGTTTAGTCGAGGTTGAAGAGTAACCTTGCCTTCTTCTCTACCCTTTCGAAAGCTTTTGTTCTGCTTGTCATTTGTAATGGCACCTGGTGCTTGCGACTCCTTCGAAAGCCATCTCAATACTTTTGAAACGCTCTTCTCTGAACTGTGGTGAAACCTATGTCGTCAATTCTTGTAATGCCTATCACTTTTATATGCCTTCTTTCATATCTTTTTCCTTAAGTGAACTTTTATGGTTAACATATACACCACTGGATGAGTTTAAAAGATGATGGAGATAAAGAATAGGTTCAAATCAAGTTGTTACAAACCAAGATAAACTGTAAATCCAGTTTTGAATTTGTAATTAACCTAAATCTCTCCGTTCTAATCCAAAGTTTTTATAGATCTATATATACGCGTTATTTGTGAATCCAAACAGGGAGTCAATTAGAAATACAGATAATAGGGATTAGATATAGAGATTTGGGAATGCTTGAAAAGGTAAGTGCGAAAATTACATGTTTTGTAGTAAGATTAGATTTATACCATTGTGATCTATTTCATTTATTCCTATTTACAATTGATTTGGATATTTAATTGTAAGCGCGTACTGATTGGATATACATCACGATTTGGATAACTTATTGTTTTATGTAAAGAATTAAGGTAAATATCGAATTGAATAATGAATTGTATACGCGTAATGATTATGGAATTGGTCTAATGAAATTTATTATGGCATGGATTTAAAACTGGAAAACTTTTCTACATATTTTCTACTAGTAACTTGCTATGAATTTTTATAATAATAAATTGGTATTTGAACAAAGGATAAAAATGTAAAATAAAAGAATTCTACTAAGCTTTTAGGGGTTTAAGTGATATTTTAATTCGTTAGAATTTAGGATGTTGCATGTAGATTTCTACGTATTATCAAGTTTAAATAATTAAAAGTATGACGTTTGAAATGACAAGGAATACACCTAAAAAATAAAGAGATGTACAAAATAGGGATAATAAAAGTATTTTATACCGTCTAATTCCATAAATAAAAAGATAGTTCCTTATAATTAAAAATACTGCATGAATATCTCTCTTTTTGGATATGATATGGAAATTTATGGGGTTAATATTTTTATTATAGAAATGTAGTTCGAACGCAGTAAAATACAGTAAATCCTAAGAGTTAAATAGGAAGATATAGATGCGATAAGAATATCGTAAAAAGATAAAATGTGAAATACCAATGAAAATGGCAAGTATACAAAAAGGAAATCCGAAGGATAGACAATGAGAAATAAAAAGATTAAATGGGAATAGAGATAGAAAATGAGAAAATAGATAAAAAGAATGGAAAATGATATTATGAACTTGATAAAACGAAAGCGATAAATGAACTTAAATTAAAGGAGAAGGATAAATGCATATTGAAATAAAAACCTAGGGTCAATAGTAAACTATAGGGGCAAGGTAATTAAGGAAGTGTGATTGAATATATATATATATATATATATATATATATATATATATATATATATATATATATATATATGAAATATATATAAGTGACCTCAAATCTGCATTTATGACGGGTGTGAACTATTAAAGTTAAAGTATAGTTAAACGAATGATGTAACATTTGGTCATTAGAGTTAGTTGGAATGCGAGGTCCGTGGTGTTAAACAATAGAAGTCTGCTCACCGCAAATGGTTACCAATATTTATGTGATATTATACCGATGTGAGACATATCTAACATAGGACCCCTGGAGTATATATGTTCACGTATAGATAAAGGAATACCCTAATAAATAGAGTAGTTTGCTTCAAATATAGTTTTTAAAGGGGTATTTCCTTGATTTCATTAGGAAATCTAAATGTGATGATGAGCGGGATCAAGCACTATGCAGCATGATTGCTACATAAGTATCACCAAATACAGCATAATTTTACAAACAACCATTTGGGGTAGGGTTGGATAGGGTGATGTGTCATCTATCATTAGCAGTCAATGGAAAAGACATGGTTACACCTAACTAGTCTTCGCCTCCCGCCAGGAAGACTAGGTTGGATTATGCACCGCCACAGTTGTTTATTAGCGGAGAAGTAGTAAATCTCCAAAGTGAGATAAAGTACGATAAAATATTCTGAAAAGCCATCAAGACACTATGGGCGTCTCTCATGTTATACACATGGTGAGGGTGATGGATCCTAACGGGGTGTCGATTAAGAGATACTAGTTGGGATAGTATCTAGGTCCATTGTGGTACCATGGTACTTGTATATATGTATGTAGTTATGATTATACAAATCGTAGATGAAAATGGATCGTACGCGGATGTGGAGCCAAGATGACTAATTAAATTATAAAGGACATAGCATGTGACGGAAGGCAATCGACATAAAATAGTGTTATGTATGAATTATATAAATCACCAGTCATCAAAACATTATTCTGACCCCTTCTTTATTACAACCCATGGGATAGTTTGAAGGGAAAGTACTGGTTCTTGGCATATTCGATGCTGATAAGGACAGTTGACTTTGAAATTGTCAAATCTTGGTCTATAGTTATGTATCTTATTATATTTTGTTATTCTGCTGTAAATTATATTGCTGGTGCTCTAATATGCATTCTCTTTTTTTATTTGTAGGATACCAAACCAATGATTCATACTTTAATGGACTTGGGTTTTCGATTTAGCGAAAATTCAGGCCCACTAAGGTGCGGGTTGTTGTAAACACTCTTTACAAAATTAATATGGACATTCCAATTAGTCATTCCACTATCCCCCCACCTTCAACTCTTCTTTTGGCTTCTAATAAATGTGGTTTGTATGTTACTTCAATTATAACCTTTGATTACAAGATAAATTATGCATGCCCACACGCATTGGGTAAGAAATATAAACTATGCACATTTAGAATAACTCATCCAAAATTTTTTTGGGTGGAATAACTTCCTCACCACCCATCTTTCCTTATCCAATTTTGAGTCAATTAGCATCCTTTATGTCTTTTTGACACTCACTACTCTCTTCTCAAACCATATTGCTAAAATCCCTTGATAGTTTCCTCAAACTTCGGTATTAACTTCCACTACATCATTGATCCTTCAGGCGAGTATACCATAGGACTCACAAACTTGTACTTTAGTACCCTTCACCATTCCTCTGAGGGTTCTTCTCATGGATTCCAAACATCTCTAATAAAATATTCCTAATTTCATACTAACTATCCATATATTCAATAGGGTTTCTTTGTTTCTATCCTATGAGAATTCATAGCTATTTTATTTACCAAGGTAGTGATCCTTATGCACTCTATATTAAAATTTGGGTTTGCTTCTCTTCATTCTTTATAAAACTAAAATTGCACAATCATGAAGTACCTAATCCAAAACCTTTATCTTTTAAAAATATAAACTTAGAAACTTTACTATCGAATTCAAAAATTACATGATTCCAAAAAGGAACCATGAAATTTTTCTCTTTTCTAATTGATTTTACCTTTTTAAGGACTTTCTACAATAGTGATTTACTTCCTTTAAAAGTAGGATTATTTTTAACCCCAAAACATTTATCACGTTAAACCTAATTATCACGCCGAACCATTTTTGCAAAAAATAAAATCTTTGATAACTTTAAACAATGAAAATTGGATGGATGACGATAACTTTCATCCTATTATTTTCTATTCTCATGATATCTCCACTTCCACCTTTGTGGAAATATTATTGCCAAGTTTGCACAATAAAAATTCCTATTACTACATGCGGATAGGATGACAACAGGAATTTTTATTGTGCAAAGTCAATTATTCTAATCAAATTATTTCACATAGGGTTGGACTTAGAAATGGACTATTATTGCCCTATATTTAGGATGCTCCTACTTCCCTACTCATCCTTAACCCATCTCCACCAAAAATTTGGCTAATCTTCTTGCAGTGATTAGTGCATACCTTCTTGTGCGAACTTTCTCTACTCCTCCTTCATACCTTAGTTCAGGACGCTTGCAACTTTTAGTTTATTACTTCTCATTTGTCTAAGTGAAATGTGCATCTTCAGTTGGCAACTGGTCAAAATCCACAATCATAAGGCAGCCTAGGTCCAACAAATGAATCAAGTACCATTCGGCTTCTTGGGTGCTTTTATATGTCATGGCCATGCTCGTCTTTGTCCATTCCTCGTGATACGATCTCCGCCCCATGGGGTAATCGAGGTAAGAGTATGAATTTAGCTCTATTTATTTTTCTAACCCACAATAGGCTCTTCCATCCATTCGGAATATGGTCGCAACTACCCCTGTCGTCAGAATTTATAGAGTTAGAGGTATAGTATATATATAATTATAAGAAAAAATACAAATACTTTTTCTTAACATATCCTAGTTCTTATGATTGACTTACCTAAGCTCTAATACCAATGTAATAATCCGCACCATAATGTGCCCGAATTTCGACTGAATCGAAACACAAGTCTATTAGGGTAGGATCGTTGGTTTTGATAACCTGTAATAACAAAAGTATATCAATGTGAAATTAGTATAAACTCATGGTGGAATTGAAAAATACAATATAACATACGTGTTGACTAAGGCTACTACCTCGTAATATCATTCCTTGGATATTTAATTGCCTAGTCGATGCCAAGCATGCACAAGAAGACTTTAACATATGTAATTCCCACCTTACTCCAGTATTCAGTCCCTCTAAATTTAACCTATGGATTTTTATGTGAAGGGGGATCAAAACAGCATTCTGGTGATTGGAAAATTACATACTTTACCCATCCCATTAATTTATGCTGACTAGTTTCCATTTAGGAGTTATGTTTATTATTTGGTTAATCCCTCAAATCTTATGTGCTCGTACAATATGTCTAAGCTAACCTTCTCCGAGGTATCATTATATATATACATACACACACACACACATACTCGTATTCATTTACATATAATCATTTCACTACCAGAAACCCCATCCATTGGATACTTCTTGAATAAGGAGGAGGCATACCATTGCCATTTACCACCTCAGGTCCTCGCAACGTCAATGACAGTCAATCGGTTCTGGCTACAGAGATCGATGGCCCTTATATATGGCTCTATAATATAATGCATAATTTAATAAATGTACTATTAAAACAACTCAAAAGCTTACAAACTTGCCTACCTCTGTTAAGCTAATTTTTACCTAATCATTCACCTTGATGTCTGTGCATCTTCCCTACAGATTCTACACTAGTAGAAGCAAAATCTGTTAGGGCATTACCCATTCTTTGCTACCGCTCACTGACATCGTTGGTGGTCATAGCCTATATGCCAAACCTACAACTAAACACTTGTACCAACTACTAACAAAGCCCGTTGACATTCCACAACTGAAAACCCATTTAGACTAACCTAAGTAAGTCAAGGAAAATGCCCTTTTCGGTTACTTACTACCCCTTATTGGATATGAAGCATGCCTCATTTCCCTAAAATTAATGGGCCATTTGATACTTCAAATCCGAGCCGAACTCCCGATATATTTTCCTTACCTAACTACAATACATATCCCTTCTCAGCAGGTCCAATTGTTGCAGATATCACACATCAATAGTAAATGTACACAACTTCCTGTAGCATCTAAGTGCAAGGCAAACTTCTATTGTGTAACTCGACTGACATGTATCCCAACCTACTAGATCAAACTTACCGCCAAAATCCTAAGTGTTGAGCTAGGCCCACTAGTTCACATTTTTTCTAAACTTATAATTTAAGCTATATAATTTCTTACTAGGAAAATTATATTTTTTTCTATGTATAATCAATAGTGTTAATACTTACTTATTCGCTATGTTATTATTCCTAGTTTATACGTTTAGGCTTTGGTTTTCTTGTAATGTCTAATAAATATCTATTACCCGTAATAGTTAGCATTAATTTCAAAATTAGATAGCCTCTGATCAATCCACATTTAATCCAATTTAACCCTTTAATCCATTTAACAATTTCAAGATCCACTTATTATGCATATTCAATTACTCCATAAATACCATATTAAGTTCCATAATCAATCCCCATTTAATTCGTTTTTAATTCCCTATTAATTACAAATTTATTTCCCATTAAATTTTTAATTAATGTTCATAAATCATATTCTTATAATTACTAGTTATTAATAACTAATTTGAATATCGTCGTAGATTACAATATTTATATAATTTTTTATTCTTAAACATTAAGCGTAGTTATACATGTATATATCTTTTTATTTCTAACTTTTAATTCCTTAACTACAACATTTCTTTCCACATCTTAATTTACCAAAGCTATCCTTCTAAAAAAGACACTGTTATAATTTTCCATAAATTAATCAAAAGTGGGATCTTTTCATCATTTGAAATTACAAGGAATTAATGGTTTTCTTTTATTGAAGTAGACAATGAAAACAATGGAAACGAATATCCATATCTTACACATCTCTTTCCCTTTTTGGTATATCTCTTACTAATTCAAATGACGCGGTTTTAAGCATACTTTGGAATTGGATAATTTATGGAAATTACATGAAATCTACTCCAAACAAATCAAAACATAGAAATTCAAATTTCAAGTCAACTAGGGCATCCTAATTTACAACCCAATGATAGATCTGAAATAATCAAACATTGTACAATAACAAATATTTCGGACTGGATTCAAATGTACAAATTAGGTTGTACATTCTACTTCTATTCCAATTACCTATTTTATTGGATGTGTAGGCGATAATCTTACACATTTTTAAGCCTACAATTCAACAGATCAAATTTTGACATATAATTAAATAAATTTCAACGATACAAATTTCAATGTTATAAATAAATTATATATTTTCCTACACACTTTTTAAGCTTTCCAAGTCTCACAAATCTGAATCCATTCCATTATTTGACTCCTTCTTGATTATAATCCAAAAGTAATATGTATAACAAGATATACACATATTACTAAAATTACATATCTGAGAGAAGATTGGAGGTTAAGGGGAATATGGATTGAAATTTACCTTTTTTCCATGGTATTGGTTCGCTACTTCTCTTCTTCTCTTCTATTTTCTACCCATCTCCAATTATATATACATATACTATAATATTTTATAATTTTCAGAAGTAGCGAAGAAGGAGAAATGCCAGAGCTTCACTGCTTGGATTAGAAATTAAGATAAGAGAGGAGATGGGTAAGACCTTTATTTATAGGCTCTCAAATCAATCATAACTATTAGATTAAAATAATTACATACGGACCGTTGGCTAATGTTCAAACCCTAGCCACTTGTAATTGAATGGTCGACCACTCCCCTATAGGTGGTCGATTGGGCCAAAGAGGGGGTCGACCGGTGGAGTCCTACATTTAATATTTATTTACTTTCATTTTTGTTTCTAATTATTTTCGCTCTCAAAATTTCAAACGCTGATATTTTTTTCGTTGATCGCGAAACTCCAAATATGAAAGTTTCTCAAAAAATCATCACGAATGTAATCGCGCAATTTTCATGACCAAATTCCGACGTTTCTCAGATTCTACTTTTGGGGCCTTATTAATTATTTATTAATTATCACTAATTTTATGGGGTGCTACATAAACACTTCCTTTTGATTACATATGTCGAAGTAAGCACCTGAATTAAGCAACCATTTTTTTTAAACTTATCCATGCAGAGGACATTGTCATTATACTCCTCACCAAAATGCACCTCACCATTGCTATTATTTTTTTGTTCCTTTTGGTCTTCTTCCAATGCATTCAACCTCTACTTGTTCCTTTTAAGCTTATTGCAACATCTTAATCGATGATCAGGTTCTTCATAGTAATTATAAACAACCCACTTTTATATATGAATTATCCAAGACTATTACTAAGTAATACTATCAGATAATACGAAGAATAAGGCTATATGTGTGTAACAACCCGGAATTTTTTGACAGCATATTTTAATGACAAGTTAATTTAATTTAAATTAAATATAAGCTTGTCAATGTTTAAAATGATGAGATCTTAATTATTTACTAGCATATATGTGTTTATAAAAGAAGTTTTGATTTGAAAATTTAAAATAGAACGTTTCAAACCCATTTAGAACAAAACCTGTCTTATTCAATAAAATCAAATCAAAGACTCTATATTTTATTCTCTGATAATATGTATATGAATACAATGTTAGCTTTTAAAATAATGGAGTTAAAAATAAACAAACGTATTAATATTAACATAAACATTGAAATCTAACATATAAGTTTTAAACAATATAATTGATTATAAATATAAACATCCAAAACACGTATGAATCATAATTATAAACATAAGTATAAACCATAATTATAAAATATAAAATATAATTAACAATAAATATACGAATATAAGTTATAACTAGGAATATAAGTTTACATATGAAATATTATGAATCAAATACCTGGAAATCTGAAGTACAAATAGAATAAAATTAATTTAGTCAAGATAATAACCTATAAAACTCATTTGTATAACATAAACCTTTTAACCAAAGCCTTTTACATTGTTGAATGTCATGAGAACATGTTAATACTTAAGTAAAAGAAGATACTTGTAACATATTTCTGTATTAAACATGTTTGTGCTGTCATACAGTTTATAGGCATGAGAAAAACAAGTTTTCACTTCAAACATAATAAAAACAAAAAGCTGTGTCTTACAAAACATGCTAGCCGAAATATGATAATATCTTTGTACCATACAAATTACAACTATCAGTAAACATTAATTTCTTGCTATAATTATTAAGAGCATGAACATTTCATAGCACATCTTCTTGTTTAATAAGTACTATAGCCGAAATCTTTTTATGATTTCATACTGCAGAAGATTATCTTAACCAATTAAAAGAGAAAATGACAATTCAAATGGAACTATCCAGTTACGACCTGTTACTCAGTAGCCTCAATTTATATATCCACCTATAAACTTCCAGTTCATTTAAAAACACTGAGCAAAACTTAAAGAAGACCTAAGAAATACATTTATTTGGTTTTGCAAGCATATATTAATTCAAAAACAGAGAGAAGCAAAAGAAGATTTCAAAATAGTTTCAACTGCAGTTCTTCAACAAATATTTTTGGTGAGTAAACTTAATTATTTTCAAATTTAAACTTGTATTTTAGCCTATAATTGGTATGTGCTTGATATCTGCTTGCATAAGAATTCCTGAGTACTTTTGTTGCTTTGGTAGTATATAAAAATTGCTCTTCAAAGGTAAAATAATAATATTGAATCTCTGAACATAGTAAGCAAAGAAATTTTAAGTGTTCTTCATACAAATGTTTGAAACCTGAATACTAATGCTAATGTAAGTTGTGCAATTTTTGTTTTGAAGTTTTACAGTATGGCATAAATAATGTATTTCAGGTTACAGGTAAACAAATTAATAGAATCAAAATTCGAACGTTCAAGATTATAAATTCAATAGCATATTTAGATTTCATGTACATAATTATGATTTTTAACTTAAAAATTAGAATTTTTAAGCAAGGGTATGAGGAGCAGTTTTGACATGAAACTTAAATGGATTTTCAACAAATTTGGATGATAGGGTTAATTTTACTTCCTGTAAATTGATAGGATGCAAGTTTGTAATCTATGTGCTTCCAGAAAAATGTCAAACAAATTTTTGAATACAGGGATTTGGATATTTTGATCAAAGTAGGGTTTTAGAGCTAATATTTTTCATGCTCTGTAAATTTTGATTCCGGCATCCTCACGAAACCGAGTGGAAGATGATTTTAGGTGGAGCTAGGGGGGTGTGAGTGACGTTTTGGTGGAGATTCATCACCTCCGGTGATGGAGGGTGGCTGCGCGAGGGGATTTACGGTGAGGCGTTCTTGGCTCGTGTTCAGGCAGTAGGTCATTTTCTGATCTAGAAATCTTCGAAGGTTTTTGGGTTTTGTTTCCGTATCTATGTTCCTTATGCAACTTGCCGGAGGGGTCGTGCATCGCCAGGACGTTGGCGAACCACCGTGCATGTGCACGGTGGTGTACAGTGGAGCAGTTTTGGATTGGGACCATTTTGGGTGAATGCTCGAGTGAAACTCGAGTTTATCATAGGGTAGCTTCGGGTTTTTTTTTAGCTGGGTCGAGTTTTCGAATAGAGGAGAGTATTCAGTAAGTTAAAATGTTAAGCTCTTAAAAAAAAGAAAGAAACGTTACAGCAGGAAGAAAAGAACAGGAGGGAGTGAGAGGGAGAGACGCGGGAAAAGGGAGAGGATGGCTCGAGAGTTACTCGAGTAAAATGGGGGTTTTCTTCGGGTTCCTGTGTTCGTGGGCGAGAGAGTTAGTGACTGCAGTTTCTTCTATAACCTTATAAAAAAAAATTAAGGAATTTTGAGTTTTATCAGGATTTCAACATTTTTAAAATTTAATAATTGTTTGACAATTTAAGTTAAACTTTATACAAATTAAATTGTTTAGTTAATGAATAACAAACATTCAAAATTCTTAACTAATGTTTAAGTAAGTGATTAATTTAAGTTAATATAAATTTAATTATCATTTGAGGATTATAGTTAATAATAAGTTAGTTTCCAAATTTAAAGCAGAGTTTTTAGTGTTTCATTAAGTTGAACAATTAATATTAATTATTATTTCAGAAAGAAATTCAGAATATTTACAGTTAGTGATTCGTTTATAAATTTTGGGATTTACGAAATCGCAATCAACCACTTAAGCTAATTAATGGAAGGTAATAGTTAATTGATTAAGTAATTTAAGTCAGAATTAATAAATGGTTAATTGGCTAATTAGCAGTTAACAAATAAGGAATTAAGTTCCACTAATTAATGATTAAGGTTATTTACTAATGTATGAGGAAAATTTAATTAAGTAATTAAGACTTAATAATTGATTTGGTTAAGATTCATTAAATTAAATAATTTGAAAAGGAAAAAGTAATTCATTGTTAATTAATGATTAATTAAATTAAGTAAGTAACTCTCAGGTAAATTAATTCTAAATTGAATTAATTACAAATAAGCCTTCAAAGTAATTGCTTATAATTTGTTGTGTTGAATATCTGATTGTGATGTTTATGTAATGATATTCTGTGATGCTCTGTGATATGTTATGTTATATCTAAGATGCTTGTATATGTTTTATCTGTGATAAATGCTACGTTCATTCAACTGTTAGATTTAAATTATTTAAACTGTTAAGTTAATTAGACAACTTGGCCCTTAAAATGGCGGTTGGATTCGATGAGACCGGGATCGGAAGAATTAAATTTGATTCTCCGAAAACCACATCGATCCAATTTAAACGTTAGGTCGTAAATCCTGAAGGGAAGATCGAGATGGTTTATTCAGAATGCAAGGGTTATCGTCGTTAACTCTGAGGGTGATTCCAAAACGAGTGTAACGAGATGATGCCTTCGGTTTCGTTCGAACCCGGAACGAACTTGTATGGATTGAATGCTTTCAGCACATCGTCAGGCGGACGATGAGCATTATAAGTGATATGTTCTTTAAAGGTAATCGTAGCCTTAAGCCTCATCAACCGGGAATGGCTAAAACAGGGGAGATGCAACAAGGTTAGGTGGGTCATGCCCAAGCAGGACAAGATATTTCCCCTGTCTAGATGTCCCTTTTTATATTTCGGCTTAGTGGGCGGTTGCTAGCTACAACCGCGGGGTTTATATTGTTCGGGACTGTTCAGTAAGGAATGGTTCCGGCCTTGTGTTGCAGGGGATGAAGGGAGTAATCCTCGGTACGGTGATCTAGGCCCCGTACTGTGACGGGCGGTGCCCCAGTAGCCCTGCCATTGTTGGAAATCCATTTTCCCTACGAGACCCTAGGGTTTTGATTTGTATTACCCACTTTTGTGGCTAGTAGCTGGAATTTAATAGATGTAACAATTTCGGCTATTTTCTATTTACTTGAAAACCCTAGACACTATTATAATATCACTGGATTTCCTACGAAATATTTTGGTTAGCGTAAGGTAAACACTTACCCGTATTTATTTGTGGGGAGTCTTACGTGATACCTTTATTTTCAAATGTTTTCAAAGTTAAACAACTTTAAACCGTTTACTCATACCAGACCCATGTCTGACCCGGAGTTTATTTTGTTTTTCATAGACTCTCGGGTACCCAAATTTTTACGGGTAGCCAAGGGATTCAGATTGGATTTGACGAATTCTGGAGGAGCGATGGAGCAGGAGGCTTCTACGTTGTAGATATATGTATTTATATAGTGTTCCGCTGTGTTGATATTTGTGAGCTGTTTATCTGTATTGTATATTAACTTGTGTTGACTAGACAGGAGTTTATAACTGTCTGGTATGTGTTGTATGATCTGTATAGCTCTGATATATGTAAAACTATGTAATATTTATGTGATATGTTATATTTTGTTCCGTTCCACTGTGAGATTCTGATGTTGTTGTTCTTTCTTCTCTATCTTTTCTATTTTCTCATCCCTTTCTTTCTTAATGATGATACCTCCTTCTGGTAGCTGAAGAGCGGGTCGTCACAATGTGTGCACACATGAATATGCCCTTGGGCTAATACTTGTACGTATTTAAATGTCGAATAAATTTCTCTCTACTACGTACACAATATCAGCATAAAAGGAATAAATACGTTTGCCTCCAAGATAGACCAATACATAATTTATAGTAAATAACAAAGAGCCAGATTTATAATTTCAATAATAATATTTTTTTTCATTTCTATTTTAATTTAATTTAAAAATAAACTCCAAATTCTCTCATTAGATAGAAAGGATGCAGGTGAAGATCATTGAAATATAGAAAGTCCTTCACCTTCCATAACCCCTAGTTTCACTCATTTAGTTTTTTAACAGCTATCTTCTCCATAAATAAACTTCCTCCAAAAAGATTATGTAGTAGGCTCTGATACTAAATTTATGATTTTTACGACGATGCTTACACAATTAGATTTTAGAAGAGATAAGAAGTAAAGAAAAATAACGATAATCAAATTCCTACAAACAAAAACTTTATTAATTCACAAGACGATTAAAAGAGAATGCATAAAAATTAAGAAGTTATCTCAATCCCTAAAACCTTAAAAAAATAACTTTTCACATACACATCTAATGAACTGTATACATGCCTATTTATAATAGTCTTGATAAAGTGTCTTCTTTAATCAGCCATATATTATTGCCATCTCCCAAAATAAATCCTTTCCATGTAGATTTTTCATTTCCTTCTTTAATGTAATGTATGAGGAATTAATTACTCTCCAAAATCTATATAAAAAAAAGCAATGCATTTGAGTAATTATCCCACCTTGACTCAAAAAGCTCTAAAATCTACTTAAACATTGAATATTGGATCAACAAAATCTAATAATACTCTTTCGCTTATTTCTTCAAATTTGACCAATAAAACATCCTCTTTATATCTATGTACATCTTGTCACCACTAGGATTAATTGTAATCGTTACTCAATTTTTCATAAGTATGCTAATGAACATATCTTAACCTAGCCTGGGTCCTGACCGACTGGAATAGGTCAGCTCGCAAGAAAGCGACGGTTCGGCATAGATCAACTTGGTTTCCTATGTATGATGATTACCCAAATCCAGACTAGGCCCACATCGGTTCCTCTGTTCAACTACATGTTACGCCTTCTACTGGCAAAGCCTTCCCTCGCAACAACTCTAACAATTAGCTCGCAAGTCAAGAAAAGACACAATCCCAGCTCAACCTATCTCTCATTGGCTAACCGACTCTATCTCTTTGGCCTGCTTAAATCCTGACACCAGGTCATCCCACTTGCTCAAGCATTTCTCCCTCAACTATTTGCTAATGACATAGCTTGAGACTGTCTCAAGGCTGGCCCAGCATCAATCCAGCTTCGATACTGTAACCTACGACCTACACTCTAACTCGGCTCAACCGGCTCAGCATGCCTTCAGCTCTTGCGAGTTCCACATCCTTCTTATGCTCCCAGCAAAATAACTCGACCCCTCCTACCACCTAGTCATGTAGGAGTGAAGCGATAAGAGGCACACCCGGATGTACTTACATTTGACAAGAAGCATATTTCATTTTCTATAAGCATACTTCAAGTATAAACACATTTAATGCAAATCATGGCAGAGTATGCCATTAGCATAGTAATCCAATTGACCTTCTTCTCAACCAAGCATTACTTTCTTTTGTCATTCTCTCACATAAAGTCTATTTTACTAGATCAATGGATAGACGTGCTTTATGCTTATTTTTCAACATGATATTAGCCGCCTAGGCATCAGCTTAACTATGATAAGAACCTCATGAATGGCTAGTTCCAAAGGGTTGATTCAACCCTCGGTGAAGGTGGATCAGGTTGGTTGGGACACAGATGGTTGGGATCTAGAAGGTTGGAATATGTAATCCGTCGCTCAATTCTTCTGATGCAGCTGCTCCTTGATGTTAGAAGCTTCATTAGTATTGGGCAAACCATCTTTTCTTATTATTCCCTTATAATTTCTGATAATTGTAAGAAAGTCATGTAGTATGATAACTTCATAGTAAATATACACAGCTTTGCCGAACTAATTCACCTCTTGTATCATTTACCTATAAATGCCATTTTCCCTTCATTTTCTATCATTATGCCCAGTGATTAGCAATCAAACTTTGCTCCCCATAACATATTGTCATAACTATGAGGTCGACATCAAATATCATCAACATTTTAGCACTAAAAGGAGAGTGAACCTCCGATCTTGTGGTTTGCAGCCTCACGTGCAAGCTCTTTCCTAGCTTAGTGCCTTACATCCAACATCGGTAGTGGAAATGACGGACAATGTTCCACTGCCTCCTCAATTCACCAAGAAGAATTAAAAACCCTTGTTATCTTACTTTATGTTAAAACATAGGAGCAGGGTAACCTTAGCAATCTTAGCAATCCGTCATGCGCCCCACGAACATAAATTCTAGACACTTATCACTCTTGTTAATGCATGGAACGGCCCATTATGGGTCGTTATACAGTTCTCTCATTTGTCTTCACCCTCAATGACATTTGAAAGAGGTAGATGTTTGGCCGCATATCCCAAGAAGCTTAGGATCCACCGCCAATGCCTTTCTCAAGTTCACTTCCAAGCCCCTAATCTCTGATGAAGAGTGCATCAAATACCGCAGGGACTGGATCGTTCAATACCTTCACTAAAGCTATACAACAGGGACGAGTTATTATATACTCATTACCTTTTTTGGGAACTGCAGACCCTTGTCGTCCTGGACTATGCGAGCCGCCAGTCTTTTCCTGTTCGGTCGGTTGTCCGCAAAGCTGGATTACCAGGGATCGATTTCCTTGCCGAGGACTGTCAGCCAATCCGTCAAGATTGAATCATTGCGCGTTTAAGTCCTTGTTTTGGGGCAGCCTACTAACCCATGAATTTGGATATGACGTTTCTTCCCTTCACTTCGGGTGCATCGACGATCGGATATGTGGTTGCAATGGTTCTTACGCCTCACTTGTGATGCCGCCCATCCTCTATATAGGATGGGACACTATAGTCAAGGCCCGCTTGTTACCCTAAGTAACACTGAATTTCAGTATCTGTAGTGTGTTTGCAATGGAATAAGTCGTGCTCTGCTTCTTACTACAACGTGTCACCCTAGAGAACCTTTAAACCCTCGGCACGTAGGTTCAACGCGGAACCACCTATCAGATCCTTAGTGCATCATGTCATCAAGGAGAACTTTAAAGCCTCTCGGTACTTAAGTTCGAGCTAGGATCACCTAACAACTCCTTATTATAGCATGTCAACTTAGAGAACCTTCAAGCTACTGCCTAGGTTCGTGCCGAGACTGTTGGGTCCAACAGTGGATCGACATAGAAATAAGTTTACTTTTTACCATATCTATCTGCTAAATTCTTGTGATCGATAGTGCCTGCTACTTGTCTCACCATCATATCACGCCCTTATGCAAGAGTTTGCGAGCCAGCCATGCACTCCAGTTCTAGTTGGGACTGTGATCACCTACTGATAAGCGACGTGTCGCCCAAAAGAACCCTCAAGGCTTTATGCGCTCCGGTTTGAGCTGGAACCGTTTGCCACTATACACATGTTCACTTATCTTCTAGAAGAATACATTGGCCAACATACACTTCTAATATACTCCTAGGCCACCCACCAATTGGTACCTGGCCGACACTTGGCTCTTATCAATGCCCGGGTTTAGCCCATTGCCTTACAATATTACTACTTATCATGTTTTAAATATGAGGCCTTTCCTAAAAATAGTGCAGGAACTCCTTTTGACCATGCATTGCTTAGGTGGACCTTAAACCACCTAGCACTTAGGTTCTTGCTAGGATCGTCCATCAATAAAGCAACACGATGAAGCTCAACTATCATTTGCCAGCTTAGGTATCGGATTAGCAAGCAAGTTGCTCGATTAGTTCTTGCTTCCAAGTCCATTGACCGGTCTGGCCTATTGGTCAATCTAGTGTAAGGGATGCTGTTAGCTATCCAAGATACCATACCATCCGTAGGAAGACGCTCAAAGACAATAAGTTTTCAATATAAAAGATCCGTTCTTTTTAAGTTAAAAAGATTGTGAGGGAATAATGCCCCCCATTAGGCTTATAAAGATTTTTGACTGTTAATTAATTAAAAATAAGAAAAGTTGAAAGGGAAGAAGAAGCACATTAACAGTTCTCTTCGAAGGCCTGCCAACTCGTGCTCTTATTACTGCCAACTGCATTTGGCTACTCCGCTGGAGTACTTCAAGCAGTCCAGAACTTGTTGAAGAAAAATAAGGGTGCCACCATCTTTAAAACCTTCCACATTGGACCTCTCAAGAGGCCTTGAAAGTCATCCAAAAACCTCTCCAAGGAGAAGACCAAGGCTTTGATTATGGCAGAAGTAGCATATGTGACAACTACTACTCTTTTCAATAGAATAATTGACTGTGCAAACTGACCCGTGGTTGGGAATGTCAAAGCACCAAACCAAGGAATCCCCTTAGCTTCACCTGAATCATTATAAGACCAATGAGAAATCACCATCAAAAATATGGTCGAAAAGCACAAGCAAGGTCCAATCCAAAGGCAAGATACATAGCAGAAATCCATGAAAGTGACACAAACTGCAATCGAAAAAATAGTTCGGCGTCGAAAGAGCTGCCTCCATCCTTTTATTCCTAGCTAAAATTGATAAATACCTAATCTCTAAAGAGCAATGGGAGAGGAAGATTAATAGGAAGATGAAATTGCCTATTTTTACTAATAGAGAACAATGCTAAGTTCGAGCTTGCGAAAGAAATTGCATGCTAATAACCGCATGGGTTCAAAGTGGAAGAAGAAAAGGGTATTTATACACCTCTTCCTCCAATCAAAATCATTATAATCAAAAAGGAAAAAGGGATCTTAACCATTCAAGAGTGATAAGTATTGTGTCACACCGCATGCATTGGCGATACAACAGACCCTTGCCATGTCTCGAGAAGCACAATTATCACTGCTAATGGTGTAATGCCATGTGGGTGGTGAATTATTTGCATGACGACACTATCAATTAATGGAGCCTTCGTGATTTTACAAGCCCGAGCCTGCTTAAGGGAACGGACATGGAGGCATAATGTTACTCGTTTTTTTGTAAGTAAGAAGGCAGACTAATCAAGAATCTTAGCCTTTTCTGATCCGGTCTAGGCCGATTAGTTCTAGTGTAGCTCGCAAGCCAATAACGGCTGGAGGTAGATTGACCTGGTTCCCTGCGTATGATTATAAACCAAATCCAGCCTATGCTCTCATTGGTTCTTCTATTCAATCACACATCAAACCTTCTGCTGGTGAAGCCTTCTCATGCAGTAGCCTCAATGACTAACTCGTAGTCAAGATAAGGCGCAAGACTAGCTCATCTCATCTCTTAATAGTTGACTGGCTCTTTCTTTCTCTGTAGCTCACTTGCAATATGGCTCTAGGCTAACCTGCTTCTCAAGCATCTCTTCCTCGACTATCTTTCGATTAGCATAGCTTAAGACTGTTTCAAGAGTTGCCCGACATCAATCCAACTTTAACACCACCACCTACGACCTATACTTTGTCTAGTCTCACCCATATTGGCATGCCTATGGCTCTCACTAGTTCCCGATCCTCTTTGTGGTCTTGGCAGACCATCTCAGCTCGTCCTTCCTCCTAGGCATGCAAAAGCAAAGCGACAAGAGGTATAGCCGATTGGGCATGTTTCTAATAGGAAGCTTCTTTCATTTTCTACAAGAACACTGCAAGCACAAGCCCATTTAATGCAAAGCATGGTAGATAATAGCTTTGGTACAGTTCTCTTATTGAGCTTTATCTAAGTCATGCATTTCTTTCGTTTGCAAGGTTTCTCTCATCAAGTCCATCTAGCCTGATCAATGGCTAGGTGCGCTTCATGCCCTTATTGCATCAGAATCTTAGCCATCCAAGCATTAGTTCAACTGCATACGAACCCCATGCATGGCCACTTCCAAGGGTTGATTGGGCCCTCGATGGAGGGGATCAGGTTGGTTGGGTCATCGATGGAAGGGGATCAGGTTGATTGGTTCCTCGATGGAGGGGGATTAGGTTGGTTGGGACCCGAAAGGTTGGCATTCAGAAGGTTGGACTCTGTATTCTTCTATTGAAATCTTCCGATACAGTAGATCATTGAGATTATCAGCTTCATTAGTCTTAGGCGAATAATATTTTTTGTTATTCTCTTGTAATTCCTTGTAAGTTTAAGTGAGCTATGTGTAGGGGAACATCATAATGGACACATGCAACTTTGCCGAACCACTTCACCTCTTGTGTCATTTACATTTAAATGCTCTTTTTACCTCATTTTTCCATCATTAAATCTAGTGAATAGGAAGTAACCTTTTCTCTTCATAATGCATTAACATAACTCTGAATTTGACTAAAAATATCAGTAACGGAAATCCAAGAATGGTCAGACATGGTAAAACTTCATCAATCAGCTCTCTAACTTCTAGCACATGCAATCATAATCACGTCATATATATACCCCCTTGAGTCAATAGATTATTTATCTAAATATGAAGTCTCATCATTTCTTTGACGAGAACCAATGTGATCCATAACTGTTGGTCTACCCTAAAATTCTACCAATAAACTAGGAAATAATTTTAATGAAAGTTTGAAATCAAAATAGAAAGTGAACTCTAAATGTCTCCTCTCTACAACATATAGCTCGTTGTCGCATGCTTCCTACTCAAAGCATCTACCACCTGTTTTTACCAAAATGAGCACAACAACCTTCCGGTGTATTTGAAGAGGTAAAAGTGAAGAATATAAATATGAAATGAGGCAGATCTAATAAACACACCAAAATAGACAAACAGAAGTATAGAAACACAAGGATTTAGAGAGTTTCGGTGTTGTAGTCTACATCCACTATGGAAAGTTGTTGTTTATTGATATTACTCGCTGTTTATAGATGTTTACAACAGTATAACCGAGATACAATAATGATTTTAGCAGAGTATCGGCCTTCCAACGTCAAAATCCATTTTCTGAAGCCTTTAGACTACTACTTATAGGTGTATATAGCAAATATCTCACCCCCAAACTCAAAAGACTCCTTCTCTCACGTGGGTGGGCCCATATAATTGATCGCTGGTATTCCGACTCAATCCATGATCGATACGTACCCAATTCATCTCGATCAAGAAATGATCTTTTTGGGCCAAGATCGATCAGGTACATTCTTAAGGTAATACACAGGCTCTTATGAAAATTTGGTGGCATTTGGACTTGTAGATTTTGTGTTATGATCAACCCAAGATTGATTTTGCAATAGGCTGAACAGTGCATATCGATCCCTTTGTATCGATCATGCACGGTTCTGTTCGTATTGATGCTTGCATGACACTTTGTATCGATGGTTGGAGGCCACCTCCGTATCGATGCTTCATGTTGCCTTCTTCGTATCGATCGATGGTTGTTAACTTTCATCTCGATGGTAGGAGATCGATATGAGATGGATGGAGGTACACCGATACGAAATGGATATTTGTTGATGGATATGAAGGGAAGGTGTTTGATGGATACGAAGAGGAGTGGCACTTGATGGATACAAACTGAACCACCTTCATTGATTTTGATCGATCCATATCTTAAGCATACGAACTCCGACTGACCTAAAATTTGGAACATTAGCTTTCATAGCTTTGCTTGTCATATCATGTCAATTGTAGCTCGCTCTGGACTCAGACAAAATTCACTAGTATCCATAGTGAACCTGTGTATAACTAATCTTCAAATCGAATTGTCTTTGGTTTTCAGCCAAACCTTAGGTATCACGACCTTGCCAAAAGGCGTGGATAACACCACCACAATTCCTTTTCCTAGAGTGTATGAAATATCAAAATCTTATGAAATTAGAAGCTATATCCATCGTTGCTAAATTAGGTTTACACCCTTTGAGAAGATATGTATCTGAAATGTTTATGACATATATAAGATATTTATTTATTTTTAAATATGATAGTTTAAAAAGAATTTAAACAAGCTTTGTTTTGTTTTGTTTTAAATGCTTAAATTAAAAATGGTTATAAATGTATATAGATAAAAGTTTTAGATTTGTGAATACATGTATAAGCAATTCATCTTTATTTTAACTAGTCTTATAATCTTCTATTTTAAAGGTAAATTTATATTCACATATATAAAAATTTATTCATAAATTAACTTAAATAAGTAGATTTATATTACATTTTAAAATTAAATAAAAATTTATTAAAATTCTTATGTACATGTGTAATCATATTAGCATATTTTAAAAACACATGTAAGAAGATTAACATAATTGGGTGACAAGTGTCTTCATTTAAAGTTTATTTTCTTTAAACTTTTATTTAATCATAACATAATACATTTAAACACATAAGAGAAAATTGTTTTCCTCTTTCACTTTTCCAAAACCTTCTTTCTTCATCTTAAATTCTTTATCTCCATTTCTTAACTCAAATATTAATGGCTTCTAGAAAATTTCTTTAACCTGAAAACTAAAATCAATCTGCAAAATAAGGTTCAGTTTCAACCTCAAACTTCAAGTTCAACAACATGCATGAGAATCAGGTTGGAAATAAAAACTGCAATCAAAACCTGCATTTCAAAGTGAGATCAACCTGCAACTTCAAGTCATCTATAGTTCAACTTCAATTTAAAAGCATGCAGATGGATTTTACAACAGCAATTAAAAGCATTATCCAGATTGATGTTCAAAGCACGGAAAGGAATTTAAAAAAACTGCTCTGCAAATAAAAGGTGAGTAAATGTTTTTAATAACAGTTAATCTTGGTTTAACTTAAGTGCATGCGATGATGATAAATTGAATTAAATCCTATAGTTTGAAACCTATCTAGATTTGCTAATTTATGTATGAGAGCATGATAGTATGTGTTGATAACTGTTCTCTGTTTGTTTAGAATCTGTGTCTGTTGTTTCAAAAATCCCAATTTCTCGGTTAGATCCATATTAATATGTGAATGGAAGTTGTAAGTAATGTATGATGAATTTTTTTTAAATGGTTACTGAAAATTTTAACGTACAAATAGTTTTAAAAATAGAAAACACAGCAAACATCTGATGCATGTTAAAAATCACCGAACCCAAATTATAGTTTAGATTGTATGAATGAATTCGTGATGGGAAATCACGAATTTTAGCACTAATTTCAGAATTTTTAAATTGATACTCAAATTGGAAATTAGGAATGAAGGGTTTCGGCAATTTGATCAATTGTCGATGATAAACTCCATGATTGAAGCTGGATCTTTGGTCAAAGCTTGCTTAGATGTGGAGGATGAAGGGAAAAATACAATTTAATTTTCCAATGGTTGAATCGCTGGGAAGTGGAACGAGTAGGGTTTTCTGGACTATTTTGCTTATTGATGGGTTCGTGGATTTTGCGTTGCCGTGGAGTTGATCGAGTGCGATCGCAAGTGGAGGGATGGTAGCATGGTGATTTGGAGGTGCGCTGGAAGGAGTATTGGAGTTGCCTATCGATAGGATCGTCGGTGGCAATGAGGTTTCGTGGATTGAGGATGCTGCAGTTTTTAGCTTAAGGGTCGAATTTTGGATTCATGCTTGGATTTTGATTCTGGGTTACGGGAGAGGTTGTCGAGGCATTGTGTGGTTGGTCGGCAATCAGGAAGATGGTCGGAGGGGTTTGGTTTGATTTCGCACGTGCATGCATGTACGTTGCGCACGATTTGGAATGGGTGAAGTTTGGTTGGGGAAGACGAAGGATTACCCGAAGTTTATCTCGCGTTTTTATCATGGACGACTCGAAGTAGATACAGAGGGATGGGTGACTCAAGAAGCATGGGGGTTTGCTTCGAGACTTGCTTGGGGTTTTGGTGGGTTCCTATCGGGTTTGACCCGATACTCCTTTTCTGGTGTTAATTTAAAACAGTTTTATAAAAGGGAAATTTACTTACAAATTTTAAGGCTTGTTCTTTGAAGTAATTGTTAATCAAACCCTTAAAGTATTAATTGAATTTAATTTTAAATTTTCAATTGTTTAGGATGATTTCTTTTGAAAAAGAATTAACTTAATTAAATTATGAATTTTAATTTAAAAAGAAGTGTTTTCAATTTTAAGTATTAAATCAAAGTTTTAAAGTAAATTTTTAAAAACAAAATTTTCATAATTTTGTTGAAATAAATAGGTTTAAATTAGATAATCAAAGTGTTTTAAATTCTAAAATTGATTTCTAAAATGCTATGTTTTCAAATAAAGTTAATGTTATAATTTTGTAAACCAAATAGAATAATATATTTTTAAGTTATTAAGATTTGATTAATTCAAATAATTAATTTATGAGAATAATTAAGGTTAATTTATTTTTGTTATGAACTTAAGAATACTTATTTATATGATTTGTTAATGAATAAAAGTTTAATTAAGATTAATGTTTTCTTAATTAATTAATGGTTTTAAATATAAGAAATTAATTAATTATTTAATTAATTTTAAATAATTAGTTAATTATTTATTTAATTTTAAATAATCAATTAATTATGAATTAATTAAGTGTAATTGCTTAATGAAGTAATTAATGGTTAATAATTAAATGTAATTAAGAAGGTAATTACTTATGGAATTAATTAGAGGAAATTACTCGTGGGATTAATTAGTTGAAGTGATTAATGCATAATCACTTAATGTTATCAATTAAGGAATTGATTAATTTAATTGTTTTGAAGTTAATTAATTATTGAGTAATTAATTAATTAAAAGAATTAAGGATTATTAAAAATGGAATTAATTATTTGTTAAGTAAATAATAAAGAGAGAAATCAAGATTTATTAATGGGCGTAATTAGAAGATAATTAATTATGTAAGTAATTAAGAGTTAATTACTTAATTATTTTAGTTAATTAATTAATGTGGTTAATTAATTAATGAATGAGATTAATTTAAGGTTAATTACTATGTGTAATTAAAAAAAATATAATTAATTAATAAGGTAATTAATTAAGGATTTATCAATTAATTTAATTGAATGATTATTAGTTAATCAAGTAATTAAAGATTAATTAATTAAAGTAATTAATAAAAGATTGATATAATTAATTAAGAAGTTAATTAATTTAGATAAGTAATTTCAAATTGTTAATTACCGTTTATGATTAATGAGATGATTAATTAGAAGTTAATTATTTAATTAATTAAAGGGTTAATTAATTAATAAGGATCATTAATTAATATAATTAATGAAATTAATCAAGGTTGATTAATAAAAGTAATTAATTAAAGTACGATTAATTAATTGTAATTAATTAAGGATTAATGTGATTAATTATAATTAATTAATTAATGAAGGATCATTAATTATTGTAATTAATGATAGTAATGAAAGGTTAATTACTGAATAAGGTTAAGGATAATTACTTGAATGTAATTAAAATACAAGGAAGATTAATTGAAGAAGATCATTAAGAGATGATTAATTAATTTATTTGGAATAAATTAAGGAAGAAGGATTAAGGGTAATCCAATTTATTAAGAGTTAATCAATTCTGTGTATGGATGATTGGTTGATGTTTGATGATTGGTTCATATTGGATCATTCATATTGGGTGTTTGGTTGATACTGGATGATTTGAATATCTCTGTTATGTGATATGTTGCTGTGTGAGATGAATGTTGTTATGAATTATCTATAGTGATAATGTGATTCATCTATCTGTTTATATATCATCCTAAATATAAGTTTAATTGTTTAAACCCTTAAGTACAACTTGGACATTTAAAATGACGTTTGGTTTTGGTGAGACCGGGATCGAATTTCCATATTTGGGATCCGAAATCGATTCCAATTAAACGTTAGGTCGTAAATCCAAGTGGAGCTTTATGAAGAATCGAGGTGCAAGGACTATACATCAGCTGACTCTGGGGGTGATTCCATAATGAGTTTTACGGAATAGTACTTATAGGTTCGAGATGGTGGTTTAGAGTGCAAGGGCTATGTTCGTTGGCTCTGAGGGTGATTCCAAAATGAGTGCAATGAGATAGTGCCTTCGGTTTCGTTCGAAGCCGGAACGAACTTGTATGGATTGAATGCTTTCAGAACATCGTCAGGTAGACGATGATCATTCTAAGATAGATGTGTTCTATAAAGGTAATCGCAACCTTAAGCCTCATCAACCAGGAATGACTATAACAGGGGAGGTGCAGCAAGGCTTTGTGGGTATCCCCCACTGGAGAGTGAGATTTACCCCTGTCTAGAGGCCCCTTTCTATTTTGGCTTAGTGTGCGGTTGGTCGCGCCAACTACGAGGTGGTCTTGTTCGGGACTGTCCAGTAAGGGATGGTTGTGGCCTTGTGTTGCAGGGAAGCGAGCGTACTCCTCGATACGTTGATCTAGGCCACAAACTGTGACGGGCGGTACCCCAATGCCCTGCCATTGATGGAATCCAAAATCCAATAAGTGCTGTACGGTTTTGATTGTGCCCAACTATGTTGGAACGTGAGATGTAAGCATTCCGGCTATTTCTGTATTTCATTTTGAAAACCCTAGACATTATTATAATATCACAAGATTTTCTATCAAATGTTTTGGTTTGCGTAAGGTAAAAACTTTTCCATGTTTATGTGTGCGAAGTCTTACGTGATACCTTTTCTTTTCAAAGTTTTTTCTAAAGTTAAGCAATTTTAACCCGTTTACTCACACCAGACCCCTGTCTGAACCGAGTGTTTATTTTCTATTTTATTAAACTCTTGGGTACTCATATTATGTATGAGTACTCAAGTGATTCAGGTTTGCTTGACGAATTCTGGAGGAGTTATGGAGCAGGAGGCTTCCACGTGTAGCTATATATTATGGTTCCTCTGTGTTTGTTTGATATCTGTATCTTGTGTACTTGACTTGTAAAGTTAGACATATGTTTATAACTGTCTAATACGTGTTGTTTTAAGTTGTGTACTCTGATGTAATATGATACTATGTAATATTTTTTGTGATATATTATATTTAATTTGTTCCGCTGTGAGTTATTTTTTGTTGTTGTGTTCTTTCTCTTTCTTTTCTTCTTCTATCCCTTTCTTTCTTCAAGATGATCCGACTTTCTGGAGATTGGAAGTCGGGTCGTCTCAGCTGGTGTCATAGCATTAGGTTGAGTGAATACCTAATCTCTGGAGTGGTGTCTTTCTTGAGAGAGCGTACTTGTAATTTTTATATAACTATATATATATATATATACCTAAATCTGCTGGGTTATCTGTTCGAATTTTCCAACATAAGTTTTAGAGGTAGATGGAGTAGTGGTGTGTGTGTGGAACACGACTACCACTAATGGAATAGGTCCATATGTTAAGGTTGGATGTGAATTTGTCGAGACTGTAGACCTAATACCGTCTCGAGTGAGATTTGTAGTTTGGAGTAAGGATTTCTCTGATATCCGAAGGAAATCATTTTAAAGATTCAGAGTTTATAGGTGTAAGTTTGGATCTGTCAGAAGTGCTGAAGTAAGTGATAATATCCTGATAACTGCGTGATGAGATACAATATTCATGGATATTTTTAAGGTGTTTTCTCTTGAAGCAGTTTTAGAAGTAGTTGAGGAGCAGTTTTTACCTGCCACAGGGAAGACTCGTCGGTGTAGAAGTTGTCGGGATCTTTAGCATGGAGGTTGCCTGTTTTGGAATATGAGACTAAGGTCTATGAGTTGTTTTACTTTGGCATGGTCTCATTGTCATTCCTTAAGGAGAGCTATTGGATTAGAAGTCTTTGGTTAGCTGTGGTAGCAGTTTCAGCTCGAAGTGTTCGGTGTGCTGACGAGAAGGTCTTTTGGCTTCGCTGTATCGTCGAGGTAGAGTTTGGAAGCAGCAGTGTGGCTCGTTTCTCCAATGGTTCAGGAATCTTGGTAGTTCTTCTTCAGTAGTCCGGGCAGTTGGTGAAAGTTTTCTTGAAGAGTTAAACTTGTTTGAAGAAGCTTAAAGTTGTTCTAATTAGTAAATAGAGGACGGTTTCTTTGGAATTCGAACTAGGTTGGATCGAAAAAGTGACTTGCGATTAGTTTGGGAATTTTTCTTGGGCAATCTTTTGTTTGAGGCTGAGGGTTCTCATGTGGATAGGAGCTACTGATGTAATCGGAAGTTTTTCTGCATCTGGAGTTGAGTTCCATATTGTTTTAGTTCCAGAAGTGATTTTGGTAGTCAGCCTAGTAGGAAGAGTTGGTGTAGCAGCTCAGAATATTTTTTTGAATTTGGATTTGGTTAGATCTAGTTTCTGAGTTGGATTCTACTGTAAGGTTGTGTGACTGAGTCAGATGTGTCTTTCAGACTTTTATGGATTTGATGAACAAAGTTTCTGGGTATTTTGGATAAGTTGTACTTGTGTTCATCAGCAGTATTCTCATCTATTTTTCAGAATCGGAGTTGTGCAGCGGAAGCGAGGTAGCAGCTGTGCGAAGAAGGAAGCAAGTTATGTATGCTATTGCTTGGGAAGTAGAGCTTGTGTTCTGGATTTCGACGGATTTTAGAAGACTTTTCTGTTGAATAGGATCCAGAAACTGGATTGCTTTCGTCTAGTTATTTCTGGAAGCATCAGCATGGGTTGAGCTGATAAGGAAGAGATTGGCAACCCAGGATTGTCTGTTGAGTTATGCTGATATGAGATAAGGAGTTTGGAATTCGAAGTTGGATACTTCAGTGCTGTTAAGATTTCTCTGGTTAAGAAAGCAGTATTTGGATAAGATTGGATGGCTAGTTCTGAGGCATTTGAGATTTCTTATCTGTGTTTTGATAGAATAAGATTGAATTGCTAGTTTGGATAACTGGAATTCATTGTATTTCACGTATCTCTGAGGGAGTACGTGTATGATTCCTCGTTGGTTGGTGAATCTATAGTTCAGTTGGATTTGGAAGTGTGCTGGACTTGAGTGAAGTCTGATGTTCTGTTCAGATTGGTGGATCTAGAGATATGTGGAGCTCTGGATTTTGGTGGTGTACTTTGTTAGCTTCTGTAGAGCGAGTCTCCCAGTGATTTATACTTGGGAAATTCGAGATAGTATTAGAGATTTATTCCGATTTGCATCAGGATAATTAGTTAGTTTTGTTTATTTGATTGATTGATTGCTATGGTTGTTAGTTACTGGTTGATAGGAATGCTTTACTGATTGAAATTAAAATCTTTGCTGGATTATTAAATTACCTTTGCTTTTAATTTTCGGGGACGAAATTCTTTTAAGGGGGGAGGATTGTAACGACCCGGAATTTTGGGCAATATCAAGTTAATAATCTATATTAATAATTAAATTGATTTGATAATTTTTCTTTATAATTTTAATTTAAATTGGTAAATTTAATCTTTTAAAGGTTAATAAACATCTAATCTGGCAATATTAAGATTTGCTTTTCAAAGCTAATGAAATTTTATTCTGTTTATAATATATATATATATTTGATATATATTGTGAATGGAATATCTTGTGTTTTAAATAAAACATTGAAATTTCAAATTGTAATATATATGTATGTATATGTTATATTTGAGTTGTTTTGAAATTTAATTTAATTAATTGATAATTTATAATGTATGAATATTGTAGATTGAAGCTTTGTTTTAGAATCAATGTTTTCAAAAGTCAATTTAGATTAATTCATTGTTTTCAAAATATAAGATAATTGTTTGTTTTTAAAATATAAGATATTTATTTATTTTTAAATATGATAGTTTAAAAAGAATTTAAACAAGCTTTGTTTTGTTTTCTTTTAAAATGCTTAAATTAAAAATGGTTATAAATGTATATAGATAAAAGTTTTAGATTTGTGAATACATGTATAAGCAATTCATTTGTACTTTAACTAGTCTTATAATATTCTCTTTTAAAGGTAAATTTATATTCACATATATAAAAATTTATTTATAAAGTAACTTAAATAATATATTACATTTTAAAATTAAATAAAAAAATATTAAAATACTTATGTACATGTGTAATCATATTAGCATATTTTAAAAACACATGTAAGAAGATTAACCTAATTGGGTGACAAGTGTCTTCATTTAAAGTTTATTTTCTTTAAACTTTTATTTAATCATAACATAATACATTTAAACACATAAGAGAAAATTGTTTTCCTCTTTCATTTTTCCAAAACCTTCTTTCTTCATCTTAAATTCTTTATCTCCATTACTTAACTCAAATATTAATGGCTTCTAGAAAATTTCTTTAACCTGAAAACTAAAATCAATCTGCAAAATAAGGTTCAGTTTCAACCTGAAACTTCAAGTTCAACAACATGCATCAGAATCAGGTTGGAAATAAAAACTGGAATCAAAACCTGCATTTCAAAATGAGATCAACCTGCAACTTCAAGTCATCTATAGTTCAACTTCAATTTAAAAGCATGCAGATGGATTTTACAACAGCAATTAAAAGCATTATCCAAATTGATGTTCAAAGCACGGAAAGAAATTTAAAAAAAACTGCTCTGCAAATAAAAGGTGAGTAAATGTTTTTGAAAACAGTTAATCTTGGTTTAACTTAAGTGCATGCGATGATAATAAATTAAATTAAATCCTATAGTTTGAAACCTATCTAGATTTGCTAATTTATGTATGAGAGCATGATAGTGTGTGTTGATAACTGTTCTCTGTTTGTTTAGAATCTGTGTCTGTTGTTTCAAAAATCCCAATTTCTCAGTTAGATCCATATTAATATGTGAATGGAAGTTGTAAAGTAATGTATGATGAATTTTTTTTAAATGGTTACTGAAAATTTTAACGTACAAATAGTTTTAAAAATAGAAAACACAGTAAACATCCGATGCATGTTAAAAATCATAGAACTCGAATTATAGTTTAGATTGTATGAATGAATTCGTGATGGGAAATCACGAATTTTAGCACTAATTTCAGAATTTTTAAATTGATACTCAATTTGGAAATTAGGAATGAAGGGTTTCGGCAATTTGATCAATTGTCGATGATAAACTCCATGATTGAAGTTGGATCTTTGGTCAAAGCTTGCTTAGATGTGGAGGATGAAGGGAAAAATACAACTTAATTTTTCCAATGGTTGAATCACTGGGAACTGGAACGAGTAGGGTTTTCTGGACTGTTTTGCTTATTGATGGGTTCGTGGATTTTGCGTTGCCGTGGAGTTGATCGAGTGCGATTGCGAGTGGAAGGATGGTAGCGTGGTGATATGGAGGTGCGCTGGAAGGAGTATTGGAGTTGCCTGTCGATAGGATCGTCGGTGGCGATGGGGTTTCGTGGATTGAGGATGCTGCAGTTTTTAGCTTAAGGGTCGAATTTTGGATTCACGCTTGGATTTTGATTCTGGGTTACGGGAGAGGTTGTCGAGGCATTGTGTGGTTGTTCGGCGATTAGGAAGATGGTCGGAGGGGTTTGGTTTGATTGCGCACGTAAATCCGTGTACGTTGTGCCCAATTTGGAATGGGTGAAGTTTGGTTGGGGAAGACGAAGGATTACCCGAAGTTTAGCTCGCGGTTTTATCGTGGACGACTCAAAGTAGATACAGAGGGATGGGTGACTCGAGAAGCATGGGGTTTGCTTCGACACTTGCTTGGGGTTTTGGAGGGTTCCTCTCGGGTTTGACCCGATACTACTTTTCTGGTGTTAATTTAAAACAGTTTTTATAAAAGGGAAATTTACTTACAAATTTTAAGGCTTGTTCTTTGAAGTAATTGTCAATCAAACCCTTAAAGTATTAATTGAATTTAATTTTAAATTTTAAATTGTTTAGGATGTTTTCTTTTGAAAAAGAATTAACTTAATTAAATTATGAATTTTAATGAAAAAGAAGTGTTTTCAATTTTAGGTATTAAATCATAGTTTTAAAGTAATTTTTAAAAACTAAAGTTTCAAAATTTTATTGAAATAAACAGGTTTAAATTAGATAATCAAAGTGTTTTAAATTCTAAAATTGATTTCTAAAATGCTTTATTTTCAAATAAAGTTAATGTTATAATTTTGTAAACCAAATAGAATAATTTATTTTTATGTTATTAAGATTTGATTAATTCAAATAATTAATTTATGAGAATAATTAAGGTTAATTTATTTTTGTTATGAACATAAGAATACTTAATTATATGATTTGTTAATGAATAAAAGTTTAACTAAGATTAATGTTTTCTTAATTAATTAATGGTTTTAAATATAAGAAATTAATTAATTATTTAATTAATTTTAAATAATTAGTTAATTATTTATTTAATTTTAAATAATCACTTAATTATGAATTAATTAAGTGTAATTACTTAATGAGTCATTAATGGTTAATAATTGAATGTAATTAAGAAGGTAATTACTTATGGAAGTAATTAGAGGAAATTCATGGGAGTAGTTAGTTGAAGTGATTAACGGATAATCACTTATTGTTATCAATTAAGGAATTGATTAATTTAATTGTTTTGAAGTTAATTAATTATTGAGTAATTAATTAATTAAAAGAATTAAGGATTATTAATAATGGAATTAATTATTTGTTAAGTAATTAATTAAGAGAGAAATCAGGATGTATTAATGGGGGTAATTAGAAGATAATTACTTATGTAAGTAATTAAGAGTTAATTACTTAATTATTTTAGTTAATTAATTAATGTGATTAATTAGTTAATGAATGAGATTAATTTAAGGTTAATTACTATGTGTAATTAAAAAAAATGTAATTAATTAACAAGGTAACTAATTATGGATTTATCAATTAATTTAATTGAATAATAATTACTTAATGAAATAATTGAAGTTTAATTAATTATAGTAATTAATCAAAGATTGATATAATTAATTAAGAAGTTAACTAATTTAGATAAGTAATTTCAAATTGTTAATTATTGTTTATGATTAATGAGATGATTAATTATAAGTTAATTATTTAATTAATTAAAGGGTTAATTAATTAATAAGGATCATTAATTAATATAATTAATGAAATTAATCAAGGTTGATTAATAAAAGTAATTAATTAAAGTATGATTAATTAATTGTAATTAATTGAGGATTAATGTAATTAATTATAGTTAATTAATTAATGTAGGATTATTAATTATTGTAATTAATGATAGTAATGAAAGGTTAATTACTGAATATGGTTAAGGATAATTACTTGAATGTAATTAAAGTATAAATAATCAAGGAAGATTAATTGAAGAAGATCATTAAGAGATGATTAATTAATTTATCTGGAATAAATTAATGAAGAAGGATTAGTGGTAATCCAATTTATTAAGAGTTAATCAATTCTGTGTATGGATGATTGGTTGATATTGGATGATTGGTTTATAATGGATGACTGATATTGGGTGTTTGGTTGATACTGGATGATTTGAATATCTCTGTTATGTGATATGCTGCTGTGTGAGATGAATGTTGTTATGAATTATTTATAGTGATAATGTGATTCATCTATCTGTTTATATATCATCCTGAATATAAGTTTAATTGTTTAAACCCTTAAGTATAACTTGGACATTTAAAATGGCGTTTGGTTTTGGTGAGACAGGGATCGGATTTCCATATTTGGGATCCGAAAACCACATCGATTCCAATTAAACGTTAGGTCGCAAATCCAAGTGGAGCTTTGTGAAGAATCGAGGTGTAAGGACTATAAGTCAGCTGACTCTATGGGTGATTCCGTAATGAGTTTGATGGAATAGTACTTATAGGTTCGAGATGGTGGTTTAGAGTGCAAGGGCTGTGGTCGTTGACCCTGAGGGTGATTCCAAAATTAGTGCAACGAGATAGTGCCTTCGGTTTCGTTCGAACCCGGAACGAACTTGTATGGATTGAATGCTTTCAGAACATCGTCAGGTGGACGATGATCATTCTAAGATAGATGTGTTCTATAAAGGTAATCGCAGCCTCAAGCCTCATCAACCGGGAATGGCTAAAACAGGGGAGGTGCAGCAAGGCTTCATGGGTAGCCCCCACTGGAGAGTGAGATTTACCCCTTTCTAAAGGTCCCTTTCTATTTCGGCTTAGTGTGTGGTTGGTCGCGCCAACTACGAGGTGGTCTTGTTCGGAACTGTCCAGTAAGGGATGGTTGCAGCCTTGTGTTGCAAGGGAGCAGGCGTACTCCTCGGTACGTTGATCTAGGCCACGTACTGTGACGGATGGTACCCCAGTAGCCCTGCCATTGAAGGAATCCAAAATCCAATAAGTGCATGTATGGTTTTGATTGTTCCTAACTATGTTGGAACGTGAGATGTAAGCATTCCCGCTATTTCTGTATTTTATTTTGAAAACCCTAGACACTTTTATAATATCACTAGATTTCCTATCAAATGTTTTGGTTATCGTAAGGTAAAAACTTTTCCATGTTTATGTGTGGGAAGTCTTACATGATACCTTTTCTTTTCAAAGGTTTTTCTAAAGTTAAGCAATTTAAACCCGTTTACTCACACTAGACCCCTGTCTGACCCGAGTGTTTATTTTCTATTTTATTAAACTCTTGGGTACTCATATTATGTATGAGTAGTCAAGTGATTTAGGTTTGCTTGACGAATTCTAGAGGAGTTATGGAGCAAGAGGTTTCCACGTGTAGCTATATATTATGGTTTCGCTGTGTTTGTTTGATATCTGTATCTTGTGTACTTGAGTTGTGCAGTTGGACATATGTTTATAACTGTCTAATACGTGTTGCTTTAAGTTGTGTACTCTGATATAATATGATACTATGTAATATTTTATGTGATATATTATATTTCATTCGTTCCGCTGTGAGTTATCTTTTGTTGTTGTGTTCTTCTTTCTCTTTCTTTTCTTCTTCCATCCCTTTATTTCTTCAAGATGATTTGACTTTCTGGAGATTGGAAGTCGGGTCATCTCAACTAGTGCTCTCTAAAATGAAATAATCTTATGAATAAACTTTCTATAATAATTCGAAAACTTGTTATCTAACACTTTTATATTTCAAAGCCGTATGTCTAAATAGCATAACAACAAGCCTAGCATCCTTTTCGAGATTAATATGAAATTAAATTTCTCTTTGGGATTGTAAGCCTGAAACTTCATCAAATCAATCTGGAAGTTCCTAAGCAACAACGATCGAAGCTTACTTGTCTTTTGATAAGTCTGGTAAAAAAATAACTCAACATCATAGACTTGTCAGGCTAATGAAATACATCTAAATCACACCCGCTAGTTCTCCTTATCTAAATCATTCTATTACCATAGTCCAATACTGGCCCATAACATGACATCAAGTTCATTCCCAATATCAGTGCATATCCGAAAAAACCAAGTATGTATGCATCACATATAAATTCAACATCATGTACGGATAGTTTCAAAATTTAGGAAATCATACATAACTAGGTTAATCCTTCCAACAGCATATGATCCTACTATGGATTATGCATAATTGCAAATCATCGATTAATTTACTAGATATGAAAATATGATATGCTTCGATATTGAATAAATTATGAATTGAAAAGTCATAAATATTTAGTATAGCTTCCATAATGACTTTCTTTCCTCTACATGCCTCTGTTAGTGATTTGCTAACACTATGAACCGCCTCGAGTGCTTAAGTTTGCACGGACTATCCACTCTTCCCTAAAGCTGGGAACTGGTGCTTTATATGTTCCAATTGGTGTTACAATTGTAGCACTTTGTCTTACCATTGTTCGCTTTACGATTTGTGGCTACATGGCTATTCTTATGGAATTTCCTACAAGTTATCTTTTTATTCTTAAGCTTTCCTTTCTCTATCTTGACCCCACCTTCTTTGCGCTTTTTTACCGACTCTTGTTGTCTCCTTCATTCTCTAGCTCCTCTTAAGAAACTTCTTTGCAAATGGTATTAGGCAATTGGTTATTACCAAACTCTCAAATGTAGGGATGTGACTATGTTCCAAACTTTATAGTTGTTGTCTCATCCTCTAAACAAAATTTAAAGCTTTCTTTGTTAGATATTTGTGAAATCAAATCGAAAATTATATAAGTTGTTGAATTGGTTCATATACTCCTTCACAGACATATATACTTGTTGCATATGGATAAGCTTCTCTAATTGAACCTGTTCATTGGTGGTTGATAAGATCTTTGCTTCAAAATGATTTTTTTCAATTGCATTAAGTTATGTCCTTTCCATCACTACTATGTCATACAAGTTAAAGCTTTTCTTTGCAAGTGTCAATAAGAAAGGTGTCTCCTATAGCCATCATCCAAACCCATCATTCTAAAGATCCTTCGAGATATGCGTAGCCAACATTCGTGTTCACAACAGGCTTAATCACTATATACCTCTTTCCACCCATGCTACGAAATTCTCTATATGCTTAGCAAAGACCATTATGACGACCCACAATTCTATACCTTTTGTGCCGACATAAACCACACATGTCACACCCGAATTGCACGGAATTATGGTGATCAAGGGTAATAAAGAAAAATAGACATAACAGAATCTCACATGAATGGAATAACATATATTATTAAACAAATATCATTACAGTGGAAAACTTCTAAATACATATATCAGAGTCTAACCTAAATTCAGCTTGGACAGTTACAAACGTCTATCCTTACAGATGTTGACAAACATCAAACTAAAACAAACTAAGTACAGTAGATAATAGAATATGTCCATACGTAGATGCATATCTCTAGCTTTCCTTTGGAAACTCCAACCGTCTTCGACTAAACCTGAAACTATTCGGATCCGACCCGAGTATTGAAAATACCCGGATCAGGCTTGAAAAACCAGTGTGAGAAAACTCAATAATAAATGACAGTGTCATATAACAACCTTTGGATAAAATCCTTTGGAAAGAAAGAGTATCTCATAAGACCATTAACACACATAAATACGGATGGGTTTGACCTTATGATAACTAAAGCACTTTTATATCAAAACATTTGATATTATTTCTAATGACATTCTTTGAAAACATTTTCAAATAAACTTATTAATCTTAGTCGAATTTGTTACCATTATTTAATTCTAGCATACTGGGCTCTACAAAAAAACCGTAGTTTCTTATTGGAGAATAGGTTTCCATACAAATGACCAGATGAAGGATCAACCTTCCGAATGGGTGCACCTCTAGATGGATGTCCCAAGGAACCATCACAAAGATCCTCTACCAACACAAGACTTGCTTACCTCTATAACTAGATAATATCGAATATGTCATCTCCCGGTGGTTACCGACATTTAACCGAGCGCTCGTTTCCGTACACCACATTAGTTTACATCTCGAACGTCATAGTGGGATGAAATATATCTAGAAGGGGATGATAATACCCTAATTGGGAATGACCCACTTAGCCTTGTCGCATCTAATCCTGTTTTGGTCATTTCCGTTTTGATGAGGCTTGAGGCAATGATTACCTTCTCACATAGCACATAACACATCTATAAATGCCACGTTGCCATTTCCGTTGACTACTAATTGTCTTCCACAAAAATACAACCCTTGAGCTCATACATCTTAAGGAGTATGCTAAGCTAAGAGAAGTTGCCTTCTTTGCCATCACTGGTATATGTTTGTAAAATCCAATGTACGTAATCTTTAAAAATGCAATGTCAGACAAACGTCCATATAAGTTATCCAGGAATAGGAAAAACCGAAGGCACTCTCCTACTACCACTAGTAGCGAGTAGTCCTTGCAATCCAAAAATCTCCACAATGAGGAGACCACTACTATATATAACTCTACAATGGGAACTACCCAAAGCATGTTCAACAAGCAGTCCTCACGCTATGAAGATCCATGGTCTTCAATAATCACCATCTTCAACATGTCTTCACATTCGAATGTATACATTACTTCGAAGTGGTTTTCGGTTAGGAATCACCCAAATCCGGCCCCGGTTCCTTCGAAATCCAATTATCGATAAAAAGTGAATATGAGTATATAGGATTTATTAAGTCTCTTTTCACTTTAATTCTTTTCAGATAATTTCAAATCTCTTTCTTGTGACATAGGATAATTCTAAGTAACTTATTCTTTCGCTTATGATAATATCTCAAATTTTCTTAACCTCGATCCAAATTCCTTAACTTTTAGGCGGGTCAAAAACATTGTTATTTCAAACATCATTTACGATAAACCCTAAAATCAATCTTAGAAAAACATTTTTGAATAAATAGGATCATAGAAATCATTCATTTTGGAGATTGCTTAAATTTTGGATAATACCAATCTTCTTTTATTTCAGAAACTTACTACAATCTGTTTCTTAGAGCATCCGGGTTTTTCCTTTGATTTGTTCCACCCCTCTCCTAAGAAAAGAAAACATAGGCCAGGTAAGTTCAGGGCACTAGTTGTTCCATCCCTAACCTTACTTAAACACCTTGTTTTATCTTCCTCGATCTCACAAGCGGGACAAATGTGCTAGTCTCTTCCGCATGCTCAGTTATCAATTTTATTTTGAAATTGATTATAAGGATTCCAAACTAAATTTTAAATAAAATGCTTAGTTTTCCTTTTAAAAACATTCACAGTTGATTATGCAAAAAATCATTACGTTTAAAACCATATTCAAAAAGTCATACAATTCGCAGCATAAACGTGCTACAGAAAGTGCTATATAAGCTTATTTGATTTAAACAGCTTTTAAACATTTGATAATTCATAGTTTCCAATTTAAATCTCTTTTTAATCCTTTAAAATGGATTTTTAAAATTTATTCCATATTTTTACATATTAAAAACGTTCATTTAAACAGATTTCCTGTTATGGTCACCTAACTGCACTAACGCGATTTTTATAGAAAATTAATTTGGACTTATTTAAAATCTACTCAATGAAACTTTGATTTTCTCTCTTCGTTTAGAAGATATGAGTTTAATAGTCTGAAATTTTCTCATCTCGAAGAATTTCGAGCTATATTCCACTCTACACATTCATTTGAACTTTTTGGCGCGAAAATCGCGACCACCGTTGTGCAACGCACCTAGTTTTAACTTATTTTCAATATTTAAAATAATATATTCAAATTAAATTTTATCACTTTCTAAGTCATTACAAATAATTTTAAATCAATATTTCCACTTTTTAAAGTATTTAAAATGAATTTTCACTATTACCATACATTATAATATTATTTTATTCTTATTATTTTAGTATTAAATTTTAAATTCCAATTTCAATTCAATTTCAGTTCTAACTTCAAATTAAACTCATTTAAAACTTAGATTTCAAATCTAATTTCAATTTAAACTCAAATTCAACCTTAGTTTCACTTTCAATTTCCAAAATCGATCTCAATTTCACTATTCATATCAATTTCAATTTAACTATCCTTTTTAAACCCGTTCCACTTCAAATTTCAAATTCTCTTTTATTTTACTTTAATTTCAGTTCTAATTGAAAAGAGACTTATTTTTTCCAAATATCTCATATCAGTAAAATATGGTCTTATTAACAAAAAGATTATTAAACAAAAATGAACATAACCAATGTCCATAATTATCACTAACTGTTAACGCTTAAAATTGAACGCTAACACCCCGGTGTAAGTAGAGATTAAGTGAAAGCACCACCCGTCAATACGGGAATTAGAAGTAAGTAGAAAAGTCACAGAGAAAGCAGTAAAAAGACAACATTTTTATAGTGGTTCGGCTTCAAGTTAAGCCTACGTCCACTTTAATCTCCTTTATTGCTGAATCAATTACAACTTTACAACAATCTTCGATTACAACACGGATAGTACGAGTAGCTAGAACTCCGATGTAGAAGAACTCTTTGAATCCATGTTGAATATGTTAGATTTCCTCTTGAGGTTGGTTGAGATGTCTTTCGTGTTTGAAGTGTCGAGCGAGTCGAGAATTCAACAGAGTGTCGGCGTTCCAAAAATGAGCCAAAAGGATCTTTTTTCAGTTTGAGTAGGCGGGTATTTATAAAGAGTTTTCTGAATTAGGTCATAGGTCGCGAACGACCTTGGATAGGTCATAGGTCGTGAGCGACCAAGTGGGAGCAGTTTACGACTTAACTATGGTGTACTTGATCACTTCAAACAGTCTAGCAAGTCATAGGTCATAACCGATCTAGGGAGGAAGTGGCATAAGTAGTTACTTCGGTATTGTTTAGGTCGTGAGCAACTTAGGGGAGGATGGTTGGCGACTTAGGGATGGAAGCAGCCTATAAGCAAGCGGCTTCATTCTGTGATAACTCGCTAGGTCGCTGGGTCTTTTAGGTTGCTAGGTCGCTTAGCTACTAGGTTGCTTTAGTCATTAGGTCGTTAGGCCGCTTTAGTCCGTAGGTCGTTAGGTCGTTAATCTCTTGTATAGCCCGTTAAGTCGCGAAGCCTCTTTGTTGTAACATGTTGTTGCCCTGTGTTGATGGTTAGGTCATTGATAAGCTTAGGTCGCTAGGTCGCGATATCTTTAGGCCGCTAGTTCGTTCATACTTTAGTTCTATCCAAGGTCGCTTATTTCCTTAGGTCGCTAAGCCGTCGAATAGAGGAGTTAACATTTGCCCCTCGAAGTATACGCTTATGCCATAGGTCGTGTGCTTCGACTTAATTTTGCTAGGTCGTGAGCGACCTAAGAGATAGGTTAGCTCACGTGTCCATTCACCTTTCTCTTTTCCCCTATATAATCCGCTAAGTCATTTCTTCCTCCTTACTTGCTTCAGCCTTCAAAGGTGCCACTGAAGAAATTTCCAACCTGAACTTACCGGTCACCGATCATCCTTGCAATTTTATCACGTAAGTGAATCCGTTCTCTGTTCAATTCACGACCATCATTAAACCACGAGTTCTGGATTCCCGTCTCTAACCTTTGATCCAATTTCATATTTTTATGTTCCATCGCAAATCATGCCACGATCGATTTATAATGGAGTTGAGGTGGCTCGATTCGTTTTTGAGTGATCCTTGATGATTAGAGGAGGAGATGATGGATTACAGTGCCTTGAGTTAACTGGTCGGTGAGCTTGGAGGATGTGAGATGGTTCTTAACGGGTTGATGGGTTATTGGATTCCGATTGAATTGTTGCGCTTCTGGTGATTGTGAGGTGATGGACACGTGGCTGCATTCGAGTGGAGGACAGGCCCTGGGCGTAGCGGTTTACTTATGAATCATACGACCTATCATAGTTGCGACCTATCATACTTGCGACCTATCATACTTTCGACCTATCTTCCTACGACTTAAGCTCTAGATCGCGTGTGTGCTCGAGCGACCGAATACTTAACCAAATTTGCACTGCCTTTTCCATGAAGCTTTAAAGCAGAGCGACCTAGGAGATTGATGACTTAACCTCTTGCGGCATAGGTCGTAGGTCGCGTATGCAATTTAAACGACCTAGGACTTAGCCTATTTTGCATTGCCTTGAACCCCTTTCAACTTGAATGAACATGACATTGCTGAATTGAATTCCCAACTTGAAATGCCGATATAACATTTCTGAACTTGTTGCACTTATCAACAGATCTCATTAACTTTAACGCTAATAACCTGTTAAATACAACATTTGCAGCAAAATGGGACGAATATACTGCCACTGATCGCCCACATCGAATGACAGATTATTCGATAAAAGATAATCAACTTAAAGAAATTATATGAAATGCTGTGAATCGACAAATTCAAGTGAAGTATTAAAGCAAAGCCATATTAATCAATTAAGACTGATTTGTTTGCATTAACACTGCACTTGTATTTGGACTTAAGACAATAAGCCCTGAAACTTTAAAATTGGCAAATGCATATTAGTTTAATTTCAGTTATATTTGCTTGTCGTTTTGTTAGTTTTGCACAACACTTCAAACATTTAGGAAACGTGCACCTTCATATTTGAATATCCAGTTCCTTGTGTAGAATGTCTTCTTAAGAAGAGATAATAGAGCAATCTAAAGGGGTCTTCTCGATAGCCAACCCATTAGACAATCCTCCGGAAAGAACTCCAACTACCCTGAGTCAACGGGAGTTCAACCAACTACGTATTCAGTTTGGTATTGCTGAAGCAGACGCTTTACTTCTCGGGCCAAACTATACTACTGATAGGCCACCTCTCGGTTTTATCGCCGTCAATCGTCAGATGTGCCTATGTGGTGCCATTCCTCCTTTTAATGACTTTCTTTAACGACTCCATCTCCGATTAACCATCTCTCCTTTCCAACTGCATCCCAATGGCCATGCCATCCTAATGGGACTTTGTGTGCTGTTCAGGAGGACACTTGATCGTCTTTTGAGTTTTGAAGAAATCTGTTACTTGTGCACATTCGCAAAGAACAAAGACCATCCCTCTATCACACTCGTGAGAAGCGCCAGGAACCGTAGATTGATCGTCGATCTTTCGGAAAGACCCACGGGTTCTTAAATCAATTCTTCTTCGTTCGTCGCCCTCCAGGATTTTACGCCATCTGGAGAGTAGGAAGTAAGATTGCTCACTCCCACTTTTTTCATTTGAGCTTTTCGAGATCCGAGTTGCTAAGTGCTAACTTCATTCTTTTCTTTTACAGCACTTCCTCCTCCCTCTAGAGATCCCAGCCACAAGCCGACTTTTGAAAGATTAAGTGTTGTGGCGGTTGAGGAAAGAAGTATTTAATTTTTGCTGAAAGACGAATTTCTTCACCAATACGGACTTCTGCATTCTTCCTGCTCTACTCAGCCTCATGAAGTCCCTGATTCCCCAGTAGAGACATCGATTGCCCCGGTTTCCGTCGGAGAACTTACACTGAAAGAACCTACTATTGAGGCTTCATTGGTAAAGTGTTCTACTTCAATTGATGTTGCGGGGCCATCCGGAAAACTTGTACTTGCCCCGGTCATCGAAGAAGAAGAACCTCCCCAACAATCCGGGAAATCTGGTGACGAAGGAACTGAAAGAACGAGTCCCGCCAAGCACAGCGGTGATGATACTATTGAGGGGTTGAGAGACCTGATGATAACTTCACAGGAGCTTTATAAAGATGATCCTATCACTACTAAAGTTACTTCTCCAACAGTTGAAGCGACATCCGTCCTGCAACAAACTCCATCACCCCAAGAATTGACACTAGCTGTAAAATCCATCATCAACCCCCAACTAAGGAGTGGTTCGTAATTTGACGCGCGTAGTTTGCACGTTACACACACTTAGGATTTTTCAGCACTTTTATGCATTCAACTTCCTTGCTTTGAAGATTTCTAAATTTATCTTTTCTTCATTTTCAGGTTCTCCAATGGGACGAAGTGGCTCTTACTACGATGATTTTCAGCGTTATGGGAGACGTGGCTCTTATGACCCCAAGAGGTATCTTCTTGCTTTCTGGGAAACCGACGAAGAAAGAGCTGTGAGGAAAGCTCGTGAGAAGCGTGCCTATGAAGAACGCTACGGGAGAAGGGACGAGCGACATGATTCTTCTCAGAGCGAGAATGATTCCCACAAACGAAAATCCCGTGATGATAAAGGGAAAAGTCATGTCGTTGAGGATCCGAGCAAACGGGCCAAAGTTGGTGAGAGACCGACATCTGAAATTTCCGAAAAGCCCACTGCTCCCGTCTCTTTGGAAATTCCTTCCAGCTCTCCTGCCCATCAAAGAGCTGATATCCAAACAATTATCAATAGGCCACCATATCAAGTTGGACAGGGTCCGGCTACTCTTCAAAGTCGGTTTCCGCACTGGTGCTTAAAAAGAGTGCGCTTCGATCTTGACTTGGTCCCAATCGATAAGCAAGCCATGTTGAGAAATCTTGATGCCGTCAAACTCGATATCGAGAGAATGTCTGGCTAGCAGAAACTTGTTGACGAGCTTCAAATAGTGAATCGCGCAAACCTCGAAGCCATTCAGACTATGGAAAATGACAAATCCGAGTGGTAGAAAACACTCGATAGCATGATGCGGAGATGAAGAGTATTGCCGCTTATAATAAGAAGCTTGAAGCGAAAGTTGATAAAATTAAAGAATAGCTCGCCACTCCTTCCACTTCCTATTCTCAAAGAGAAGAAGTGCTTCAAAAATAGGTGAGAGATGCTCACGCTGCACAGAGAGATGCTGAAGCTAAATTTGAAGCACGGCAACAAGTTGTGGAAAGCTACCGAGCCGACGTTGCTCAGCTACGAGAAAAAAACCAACTCCCAGAACTTGGAAATTGAACTGCTAAAAGCTCGACTTTCTGAAGCTGAAAAGGAGCGTGATGAAGCTATTGCCGGCAAAGCAGCAGTCGAGGAATCTCATATGGCAACTAAAGCCGAATTCAGCTCTACTTTATTCGAGTTTTACATTCATAGTGTTCTAGGGCGCGGTAACCTTAAATTTTTGGGACTGGCGTACGAAATCACTTTGGCCAAAGTGTGGGAAGCCGCACTTGATATTCTTGGAGGAGCTAGATATGCTGAAGCAGATTTAATGGCACACTATCTAGATGATGATGCATGTGCCGCTCTTGCCAGGGGAAAGGAGCAACTCGCCAAAGAGAGAGCCGAAATGGCAGAAGGAGAACACTTAAGGAAAGCAACTTCAACCGACCCATTTCAACCTTCGGTTTCGGCCGACATCAATATTGTTGGCTCCAGTTCTCATTCTCCACCTCCTGCTCAAGCTGCTATTGAAAGTGCAACCGCCCGCACCGGAGATGAGACTCAAGAAAGCACTGAGGCGCATGACTTTGAAGTTGACATAGTAAAGCTTACTTCTCCAGGTAACCTCAATGCTGATCTTGCTCAAGTGGACTGCTTGTTTACTTCGCATGATCTTGATGAACTTTTTGATTATTACTTAAATCTTGACGCGCCACTTTATCCTCTTTTTATGAGAGATACTGACTTTAATTTCTCTTCTCGTGTAGTGAAAGCGCCAAGTCTTGTTCAGCCTTCCCCTCTTCCAGCGGTTTCCTCTTCGCCTCTTCATATTACTCCCCCTTCCGTTTCTCAACCGGGGTCACAAGAGGAGCAGATAGAAGCTCTTCAAGTCTTGGATGACCCGGTCGCTTCTCAAGAACAGAAGGCTGAAGAACCTGAAGAAGGAGAAAGAACCCCGGAGCAAACTATTTCTGATGATATAAAGTTGTCTGCACTTTTCACTCCGGGCAGTGAGTCTTCTTCAAGGAAGAAGGGGAAGCGTGGAGTCTCAAAGAAAAGAAGAGAAGCTTCTGCCGGCGAAGAAAAAGCAGAAGAAAGTGCAATTGCACCCCTTCCTCTTTCTTCCCCTACTCTCACAAGCCGACCCAAGAAGTTAATCATCCGGCCAGGCGAAGGCTCGAAAGATGGCAGGAAGAAGAAGTGATGGATTTGGGACTTATGCTTTTCGCTTTTTTGCTTGTATGTATAAAGACTTGTGTTGACCGGAGATTGTGCGGGTATCGTTCCCCGTCTTCTTTTGTTTTGAAACCTGCACATGTATAAAATTTTCATGGTATGGAAAAAAATGATTCTTTTACTTGTACAAACTTCTGTCTGTATTTGAGAATGCATTTATTCTTCTTTTTTATACAAGTTTCTTTATTTTCTCTGTGTGATGTTACAGTAAACCTATGGTATGTTGCTTGAGCATTGTTTTTATTTTTGTAACTATATTATATTGCCCACATACCATGGTTTATTGTAATCTCTTTCACATTGGCAAAACTTTGGAGAACAACTCTTCCGTTTCGAAGGGACTTGTACTCTTTCTTTAGAGAACAACTTTTCCATTCGAAGGAGGTTTGCATCTGTACTTTATAGAATAATTTTTCCATTTTAAGGAAATATTTTCTGATTTAGTAGAATGCGCCTCGTATTGGAGAAGTCTTCTCTTTCTTTTTGTTCTTTTTTTTAAAAGAAGTTTTTACACTTCACTTTCGGAGAAAGTCACTTTTACTCTTGGCAAGCAAATTTTTCCATGCGGTAAGGTAGGCCTCCGAAAAGGGCTTTGACCTATTTGTGCCTCCGAAGAGGGCTTTCGTTTGATTATGCCTTTGGGAAGAGGGCTTTTTTGTGTGTGCCTCTGGGGAGAGGGCTTTTGTTTTTTCCCTGTACACGGGGAAGCGGGCCTCCGAAGAGGGCTTTTTGTTTCTGCCTCTGGGGAGAAGCTTTTGTTTTTTCCCTGTTCGCTGGGAAGCGGGCCTCCGAAGAGGGCTTTTTGTTTCTGCCTCTGGGGAGAGGCTTTTGTTTTTTCCCTGTTCGCTGGGAAGCGGGCCTCCGAAGAGGGCTTTTCACATTTCGACTCGTGTGAAGTTTTATTTCAGATCACGGTGAAATGTGTGCCTTCGAAGAGGTCTTTTAGCATTTCAACTCTGGTGAAATGGGCCTCCGAAGAGGGCTTTTCACATTCCAACGCTTGTGAAGTTTCATTTCAGATCTCGGTGGAATGCATGCCTTCGAAGAGGTCACCTTTCAACTCGTGTGAAGTTTTATTTCAGATCACGGTGAAATGTGTACCTCCGAGTAGGGCTTTTGCCTGGAAATTTCTTTCTCATGGTTGGATGGATTCACGGGGCGGACACAAGTTACTTGGGTGTTTGTTTGCACAAATGTTCTCGGCTAGTTAACGAGTGCCCTGTGCCACCGGTCATTCCACCAATCTTTTTTGGTTGAGAAAGAGAACTTTCTTTTTCTGGCAAGTCCCATTAGAGGTCTTTATCCTCCGAAGAGTTGTGCCTCCAAAGAGGGCTTGTGCCTCCGAAGAGGTCTTTTGTTGTTTCCTGTCAGCTCGCCCATGTCTTTTCACCATTTGCTCATATCAACGGTTCCCTGTTATCATTTCCAAGCACACATTCCTTTCTTTTGCAAGTAGTTTATTTTATCCAAAGAAGTGTACTTCATTGTTAAATGAGTTCGCATGGGCCTACATAAGCTAATCAATCGGATGTTCGTTTGCCCAAACGATCACAATTAGTTAGGAAGGATCCACCACCGACGGAACCACTAACTGTTTGCTTGAAGCACTTCTTATATAGGATTTGAGTCCGGAATTTTTGTGGCTGAACATTCATTTGTTGAGTGATGTCAGGGATCGCTTGATCTTGTGATGGGTAAGCTTTGTTTTAATGGCCTGCAATATTAAATCGACATTTTAGCAATACAATTAAAGTACTTTATATATCAAAATAAAATAGGCAATTTATAATAGTAGAGAACACAAGATCTATATTGGTTCGGCCAAGAACTGGGCCTACATCCACTTTATAGTTCTTATTATTCACTTGCACTGGCTTTCAATACAAGAATCATACATCCACAATTCTTTTACAGTATTTTAGTAAAGCTTTTAAGTAAAATATGGGCGCAAGTGATTTCTGTTCCAAGCCCTTGGAATTGGATCTCCTTCGACCATTGTCAGTTTGAAAGTGCCATCAAGAAGTTTTTTGCCTATGACATACGGCCCTTCCCAGTTTGGCGCAAATAGTCCTGTTGCTGTCATGACCCTTTTCAAGACTAGATCTCCAATCTCAAAGCTGCGTTGGCGAACTTTGGAATTGAAGTGCCTGGCAATTCTTTGCTGATGGGCTGCAATTCTGAGCTGAGCCTCTTCCCTTTTTTTCATCAAGGAAGTCAAGTGCTTCAAGTTACAACTCTTCGTTTTCAACTTGGTTGAAATGAATTCTTCTATGTGAAGGGACTTCTATTTGCACCGGAATCATTGCTTCTGATCCATATGCTAGTAAAAATGGAGTGTGCCAAGTCGCAGTTTTAAGGTAGTTCTATATGCCTATAGTGCAAGTGGTAGCTTATCAACCCAACCACCTTTCGCTTTTTCCAGCTGTTTTTTGATGGTTGATTTGATAATTTTGTTTATTGCTTCCACTTGCCCGTTTTCCTACGGATGAGCCACTGCTGAGAAGCTTTTTTGGATCTTGAATCTCTTGCAAAAATCTTGGAACTCTTCACTTTCGAATTGGGTTCCATTGTCTGTGATTATCTTTTGAGGCACATCATACCGGCAAATGATATTCTTAGTTACAAAGCTTATCATCTTTCTAGAGGTAATAGTAGCTAATGGTTCAGATTCAGCCCATTTAGTAAAATAATCAACAGCAACAATAGCATATCTGATTTCGGACTTGGCGGTTGGCAAAGGCCCGATGAGATCTATTCCCCAAAAATCAAATGACCACGGATTGACCATCTGTGTTATCTCGATGGAAGGTGCTCTTGGGATTTTTGCAAATCTCTGGCATCGGTCACATTTTCGGGCATAGCTTGCAGCATCACGATTAATGTCTGCGCAAAAATACCCATAACGGAGAATTTTCTTTGCTAAAGTTTGACCACCTGAATGACCTCCACACTCTCCTCCGTGTACTTCAGCTAGTATTGTCTTAGCCTCTTCCTTTGTCACACATCGGAGTAATGGCATTGAGAATCCCCGCCTGTACAATCGGCCATCTTGAATTATATATCTAGAGGCTTTTCTTAACAACTTCTGTCGTTCTTTTGAATTTTCTGGTAGAGAACCGTTGAGAAGATATTTCATTATCGGAGTCATCCATGATTCTTGCTCTTGAGATATAGTCATGATCCAGTCAATATCCATCTCATCAGTGCTTGGAGCTGACAGGACTTCCACAGGAACTAATCCCAATAATTGAGCTTCACCAGTGCTTGCGTACTTTGCGAGAGAATCTGCTTTCATATTCTCTTCTCGGGGTATATGACTTATCGTATAATGATCGAAATCATCGAGAAGTTCCCAAGCTCTTGACAAGTAAGCAGGCAGATTTCCTCCTTTAGCTTGAAACTCTTTCTTGACTTGACATACAATAAGCTGTGAATCACTGAAGATCTGCAACACTTTGACATTCAATTCTTTAGCAATTCTTAAGCCGGTAATAAGAGCTTCATATTCTGCTTCATTGTTTGTCGTAGGGAATTCTAATCTCAATGCATAGCACAATGACCGCCTTTCAGGGGTTTCAAGCACAACCCCAGCTCCGGAACAGTAATCGTTTCTTGCACCATCAACATACAATTTCCATCGAATTGGGGTATTATCTGTCACCTCTTCCTCACTGTCACCTTTGTCTGTACATTCTGCGATGAAATTTGCTAAAGCTTGTCCAATGATTGCTCTCCGGGGATGATAAGTGATGTCGTATTGGCTGAGTTCAATATTCCACTTCAGAAGACGACCCGAAGTCTCAGGACGAAACAGGACTTGCTTCAGAGGTTGATCAGTGAGGACCTTGATAGGATGAGCTTGGAAATATGGCCTCAATTTTCTTGATGCAATTAATAGACAACAGGCGAGCTTTTCCAATTTTGAATAATTCATCTCTGCCCTAGTGAATCTTTTGCTGATATAATAGACCGGGCGCTGAATTTTTGCATCTTTCCATAACAACGCTGCACTAAGAGCATGAGATGAGATTGCCAAATCTATGAAAAGATCTTCACCATCGTCGGGCTTAGAAAGTATTGAAGGCGTTTCCATATGACGAATCAACTCATCGAAAGCTGTCTGACATTCAGGAGTCCAGTCAAAAATTTTCCTTCCTTTCTTCAGAGCATCAAAGGATGGAATGCATTTATCAGTAGCTTTGGAAATGAATCGACTCAAGGCAGCGATTTTTCCATTAAGACTTTGCAATTCCTTCTTCGTTCTAGGAGCTTTGACTTCTTTTAAGGCAACAATCTGAGTAGGATTAGCTTCAATGCCCCTAGCACTCACAATGAAACCCAAGAACTTTTTGGACTCCACCCCAAACGAACATTTCAAAGGATTAAGTTTCATTCCATACTTTCGGGGGACTGCAAACATTTCTGCCAAGTGATCCATATGGTCTACTACCTTTTTTGATTTCACCAGCATATCGTCAACATAAACTTTCATAGTTTTTCCAATCTGTGGCTTGAACATAGCATTGACGAGTCTTTGGTATGTTGCCCCTGCATTCTTAAGTCCGAAGAGCAAGACTCTATAGCAGTAGAAACCAACATCGGTGATGAAGCTCGTGTCCTCCTGATCCTGCTCTTGCATCATGATCTGGTTGTATCCGGAGTAAGCATACATAAAAGATAACAATTCATGCCCCGTTGTTCCATCCACCAACTGATCTATCCTGGGTAACGGGAAGCAGTCTTTGGGGAAGGCTTTGTTTAAATTTGAGAAGTCGATGCATACTCTCCAATTCCCATTAGCTTTCTTAACCGGTACTGGATTTGAAACCCAATTCGGATAAGTAGACTCCCTGATGAAACCATTCTCCATGAGCCGATCTACCTCTTCTTTCAATGCTGCTGACCTTTCAGGACCCTAGGTTCTTCTTTTCTTCTTTATCGGTGTAAACTTCGGATCAATATTCAGAGTATGTACTGTAATTTATGGGGATATTCCACACATATCAGCATGAGTCCAGGCGAATACGTCCAGATTTGCTTTCAAGAATGATATCAAGGAATTTTGAACCATCACACTAAGTTGCGAACCCACATTCACCACTTTGTTCGGATCTTTCGGGTCAACAGGTATTGGTATCGTTACTTCCACTGGCACCACTCTATTCTCCCCTGCACTAGCTTTTCTGGGATCCATTTCTCTTCGTGCCCCGCTATGCTAGCTAGTGCAGGGTCCACCTTGTAATTGCTACAAGGTTGGTTCTTTGATGCAGACTGGGGCTGCTGCATCTTTTCCCATCTCTCTCTTCCTCGCTTCACGCAACCCTATTAGATAACATTCTCGCCCAGCATTCTGATCCCCTTTAATAACTCCAACTCCATTATCTGTGGGGAATTTCATAGTGAGACACCACGCGGCGAGAATTGCCTTAAAAGCCACAAGAGTTGGTCGGCCTAGGAAGGCGTTGTAGGCAGAAAATTCATCAACAATTACAAAAGTCTATTTCCGAACCACCTTTTTATGTCCCTCTACAAGCTCGACGAACAAGTAAATAGATCCAATTGGCTGCTGCGGTTCCCCAGTAAACCCAACAATCTTCTGAGATGAAGCTTGAACATCAGCCATCGGAATTTTCATTCGATCGAATGTCTTTTTGAAGAGAATATTGCAAGAAGCGCCGCAATCTACAAGCACTCTTCTCACGATAGCCGCTGCAGAGATGATCAAGGGATCCATAGTTGGAGCTTCAATGCCCATAGAGTCCCTGACTCTGAACATAATATCATCATTAAAAGTTTTCTGCTGCTTCAAAGGTGCAGCATCTTCTAGCACAAAAACACTCTCTTCTGCTGGTGCGTATTTCAAGGAACGGGCATATCATTCCATCTCGCCCCAGCTTCTGCCTGCTGGGTGAGGACCTCCCATAATTACATTAATAATGGGCCTTTCTGATTCATGCGCAGTAGTCCTCTCACCCGAGCCAGACGGATGAGTAGGAAGTTGCTGAACCTTAGTAGATGAAGTTGGGTCATTCCTATTCCTCTTCACAAATTGCTGCAACTTGTTCTCTCTCAGCAATTCTTCAATCAAGCATTTCGGATGGCGACATTCGTTGGTATCATGACCGGGTTGATTATGAAACCGACAAAAATCTCCCACTTTGAAGAGCCTTTTTCCCAATTCTCATCTCAGGTGGTTTAGGATATTCCACTGCATCTTTGGTAGAAAAAAGATATTCTCCGGGGTGTCGGTTAAAGGAGTGAAATCTGAAGGTTTTAAGAAGCGAGGTTTCTTCACATCCTTATGTTTCTTCCCGCCATTATTCTCCCTTTTCTGACTCCCGAACTCTTTTTTGGTAGGAGCAGCAGTGTTATTCTTGACCTCTATCAATGCTACTTTAGCTGGTGCTTGAAGTCTTTCCAAGCGCATGAATTCATCAGCTTTCTTATAGAATTTCTCAAGCGAATTCGGTTCTTTCAACTTCAGCCACTTCCCAAATTCGCTTGATTTATCGATTGCCCTCATCAAGTATGTCAAGACCATCCGTGGCTCTGCATTGTCCACTTCAGCCAAAGCTATGTTGAAGTGGTTCAAGAAAGATCTAATAGATTCCCCAGGATTATGTTCCAGGCTTGATAGTGACATAATATCCTTTTCCTTTGAAGCATACAACCTGAATTGCTCTTTAAACTTCCGAGTCAAATCGGCGAACTGGTCTATGGATCGGACCGGAAGCTTTGTGAACCAGAGTAGAGCCACTCCTTCCAAGTATACCAGAAAGTACCGGCATTTAATCTCATCAGATGCCCTAGCACCAGTCATGTGCCAGTCATACTTATACAGAAATTGGTTAGGGTCGCTTGTTCCCTTATAAGCTAGAATGGTAGAAGGAATAAACTTTCTTGGAAATTCATCTTTCAAAATCTTTTCAGTGAACAGAGTCTTTCTCGGAGCGAATCCCCATTCTTTTTCATCTTCATCCCTCTTCATGCCCTCTTTCATGATTTGTCGCACCATGCCCGAAAGGTATTCCTCATCATTTAAAGGATCTGCAGGACAGACTTCGGCCATTTTCACGGATGTTTGTCTGGACAAACGTTCGCGGAGAGTTGGCTGCGGTCTCGATCCTCCAGCTTGGGGAGGTGTTTCTCTGGGAGGGCTAGCTGTTCTTTGAGGAATATTCCTCTCTTCAGGACTATGAACATCATTTGCAAGGTTCTCTTCATTATTCACCAGTTCACGGTTAGCTCCGAGCAAAGCATTTAACCTATCAAGCATTAGAGCATTCTGAGTTTCCATCTGCTGGTATAACCCAGATACTGCAGCATGTAACTCCGCTCGTGTAATTCCAGCACTTGGTACTGCTTGACTTGACGAAGGAGAAGTGGCAGTATTTTCATGTACATCACTGAGTCTGGCAGATCCACGCTTTCTTTCAGGAGCCATTATCCCTGATAGACTTCTGGTTTTAAGAGAGATTCTTTCAACAAACTTTTGTGAAGCGATGATGAAAGTAGCCTGAGTTGGGTTCTCAGTGAAAGCACCAAAAATGTTAACGTTTAAAATTGAACGCTAACACCGCAGTGTAAGTAGATATTAAGTGAAAGCACCACCCGTCAATACGGGAATTAGAAGTAAGTAGAAAAGTCACAGAGAAAGCAGTAAAAAGACAACAGTTTTATAGTGGTTCGGCTTCAAGTTAAGCCTCTAATCTCCTTTATTGCTGAATCAATTACAACTTTACAACAATCTACGATTACAACACGGATAGTACGAGTTGCTAAAACTCCGATGTAGAAGAACTCTTTGAATCCATGTTGAATATGTTAGATTTCCTCTTAAAGTTCGTTGAGATGTCTTTCGTGTTTGAAGTGTCGAGTGAGTCGAGAATTCAGCAGAGTGTCGACATTTCAGAAATGAGCCAAAAGGATCATTTTTCAGTTAGAGTAGGCGGGGTATTTATAGAGAGTTTTCTAAATTAGGTCGTAGGTCACGAACGACCTTGGATAGGTCGCAGGTCGTGAGCGACCTAGTGGTGAGCGGTTTACGGCTTAACTATGGTGTACTTGATCACTTCGAACAATCTAGCAAGTCATAGGTCGTGACCGATCTAGGGAGGAAGCGGCATAAGGAGTTACTTCGGTATTGTTTAGGTCATGAGCGACTTAGGGGAGGATGGTTGGCGACTTAGGGTTGGAGGCGGCCTATAAGCAAGCGGCTTCATTCTGTGATAACTCGCTAGGTCGCTGGGTCTTTTAGGTCGCTGGGTCTTTTAGGTCGTTGGGTCTCTAGGTCGCTTTTGTCATTTGGTTGTTAGGCCGCTTTAGTCCGTAGGTCGTTTGGTCGTTAATCTCTTGTACCTTTAGCCCGTTAAGTCGCGAAGCCTCTTTGTTGTAACATGTTGTTGCCCTGTGTTGATGGTTAGGTCGTTGATAAGCTTAGGTCGCTAGGTCGCGATATCTTTAGGTCGCTTGGTCGTTCATACTTTAATTCTATCCAAGGTCGCTGAACCGTGGATTAGAGGAGTTAACACTAACATAACATCCATTCAACCAATTACATAACATATGATTTCAAATCTAATATTCATTATTAATACCATAATGAGATATATTATCATAAGTCAATTATCTAACCAAACTATCAATCACCCATTTTAACAATCAATTTGGTATAAACATTCAAATGTCATAAGAGTATAAATGTGATTGTTTTAACATAGCCGAAATATAATTTCAAAAGTGATGAGGATTGCTCACCTTCATATCCACTCCATCAAACTTTAATGTGAGATACGCGTCTCTCGAGCTAACGTGCTATTATTCCAACGTCTTTAAATTCGCCACTTTCTTTTCCTTTTTTTATTATTTTGGCCATGGGGTTAAGAGGAGGGTGTGTGGCCTAGGGAGGAGGGTACAGCCTTGGGTAATGGCATTAGGCTTGGGTATGGTTTGTAGGTGCTCGGGTAGGTGGGTTTTGAGATCGGTACGTGGTATAGGAGGCTCAGTTAGGTGGTAAGGAGGGGGTGTGCATGGGTATCAGGCTCGGTCGTGGGTTGTAGTGGTGTGGGTGGTGGTGTGGCTAGTTTTTTGGTGATATGGAGGTGGTGTGGCCGAGAGTAGAGGGGATATAGGTGGTGGTGGAGCTTGGTGGAAAAGAATGGAGAGATGGGAAGCCATGGAAATGAAGGTGAATATGATGGAGAAAGTGAAGAAGAAGGATTGAATGAAATTGCAAAAATGAAGGAGTGGAGGTGCTTATTTATAGTTGAAGTTTTACAACCAAATTACCATTTTATCCTTAGCCAAAAAGACCAAAATACCCTCTATATCAAGTCAAACTTTGTCTTCCCTTTCACACTTTCCAATGCATGATTTTGATTTGTTATTAATGTTGAAATGAAGTGAATTAATGTGGACTTGATGTATTGATTTGATTTTATACTTATGACATGATTTCTTCTCTTTTTCTTACACTTTGAAAATGTTAATTAATCCTTTTACCCCTTTTCCATGCATACTCCTAACGTCCCATTAACGAGACATGTTATATATGTAATGATGTTGTTTAATAAAGATTCAAAATAAAATTTAATTAGCCAAATCATGTTTTTAAACTTTTCTAATATAAGTATTTTGTATTATGTGCTAAACGTAAAGTGTTCAAAAAGTTTGTAGACTTGTGTTATATGTTAGAAAATGTATCAAGTTGGAACAACTTGACGGCAACTTGTTTTGGTTGAAAACGGTGTTTGTCGACAAATTTTTACAGTCAAAATTTGACCTTTTTGTTAAGCTATATATCGAAGTAAACCAAATTTTAAAATGAACTTTTTGCTTCTTCAAATAATTAAAACATGACTCTTTATATTTTAAAATCATATTTAATTAATATTGAAATCTCTAATTTTACATCGTATGTAAAACTGACAAAATGCGGTAAATTTTGGTTAACGATTATTAATATACTTTTAAATATATTAATATAATTTTATTACATTTAATATATGTTTTAAATGATATTTAAATTATCAAATAAATATTTAAATCCAGTTATTTATGCTTTTATTTATTTTTAACAACTTTGCTTTTGTTGATTTGTTCTAAAATCCAAATTTATACCTTTTCAATTATGAACTATAAGAATAATTAATTCCTTTATTATTATCTATTATATATAACATATTTATTTAAGTTTTAAATTCCTTTTAAATTAAAATGAATGAAATCTCTCATTTCTGAAGTAGCAAAATTACGGGTCGTTACAACCATGATGAGGGGATTGACATGGACTACTCCTTGTGTCTACTACACAGGTGCATCTAGGTTGGTATTACTTTGTGCTCTAGCCCAAAAGTTCCTATAGAACCAAATTGAAACGTTCACATAAGGAAGCATTGAGGTTGCATCTCTTGTACCATCCTCGAAATTGTTATCTATTTTAACTATTTGTAATGTAATTCATTAGCAACTCCCCAAGATAGTAGATATAACTCGAATTAAAAAAAGTGGTGTGTGCATATGTAGTTTACTCTTCTACTTATATTTATATACAAAAAAATACATGAATGCTCTCTCAGTACGTTCTTAACCTATAGGAATCGGGCAATCTAAGCTATGATACCAATTGTAACAACTCGCCATTCACGACCTTCTGATTCCATGTCCTATTCAACAATTGAATCCTAAAGGCTGTAAAAGGTGGGTCATTAAGGGGAAATCTGATATAAACAGTATACAGAGTTATCTACCTTTAAGCTTAAGTATTGCTACATCAATCTAAAGCAACACTTTCATAGTACATATTTTAACATAATTAACATATAACGAAATAGTAAACAACTAGATGCAATGTACAGCCGCATCGAATATCCAACTTCATCTACATACCTCAAGCGCTCTCAAAGCCCTGTCAACTTGTCATAAATAGAAAGAAAAATATAAGTATAGAGGAGGTCAGATATAAGCCTTGTGAGTGAGAACATATCTCTAAGTATATGATATAAATATGCGAATAAAACACTTTTTATGGACTACTCTTAGACTTGTTATCTTTAGAATTATTTATTATTGTCTGTTTAATTTCTCACTCGTAGAATTTTAATAGTATCATTCTTATGACCATAACAGATAACAAGATTATCAACCAACATAGAGATGATGACAAAGGCGAGCAACTTCCCACCATCGGTCATGTAAGGCGATGAAAAAGGCCGATAACAGATACAAACTGATATGCTTGACTACTAAGTACCCTATTATCATCATCTTTTATTACCATGTGCCCTATAAGGGACGGTCAAATATTATACTTTAGTAATACTACAACCAACCTGCGATAACTTTTACTCTGGTATAATTACAACAACGAATTAGATACACATTTGTATTTTACCCAAGCCTATACATCAAATATGGTAGGACCTAGCCACATATAGTAAAAAACTCATCAAATATCAAACAACATGACATAATCTCATTTTCAACATAGTTGTACCAATACTTCTATAACAATCATCAATTTGAGTATCACTCTATATGTTGAATATGCAATTATATGATTTTTGTTTGATGATAATAAACATATATATATATATATATATATATATATTCATTTAAATGTATTTGTTAATGTACTATTTTATTTTTCATAGATTAAATAATTATTTGGTGAATAAAAATAAATAAACACAGAATTTGAATTCAAACAGAAATTTTATTCAAACAAATGTTTATTACAATCTTTGAATAGTACAAATTTCAAGCTCTCACTAAATATATACAATTTCAATTACAGTACAATTTTGATTACATCACAATTCACATTTACATTTGACCTCACTACATATCACTCATTCACTCAACTTGTATTTTATCTTCAACTGCACTCCAAATTAAATCCAACATTTGAGCAATTCGCAAAAATAAATATTGATGTAGTAAAATTGAAAAGGAAATATTTTTGCAGTATAAAATAAAATGTGAATTTTGAAAATAAATTTTGCCTTAGTTATTTGGGTTGTTCATCATCATTTAATTTTGAATTCATCATACACGAACAGCTTGTGACATATACAGTGTATCACCGTATATGCCATAAGGCCACGCACACCGATATATACACTTGATAGAATTACAGGGACAGGTGATCACATGTCAAACCCAAAACGCCGGGTTCGACTCAAGTGCAATAAAAATAATGTCACAATTTTCAGCACAAGGTCAAATCCAAGCTACAAGCTGGATTCAATTCAGGTGTGCTAAAAAACATCAACTAAGTCCAAATGGTCAAGACGGCTACAACACAAATGCAACAACCAAAACAAAGTAAAACTGCTCATATACATGAACCAGTGCCAACAGACTCGAGAGCTACCAGATAACAATGAAGCATGAAGCAAAAATATAGAACAGTGGATAGCGCACTGTAGATAGGACAACTCGGCCCACAGAATCACAAACCAAGTGCAACAAAGGAATAGCAACAATGCACAAAGGCAACAGGTCTGAAACTCCAAGGCAAGCACGATTGGAAGTATACATGAAGTATATAAATGACCAAACTCAATGAAACAACAACTTGACACAGTTACAAGCTAGAATGAACACTGCAACAGGTCAAGGATGTGCACCAAACAAAAGCACAACACAAAAGTTCTCAAGTCAAATTCAATGCAGCAAAATCAAGCAGAAGTTAACAAACACAAATGTACTCAATTAAAATACAAATGCACAACATACTTATGGTTCCAGTTACAACCTTAAGTATGCATACGTGAACCAATAGAACATAACACAATGAATACATGAACCATACTCGAGCACACATGAAGTTCAAGGTGAACTAAACCAATACAAAACTATAGATTATCAATAGGCTTGAGGCTATCAAGTGGACATATGAACAGTGACATGATGAAGCAATACAAACACAAATGAGCAAGTGCAACAGAGAAGTGAGCAATGCACGTGTACCAGTGAAACAGAGTGATACCAATGCCAACTTATACAACAAACACATAGCATCATCAATGGACCTGAACAAGTTCGAACAAATCTCAACGGCACAACATCAAGCAATTTCAAAAATGATCGAAGTCAGATATATGAACTCGAGCAAGTCCAGCTACCACATGAAAACAACCATACATATATATGCATGTGAAACAGCATGTATACATATAGGCGGTGCAAACTAGCTCAAAGCATTAACTCGAAATAATTCAATATCAGATATAATGCAACAGTGTGCAGAGAAGTGCTACAAGACCATGGCAAACACGGTGCAACAAAATATAAGTGTCGACCAGAGAGAATTGAGCTTCAAAAGTATAGGGTGCAATGATGCAAAAATCACAATGAATTAAATCAGTGCTGAAGTTCAGTGATGTCGAAGATGGTAATATCAAAAATCAAGTTGAAGCCATGTTCAACAGAAAAAATCAGTCATGGAATCACATAAACAAGCCGTGAGCTACTAACTGGAGTCATAGGAAACAAAGAACGAAATCAACATCAGCAAAATCATTTCGAAACCGTGGTGGCCAAGTAAATTGACCAAGTCAGAAATCGACACCGTGACAAGCAAGCAAATTATACAATTGAAAATGTCAAAAATCAAAGCCAAAGTCGAGATGGAAATTCACTACCATAACGACCAAGGAAAGATCGAACGGTTCTGAATCGAAGCCGTGACAATCAAGGAATCGAGCGAGTTCGAAATCAAAACCGTGTTAATGAAGTAAACGAAATTATTCGATATGAACAAGTTAGAACTTATCATAAGCATTAAAACAAAATCGAATGCCCGAGAAGAATCAAGTGACGAATTCAAGTAAATGTATACAAAAAAAATTCAAGGGTCTTCAATCATATATAAATAAGTAGCATCATCGGCAAATAAAAGGCATCGAGTTCAAGTATTTAAACCAAAGAGAAAAAGGCCAAAATTACATACCCGAGTCAAAATAAAATTCAATCAAATAGAAGCAGCCGAGAGCATCTTAAGAGACGATCAATCGACAGAGCAAGGAAATCAAAATCAATCGATCTAATTAAAGTCGGCATCTTCATATTTCTCCAAAGCCCTAATTTTGATCGAACACGGAAAAGCAACGAGCTGCCATTTTACAGAGCAAAGAAATACGGCCGATACAATAAAAAGAAAAAGGGTAGATCTTCTGATTTTATTGGGCCGACCTATAAAGATTTGGTATAAAATTAGGGGTTTTACTTTTTAATTGTTTTTAATTTGTATTTTTCTTTTAAACCGTTGTTATTTCTAGTCGTGTGACTAGGGGACAAATACGTGGCGTAGTTTGGGAATTCGCAACTCAGTGGCTGAGTTGTGGCAGGGTTTTAAGCGTAGAGTTAGGTTAGTCAATAGCAGGAGTTGAAAGTTTACGTGTGTAAGCGTCTGACTATCTAATTTCTAGTAGAAACCTTGGAGGCAGCACGTAGGCAGGGTTTTGCTGAAGCTGGGTAAATTCTATGTCGCTCTATTTCAGCGTTTATTCTGCTATTCTCTGTGTTGTTTTTGATTTATCTGTGTTGAAATAATTTTATAAGCTTCCGCAATAATTTTTATAATTATCAGTATCGCCCTATACACCCCCTCCCCCCTCTAGGGTGAAATCGATCCTACAAGTGGTATCGGAGCTAGGAATAGAAGTCAACTTTTGTTTTAAAAAATTCATTTTTCAAAAACCAATTTTTGTTTTAAAATTTTGAATTTTTAAAATGGATTCCTTTAATAATGCTTTTGCTGAGGGTCAGTCCATAGTAGGACCACCAATGTTCAATGGTGAATACGCTACTGGAAAAATAGAATGAAATTTTTTCTGAAAACCATTGACGCTTGGAATATTGTTAAGACAGGTTATAGAGAACCAACTATAATTGTAGATAATGAAGAAATAGACAAACCGATGGATCAATGGACAGAGCTAGAAAATAAACTACAAAATTCTAATGCTAAAGCTATGAATTCTATTATCTGTTCATTGGATCAATTTGAATTTAATCGTGTCTCACATTGTCTACCTGCGCAGCAAATATGGCACACACTCGAAGTGACTCACGAAGGAACATCTCAAGTCAAAGAATTTCGCCTTGCCTAAGCGAATACGAGAATTTCACAATGGCTAAAGAAGAAAATGTCAAAGAAATGTACGGACGTCTTTCCAATATTGTATACAAATCAAAAGCTCTTGGAAAATCATACACGGAATTGGAAATAGTCCGAAAAATCCTCAGAGTCCTCTCATGGAGTTTTGAAGCAAAAGTCACTGCTATTCAAGAATCAAAGGATTTGAAACTAATCAAGGTGGAAGAGCTCATTGGAAATCTCACCGCTTATGAGCTAGAAATAAAATTCAAGGAAGACCGTGAAGGATGTGACACTCGAAAGAGATCAATAGCTCTCAAAGGAACAACTGAAAGTGATGATGATGATGATGATGATGGTGAAGCTGAATTAGCAAAATTAATAAGAAGATTCAAAAAGTGGAATCGTAAATATGGAAATCCGACCAAAAATCATCAAGCAAAGAGCAGAATAAACAAAGTTCTAGACAATTCAGAAAAACAAGAGATCGTATGTCACAAGTGTAATAAACCTAGCCATATCAAGCCAAATTGTCCTCAAAATCGACGCGACTTTGAGAAGAAATCAAAACAGAGAAGTTTGGCTGCCACGTGGAATACAAGTGATGAAGATAATCAAAGTACTAACAGTGAGAGTGAGAAAGCAGACATGTGCCTTCATGGTGAAATAACTTACAGTGATGATGATGAGCCAAGTGAGGTATCAAAACTTACTCATTCAAAATTACTTATATATTTCCACGAAGTAAATGAACGACTTTGGGAGAAGTATGCCAAACTTGAATCACAAAAAGATACTTTGATAGATTTAAATAAACAACTTGACCAATTAGTTAAAACCTATCAAAGTAGGGTCCCTAAGTGTGATAAGTGCCCAACATTCGAAGAAGAAACTAAAAAATAAGAAATTAATATAAAATCACTTGAACATGAAATTCTAATTTTGAAAGAGAGTGAAAATACTAGTAGAGAAAATTCTATTAAAAAGTGCAAATAATTGTTAAAGAAAATGAATCTCTCAAAACACAAGTCCAACAACTGTCAACGTTTCTAGATAAATTTTCAAAAAGTGAAAAATCGTTAAATATGCTATTAGGAAAACAAACTGTTAATATAATTAGACAAGGACTTGGGTATAATCAATCTGAAAACCTTAGAAATGAAATTAATCAAGTCAATTCAATGTGCACAATTTGTAGAGAATTTGGACACAATCAAAATAATTGTTGGCATAGACCCAAACACGTAAAAACTATACCAATTTGGGTTCCAAAAGGCACAAATATAATATCTCTCAAAGTTAAAAAAATTTGGGTGCCGAAAGGAACATATATAAATAGATTTGGTTCTTCACAAAATTATTTTCCAAAATATTCTACCACTAACAATCATGGACCTATAAAGGCAAGTAGGTCACAAAAATCTTTCATCGTGTAGGTATGAGGCAGGCTAAGGAACAACAACTGTGTTACTTGGATTCTGGTTGTTTCAAGAAAACAATGGACGACAAAAGCAAAGTTCCTCAGCCTAGTACAAAGGTGACAGAATCACAATGAACAACAACGAAAAATTATCGTAAAGGTAAAACAGGTAATGATATATTTTGAACGATATATTAAATGTGATAATCTGCACCGTAGTCTGAATTAAATCAGCCAGTAATGCGATGATGAAATGGATGATTGTTTTGATTCTGACTTATTCAAAATGGTTGGCCAATTATATTCTCATGCCAAGAACACTATAAAAATCACTAGAATCTTTGAACTACTTCATATATATCAGTTTGGATTAACAATAGTGTTTTATTGGATGATAATACATTTGTTTATTTTACTACCGACTCTATATTCACGGTTTTTGATTATTTACACGTCTTCAAATCAAATTCAAGAGAATTTCATTTAAAAAGTTGCTAAAAATGATTTTGAGATATTTTGTTGCACATTTCATGATCTGGTCTATAACTGTTAACCCCGCTGAAACTTGGACCGACTCATTTACTCAACTAATACCGACTCATCCATGTAGAGGGAAGAACGACTCATCTATCTAGATCCGACTCATCTAGGACCGACACATCTGGTCCCGACTCATCCACTTAAGGTCCTCACCGACTCATTGGATATACGACTCAAGGGATTAGCGGTTCGTAAGAAAGGGCCGACTCAGCAAGACCCCGGCTCAACAACCTCAGCGACTCATCTAGTCCCCGACTCAACGAGTTAACGACCTAAAGTCCAAGGCGACTTAAAGGCCAGCAAGGTAAGACATTAACGACTCATGAAAGATTACGACTTAAAGGGTGATACGACCTAAGGCTTCAGGGACAAGTACAAAACCATACTGAAATGAGATAACTCGTTGAGTAGCTACGGCCATGATGAGTCGTATACGACTTATGCTAGCATAAAAGGAGTTATGTTCGGATTGACTCGAGAACGACTTATCTCTTTGGACCAAGCCAGTAGTTCGGCCTTGAGTTAACATGAGACGACTCACCATGACTCGCCCACGACTTAAAGTCGTTAAGTCGTAACCCATTGCCACAATGCCTATGCCAAGGGAGATTGACTCGGACACGACTCAAGACTTGTCATAAAATCCAGCAGAGGAGTAAGCATTGGAGGAGTGAAGGGATGATTCTATGAGTCGGCCACGACCTAATTTGACTCGGCCACGAGTCAGGCATGAGCCGGGTACGACTCACGACTTAAGGCTGAAAACTCCTATAAATACAAGGCCACCTCCAACATTCAAAGGACTTTTGGCTCACTCTCTTCAAGCGCCGATACTCTGCTGCATTCCGAACCAATTTAACACTTGAAGCTCTCAAGACACTAAGAACGCTACAAACAACTTCAAGGAGAGATCACATACATCCAACATGGATTCGAAAACTCTCATCTTCATCGGAGTTTAGGCTACTTGTTCTAAGTCTCTTGTAATTAAAAGTGTATTGTACTTGGGAAGAATTGTATCAGCTTGTAACGAGATTATTAATAAAAGTACTTAAAGTGGACGTAGGCTATACCCTTAAGCCGAACCACTATAAAATTGTTGTTGTTTAACGCTTTTCTGCTATTATCTGCTTGTAATCCGTTCCCGAGTAATCGGGTGGTGCTTTCACAACTACAACTCATACACCGGGGTGTTAGCGTTCAAATTTTAGCGTTAACATTTTTGGTGCTTTCACTGAGAATTGAACTCAGGAAAAATTATCATCATTGCTTCACAGAGATTTGTAGAGAGAATTTCCTTGAAAACCAGAAGTCTGTCTGAGATTATGGCTCCTGGAAGGAAGAGTAGATCTGTCAGATCTGGGAACATTCAAGAGGGAACATCCGCTTCCCCTGTACCTAATCAACCCATTACGTCTGCTGGGGTTACGAAAGCGGAGTTGGATGCTGTAATATTAGGGCTGAACCAGCAGATAAACGCCCAGAATGCACAATTAGAGGCTCAGAGTGCCCAAAATGCTCTAATTCTGAATAAGTTGAATGATTTGCTCGGGGCAAACAATCAACCGGCTGGTAATGGAAGGAATTATGCTGGCAACATTCATGATGCTAATGAAAGGGATGCTCCAGAAAGGGCTGCCAGTCCCTTTGAGCAAACGCTTCCTGAGGTTGGTGGATCTGGAACTCGACATGATGAGGAGTATCTTTCTGGAATGGTCCGACAAATCATGAAAGAAAGTATGCAAAGGGTTGAAGATGAGAAAGAATGGGGTTTCGCCCCAAGTAAAACTCCATTTACTGAGAAAATCTTAAAGGCGGAATTTCCAAGGAAGTTTGTCCCTCCAACTATCCCAGCTTACAAAGGGACAAGTGATCCGAATGAATTCTTGTATAAATATGATTGGCACATGACAGGTGCCAGAGCCTCTGACGAGATAAAGTGCCGATATTTCCCTGTATACCTTGAATGTGTGGCTCTACTGTGGTTCACCAAGTTGCCAGTCCGATCTATTGATCAGTTTTCAGACTTGACCCGAAAGTTCAAGGAACAGTTCAGGCTATATGCTTCAAAGGCCAAGGACATCATGTCATTGATAAGTATAGAACAGAACCCTGGTGAATCTATCAGATCTTTCTTGAACCGCTTTAATATAGCGCTGGCAGAGGTGGACAATGCTGAACCGCGAATGATATTGACTTATCTGATGAGGGCTATTGATAAGTCGAGCGAATTTGGGAAATGGCTAAACATGAAAGATCCAACCTCCCTCGAAAAGTTCTACAAAAAGGCAGATGAATTCATACGCCAGGAAAGCCGTCCTGTACCGGTAAAGGCAGTGTCGGAAAAAGCTGAAGATAACACTGTTGCTCCACGCAAGAATGAATCTGTAGGACAAAAAAGGGAAAATAACAATGGGAAGAAACAGAGTAATCTGAAGAAGCCCCGATCCTTCAAGCCATCAGAGTATACTCCTTTATCAGATACGCCGGAGCGTATCTACCTTGCCATTAAAGATTCGGTTGACCTCCCTAAACCTATCCCTTTGAGGACCGGGAAAAAGGCTATACAAAGTGGGAAGTTCTGCCGCTTCCATAATCAACCCGGTCATGAGACCGATGAATGCCGCCAGTTGAAAAATCTGATTGAAGAATTGCTAAGAGAAAACAAGCTGCAGCAATTTGTGAAAAAGAATAGCAGCAATCCTGCATCGTCAAGTCAGGGGCAACAGACTCCTGTTCATCAGCCTAGGATAGGTGAGAAAGCTACGGGGCATGAATCTGGAAGGCCCATTATCAATGTCATTACAGGAGGACCTCACCCAGCTGGCAAGAGCTGGGGTGAGATGGAGAGATATACCAGGGCTTTGAAATATGTTCCAGCCGAAGAAGACGTCTTTGTTTTAGAAGACACTATGCCCCTGAAACAACAGAAAACTTTCAGTGATGATATTATTTTCAGAGCCAGAGATTCCACAGGTATCGAAGCTCCTACCCTAGATCCCTTGGTCATCTCAGCTGGTATCGGACCGGCCATTGTCAGAAGAGTTCTCATTGACTGCGGAGCATCATGTAATATCCTCTTCAAGAAGACATTCGACCAAATGAAAATCCCGATGGTCGATGTACAAGCCTCATCGCAGAAGATCGCTGGCTTCACTGGGGAGCCAAAGCAACCAATAGGAACCATCGATCTGCTTGTAGAACTTGGGGAAGGAGAAAGGAAAGTAGTCCGCAAGCAAACATTTGTGATTGTCGATGAATTTTCTACTTATAATGCTTTCCTTGGCCGTCCAACGCTCGCAGCGTTCAAAGCTATTCTAGCCCCATGGTGCCTCACTATTAAATTCCCTACGGACAATGGAGTAGGAGTTATAAAAGGGGATCAAAATGCTGCGCGAGAGTGCTATTTGACAGAGTTGCGAGAGTCAAGAAAAAGGGAAATGGGAAAGGATGCGGCCGCCCCGATCCGCATCAAAGAGCCAGCCTTGTAGCAATTACGGGGCGGACCCTGCACTGGCGAGTATAGCGGGGCACGGAAAGAGATGGATCCCAGAAAAGCCAGTGAAGGGGAGAATAGAGTAGTGCCGGTTGAAACAACAGTACCGGTACCTGTTGACCCGAAGGGCCCGAATAAGGTGTTGAATGTGGGTTCACAGCTTAATGTGTCAATTCAGAATATCTTGATATCTTTCCTGAAAGCAAATCTGGATGTCTTCGCTTGGACTCATGCTGATATGTGTGGAATATCTCCAGAAGTTGCAGTACACGCTCTGAATATTGACCCAAAGTTTACACCAGTAAAACAGAAAAGAAGAACCCAAGGTCCAGAAAGGTCAGCAGCATTAAAAGAGGAAATTGATCGACTCATGGAAAATAACTTCATCAAAGAATCTACATATCCGAATTGGGTTTCAAATCCTGTGCTGGTTAAGAAAGCTAATGGAAAATGGAGAGTGTGCATCGATTTTTCAGATCTGAACAGGGCCTGCCCCAAAGATTGCTTTCCTTTACCCAGGATCGATCAACTGGTAGATGGAACAGCGGGGCATGAATTGCTATCTTTCATGGATGCCTACTCCGGATATAACCAGATCATGATGCATGAACCGGATCAGGAGGACACGAGCTTTATCACCGATGTTGGTCTTTACTGCTACAGAGTTACGCCCTTCGGATTGAAGAATGCAGGGGCAACCTACCAAAGACTTGTTAATGCTATGTTCAAACCGCAATTGGGCAAAACTGTGGAAGTCTACGTCGATGACATGTTAGTAAAGTCTAAGAAAGCAGCGGATCACATTGAACACTTGGCAGAAATGTTCGCAGTCCTTCGGAAATACAGAATGAAGCTTAACCCTCTGAAATGCACGTTTGGGGTCGAGTCCGGAAAGTTCTTAGGGTTTATCGTCAGCGCCAGGGGCATTGAGGCTAGTCCAGCTCAAATTACTGCCTTGAAAGAAGTCAAAGCTCCTAGAACAAAGAAGGAATTGCAAAGTCTCAATGGAAAAGTTGCCACCTTGAGTCGGTTCATTTCCAAAGCCACAGATAAATGCATCCCATTCTTTGACGCCCTAAAGAAAGGAAAGAAAAACTTCGATTGGACTCCCGAATGCCAAAAAGCCTTTGATGAATTGATTCGCCATATGGAGACGCCTCCAACACTTTCTAGGCCTGGCGATGGCGAGGATCTTCTTATATACTTGGCAGTATCATCTCACGCTTTAAGTGCAGCGCTGATACGGGAAGACAAAAGGATTCAACATCCAGTTTACTATATCAGCAAAAGACTCACTGGGGCAGAGATGAATTACTCTAAGTTGGAAAAACTCGCCTATTGCTTACTAATTGCGTCTAGGAAATTGAGGCAATATTTTCAAGCTCATCCTATCAGAGTCCTCACTGATCAACCTTTAAAGCAAGTCCTGTTTCGCCCTGAAACTTCGGGTCGTCTTCTAAAGTGGAATATTGAACTCAGTCAGTATGACATCACTTATCATCCCCGGAAAGCAATCAATGGACAAGCTTTAGCGGATTTCATTGCAGAATTTACAGATAAGGGTAACAGTGAGGAAGAAACGGTCGACAATTCCCCTATCCAGTGGAAGTTATATGTCGATGGTGCGAGAAACGACTACTGTTCTGGAGCCGGAGTTGTACTTGAGACTCCTGAAGGTCGATCATTATGCTATGCACTAAAATTGGAATTTCCTTCAACAAACAATGAAGCAGAATACGAAGCCCTTATCGCTGGCTTAAGGATCGCTAAAGAATTAAACATCCGAGCGCTACAGATATTCAGTGATTCTCAGCTTATTGTATGCCAAGTCAAAAAGGAATTCCAAGCAAAAGGGGGGAATCTGCCCGCCTACTTGTCAAAGGCTTGGGAACTCCTGGGTGATTTCGATCATTACATGATAAGCCACATTCCTCGAGAAGAAAACATGAAAGCAGATTCTCTCGCGAAGTATTCGAGCACAGGCGAAGCTCAATTTCTGGGGCTAACTCCAATGGAGGTCCTGTCGACTCCTAGCATTGATGAGATGGACATTGATTGGATCATGAGCATGTCTCAAGAGCAAGAATCATGGATGATTCCGATAATAGAATATCTGTTCAATGGATCCTTACCAGGGAACTCAAAAGAACGACAAAAGCTACTGAGAAAAGCCCCTCGATACGTAATCCAGGATGGCCGGTTATACAGACGGGGATTTTCAATGCCATTACTTCGATGTGTATCCAGGGAAGAGTCTAAAGCAATCTTAGCAGAGGTACACGAAGGAGAATGTGGCGATCATTCAGGTGGCCAAACATTAGCAAAGAAAATTCTCCGGTACGGATATTTTTGGCCAGAAATTAATCGAGATGCAGCGGAGTATTCCCGAAAATGTGACAGATGTCAAAGATTCGCCAAAATTCCTAGAGCTCCTTCCACTGAACTCACATAGATGGTCAGTCCATGGCCGTTTGCGATATGGGGAATCGACCTTGTAGGACCGTTACCAACTGCCAAATCTGGAATTAAATATGCCATTGTTGCTGTAGATTATTTTACTAAGTGGGCAGAGGCTGAACCACTGGCCACTATCACCTCAAAGAAGATGATAAGTTTTGTGACTAAAAACATCATTTGCAGATACGGTGTGCCTCAAAAAATAATTATAGACAATGGAACTTAGTTTGAAAGTGAAGAATTCCAAGATTTTTGCAAGCGATTCAAAATCCGGAAAAGCTTCTCAGCAGTAGCTCATCCGCAGGCAAATGGGTAGGTGGAAGCCGTGAACAAAATTATTAAGTCAACCATCAAGAAGCAACTTGAAAGAGCAAAAGGTGGTTGGGTCGATAAGCTACCACTGGCACTATGGGCATACAGAACCACTCACAAAACTGCGACTGGGCACACCCCGTTTTCATTGGCATACGGGTCAGAGGCAATGATTCCGGTAGAAATAGAAGTCCCTTCACACAGAAGAATCCATTTCAATCAAGCAGAAAACGAAAACTACAGCTTGAAGCACTAGATCTCCTTGATGAAAAAAGAGATGAGGCTAATCTCAGAATTGCAGCTCATCAGCAAAGAATAGCCAGGCATTTCAATTCCAAAGTTCGCCAACGCAGCTTTGAGATTGGAGACCTAGTCCTGAAAAGAATTATGACAGCGACAGGTGTGTTTGGGCCAAATTGGGAAGGACCATATGTAATAGGTCAGAAGCTTCTTGACGGCACATTCAAACTCACCACTGTTGAAGGAGATCAAATTCCAAGGGCATGGAACAGCAACCATTTGCGTCCATACTTTACTTGAAAATTTTGTTGAAATATTGTAAAAAGAATTATGAATGTATGATTCTTGTAATTAAAAGCAATTGTAAAACTGATGCAAGTAAATAATGAAAGAATATAAAGTGGATGTAGGCCCAATTTCCTGGCCGAACCACTATAAATCTTGTGTTCCTTATTATTATTACATGTTTGCTTTATTTTCGATATAAAAAGTACATAGAATGTATTGCTGAAATGTCGATTTAAATTTTTGCAGACAATGGAAGTGAAACTTGCACATAAAAAGACCAAGTGATTCTCGCCAAATTTCAAGTCACAAAAGCCCCGAATTCAAATCCTAGATAGGAAGTACTTCAATTGAACGGCCTATGATTTCGACAGAAACGGGTCCTTGCTAATAAATTGAGATCGTTTGAGCAAACAAACGTCCAATTAAGAAGCTAGTGCTCGTTCTCACGAAATTACCTGACAATGAAGCGCACTTCCTTGGATTAAACAAGTTACTTATGAAAAAAAAGGGGGGGCAGAGGATCATTGAAAAGGCATAAGCAAGTGAACAGAGGAACAACCAAAGCCATCATCGGCAGCACAAGTCCTCTTCGGAGACACAACTCTTCGGAGGATAAAGACCTCTAATGGGTCATACGCCACAAAAAAGAAAGTTCTCTACTCAACAAAAAAGATTGGAGGAGTCATGACCCTCCAACCATGAGAGAGTAACTTCCAGGCGATGAAAACCCTCTCTGAGGCACATTTCACCAGGAGTTGAAGTGTTATGACCGCTCTTCGGGATTTCACTTCACCAGAGTTGAAATGCAAACAAAATAAAAGCCCTCTTCGGAGGCCCATTTCACCAGGAGTTGAAGTGTAACTACCGCTCTTCGGAATTTCACTTCACCAGAGTTGAAATGTAAACAAAATAAAAGCCCTCTTCGGAGGCACATTTCGCCAGGAGTTGAAGTGTAACAACCGCTCTTCGGAATTTCACTTCACCAAAGTTGAAATGTAAAAACAAAATAAAGACCTTCCTGAAAGCCCACGTTTCACCGAGATTGAAATAAAACTTCCAAGTGTTGAAACGTGAAAAGGCTTTCTTCGAAGGCACAACTCTTTGGAGGTACACGTTTCACCAAGATTGAAATAAAACTTCCAAGTGTTGAAACGTGAAAAATCCCTCCTTAGAGGTACAACCCCCTCCCGGGGACACAATTCAAAAGAAAGACCTCTTCGGAAGCCCACGTTTCACCAAGATTGAAATAAAACTTCCAAGTGTTGAAACGTGAAAAGGCTTTCTTCAAAGGCACAACTCTTTGGAGGTACACGTTTCACCGAGATTGAAATAAAACTTCCAAGTGTTGAAACGTGAAAAATCCCTCCTCAGAGGTACAACTTTGTATATAAAAAAAAATCCTCATTAAAAGTGTACTTTAACTTTCAAAGGAAGAGTAATTTACCTATTCTGGAAGATGATTTTATTTTTTAAAAAAAAAAAAGAAAGAAAAGAAGTTAAAGTACCCTTCAGATGTCCGCTTTACCACATAGAAGAATTCACTTGGTAAAATATGCACATAAGCAAAAGAAGAAAGTGATTTCTTCGAACGACAAAGCGTAGAAACTTATACGAAGGGAGTTGTACTCTACAAAAATTTTCTTTAAAGAATAAAATAATTATTCTTTAGCAAATAAGAGTGCAAGTCCCCTCGAAGTATAAAATATTGCAGCAAGCCTAAGGTATGGGGGCAACATGGTATAATAGTATAACTGCATCAGTAAAGTAATACTCAAACAACATACCATAAGCCCGCTGCAATATCATATAAATAAACTTGTGCAAAAATGAATAATAAATGCATTCTCAAATTCAAACAGAAGTATGTACAAACAAAGGATCAGTTTATTCAATTGAAATGCAGGTACAGGTTTCAAAATAAAGAAAAGCGGGGGCCGGTACCCGCACAATCCAGTACATACAAAAGGCAAAAAGCTAAAATCTTCACTTCTTTTTACTACCTTTGGACCCTTTTCCCGGCCGAATGATTAGCTTTTCAGGTCGGTCGGTTGGCACAAGGGAAGGAGGAGGAGGGGTAGGCGCATCTGGTCCAACTTCTGGCTCCACTTCAGTAACAGCGATTATCTTCCCCCTCCTCTTTGACGTTCCGTGCTTTTTCCTCCTCTTTGAGGAAGACTCACTTCCTGGAGTGACAAGTTTAGACAAAGTTATGTCATCAGAAGGAGTCCGCTCCGGAGATATCTCACCTCCCTCAAGTCCTTCGTCTCTATGCTCTTGCGAAGCGATGGGATCGTCTAAACCATGAAGGGCCTCTATTTGTTCCTCTTGCGACCCGGGCTGTGAAGCAGAAGGGGGAGCCACCTGGGGTGACGGAGGAGGGATAACCGGAGGAGGAGAAATCTGAGCGGTGCTTGATACTTTCTCTATAGAAGAAAAGAGGTTAAAGTCAGTAAAGAGAGGAGATGAAGGTTCATCAAGGTTGAGAAAATAGTCAAGGAGCTCATTAAACCCATGTGAAATAAATGAGCAATCCACTTGAGCGAAATTTACGGTGGAATTACCTGCAGAAGTTGTCTTTATTACGTCAATTTCATAGTCCGGAGCTTCAGCACTCTCTTGCGATTCATCTGTGGCTTGAGTAATTTTGGCCCCGGTATCAGTTTGAGCAGGGATCGGTACATAAGAGCTAGAGCCAATAATACCCGCATCGGCCGAAGTTGAAGGAGGGACAGGAGCGGTCAAATTTGTTTCTTCTTCTTGATGCTCTTCCCCCACTATTTCAACTCGTGATCTGGCAAGTTGCTCCTTCCCTCTGGCAAGGGCTGCGCGAGCCTCAAAGTCTAAGTAGTGCACCTCCAACTCCTCTTCAGTGTATCCGGCCCCTTTAAACATATCTAGTGCGGCCTCCCACACTTCGGCCAGGGTAATCTCATACTTGGGGCCCAGGAATGCAAGACTGCCACGCCCTAATATACACTGCAAGTAGAAATCAAATAGTGTCGAGCCAATATCAGCTTTGGTAGCTTCATGGGCCTCTTCAGGTGCAATTCTACCCGCAACAGCCTCATCCCGCTCTCTCTCGACTTTGGATAACTGGGCTTTCAATTTTTCAATCTCTGCAGCCTGAAGGCCAGTTTGTCCTCGTAATTGAGTAATGTCAGTACGGTTGCCCTCTATAATCTGCTCCAACCCATCAGCCTTGGCCTCAGCATCCCTTTGCGCGGCATGAGCATCCCGCACCTGTTGAAGAAGCACACTCTCCCTTTGAGAATAAGAAGTGGAAGAAGTAGCAAGCTCCTCTTTAAGTTTCCCAACTTCTGCCTCAAGTTTCTCATTATAATCGGCAATACTCCTCATTTCTGCATCATGCTGTTTAAGGATCTTTTGCCATTCAGTTTTGTCGTTCTCCATGGTAAGCATAGCTTCGAGATTGGCCCTATTCACCCTTTGGAGCTCATCAACGAGTTTCTGCCAAGATGACATCCTCTCAATATCGGTTCTGACTGCATCAAGGTTCCGTAACATAGCACTTTTATCTATGGGAACCAGATCAAGGTCAAAGCGAACTCCTTTTAAACACCAATTAGGAAATCGACGTTGAAGAGTGGCTGGACCTGGTCCAACTTGGTAAGATGGCCTATTGATGATTGCTTGGATATCAGTAGGGGAAGGGGCAGGAGATTGAGAAGAAGTAGGAGAAGTAATCTTCTCTGAAGGCGCAGGCATTGGCTCCTCAATAATTTTGGCCCGTTTGCTCGAGTCATCAGTTGTGTGACTCTTCCCTCTATCATCATGAGATTTCCGTTTAAGGGAGTCACTCTCTCTGTGGGAGGAATCATGTCGACTATCTGGTCTTCCAAAGCGTTCTTCATAATCACGTCTTTCCCGAGCCTTCCGGGCAGCCCTTTCTTCATCAGTCTCTCTATGAATAGGAGGATAGGATTGATAGCCATACTGGCTGCGTTTCCCGTATCGCTGAAAGTCATTATAGTACGAGCTGCCTCGCTTCATTGGAAAACCTAAAATTAAAAAAAAAAAAAAAAAGAAAGAAACAAAACTTGAGAATCTTTCAAATGTTAAAAAAAAGAAAAAAGAAGAGAGCATAAAAGTGCCAGGAATTCTAAGTGTGTGTGATGTGTACGCGCATCAATCTACGAACCACTCTTTAATTGGGGAGTAGTTGTGGGTGTAATAGTTAGCGTCAACTCTTGAGTCGACGGCGACTGTTGCAAAGTAGAAGTAGCTTCAACTACTGAAGAAGAAATCCCGGCAGTGATAGGATCGTCTTTAAAGATCTCTTGCGAAGTAGCAAAGAGGTCGCTCAGTCCTTCGAAAGTATCGTCCCTGCTCTGCTTAACAGGACTGGATTTCTCAGCTTTTTCACCAGATTCTTGTGAATGATGGGAAGATCCCTGAGGCTCTTCTTCCTCGATAACCGGGGCAAGTTTGTCAGATGGCCCCGCAGCATCAACAGAAGTGGAACACTTCACTAGCGAAGCCTCAGGAGCAGGTCCTTTTGATATGGATGTGCTAGTAGAAACTGAGGCATCCAACGCTCTAGCTGGGGAGTCTGGAATTTCATGAGGACGCGTAGAACGAGAAGTATGCAAAAGTCCGTACTGATGCAAAAATTCATCTTTCAACAGAAATTGAATATCTCTCTCCTCAACCGGCACGGCTTTAAGCCTCTCCAAAGTCGACTTGTGACTAGGATTCCTAGAGGGAGGAGGCAGCGCTGAAAATAAAAAGAAGCAGAGTTAACACTTAGCAGGTCAGTCTCACAAAGGTCAGATAACAAACGAAGTAAGGATGGATGATCTTACTTCCTTCCCTCCACACAGCATAAAACCCCGGGGGGCAATGAACGAAGAAGAACTGGGTTAGAAACCCATGAGCAGTGTCAGGAAGGCCAACAATTAATTTGCGGTTTCGGGCGCTTCTCACAACAGTAATAGAAGGATGATCTTTGGTCCGGGTAAAGGAGCATAAGTAACAAATTTCATCAAAGCTCGGAAGTCGATCAAGTGTTCTCCTAAATAGCACACACAACCCCATTAGAATGGCATAGCCGTTAGGGTGTAGCTGGGATGGAGCAATGGCCAATTGACGAAGAAGTTGTTGGAAAAAGTCATTGAAAGGAGGAACGCCCCCACTTAGGCACATTTGTCGGTTAACTGTCACAAAGCCAGAAGGTGCTATGTCAGCAGTGTTACTTCTCTCAGGAAGAATGGCATCTGATTCAGCAGTGCCAAACTGAGCACACAACTGGCGAAAAACTTTGTATGATAGTGTGGTAGGGACTCTCTCGGGAGGATTAACTAGTGGAGCCGGAAGAACAGTTGCCTCTCCCGTCTGAACTGTTGCATCTTCTTCCTGAGATGTCATTCTACACAAGCAACTGGATATTCAAATATGAAGGTGCACGTTTCCTAAAAGTGTGAAGTGTCGTGCAAAACTGATAAAAATAACAAGTAAATATAACTGGAATTAAATTGGTCGACGATTGATAGACTACGGTAATTTCAGAACTTGTTAATTTAAAGTTCAAGCATAATATTAGTGCAGGCTGGTCAGTTTCAATTGACTATTTCAGTGTTGCTTTAATATTCTACTTGAAATCGATAGCACTTCGTTCACACAATTTATTTAAGTTAATTATCTGTTATTAATCAATCTGTCATTTGATGTGGGCAGTTGATGGCAGTATATTCGTCCCAATTTTCTGTAAATATCATATTAAACAGATTGTTAACCTATAAGTCAAAGTAATCTGTAAAAGAATGCAGCAGAGTTCAACAGTTTGAAATTCAAGCAGCAGTTCAAAGTTCAAGCAGAGTTTAGGAATGCAAGTGCTAAGTCGTAGACGACTTAAGTGCTAAGTCGTAGACGACTCAAGTGCTAGGTCGTAAACGACTCAAGAGCTAAATTATACACAACTCGAATGCTAACTCGGCAGCGCCTTAAGTGCTAACTCGCCAACAACTCAAGAGTTTTTCCTACGGGTCAAGACAAATCATCGGTTCTCTGGCTAGCTCGTCCACGACCTAAGGATTGGGGGGCAAGCTAGGATGAGTCGATTTAATTTTGGGTCATTGGTGTTTTGAGTCGGCAGCGCTCTGAATCGTGAGTCGTGGTGAAAAGAAAAAAAAACTCTAGTTCTAAGCAGCAAGAAGATCTCCAAGTCCCATTTCCAAATCCTAACCCATAACCCGTTAACCCAATGGCATCTCCAAAAATAACAACTTTAATCCTATTACGATACAGAATCGCCTCGAATGACGAATCGCCACAAGACAAATCAGGCAAACCCAAATTCATCGGTTATCAGTCCAACCAAACTCGTAAAGCTCGAAGGAACGAACCGGAAGTGGAAAATTAAACGCAAGAGTCGATGATGATCGACAATCGGAAGGAAAGCAGGATTGCTTACGTAGTGTGATGCCCGAAAAAATTAAAGGTGGATTGAGTTGAAATCGTCTTGGGAAGCTCGAAGAAGTGTTAATGGCAGAAGCGATCTAGGAGATTGGTATGAGAAGAAGAAAATGAAAGTAACGATTCATGCCTTTTGTACTAAGGTAGTAGGACATGAGTCGGCACATGCGGGTTAAGATAAGTCGAAGCACGTGACCTACGACTTAGGCGCGTGCTTCGAGGGGCAAATGTTAACCCCGCTGAAACTTGGACCGACTCATTTACTCAACTAATACCGACTCATCCATGTAGAGGGAAGAACGACTCATCTATCTAGATCCGACTCATCTAGGACCGACACATCTGGTCCCGACTCATCCACTTAAGGTCCTCACCGACTCATTGGATATACGACTCAAGGGATTAGCGGTTCGTAAGAAATGGCCGACTCAGCAAGACCCCGGCTCAACAACCTCAGCGACTCATCTAGTCCCCGACTCAACGAGTTAACGACCTAAAGTCCAAGGCGACTTAAAGGCCAGCAAGGTAAGACATTAACGACTCATGAAAGATTACGACTTAAAGGGTGATACGACCTAAGGCTTCAGGGACAAGTACAAAACCATACTGAAATGAGATAACTCGTTGAGTAGCTACGGCCATGATGAGTCGTATACGACTTATGCTAGCATAAAAGGAGTTATGTTCGGATTGACTCGAGAACGACTTATCTCTTTGGACCAAGCCAGTAGTTCAGCCTTGAGTTAACATGAGACGACTCACCATGACTCGCCCACGACTTAAAGTCGTTAAGTCGTAACCCATTGCCACAATGCCTATGCTAAGGGAGATTGACTCGGACACGACTCAAGACTTGTCATAAAATCCAGCAGAGGAGTAAGCATTGGAGGAGTGAAGGGATGATTCTATGAGTCGGCCACGACCTAATTTGACTCGGCCACGAGTCAGGCATGAGCCGGGTACGACTCACGACTTAAGGCTGAAAACTCCTATAAATACAAGGCCACCTCCAACATTCAAAGGACTTTTGGCTCACTCTCTTCAAGCGCCGATACTCTGCTGCATTCCGAACCAATTTAACACTTGAAGCTCTCAAGACACTAAGAACGCTACAAACAACTTCAAGGAGAGATCACATACATCCAACATGGATTCGAAAACTCTCATCTTCATCGGAGTTTAGGCTACTTGTTCTAAGTCTCTTGTAATTAAAAGTGTATTGTACTTGGGAAGAATTGTATCAGCTTGTAACGAGATTATTAATAAAAGTACTTAAAGTGGACGTAGGCTATACCCTTAAGCCGAACCACTATAAAATTGTTGTTGTTTACCGCTTTTCTGCTATTATCTGCTTGTAATCCGTTCCCGAGTAATCGGGTGGTGCTTTCACAACTACAACTCATACACCGGGGTGTTAGCGTTCAAATTTTAGCATTAACAATAACATTCAACTAAAAATATTTTTGAGTGAAAAATTCAAATGCAGATTACACCGGTAATCTAGTTGATAGAAAAATTACTAGTGAAACGTGATTTTTGTTGAGACATTTAGTAACTGCGTTGTTTTTCAAAGAAAATATCTGCATATTTTTCATTTCAAATAATTTTCAAATAGAAGAAATTTTTTTCTCATATAACCCCTTCGAGAAAATTATTTTTGACCATGTTTTCAGATCAATCATTTTGAAAACTTGATTTTATAATTATTTTTGAATTTGATTTTAAATGACTATTTTGACTAATCTAACTCCATAATAATTATTGAAATGATAAATAGCGATTGAAAAAGTGATGAGTGTTGATATTTATCATATATTATGACTCGAGACGGTATAATTAGTAAAAAAATTTAGAAATTTAAACAAGAGTTATAAAACTTTTTGTTGGTAAAAATTCCATGACCATCTCTATTTCTATCATATTTCTATCGACCATCGCTCATCAAAATTCGATATAGTTTGTCGATATGTGGTACTTTAAACATGAGTCATTCGTTTTTCATTTTATATATAAAATAAAATAAATTTAAATCCAAAGTATTCACTCTCATTTAAAAGTCCTCACGGTTATGCATGGGTAAATTCCTTGGAATTTGTTATGTGCTTCCATGCTTATTTAAAAGTCCTCGTGGTTATGTATGTATGGAACACGTATAAAAATTTATTTATTAAATAAACAAGTTGATTCTGATCCCATTTAAAAGTCCTGACGGTTATGCGTGGTTAGAATATACTTGAATTCATTTTTTAAAATAAAATTGGAATACTACTAATCCTATTTAAAAGTCCTAATGGTTATGCATGGTTAGTAGATATTCAAATTCTTGATATAAATATACCACAAATAGACATAACTGAATGATTTTATATGATGACATCATTCCCATCGTCCTAAAATTGGAATATGCGCCTAACAAAGTATTTATGATTTTTGTTTGATTTTTTATTAAAAATTAATATTTATATTCAATTGAGTTTTAACGTTGGATTAATATCGACCACTTTATCTCTATTTTCTCTAACACTATTACTCTTTTGCTGATAACAAAAGGAGGAGAGAAAAGTTAAGATTTCGTCAAATAAAATCAAGTAAAGGTCAAATATTTTCTATTTGCATCTAGGCTCATTTGCATATTTGTAATCTTATGCACATATGAAGGGGGAGCTTTGTGTAGAGAGGAAGCATTTAAATAGGGGGAGCAATTATAGTATATCAATGATCAAATACATTTAACATATTCAAAATCTTAAATATATGTTTGTTATCATCAAAAGGGGGAGATTGTTGAATATGCAATTATATGATTTTTGTTTGATGATAATAAACATATATATATTCATTTAAATGTATTTGTTAATGTACTATTTTATTTTTCATAGATTAAATAAATATTTGCTAAATAACAATAAATAACACAGAATTTGAATTCAAATAGAAATTTTATTCAAACAAATGTTTATTACAATCTTTGAATAGTACAAATTTCAAGCTCTCACTAAATATATACAATTTCAATTACAGTACAATTTTGATTACATCACGATTCACATTTACATTTTACCTCACTACATATCACTCATTCACTCAACTTGTATTTTATCTTCAACTTCACTCCAAATTGAATCCAGCATTTGAGCAATCTGCAAAAATAAATATTGATGCACTAAAATTGAAAAGGAAATATTTTTGCAGTATAAAATAAAATGTGAATTTTGAAAATAATTTTTGCCTCAGTTACTTGGGTTGTTCGTCATCATTTAATTTTGAATTCATCATACACGAACAGCTTGTGACATATACAGTGTATCACGGTATATGCCACAAGATCGCACACACCGATATATACACTTGATAGAATTACAGGGACAGGTGATCACATGTCAAACCCAAAACGCCGGGTTCGACTCAAGTGCAATAAAAATAATGTCACAATTTTCAGCACAAGGTCAAATTCGAGCTACAAGCTGGATTCAACTCAGGTGTGCTACAAAACATCAACTAAGTCCAAATGGTCAAGACAGCTACAACACAAATGCAACAACCAAAACAAAGTAAAACTGCTCATATACATGAACCAGTGCCAACAGACTCGAGAGCTACCAGATAACAATGAAGCATGAAGCAAACATATAGAACAGTGGACAGTTCACTGCAGATAGGACAACTCGGCCCAACAGAATCACAAACCAAGTGCACCAAAGGAATAGCAATAATGCACAAAGGCTACATGTCTGAAACTCCAAGGCGAGCTCAATTGAAAGTATACATGAAGATATAAATGACCAAACTCAATGAAACAGCAATTTGACACAGTTACAAGCTAGAATGAACACTGCAACAGGTCAAGGATGTGCACCAAACAAAATCACAACACAAAAGTTCTCAAGTCAAATTCAATGCAGCAAAACCAAGCATAAGTTAACAAACACAAATGTACTCAATCAAAATACAAATGCGCAGCATACATATGGTTCCAGTTACAATCTTAAGTATGCATACATGAACCAATAGAACATGAAACAATGAATACATGAACCAGACTCGAGAACACATGAAGTTCAAGGTGAACTAGACCAATACAACACTATAGATTATCAACAGGCTTGAAGCTATCAAGTGGACATATAAACAGTGACATGATGAAGCAGTACAAACTCAAATGAGCAAGTGCAACAGAGAAGTGAGCAATGCACATGTACCAGAGAAACAGAGTGATACCAAAGCCAACTTATACAACAAACACATAGCATCATCAATGGACCTGAACAAGTTCGACAAAGCTCAACAGCACAACATCAAGCAATTTCAAAAATGACTTAAGTCAGATATACGAACTCGAGCAAGTCCAGCTACCACATGAAAGCAACCATGCATATATACGCATGTGAAACAGCATGTATACATATAGGCGGTGCAAACTAGCTCAAAGCATTAACTCGAAATAATTCAATATCAGATATAATGCAACAGTGTGCGGAGAAGAGCTACAAGGCCATGTCAAACACAGTGCAACAAAATATAAGTGTCGACCAGAGAGAATCGAGCTTGAAAAGTACAGGGTGCAGTGATGCAAAAATCACAATGAATTAAATCAATGCCGAAGTTTAGTGATGTCGAAGATGGTAATATCAAAAATCAAGTTGAAGCCATGTTCAACAGAAAAAATCAGTCATGGAATCACATGAACAAGCCGTGAGCTACTGACCGGAGTCAAAGGAAACAAAGAACGAAATCAACATCAGCAAAATCATTTTGAAACCGTGGTGGCCAAGTAAATTAACCAAGTCAGAAATCGACACCATGACAAGCAAGCAAATTATACAATTGAAAAGGTCAAAAATCAATGCCAAAGTCAAGTAGGAAATTCCCTACCATAACAACCAAGGAAAGATCGAATGGTTCTGAATCGAAGCCGTGACAATCAAGAATGGAGCGAGTTCGAAATCAAAACCGTGTTAATGAAGTAAACGAAATTATTTTATATGAACAAGTTAGAACTTATCATAAGCATTAAAAAAAAATCGAATGGCCGAGAAAAATAAAGTGACGAATTCAAGTAAATGTATACGAACAAAATTCAAGGGTCTCGAATCATATATAAATAAGTAGCATCATCGGCAAATAAATGGCATCGAGTTCAAGTATTTAAGCCAGAGAGCAAAAGGAAAAAATTACATACCCGAATCAACATAAAATTCAATCAAATAGAAGTAGCCGAAAGCATCTCAAGAGACGATCAATCGACAGAGCAAGGAAATCAAAATCAATCGATCTAATTATCGGCATCTTCATATTTCTGCAAAGCCCTAGTTTTGATCGAACAAGGAAAAGCAACGAGCCGCCATTTTACAGAGCAAAGAAATACGACCGATATAATAAAAGGAAAAAGGGGAGCTCTTCTGATTTTATTGGGCCGGCCTATAAAGCTTTAGTATAAAATTAGGGGTTTTAGTTTTTAATTGTTTTTTAATTTGTATTTTGCTTTTGAACCGTTGTTATTTCTAGTCGTGTGACTAGGGGACAAACTATGTGGCATAGTTTGAGAATTCGCAACTCAGTAGCTGAGTTGTAGCAGGGTTTTGAGCGTAGAGTTAGGTTAGTCAATAGCAGGATTTGCAAGTTTACGTGTGTAAGCATCTGACTATCTAATTTCTAGTAGAAACCTTGGGGGCAGCACGTAGGAAGGGTTTTGCCGAAGCTGGGTAAATTCTGTGTCGCTCTATTTCTACATTTATTCTTCTATTCTCTATGCTGCTATTGTTTTAGATTTATCTGTGTTGAAATAATATTATTAGCCTCCACGGTAATTTTTATAATTATCAGTATCACTGTAACAACCCGCATATTTATCGAGTTTGTATTTAAATATTTTATTTAAATAGTAACTCGTTAATCGGATTTTGGTCCGAAAAGCTACTTTTTGCAAACGGTCAAATTAGGACTCGAGACCACTTCCATTGAGTTTGAAATGTCGTTTACAACTTTTTAAGTATAAACATCGATAGGTTTGGAGTTAGTGAAATTTCACTAACTTTCCCGCTTTGGACTTTGGGTTAGTTTAGCCTATTAAGCCCAAGTTCCAACCCTCTTTTCCTCACTCTTCATAAATTTCCTAACTAATCAAGCTTTGGCATTAATGGTGGAGGGAATGGGAAATTAAAATTCCAAAACTCAAATTCAATTGCAATCCATCTTTCTACTCCAAATTCAAGAAGAAGACATTGGATTCAAGCTTCTTGTGCTTAGATAGAAGAAGGATTGATTCTTGCTTGCTTAAAACTTCATTTTCATTGATATTTGGTGCAAAGGTGGGATTTTTATCTCACAATTCTAGTCTATATCTATCTTGGGCTATTGGAAATGCATCCCTATCATGTTTGCATGCACATTTGCATTTGGTTTGGATTGGATTGGCGAAAAACTCCACTTTTTAGTGTTTTGTGGTGAATTTCTGGCTTAGGTCGCTCTGTCCCCCTTAGGTCGCCCAGCATCTATAGGTCGTTCGCGTGGAAAAGTCGTCACCTTCATTTGGGTCGTTTCTGGCCTTAGCCCATTCGTCCACTATAGGTCGTTAGGCCTTAGGTCGCTTGGAGTTAGGTCGTAGGTCGGCAGGTCTTCAGCTCGCACGCGTTGAAAAGGCGCGTCTGGAGTTAGGTCGTTCGCGAGTTAACGTTAGGTCGTTTGCGAGTTAGCGCCCTAGGTCACTCGCGTATAGCTCGTTCGGAGTTAGGTCGTTAGGCCTTAGCTCGTATGGCCTATGCAATTTGGTTAGGTCGTCCAACCTCAACACCTTAGGTCGTAAGACCTTAGGTCGTACCCCTTAGGTCGTTAGACCTTAAGCCTTCACTATTGGAACTCGTTAGGTCGTAGCAACCATAGGTCGTAGGTCGCTCACACGGAGTTAAGTCGTAGGTCGTCTCCGACCATATATCGCTCAGCCAGGTTTCACTTTAAGTCGTTAGGTCGTTTGGACCTTGTTTCCAGTTAGGTCGCAAGACACTTAAACCGTTAGGTCACTAGGTCGCGATGTTTTAGGTCGCTGCACCCTATGCCTCTGTAGGTCGTTCGACCTTGCTAACTTTTAGGTCGCGAGTTTTTATAAGTCGCTCGCCCCCCTTAGGTCTTCACTAGGTCGCGATGTTTTAGGTCGCTGCACCCTATGCCTCTATAGGTCGTTCGACCTTGCTAACTTTTAGGTCGCGAGTTTTATAGGTCGCCCGACCCTATTCCCCTTAGGTCGTTAGACCTCATTTTGTCTTCACTAGGTCGTACCGTTTTGGTCGGGGCGCTGCCCCGCACCCCGCCGGGGGAGCTGCCCCCTGGACCCCCATGACCTGACCGGGCAGGTCGAACCCCGTAAGCGGTGGCGTTGCCCCCGCACCCCCACCTTGGGGGGTTGCCACCCCCCTGGACCCCCCCTCCGTAGGGTATCTTATCTGAAAAGCATTGAGCTGATTTCCTTGGATTTTATTCACATCTCCGTATGCGATTTTTGTGACTGATTGTTTCTACAATTGCTTCTGTGTTTTGTCACTTTATAATATAAAGGTTTCAATACTAGTAGTAAATATCAAAACTCTTTTAACAAACAATTTCAACTCTATTTTAATAACAAAGCTCTTTTCTTAAACCGTTTTCCAATCTATTAGTATATACAAGCCTTTACCTCACTCGGATGAGAAATCTAATTAAACGACTTAGTAAAACAAGTGGTATGAAACGCTTGCGTTCACTTCGTCGGTTAATTCTTGGACTTGTTCGATTGAACCTCTTGTGACAATTTTATTAGTGAAGATTTACAGTTTGTTCGTAAATATTTAAGTTAAGCAAGTGGTTATGGGACATGAAGCTAAACTTCTATATTTACTAGCTTAGTGTAATTGACACTTCTCGTTGATCTTGATGATCGCTTTATGAATTAGACTAGCAATTGCGCGATGTCTCTTTCATTGCAAGGTTAGACTAGACACCACTTGTGTGATTCCATTCACACATACCTTTCTGCTTTTTGGTTAGTCTTGACCTCAATCTGTGTGATTCCATTCACACATGCGGGGTAGCTCCCCATGGTCTTCGGACCGTCATGTGATAGGCCTCTTTCCCTTTTTATGATTTGTGGATTTCTCGTGTTGATTTCTGGAATTTATGTCATTGACTTGTTATGAGTACAAGTTTAGGGTATGATGCCCTCTTCGAATCTTTGAGAAGATTCTTGTGATATTGATTATCTCTTATTGATTGATCTTCTGTTGATCATTATTTACATACTTATAGTGGTATGTCGTTATGGATGTTTATGTTTATGCCATATCTTTTATGTTATATCATGTCATCTGATATTTATAGCTAGACTGATCCGTTTATTATTTTCTTAAATAATACTCGGGTCAGACCGAGATGTTACAGGTGCTTCTGCTTGACTTCTTCCCAGGGATTCATCACTCTGACTTTTGGCTAACTGTTTAGATTAGCAGTTTTTGTTGTATACACTTGAGATATAGACTCATAGTTGTATTCTTTTGTATAGCACGTGTTGCTATTCTTTTGTATTATCGTGGATCTTAATGACCACTACTCTGATGTACACTTTCATGTGTTAGTTATATATTCATATCTTCTTCCGCCTTTGTGATATGGATATCTGTGACTGATTTGTGATATGATTATTTCTATGTTTGTTTCCGAAGATTATTTATAGCCACCGTGTGATAAGCAATTACATGGATGGTCGCTCCTCAACAGCCTTATTCTCCGTGCTAGTTGACAACACTACTCCGGAGTGTTCTTGGCTAGCGTGGGTATAGAGGTGGGGCGTCACAGTTTGGTATCAGAGCCAAACTTCGGAACAATGTAGAATAACTTAACAAGGATCATCGTCCTAAGTCTATGTTAGGAGTCATACCATAGGATTAATTCGAGTCTTCGTACCGATTCATCCTATTTCCTTTATGATTTCTTATTTTATCTATCAAGATTGCTTGATGTTCATTGGTGAATAACCTTCTTCTTTCTCTTCTTTCTTTCTTAAAGGAAGAGAATGTCTAGACCAGGCTGTCCCAGAACTGGATCATCTGGTGCTGCTCCCCCGGATGGAGCTTTTATGACTGCTCAACAGCTTCTTGATTTAGTAACTAATGCTCAAGCAGCTGGAGCTAACCCGGAACCTACTCACCCAAAGTCGGGATTTGCACGTTTGTGCAGCGATTACACCAACTTGGGTGGGAAGCCCTTCAAAGGTTCAGAAAATATCATCGAGGTCCAAGCTTGGTTAAAATCATGCGATCGAATCTTTTCTCGCATGAACCTTATCGATCTCCACCGCGTTCAGGTGGCTTCCAGCATGCTCCAGGAGAGAGCATTGGACTGGTACGAACTCCTTACTTCAGAAATTAATGAAGCGGATCTCACCTGGGAGCAATTTCAGGGACGCTTCGAGTTAAAGTTTGTACCAGAAGCTGGGAAAGTAACCTTGGCTCGATGTTTTATAGACCTTGTTCAAGGTCAATCCTCCGTGACTGATTACGTCGCAGCCTTCGAGTCGCTTGCCAAATATGGGGTTGAATACATCAACACCCCATTGAAGAAGAACCAGAGGTTCGTTTATGGCTTAAATAAGAATCTTAAGAAGCCACTGCTCCTGAAACTAGAAGTCACGTTTGATCAACTCGTCGATATCGCTCTTCATCTTGAAGAGGCTGATAGAGAGAGTGATGTTGAAGTGGAAGGCGCTAAACCAAACATCAACAACAAGAAGAGGCCAAACAAATTCAAGGGTCCTTATCCCAACAAAAAGGGTAAGCAGGCTACCCTTGCGGCAAAGTCTCCTTCTCCTAGTGGTGCGAGTTGCTTCAACTGTGGGTCTGGGGATCATTATGCGAATAAGTGCTCTAAGCCCAAATCTTGTCGCTATTGTAAGAGCCCAGATCACTTTATACATCAATGCCTCAAACGTAAAAGCAGGAATGAGGGAAAGTTAAATGTGGCTCAAGCCCCTGGTAACACATCTCGTGGCCAAGGTATTTCTCATTCCATTCTTGATGGTATTATTTTATTTCATGATCAACCTATTAGAGTTCTCTTTGATACGGGTGCATCCCATTCTTTTATATCAAAGGAACTGGTAGACACTTTTTCCTTAAGTGTTACTGCATTGATGACATCTTTAAAAATTGCGAATCCTGTTGGTGGATCCGCAACTCTTAGTTTGCTTTGTAAAGATGTGGAGATTATTTTTTTGCGATTTTTCTTTCCTAGCCGATTTGCATGTCATGCGTTACTTAGGCTTTGGAATAATTTTGGGAATGGATTGGCTTAACCGTTATCAAGCCCATATCCTATGTCCTGAGCGGACTATTCATCTCCGACATCCACAATCTGTTAAACAGATTTCTGTTAATCTTAAAGATTCAGAATCATGTTTGGTGGCATCTTTATATTTTTTAAATCCTCGTGATAACGATGATGATGACGAAGATGATATTATTTCTCGTATTCATGTTGTTCGTGAATTTTCCGACATATTCGAGCCCGTTTTAGGTTTACCACCTAAACGAGCAATTGAGTTCAGAATTAATCTTGTTTCTGGAGCTCAACCTATTACTCGTCCTCCTTATCGCATGTCCAATAAGGAAAATGAGGAGATGCGTAAACAATTATCTGAGTTGGAGACGAGGCAATTTATCCGCTCTAGTTCCTCGCCTTGGGGAGCTTCGGCTATTTTCGTAAAGAAATCCGATGGTATTTCTGAGGCTCTGCGTCGATTATCGCAAGCTTAACGATCTTACTATTAAAAATAAATATCCTTTACCTCGGATTGATGATCTATTCGATCAGCTTAGTGGTGCTAAGGTCTTTTCACAATTGGACTTGGCTACCGGTTTCCATCAGCTTCGTATCGCTGAGGATAGCATTCCTTTGACATCATTCCGTACTCGATATGGATCTTATGAATGGCTTGTTATGCCATTTGGGTTAACGAATGCTCCAGCTTATTTCGTTGACCTCATGAATCGAGTTTTCAAAGATTTCCTCGATCAGTTTGTTCTCATATTCATTGATGATATTCTTGTGTATTCAAAAACCGAGGAGGAACATGAGAAACATCTTCGGATTGTATTAGAAACACTTAGGAGTAATCAATTAAAGGCGAAATTTTCTAAATGCCACTTTTGGCAATCTCGTGTGAAGTTTCTCGGTCATACTATTTCCGAATCCGGGATATCCGTGGATCCTTCAAAGATTGAAGCGATTCAAGATTGGAAGAGACCGGAGAGTGTGACAGAGATTCGTAGTTTTCTCGGATTGGCGGGCTATTACCGTCGTTTTATTAAAGACTTTTCTAAGATTGCCGTGCCTCTTACTGGCTTGACTAAGAAGGGAGTTAAATACATTTGGTCGGACAAATGTGAAGCCTCTTTTCAGAAATTGAAAGAACTCCTTTCCGATGCTCCTATTCTTGTTATTCCTGAGGGGAATCAAGATTTTGTTGTTTATACCGATGCTAGTCACGTTGGTTTGGGTGCCGTTCTTATGCAAAAAGAACGTGTTGTTGCTTATGCTTCTAGGCAATTGAAGCCGGCCGAGACTAGATATGCCACACATGATCTAGAGCTCGCGGCTATTGTTCTCGCCTTCGAATGTGGCGTCATTATCTATTGGGAGAGAAATTTATTCTTTACACGGATCATAAGTCTTTGAAATATTTATTTTCTCAAAAAGAACTTAATTTACGTCAACAGCGTTGGCTCGAGTTCTTGCACCTTATGATCTTGATATTCTTTATACCCCCGGTAAGGGTAATCGTGTCGCCGATGCTCTTAGCCGTAAGCAACAAGCAGTTGTTTCTATGATGATATCCGAATGGAACGATCTCGAGATCTTATCCACTTGTGAGATTCGAGAGCGCGTATCCGATTTATGCTCATCGCTTGTTTTATGTAGCCTTGAGGCTCATCCTTCTCTTTTAGACTGCATTCTTGAAGCTCAAGGGCTAGATTCTGAATTGGCTCTTCTTGGCAAAAATGTTAAGGATAAAATTGATATTGAAGGTTTGAAAGACTTTGATATTGATTCTCGTGGCGGCATTCGAAAATTTGGTAGACTTATCGTACCAAATATTGGAGATCTTCGTAAAGATATTTTAGAAGATTCCCATCATTCTAAATTCACCATTCATCCCGGTAGTAGTAAAATGTACGCTGATATGAAGTGACTTTATTATTGGGAGGGAATGAAATCTGATATTACTAACTTTGTTAAGTGTTGCATGGCTTGCCAACTTGTCAAGGCCGAACATCAAAGGCCTGGTGGGTTATTGCAACCCTTAGAAATTCCAATTTGGAAGTGGGATCAAATTTCCATGGACTTTATAGATGGCCTTCCCCGTTCTCGTTCGGGTCATGATAGCTTATGGGTGATTGTTGATAGACTTACTAAATCCGCCCATTTTATTCCGGTTCGGTCTAACCGAACCGTTCCTCTTTTGGCCAAACTATTTGTCAAGGAAATTGTAAAATTGCATGGAGTTCCTACTTCTATTGTTAGCGATCGTGATCCATTGTTTACTAGTGGATTTTGGAAGAGTCTTCAAAAAGCTTTAGGAACGAAGCTTAATTTTAGCACCGCTTATCATCCCCAGTCCGATGGACAAACCGAGCGTGTGAATCAAACTCTTGAAGATCTTCTTCGTGCTTGTGTGCTTGATTTTGGTGGAAGTTGGGAAGATTATATTTCACTTGTTGAATTTTCCTATAATAATAGCTTCCAATCTAGTATTGGTATGGCACCTTTCGAGGCACTCTACGGAAGGCCATGCCGATCTCCTTCTTGTTGGCTTGAGGCCGGTGAGAAGCTGGTTTTAGGTCCAGACTTTATTCGTGATTCCACGGAAAAGATTGAACTTATTCGACATAGGATGAAAGAAGCCCAGAGTAGACAAAAATCCTATGCCGATAATTGAAGAAGGAAATTAGAATTTTCTGTTGGGGATCCTGTTTTTATTCGAGTTTCACCTATGAAGGGTGTTGTACGTTTCAGTCGATCGGGGAAGTTAGCGCCTCGATATGTTGGGCCATTTCCTATCACTGAATGTATTGGTTCCATGGCTTATCGCCTTGCATTGCCGGCTCAGTTTTCTGCTATGCATGATGTATTTCACGTTTCTCAATTACGGAAATGCCTTCGGGATCCCGATTCTATTCTTGAGCCTGCTGTTGTGGAAGAAATTGAAGTTTCGCCGAATTTAACTTATGAGCAGCATCCTATTCGAATTATAGCTTCTGAGATTAAACGACTTCGAAATAAAGATGTTCCGCTTGTGAAGGTTCAATGGTCCTCAAATCCTAAGGATTGTTCTTGGGAATCCAGAGAATTCATCGAGCGTACACATCCGGACTTGCTTACTCCTGCTCCTTGAGGTGAACTTCTTATTTCAAAATTCCTCTTGGGTTAATATGCTTTTATGGTTGTTACTTTTTATTTCCATCTTATATATATTGCGAGGACGCAATTTCTTTAAGGAGGGGAGTCTGTAACAACCCGCATATTTATCGAGTTTGTATTTAAATATTTTATTTAAATACCTTAGGGAAATAAACCGAAAAATGGTCCCAAAAGGGTCGATTCTGCTATCTCCTATCAGACGTCTTTGGTTTTGGTTGCTTCACGTACACGCATATACACGTACACGTATATACACGTACACATATGAGCTCGTGAAGTGACTTGATGGTACCCGTGAATAAATGTGAAACTCTTGACTCACAGATTACATCGAAATCTTCAGTATTGACGTTAATCGGATTTTGGTCCGAAAAGCTACTTTTTGCAAACGGTCAAATTAGGACTCGAGACCACTTCCATTGAGTTTGAAATGTCGTTTACAACTTTTTAAGTATAAACATCGATAGGTTTGGAGTTAGTGAAATTTCACTAACTTTTCCCGCTTTGGACTTTGGGTTAGTTTAGCCTATTAAGCCCAAGTTCCAACCCTCTTCTCCTCACTCTTCATAAATTTCCTAACTAATCAAGCTTTGGCATTAATGGTGGAGGGAATGGGAAATTAAAATTCCAAAACTCAAATTCAATTGCAATCCATCTTTCTACTCCAAATTCAAGAAGAAGACATTGGATTCAAGCTTCTTGTGCTTAGATAGAAGAAGGATTGATTCTTGCTTGCTTAAAACTTCATTTTCATTGATATTTGGTGCAAAGGTGGGATTTTTATCTCACAATTCTAGTCTATATCTATCTTGGGCTATTGGAAATGCATCCCTATCATGTTTGCATGCACATTTGCATTTGGTTTGGATTGGATTGGCGAAAAACTCCACTTTTTAGTGTTTTGTGGTGAATTTCTGGCTTAGGTCGCTCTGTCCCCCTTAGGTCGCCCAGCATCTATAGGTCGTTCGCGTGGAAAAGTCGTCACCTTCATTTGGGTCGTTTCTGGCCTTAGCCCATTCGTCCACTATAGGTCGTTAGGCCTTAGGTCGCTTGGAGTTAGGTCGTAGGTCGGCAGGTCTTCAGCTCGCACGCGTTGAAAAGGCGCGTCTGGAGTTAGGTCGTTCGCGAGTTAACGTTAGGTCATTTGCGAGTTAGCGCCCTAGGTCACTCGCGTATAGCTCGTTCGGAGTTAGGTCGTTAGGCCTTAGCTCGTATGGCCTATGCAATTTGGTTAGGTCGTCCAACCTCAACACCTTAGGTCGTAAGACCTTAGGTCGTACCCCTTAGGTCATTAGACCTTAAGCCTTCACTATTGGAACTCGTTAGGTCGTAGCAACCATAGGTCGTAGGTCGCTCACACGGAGTTAAGTCGTAGGTCGTCTCCGACCATATATCGCTCAGCCAGGTTTCACTTTAAGTCGTTAGGTCGTTTGGACCTTGTTTCCAGTTAGGTCGCAAGACACTTAAACCGTTAGGTCACTAGGTCGCGATGTTTTAGGTTGCTGCACCCTATGCCTCTGTAGGTCGTTCGACCTTGCTAACTTTTAGGTCGCGAGTTTTTATAAGTCGCTCGCCCCCCTTAGGTCTTCACTAGGTCGCGATGTTTTAGGTCGCTGCACCCTATGCCTCTATAGGTCGTTCGACCTTGCTAACTTTTAGGTCGCGAGTTTTATAGGTCGCTCGACCCTATTCCCCTTAGGTCGTTAGACCTCATTTTGTCTTCACTAGGTCGTACCGTTTTGGTCGGGGCGCTGCCCCGCACCCCGCCGGGGGAGCTGCCCCCTGGACCCCCACGACCTGACCGGGCAGGTCGAACCCCGTAAGCGGTGGCGTTGCCCCCGCACCCCCACCTTAGGGGGTTGCCACCCCCCTGGACCCCCCCTCCGTAGGGTATCTTATCTGAAAAGCATTGAGCTGATTTCCTTGGATTTTATTCACATCTCCGTATGCGATTTTTGTGACTGATTGTTTCTACAATTGCTTCTGTGTTTTGTCACTTTATAATATAAAGGTTTCAATACTAGTAGTAAATATCAAAACTCTTTTAACAAACAATTTCAAATCTATTTTAATAACAAAGCTCTTTTCTTAAACCGTTTTCCAATCTATTAGTATATACAAGCCTTTACCTCACTCGGATGAGAAATCTAATTAAACGACTTAGTAAAACAAGTGGTATGAAACGCTTGCGTTCACTTCGTCGGTTAATTCTTGGACTTGTTCGATTGAACCTCTTGTGACAATTTTATTAGTGAAGATTTACAGTTTGTTCGTAAATATTTAAGTTAAGCAAGTGGTTATGGGACATGAAGCTAAACTTCTATATTTACTAGCTTAGTGTAATTGACACTTCTCGTTGATCTTGATGATCGCTTTATGAATTAGACTAGCAATTGCGCGATGTCTCTTTCATTGCAAGGTTAGACTAGACACCACTTGTGTGATTCCATTCACACATACCTTTCTGCTTTTTGGTTAGTCTTGACCTCAATCTGTGTGATTCCATTCACACATGCGGGGTAGCTCCCCATGGTCTTCGGACCGTCATGTGATAGGCCTCTTTCCCTTTTTATGATTTGTGGATTTCTCGTGTTGATTTCTGGAATTTATGTCATTGACTTGTTATGAGTACAAGTTTAGGGTATGATGCCCTCTTCGAATCTTTGAGAAGATTCTTGTGATATTGATTATCTCTTATTGATTGATCTTCTGTTGATCATTATTTACATACTTATAGTGGTATGTCGTTATGGATGTTTATGTTTATGCCATATCTTTTATGTTATATCATGTCATCTGATATTTATAGCTAGACTGATCCGTTTATTATTTTCTTAAATAATACTCGGGTCAGACCGAGATGTTACAGGTGCTTCTGCTTGACTTCTTCCCAGGGATTCATCACTCTGACTTTTGGCTAACTGTTTAGATTAGCAGTTTTTGTTGTATACACTTGAGATATAGACTCATAGTTGTATTCTTTTGTATAGCATGTGTTGCTATTCTTTTGTATTATCGTGGATCTTAATGACCACTACTCTGATGTACACTTTCATGTGTTAGTTATATATTCATATCTTCTTCCGCCTTTGTGATATGGATATCTGTGACTGATTTGTGATATGATTATTTCTATGTTTGTTTCCGAAGATTATTTATAGCCACCGTGTGATAAGCAATTACATGGATGGTCGCTCCTCAACAGCCTTATTCTCCGTGCTAGTTGACAGCACTACTCCGGAGTGTTCTTGGCTAGCGTGGGTATAGAGGTGGGGCGTCACAATCACCCTATTCACCTCCCCCCCTCCCGGGTGAAATCGATCCTACACTATATACACGTGTACACCTCACTCAATGTCTCAACATTTCGTCCGATCAAGATAAAATTTCCATAACCATTTAAATTGACCCTCTTAGGTCTAGGTTTAACTAGTGCTAACTATAGACATTTAGATGTCTAGTTCAATAATTCAGTTGTCTGATCCGTTTTCAAACATCTGATTGTACCATTTAGACATCTGACTTGCTGATGAAAAATACCATCATCTCTTAAGATGTCCGATCCTTAGTTTCGGACGACTGAATAAAATTTTTTGACATCTTAACCTTATTTTCAAACGTATGAAATAAACAAATTTATATTTGTGTCATTTGAGTTTTTACTGTAAAATGTCAAATGACATTATTTTTATATCAAACGTTTGAGCTATTTAAAGTTTTGATTTTTACTATTTTCTTATGTTTTTCACTGAGTAACATGCCTATTTCTATATTTACTATATTAATACATTTGAATTCATTATAGATATGCAATATGGCATTTATGTTATTGTTTTATTACCAATATAGTTCATCACTTGTCACATCATTTTTTATAGGTATCATTATGTTTACTCATATAGTTTGATCATTTTATTAACATAATTATATCATTAAAAATCATACTTCCATCAACACTAGGTTGGCTAACATTTTCTTATGTTATATATATAATACATACATATATTCTAATAATCATATTCTTCATCTTTCATTAAATAATGATCATGTGCCAATGTTGATGGCCAATCATCTTTTCAACCCAAATTTCAATGTTAATGTTTCAATTAAAAATATATCAATTCACATCAGCTGTGGCCATTATCCTAACATATGCTATAAAGATGAGATAGAAGCATATGAGGTACTATAAAACAAAGTTAATAAATTCCCACTCATAAATCAGCCAAGGTGGCTCCAATTTATAATAGAATCCTCTCTGCTATCTGAAATTTCCCTAATCTCCAAAACTATGCAAACCACTTTGATTTGGTTTCTCTTTGTTACTCTTCTCATCCAGATTCCTTTAGCATCAAATTTGGTTGAAATTTGTGAAGCACTGCCTTTGGATTTGTAGATCTGGGTTTAGGTTTTTAGGGTTATATCTTGAGAAGAGAAAGGAGTTAAACAAAGTAATTTTATGTACATTCTCATTTGGTTACGTTTGATTAACTTATCTTATCTCTATACTGATAAGCCTTAGACCTATTACAATCTCTTTTTTAATTCTAATTATATCTTTAACTCATGTGAATAACTTGGACCATTTCAGTAAGCATATTAAGAATATAATTAATTGATTATTTGGTTTCAGTAAGCATATTAAGCATATTAACTACACATTTAATTGATTATTCAATTTCAACAAGTTTTAAGAAAGTAAAGTCTCCAAATATTAAACACTCTTTCTTTGCTTAGAGTACTTTGTCCATTTGATATGACTATAGAAAGTTTTTAAAAAAGAGAAATGGTGAGAATATGGGTTAGAATACCAAAATATTAGTTATATAATTTGTTTATGAACTTTAAAAATGAGTGGGAAATTCAGTTTTCCTGAAACGGCATATATACTGACATACATTCCAACCATACATCGACATACTCTTGTAAATTTTCTTTTTAAACTTTATTTATGTTTATATATATTTAATAATATTATTTCATATCTTTGAAAAAAGAACATACCCCTAATTCTCGTTGTAATTTGATAAATGTATTTTGTATTAGTGGTTTTGTTAAAATATCTGCTATTTGATTTTTGGTATTTATAAATTCTAGAGTTATATTTCCTTTACTTATATTGTCTCCTAGGAAATGGTGTCTTATGTTAATGTGTTTTGTTCTAGCAATACGTGTTGGGTTTTTAGACAGGTTTATTATTCTTGTATTATCATAATATATTAGTGATTGATTAATGTTCTAAACAAGTCTTTTAAAGTTCGTTGCATGTATGTAATTTTTGAACACCCCAGTGCTATAGATATATATTTTTTTTGTTTCTATTGTGGGCAGAGGTAGAATTTTTCTTTTTGCGGAATCAGGAACAAGGGAATTCCCTAAAACGTAATGAGTTCCCCTTATAGTTTTTCTGTCTATATCAATGTATGATATTATGTCAAATTAATCTTCTTTAGGAATAACAGTCCACAATTTAAGATGTTATTAACATATCTTAGAATCTGTTTTATTATTTAAGGTGAGATTCCCCAGGGTTTCGACTGATTTCTTGCACAATGACATACACTATGCATTATACCTTGTCTACTTGCATTTTATATACAGTGAATAACCAATCATGCCACGATATAGTTTTTGATCCACATATTTAGATTTTCTTCTCTACTCGGGTTTATGAAAATGCCATAGGAGTAGGTTTACCACTCGTGTTATGCATTTTGAACCTTTTAAAAGTTCCTTAGCATATCTTTCATGACTGATAAATATTTAGCTGTATCTGCAATCCTAGAAAGAACGTTAGTTCACCCATATGACTCATTTAAAATTCAGTTTCCATAAAATATTAAATTCTAAATTTAATTGCTTGTTTAACGATCCAAAATTAATATAATCTATGTATATTTATATTACCTAAATATCATTGTTAGTTCTTTTAATAAATAGTAGTGTAAATTACATGTATGTTATTATAATAGCTAAATGTATTAATTTCTACTTAATAAAATTTAATGTGGGATGCGTGTTATAAATGCAAAAGTTTTGTTGGTCAACATTTTTATTTCAAGCAGTTTTGTTGGTGATCTCAGATGCTAATTGATGTTGAAATTCCATTGAGGGTGACCGTGAAGGGGATAATGGTGGAGGCCACAAACTGATAGCGAAATTCCATTGATGGGTGGTCCTAAAGGGATATTATCGAAGATATTATTGGAATTCCAAAATGACACAGTGGAAATTCTATTGATTGAATTTTCATTGTTAATAATAGAGATGAGTGTCTACTTTTCCTATTTCAAAACCTGACTATATTAAATAAGATTTAAGACTTTCATACCAAGCATGAGTAAACCATATAATATTCATTTTAATTTATAAATGCGACTAGGGAATTGTTCATCTTAAAAAACTAGGGGTTGTTCAACATAATCATCTTCCTCGGTTACTCTACTTAGAAAAGCACTATTTATGTCATTTAATATTATTAAAAGTTATTATAATTTGTTAATAGGAGTAATATTGTTATTGCCTCTAGTTTTGCTAGTTGTGCAGAAGTTTCATCATAATTTATTCCTTCTTTATTATATCCTTATACCATAAATCATGCTTTGTTCCTTACAACCCCTCTCATATTCGTTTACTTTATTTTTATTGACCCATTTAATTCCAGTGACATATTTATTTTCTAGTCATGGAACCAATTCCCATCATCATTCCTTATAAACTTATTCAATTCTTCTTAAATAGCAAGAACCATGAATGATCAGATGATTCTTTCTTTTTATTTCTAGGTTTATTTGTTGAGATTAACACTAAGTAATCATTTTATTTAATTGATTTCTACTTCTTACAAAAGACTCGATATTTCATAAAATATTTTCTTTAGGATGATCTTTTAGAATTATGGTTTTAGTGAGTTTATATACATTTATATCTCCATTATTCTAATTTTCATTATTTTTGTTTCATTATTTTTGTTTTGGTTGGTAATTTCTTCTTCGGTGTTATCAGTATAAATTGTTTTAAAGTTTTCACTAAACAAAACATGTAAAATTTCTTCAATTGTATTCATTCTTGTGTTATAGACTCCATAAGCTTTATTTCTGTTGTAATATCTAATAAATATTCCTTTACCAGCTCTTTCATCAAATTTATCCAAATTATCTTTCGCGTTAAGTATAAAATATTTGCTTCCAAGAAATTTAAAATATCAAACTTTTGAATTATATCAAAAAGTAATTTTACGACATTTTGTTGGTTAATAGTCTTGTTAAGATTCTATTTAAAATGTGTCATGTTGTAGCAACTCCATCATAAAAAAACTTTTGGTAGGTTACTATCACCCAGCATTGTCCTAGCCCATTCCTGAATAGTTCTATTTTATGTTCCATAACTCCATTTTTTAAGGACTTCTTGGAAAAGAGAAATTGTGTGTGCTACTCGTCTTGTTACATAATTTTCATAGTTTTTTAATTTTTAATTTTTATGCATGGTCACACCTTATAGTTTTAATTTTAATAGATTTTTTATTTTGAATCTTTTTGGCATACATTTTGAACATTTGAAATGCTTCTTTTTTATGTTTTAGGAAAATTGTCCATGTATAATTTCAAAAGTCATCTATCATTACAAACACACTTTATTATGTTTTATTGATTGTATGTGAGATGGTCCAAAAAGATTATGATAGAGAAGTTCTAAAGGCTATAACCTAAAGATCCTGTCCTTAAGCTTATATAAAATATGGTGGAGTTCTCCAATTTGACATGCTTCACAAAGATTATGTAATTTGAAGTTCATTTTTAAGAGGCCTCCTACGAATTCATATCTAGTAATTTTTTATAGGTGCTCGAAATTCAAATGACCAAAACAATTATACAAAATCTAGGGGTCATTCGAATCAGCTATATGATAAAAGTTATATTTGATACTTTCATATAATATATATATATATATATATATATATATATATATATATATATCATTTTCTAGTTCCTTCAAGTATAGTCCTACAACCACGATTTATTACATGCCAAGTGACTTTTCCAAAATTTATCTTGAAATCTTTGTCACATATTTGACTTATACTTTATAGGTTATGTTTTAAATTACTAACTAATAAAGCATTCAAAATAGTAGGAGTTTTAGAGTTACCAACGTTTTCGACGCCAATGACGGATCTAGTCCTGCCATTTTTGTATGTAATATCTATTAATAATTCTGGATTTCCAGCGATGTGTCCTAATCATTTGGTATCCAGAATCCACTTGTCCTTCTTAATAGATGCATGATCACTATTCACCATAAAACTTGCTTTAGTGTTTTCGATCTTTGAATCAATGTGGCTTAATATTGTGTTAAAATCATCCCAAGTTTTATGTTCACTTCCTTTTCTTAATTAAATCTGTTTTAGAGGAGTTCTTTAACTTCATTAGATTTGGCGGTCCCTTTTCAAATGTTCGAATTTGTTGAATTCAAAGCACTTGACCTAGCTTTTGTTTCCAAAGTTGTTTGAACTATTATCCATTCTCCAAAAAAAATTCTTCTTCTTATACTTCAAGAATCTCCTAAAATTTATTATCAAAAATTCTATTTGTTTATTGTCATTGTCTGGTCATTGATTCTCAATCACAGCATTGAACATTAATGACTTCTTCTCATTTTCCTAGCTTTATTTTCGTCCTTGTCACTGTACTTCATATGACATTAAATGGTCAGTTCACTTTTCTACTTTCATTATACTAATTTCATTGGCTTCTTGAATCGCCAAAGTATTTTGATCCCTGTAGTTGAAATTGACTTCAAAATCTTACGAATTTGGTACTCTTTAGTAAAATTCCTTACTAATGATATTAGTGCATGCAATATGTCCTGAAATCTAGATTGAATGTGAGAAATAGATTCATTTGGTTACACTTCGAAAAGTTGCAACCGAACAGTTAGAATAGAAATCTTGGTTTGTTTAACCTTACTAATGCTTTCATGTGTGACTTACAATTTCCTTCGAATTTCATATGCACTTCTGCAAATAGACATTTTATTGAACTCATTTTTATCCAAGGGAGAAAATAAAATATTCATTGCCTTTGAATTATCGAGTGCTTTTGCCTTTTTACCATCTTCCACTATGCATATTAGTATGGGGCTCGGTATACTTAGTTTGTGTATTGTTCCAAATAGCTAAACCTTTGGACCATAAATAAAATTTAACTCTACATGACCAATATACATAAGTACTGCTATTAAATAAAGATGGTTTAGCAACAAATTATACTTCTATAGAAGTGTTAAAGAGGGTGGTAGAAGTGTTATTGCCCATCTAATCTATCAAAAATTAGATACTGAGTTTTTTAACACTGTGCTTTGATCCGAAATATGGATGATGTGAGTTACTCCAATATACTTAGGTGGAATGGATCTTAGGGTTATTATAACACTAGAGGGGATGAATAGTGTATTTAAACTTCTTAATATTTAACTTATAGTTCTAAAATTATTCAACTCGGAATCATAGATATAAGCAGATAAATTAAAATAAATGCAGCATTAAAAATCAGTAAATTAAAATGAGACACGAGGAATTTTTATAATGGTTCAAATTCCTAATCCTACATCTAGTTAGTACCTAGTACAGAATTTCACAATCACAAATTTGCAATTTCACAAGTGATAACTATGCCTATACAAACTTGACTTTGAAACAGGTGGCAAGTACACTTATTATGACTTTCCACGAGTAGTAGGACACACTTGACCTATAGGTTTTCCATGGGTCACATGAACATCTATACAATCCTGAATTTATACAGGTGGCAGGTTGCATCTTTGTAGTTCAAGTAGTGATCCTATAAGAAACTATTACTTCCGAATATAAAATCTTGCAGTCTTCGGTACCAAAGATCCTATAAAACTACGGTAGTGGTTTACAATTGAAATCTAAGAGGAATAAGATGAAACCAAAGACAAAATGATTAATAATTCAAGTGAAAACTCTCTTGTCTTTTGTGAATTTCAAATCCATGAAGAATAGAAGCGAAAGAGTATGGATTGAAAGGTAGTTGCAATAATATTAATAGATATTAATGGTAAAATAATGGTGATGGAATTAGGATGAGAAAAATTATTATTAAAATTCATTTTTCAAAGTCTTTATGTAGAACGTGAAGAAAACTGACTTTGGCGAAAAGGTGAAATAAAATGTCCATTCTTTTAAATTTATAAGTCATTTCAATGATTAGTATATCGACATACGTATCTAGGGTATGTTGAAGTATCCTAGTCAATTATGAAAAACACATTATGAAATTTGTTTTGATTTTTATAACTTCTAAAATCAATTTTATACTTTTGTATAAAGGTTTCTATGGATAAAAATAAAGCTTTATAAAATAATGATTTCAAAGATATGTTATGGAGTCTTTAACAAATATTCTAAGACTCAACAAATATAATTTTGACCAATTTTAATGTCTTGTGCTCTTCCAGTCTTTGTTTTTTGAGTCATTTGTGTCTTCCTAGCCTTTTCCTTGTATGTTTTATATTCTCCTAGTCTAATTCTTGTCCTCCTCGCCTTTATTTCTCTAGGACTCCCTGGTTTGCTCTTGAGTCCATGTAGTTATTAGTCTTGATGTATATCTATTCCTGTATATTCCTACACTATATTTGAGTAACATACCTGTATTTCGTACAATATAATCTATTCAACATAAAAAATCATTAGTAATAATATTTTTTTAGTTGTTGTCACCAAAATCAACACTTGCGATATTGACAATATGCATGCAAACTCACACACAATAACTGACATACATATATATACAAAGATTTAGGGGAATGTCCTAGGGGAAATGATGTAATTTGTTACATAAATCAAACTCTAAAACCAATCTTATTCATAATAAAGGTATTTAATTTCCATTATATACTTTATTGTATTAAGATATAATTAATTAAGTAGTTAATCTAAAGTACATAATTTGAGAAACCAGTAAATAATATGTTATGTGATAATTGTTATATTGAATTGTAACCATGAGAAAATTATCACAACATAAAATAACATATTATTCTAAATATTACTGGTCACGATGTTCGATACATTCATTAAGACCATAGTACATGATGCTTTCCAAATGTAAGGCAGTGTATAACTCTTGGATGCAGATGGCACTAAGGGTTACGTACTAATAACAATTGGATAACTATGAAATGACTCACTCAAGATTTTCCTATTAGCTAATAATTACTAAGTCAAACAAGAGATATCAAAGTGATGATATTACATAATTCTCTCAACTTAAGAATACTATTGAAATTCAATATGGATTCTCTACTTTGAATTTAGTTAAATTATGGCATAGCCTCCAATGAACGACTATAATTGGGTCTAAGTTGAAACATTGGAAGTGAAACACTATCCAATAGTGAATTTGTCTCCTGCGTTATATAAGGTTAGGACCACGGTCAACTTTAGTCAACTCAAAGCAAAAATCTCTAACTAGAGCTAACAATTAATAATAAATTTTATTATTGAACAGAGAACTTCATTTAAGGACAAGCTGAGTTGAATGTACATAGTATTGGAATAGTGACCAAAACTAAAGTCCAGCCTAATGTGATGTAACATTGATGAAGACAATTGGTGGAACACAACCATTACTAAAAGGCACTGCTTAATTGTTAAAATTGGATTTTACTGATAATATGTACAAGCAAAAATTTGATCAAACTGTAACTCCAACTGGCAATCGTAAAGTGTGAACAATGATATTTGAATATTTCGATATCAATCATTGATTGAATTTACACTGATGAGTCGCACAATAATTTCAGTGATTTCTCCAAAATATCATATTATTTAATTGATTTATAATTATTATAAATTAGTTCTATTAATTAATATTTAATACATATTATTCATTTATCTATCTGATGTATTAGGGGTACTTAATAGATTTCTAGGTGCTATTAGTAATTAGTTGGCATGTATATAAAAGTTATATATACACGTATCGATATGAGATATTGATATGAATTTAAACATGATTTTATTGATATTAATCGCTTAAAGAAATTTGGACAGATTCGATGGCCCCTGAAGCCCGTATCATGGCTGGCTATAGCACTAGGATGGGATTTTTTTTTGGTTTTGAATTTTAGATCTGATGTAGAATTAAACGAAAAATAGTAAACTTAGGAGAAATATTCTTATTTCTCTATGTGAATAAGCATACCCCTCATTCCTTTTGACTCTCTTTTTCTCTCGCCCACACATAGCCATGAACCACTCTTCCCATGATGGCAAAAAAAATTAATGCGCATACATTAAAATAATATAATCAGTGGTGTTCTAAGTTATTACAATGCTAGGAGATGGATTCAAGCTGGATTTGGGAGAATGCATCAATCAAGGTGTGTTCAAAGGCCTCGTCTTCAAAGGTATAATTCAAGTATTGATTTATACACATGTCCTTCATGTTATCTCATTATATATATATATACACACACACATATATATATACATATATATGTTATTGCTTCGTTATTAATTAAAATTATTATTTTCTAACTAAACAATTAGTAAATGTAATTTAATTTAAATGATTAAAAACTTAAAATTATAATATATGTTTATGATTCAAATTTTGGCTATAATATTTTCTTGTATCTATAAAATAACTTTTAAATATAATACATAATTTCGTATTTTAAATAATTGTTAATTACTTTAAAACACAAAATATATCAATATTATATTTATAAAAACATATATATATATATATTACAATGCACTTTCAATAATTTTGACTAAAAAAGGGACTTTTACGGTTGAAAGGATTTTATATTTTATTTATAATATATTAATATTTAAATCATTGCTTCACTTATTAATTATATTTAATATATTGTGTGTGCTAATCTTAAATAGATTACAGATTTAAAAAAATATTTTGGTTGAAAGGAATAATACCAATACATGTATTTATTTATTATTATTATTAATTTATATATATATACACATATCCATATATATATCTATGTATGTGTGTGTATGTGTGTTTATAAACTTAAAATGCATGTATGTATGTATTTATGTATTAAAAAATAACTTTAGCAAAATATATTATATATATTATAATATTATATAAAGATTAAAATGAAGATATTTCGTTAAATAATCCAGATTTAGTTTTAAATTTCAAACTAAGAAAGTTTTACTTTAAGTTTAATATTTTAAAATTAGACTTATTCAACCTTATATTTTTTAGCTTTAAATTTGAGATATAAAATTTTAAACTAGTCAAACTTAAATAAAAAAATTAGTGTTAAAGTTTAAAACTTTTACTTTATTCAAATTATGCTATATATTCTATTTGAGGTAGAAAGTATTCTATATTTTGTTTTATAATATATTAATATTTACATCATTGTTTAATTCATTAATTACGTTTAATATATTGTGTGTACTAATCTTAAATAGCTTGTGGATTTTAAAAAATTATTTTGGCTGAAACGAATAATACCAATATATGTATTTATTTATTTATTATTATCATCATTATCAATTTATATATATATGTATGTATGTATTTATGTTTGTCTAAATGTATTATATGAACATAAAATGGATATATGAATGTATATGTGTATTAAAATATAATTTTGGCTAAATATATTATATATATTATATATTAGACTAAAATTAAAACAAAGATATTTCATTAAATAATCCAGATTTAGTTTTAAATTTCAAAGTAAGAAACTTTTACTTTAAATTTAATATTTAAAAATTTGACTTATTCAATCTTAAATATTTTAGCTTTAAATTTGAGATATAAAGTTTTAAACTAGTTAAACTAAAATAATTTATTTTTAATGTTAAAGTTTAAAAATTTTGATTTATTCAAATTATGTTATATATTCTATTTGAATTTTATTTTATCTATACATACACACACACATTCATCTAAATATTATATAGACACACACTCATATTAAATAATTTTGAGGCAAGTAATGTATACAAATATTGAATATATACATGGTAGATATAAATCTTAATATCTACACATGTATATATTAACCATGTCATTACACACACATACACATACACATATCCTACCATTATGTTATATTATTATCATTGCATGTGTAAATACAGTATGATATATAAACACATATACACATCAATTTTACATATTTAATTAAAATAAATAATTAATTAAAGAAAATACTTTATTAAAATATGATCCTATTAAAAATAAATAGATTGGGTCAAGTTAGTATTACATTAGACTTCATAATCCCACTATGATCCGAAATAAAAAAAGTTTTGAAATCTATCTTTTTCACTCACTTTCGACCGACCTAGTTCTAGTAATAATATTAGAGCCTTAATGGTCTATGCAGTCTAGGTTAGGAAGTTTAAGCCTAACTAATAAAACCTACCTACCATTCGGTATCTAGAATGGTAATGTCTTGGTTTAAGGTTGGATAATCAAGTATAATCCCCTTCATGGCTTAATGATGGACGTAATCCAAAAGATTGGCCCATTTGTAAGAGCCTAAATTGGTTTGGGCCTTGGGGTGATTTTCATTATTCAGTTTGAAATTTTAAATATGTGTTTTGAATTTAAAAACTAAATTTGAAATGTAAAATAATTTTTTTAATGATTATAATATATTTTCAAATATTTTTTGATGATGAATTAATGTTTTTCATAATTATTTAATAATTAATTGATTTTGTTGACTAAATAATCAATTAATGATTAATTAGTTAAAATAAACATATATATTGTTATTTGTGTGTTTGTATAAAAGTTAATGTAATGACTAACTTTTCTGAATAGTTTAAGCGGACGATCAACCACACATGATCCACACAAATTAAACGGAAAGACGGATAATTAAGGAAAAGAAAGAAGAAAGAAGACAAGATGTGACGACCCGAAAATCCATACCGTTTGAATCGACAATAATCCACACATGCCTGACTCAAAAAGCACAGACTGGCGAAAAGTCAAGAGAAAGAAAAGAAGAGAGAAGAAGAGAAGAGAAGAAAGAGAGAAAATAGAACCAAACAGAACAATACAGAATCTCACATTGCAGCGGAAAATATATAATATCGTATCAATGATCTTTACAAAACAGAAACTGTATATACATACATCAATCAGAGTTCAACAATCAATCAATAGTTATCAGCTTGAAAAGTTATAATAACTTGTCCTCGCAATTGCTGATAATATAAACAACAACAATAAGCACAACGGATAATCAAGCAAAACATATATACGTGTATATGAGAATGAAGATCCCCAGCTCTCCTGTTGAATTTCCAAAAGCACCAAATCTAAACCTGTAAATATACTCGGTCTGACCCGAGCATTGAAAGGGAAGAACACTCGGATCAGTCTGGTAAACCAGCATGAGAAACAAACTCAACTGAATTTATTAAATTACCAAACTTTTCCTTTATAAAAAAAAAGTATCTCGTAAGTCAAGTCCATACATAAACACGGACATGTTTTTACCTTATGATAACTAAAACATATCATTTCAAACTCATGTGATATTATACTAGTGTCTAGTATACAAATAATATTCAAAATAGCCGAAATTGTTACCATTATTAAATTCCAACATACTAGGCTCTACAAATAAAATGGCAGGTACGTAGTGGAGTTTGGATTTCCATACAAATGACCTGTAGAAGGGACTACCTTCTAAGGGGAACACCTCTAGATGGATGTCCCGAGGCATAGAACATCTGCCCTCTACCAACACAAGACCGACCCACCTATATAACTAGATGGTACCGAATATGTCATCCTCCGGTCGTTACCGACCTTTACCGAGGGCCCTCTAGCATACAAACTACAATAATCAGATACACGACGTCATAGCGTGCAAAGATATATCAAGAAGAGGATGATCATATCCTACTTGGGAATGACCAACTTAGCCCTGCTGCATTTAACCCTTTTTTGGCCATTTTCGGTTGATGAGGCCTGATGAGGTAACGATTACCTTTCACAATCACATATCACATCACTTTGAATGTCACACGGCCATTTCCATTGACTACTAATTGCCTTTCACAAAAATACATGTAACGTTTGCGATTTTTCGACGCTCGAAAAACCGAAATGTTAGGGTTAAAGAAGAAGAAAAAGTAGAAGAAAAGAGAAGGAGATAGAACAGAACAGAAAGAACAACAGAACAAAATCAGAATCTCACAATCGCAGCAGAACAACATATAATAGATAAATGAATAATCTTTAAACAATAGAACTGTATTATTTATACATTAACTCATATTACATTCATTATCAGAGTTTACAACAACAAACAGCGGAAAAGAAATACTATACTTAGTAATATGCCATGCCATCCAACTTGCCTCCAGCAACTCCTGAATTCCAGAATATCCTGATAAACCTGACTCTTGACTGCCCGTGTGGAAATTGGTGGGAACCCAGAGTTTAGGAAGGAAAACAATAAACTCCGAGTCAGTCATGTGACTGGTGTGAGAACTCAAAACAGTTTATTTTTCTTTAAAATAAAGAACAGGGAAATTTTAAAATAGATTCGCAATGCCTTTTAGAAAATGAGACTACCATAAGGCCTCCCGCACACACACACAATGCAAACGCAGAATCGGAGGAGATTTCTCCTTATGATAGTCAAAGATGCTTGATACGCATTAAAAGAAACATTTGATATTATTACTAGTGCGTGGTGTATAAAATGATTTCGAAAGTAGAATATAAATCTTAGCCAGCATAGGCATTCCGCACTTATTCCTACTATAGCTACCATCCAAACAGTGGGGCGCCACCATAAGTGAATGATAGGTTCTACAACTAAAATCGTACAAGATCGTATGTTTCTTTGGATTTCCAACAAATGGTCAGGCCAAAGAACTTCCCATTGCCACATGGAAATGCCTCTGGAATGACGTCCCGAGAACCTAACCGGATCTCTGTCAACACAAGGCCGGGTTACCCCTAACTGGGTAACTACTGACATGAATATGTCAACCCCCGATCGTAACCGATCTATATCTGAGGATCCTCGATTTCCAACAACCACAAAGAAATAAATTTGCAGCAATAACATAGGTTAAGTATCTGGGCTCCATACCATGATACCACCCCTATCCAGAAGGAATGACATACACTAAAGGGGCGCTACCCCCTAATAACCTAGCCGCATCCTTCCTGTTTTGTCCATTTTCGGGGTGTGAGGTCCGACGAAGTCCCATCCACAAAGCCACGCTTTATACAAAAGTTGTGCTTTGGGTCAACAAATGATCAATGTAATGATCACCAAGATAAAGGATCAAACAAATGATCATATCACAAATGATCAAACAATGTTCATTCTACAGCAACACTCAGCATGCCACACTACCAAATTGGGAGTATATCACTAATAACCTTCAACTACATAACCTCTGAGCTCGTACGTCTCAGAGAAGGGTGTTAAGCTAAGAGAATAAATTCTCCGCCACCAACAGAAATATATTTGAAAGAAATCAGCTTTACATCTCAACTTCTAATGTCAGACATATAATCCATACAAGTCTGTTTCGGGCTCGAACAGAACCGAAGGCACTTACAAAGAAGTCCTTGCATTCCGGATAATTTCTAATCGCGTCCGGACTTCCCGTCACTAAGGGTGATAAAACCTCTATATCGGAGATCAGCCGATGCAGAGTAACTCAACGGTAATCCTTCCGTTTTTGAAAATATCCGGTCTTCAACACTGGTCATCGAATGCAATCCATTACGACGTATCACATATTCGGAATGGGTTATACGACTCCAAGGACCTTTACCGGCTAACCCGAATAGTGAGCGCTTATTTTAAAAAAAAAAAATATGTGTAGCATTCAAATTCAAGCAATTCACAACAAATGCCTATTTAAATGTAAATATTGATAGTCAGTTATTTAACTATCAATAAAGATGCGCAATATCACCAGATTCCAAATAATTTTCCAAATTATTTATTTTCCCAAAAAAAATATCTTTACAAGATATATAATTTTCCACACTTAACCATTTGAAACAAATTTCAAATCTTCACTTTTCAATTTATCTTTAAAAGATAAAATTTCAAACCTTCCATTTCATATTGGAAAACATTTCCATACTTATTTAATAATAAGTAATTCACAAATCTTATTTATTTTCAACATTTGAAAATATTCGATACACTTAAATCGAAATTAAGTATATATTTCATTCTTTAAGGAAAACATTCACTTAAACACATTTATTTGGGCCAAAACGAATGTTGCGTAAAACATCGTTACGACAACCCAAAATCACTAGTATAGGGATTCGAAATTTAGATAGATATATAAATCCCAATACTATATAAAACATTTCCTTTCGGAAACCATTTACTATAACAACAGTGTTATAGTCCACCATTTCCTTATTCCTCGAAAACGTCTATTTCAACAATGAATGTTGAAATCTACGTATTCGATTTATAATACATTTTCAAAACATCGTTAAAACGATTAACTTCATTTTGTAATATTCATTTTCCCAAGCATATCCATTTTATCTAATAATATATTCACTATCCAAAATCGTGAATAAAATTCCTTAACCAATTTCAACATTTCTACACATTCTTATATAAAGAATAATTCGCTATCCAAGATCGCGAATATACTTCCTTAAATAAATTTCTATATTCAATTTATCAAATTCCATTGATTTTGAATTTATAACAATGTCTATAAATTCCATTTCTATTTATAAACTTCGATTTATAAATCTCTTTTATTAATCCAATTCAATTTATATAACTCAAATTTATACCAAAAGTCCATATTATAAGTTAAATGCTTATAATCCATTTATTTACAAAATCGTTCTTTTAAAACTTCACAAATTATAAATCTTATTACTTATAAGATTTCATTAATAACCCTATTTTCAACATTAATAGAACTCCTTTTAAAATTCTATTATTTCGATTTATAATATATATATATTTTATAAATCTCAACTATAAACCATTTTTTTGCTTCATCAAAGATTTCAATTTAAATGCAAAAATCCGATTTATAAGTTAATTCCTTAAAATCTTTTGTCTTACAACATCTATTCATTTTATAACTTCACAGTTCATAAATCTATAAATTTTCATTCACTTATGAATCCATTTATACTTCATTTTAACACTTATAAAAACTTGTTTTATAATTCCAATCATTTTTAATTTTAAAATATCAAATTTATACATCTTTCATATAACCCGTTTTAAAATAATTCAAAAATCCCAATTTAACTATTTTATAAATTTCTAACTACTTATCTCAAAAATCACCTTTTGGTTATATTTCACAAAAATCTTAATTTTTATAACATAAGAATTTATAACGTTTTAATTATTTAAAATGAATCAATTCAAAATTTTGAATAAACATATAATTTCAGAAATCACTTTAAAAATCCCATTAAAATCAAAATCGTTATTTTTACACTTTAAAAATGGATCCGATGATGCAACGCATCTTATAGTCAATCACGACTTTCAAACATCATATATCGATATGATAATCAATCAAATATCACAATATATATAAATAAATAAATACGGTTGAGGAATTCAGTTGGATCCCTTCAACCTGTTTCCCCGCATCCACAGATGTTAGCACAAAACCAATCCCGTTTCAAGACAGGATATCGCGGTATATGGTATTTATAAAATATTATCTGCTTAATAGGCGGCGTAATAGGGTCTCATCCGCTATATAATGCGGGAAATCATCAACCCCAATATATACATATGCCAATATATATATATTGCTATATATAGATATATCCTACTATATCTAATATCACAACCAAACAGCAATAAATAACTACAATCCAAATTTTCAATTTGAGTGAGAAGATCTCACCTTTGATTTAATTTTGCAATCCATTTCCATCTTGACTCGATTTTTTTTGATTCATACCTTGTATAAATATTTATACGATTCATTAATATTCGAAAAAAAATCAAACAATTCAATTATCTTTTGGTAATTTTAATTATCCACTAATTTAATTTCAAACTAATTCTCTTCAACAACTTTATTTAACTAAAAATTAAATTTAAAAACTAAATTTCCTTTAATAAATTCGTTTAATAAATTCGTTTAACTAAAATTTTAGTTTAAAACTAAATTTTCTTTAACCATTCCTAAAAATAAATTAAACAAGTTAAATAAATTTATCTCCCTTTTAAAAAAAATATTATCTATTCTGTAAATCACATAATCGGAAATTTGCTTTGCTGTAAAACTTCCCTGTCTGTATAAATATTTTTCAAATATATTTATATCCATTTCAAAAAATTACATTTTAAATTAAAACATAATTCAATACCTTACTGCATAATCTTCTTCTGCATACGCATATAAAAATTAAGTAAAGAAAATACCTATTTTCGCAGAAACCCTCTCCAACTCCGACAACAAACCCTAACTATCATCGATCGGTTCCTCGAAATCACATCGCCTCTGCTGCCTCGTCCTCCTCTCGCACGCGACGCCGAGTCTCCAACGTTTCACGCGCCTCCATGCTCGATACTCCGTTGTGCCCTGCCCACGAGCCTAGCCTTCGAATCATGAAAATGAGATCGCGATGCCACTGTGCAACACGAATGCCTGAGCCCGTCCTATCACCATCGCGACGCGGGGACGAGGCCACCGCCGATCCAATCGCCTTGCACGCGAGTCCTCCTCCCCTTCGATCGAACGATCGATTCGATTTTTTTTCGAATCTGGGAAAATCGCGGCCACCATTTTTGTTTTGAACTATTGACTTCGAATTTGATTTAAGCAGGAAGAGAAGAGAGGAAACTCGTCTGAACGAGACAGAAGAAAAGGGAAGAACGAGACTTCGGCCATTTATTTGTTTGTGAATCTGAGAGGAGCCGAATTGATGATGGGTTTGATTTCGAAACCGAAGAGCTGTATTTAAAATTTGAAGGAGGCATGCTTATCACGATTTTTTCGTGATTCTAGGCGTGGGTTAAGGCGTGATTTAAGGAGAAGCTGAAAGTAGCTGATGTTGACAAATTTCAAAGTTAAATTTAATTTGAATTCAATTTAAACTTCAATGCGTTTTCTTACCGTATGCTCACATAACAACTCCGAATGATACGAAATTTGAAATCCGATAATAATTCAATATTACGGGCCCAATGGAACTGGTTTCGTCGAATTCCGAGACTGTGCCTCGGAATGCTATTTTTAAATATCGATTCGAACGATATAATTTCAAAACCGATCAAATTACTTTCAAATTCAATTCTGAAGCTTCTATTATCTTCAGTATTATCAATATTAATTTTACAAGCCTTTGAAATATTTTTAACCAGCTTAAAATTAAAGATTCAAATTTTTATTCAACTTTCAATAGATTAAATTTTATAATTTAATTGCCAATTCATCCTGATAATTTGAAATTCAAGTCAAACTACCATTCAAATATTTAAAATTAATTAAATATTTTCAAATTAAATAGTTCAAAATTCTGGGTCGTTACAATCTTCCCCCCTTAAAGAATTTCATCACAAAATTACAAGTTAGGAAAAATGGTCCTTAACTCGTCTACTATTTTTTCCACAATCCAGTAGTTTTATCAACTTACTAACCTAAATCTTTTTATTAGAGATCCATTATCATTTCAACTAGCTTTCCAACTTCAATTATAGGTTTCAAACAATAATGTTTCCTTAACAATTCAAATTTAATTTAAACTCAAATTTTAATTTTCAAAATTCCTCAAAAATTTTCAAACACCCTAAATTTTCGAAAAATTTCGCCATCATCTCCTTTGCGCGGCTAGCTCGGTACGACTACAAAATGGCACCACGGCCCCTCAGAATCAAAAAGAAAAGAGAAAGCCAAGTGGCTGGTGAAGAAAATCATCAAATTTCATACTGAAATTCGAATACGTACCTTTTTGTCGAGCAATTCAATTTTATCCTTGAAACCAAAATCCCAATTCTATTTCTTTTAATACACCTGTATATCCTGCTAGTCATAATATCCAATTTCAACATTCAAACCATTTTGCCAATTGCATTACAAAATATTCAATATATGCTTCTTATACATTTTTACTTCACTATTGAAGTTACATATTTATTCTCATTCAATTTTACATTTCAATTCAATTCCATTCAATCTCATTTGAATTCAATTCACAATTTCAATTCAATTTGGATTCAATTTACCTTTTATTCTAAATATTGAGTTTTATCAACTATTTTTCATTCACAACTGCACTATTTTAAATTAGTTCCCATTACTAATTCATTACCAATTTCAATTCATTTTATTCAAATTTGTTTTCAACGTTCAGTTTCAATTCCAGTTTCAACTCCCAATTTTTATTTTCAATTCACTATTTTGGTTTATAACCGCTTATATTAAACTGGATTTCAATATTCCATACGAATTTTAAATTCATCTTTCATTTAATTGCAATTGTAAATTTATTCATTCATTCACAATTTATTTCCATAATTCAATACTCAATTCCAATTCATTTTGATTACTCCAAATTTATTTTCAACACACTAAATTTTCTTTAAGTAATTATTTCACTTCGTGTCCATAGACATTTCTTCCAATTCACTTTATTCAAATTTATTCACTTATACTTATTTTAACTTAACTCCATTCTTTAAATTAAATTTATTCTATCAAAATTCAAATTGTATAAGTTATCAACTTATTTATTATTCCCATAAATATTTTAAATAGGATTCCAGAGTCTTTTCAACTTTTTTCAAAACCATTATTGAAAACAATTCAAATTATCCTTTGAATTTCAAAACCGAACCCCAAATTTTCCAAACATCTTTCTTTTAAAACAATTTGGCAGCAATTCCTCTTTTGGAAACCCGAAAATGAACACCAATGATGCCGCGGTCATCATCGGAATTATTTTCCAACGACCGAAAAGAGTTTAGAGCTTTTCATTCCTTCAAAAATTCTTTTCAAAACCTTTTAAATTCATTTTTAAATCAAAAAGGATTTTAAACTTTCCAAATCTCCAAAATTCCAAATTCTTTTCAAAACATTCTCTGGAGTTCCATTTCAAATTACAATTCACATTTATAATTTACATTCTCAAATTTCATTTGTATATGGGTTTCATTTTCTTATGTTTATCTCAATTTTCATATAACAATGATTTCAATTCTATTTCAATGGTAATAGTTCAATATTATTACTACCTAACAACCATGCATCCATATACTATAATAATCTACAGAAAATCATTTCTTTTATATACAAAAAATGGTAAAGATAAAGGATCAAACAAATAATCATATCACAAGAAAAGCTGTGCTTTGGGTCAACAAATGATCAAAGTAATGATCACCAAGATAAAGGATCAAACAAATGATCATATCACAAATGATCAAACAATGATCATTCTACAGCAACACTCAGCATGCCACACTACCGAATTGGGAGTATATCACTAATAACCTTCAACTACATAACCTCTGAGCTCGTACGTCTCAGAGAAGGGTGTTAAGCTAAGAGAATAAATTCTCCGCCACCAACAGAAATATATTTGAAAGAAATCAGCTTTACATCGCAACTTGTAATGTCAGACATATAATCCATACAAGTCTGTTTCGGACTCGAACAGAACAGAAGGCACTTACAAAGAAGTCCTTGCATTCCGGATAATTTCTAATCACGTCCGGACTTCCCATCACTAAGGGTGATAAAACCTCTATATCGGAGATCAGCCGATGCAGAGTAACTCAACGGTAATCCTTCCGTTTTTGAAAATATCCGGTCTTCAACACCGATCATCTAATGCAATCCTTTACGACGTATCACATATTCGGAATGGGTTATACGACCCCAAGGTCCTTTACCGGCTAACCCGAATAGTAAGCGCTTATTTTTTTTAAAAAAAATATGTGTAGCATTCAAATTCAAGCAATTCACAACAAATACCTATTTAAAGGTAAATATTGATAGTCGGTTATTTAACTATCAATAAAGATGCGCAACATCACCAGATTCCAAATAATTTTCCAAATTATTTATTTTCCCAAAAAAATATCTTTACAAGATATATAATTTTCAACACTTAACCATTTGAAACAAATTTCAAATCTTCACTTTTCAATTTATCTTTAAAAGATAAAATTTCAAACCTTCCATTTTATATTGGAAAACATTTCCATACTTATTTAATAATAAGTAATTCACAAATCTTATTTATTTTCAACATTTGAAAATATTCGATACACTTAAATCGAAATTAAGTATATATTTCATTCTTTAAGGAAAACATTCACTTAAACACATTTATTTGGGCCAAAACGAATGTTGCGTAAAACATCGTTACGACAACCCAAAATCACTAGTATAGGGATTCGAAATTTAGATAGATATATAAATCCCAATACTATATAAAACATTTCCTTTCGGAAACCATTTACTATAACAACAGTGTTATAGTCCACCATTTCCTTATTCCTCGAAAACGTCTATTTCAACAATGAATGTTGAAATCTACGTATTCGATTTATAATACATTTTCAAAACATCGTTAAAACGATTAACTTCATTTTGTAATATTCATTTTCCCAAGCATATCCATTTTATCTAATAATATATTCACTATCCAAAATCGTGAATAAAATTCCTTAACCAATTTCAACATTTCTACACATTCTTATATAAAGAATAATTCGCTATCCAAGATCGCGGATATACTTCCTTAAATAAATTTCTATATTCAATTTATCAAATTCCATTGATTTTGAATTTATAACAATGTCTATAAATTCCATTTCTATTTATAAACTTCGATTTATAAATCTCTTTTATTAATCCAATTCAATTTATATAACTCAAATTTATACCAAAAGTCCATATTATAAGTTAAATGCTTATAATCCATTTATTTACAAAATCGTTCTTTTAAAACTTCACAAATTATAAATCATATTACTTATAAGATTTCATTTATAACCCTATTTTCAACATTAATAGAACTCCTTTTAAAATTCTTTTATTTCGATTTATAATATATATATATATATATATATTTTATAAATCTCAACTATAAACCATTTTTTTGCTTCATCAAAGATTTCAATTTAAATGCAAAAATCCGATTTATAAGTTAATTCCTTAAAATCTTTTGTCTTCCAACATCTATTCATTTTATAACTTCACAATTCATAAATCTATAAATTTTCATTCACTTATGAATCCATTTATACTTCATTTTAACACTTATAAAAACTCGTTTTATAATTCCAATTATTTTTAATTTTAAAATATCAAATTTATACGTCTTTCATATAACCCGTTTTAAAATAATTCAAAAATCCCAATTTAACTATTTTATAAATTTATAACTACTTATCTCAAAAATCACCTTTTGGTTATATTTCACAAAAATCTTAATTTTTACAACATAAGAATTTATAACGTTTTAATTATTTAAAATGAATCAATTCAAATTTTTTAATAAACATATAATCTCAAAAATCACTTTAAAAATCCCATTAAAATAAAAATCGTTATTTTTAAACTTTAAAAATGGATCTGATGATGCAACACATCAAATAGTCAATCACGACTTTCAAACATCATATATCGATATGATAATCAATCAAGTATCACAATATATATAAATAAATAAATACGGTTGAGGAATCAAGTTGGATCCCTCCAACCTGTTTCCCTGCATCCACCGATGTTAGCACAAAACCAATCCCGTTTCAAGACAGGATATCGCGGTATATGGGATTTATAAAATATTATCCGCTTAATAGGCGGCGCAATAGGGTCTTATCCGCTATATAATGCGGGAAATCATCAACTCCAATATATACATATGCCAATATATATATGTATATATATATATATATATATATTGCTATATATAGATATATCCTACTATATCTAATATCACAACCAAACAGCAATAAATAACTACAATCCAAATTTTCAATTTGAGTGAGAAGATCTCACCTTTGATTTAATTTTGCAATCCATTTCCATCTTGACTCGATTTTTCTTGATTCATGCCTTGTATAAATATTTATACGATTCATTAATATTCGAAAAAAATCAAACAATTCAATTATCGTTTGGTAATTTTAATTATCCACTGATTTAATTTCAAACTAATTCTCTTCAACAACTTTATTTAACTAAAATTAAATTTAAAAACTAAATTTCCTTTAATAAATTCGTTTAACTAAAATTTTAGTTTAAAACTAAATTTTCTTTAACCATTCCTAAAAATAAATTAAACAAGTTAAGTAAATTTACCTCCCTTTTAAATAAAATATTACCTATTCTGTAAATCACACAATCGGAAATTTGCTTTGCTGTAAAACTTCCCTGTCTGTATAAATATTTTTCAAATATATTTATATCCATATCAACAAATTACATTTAAAATTAAAACATAATTCAATACCTTACTGCATAATCTTCTTCTGCATACGCATATAAAATTTAAGTAAAGAAAATACCTATTTTCGTAGAAACCCTCTCCAACTCCGACAACAAACCCTAACTGTCATCGAGCGGCTCCTCGAAATCACATCGCCTCTGCTGCCTCGTCCTCCTCTCGCACGCGACGCCGAGTCTCCAACGTTTCACGCGCCTCCATGCTCGATACTCCATTGTGCCCTGCCCATGAGCCTAGCTTTCGAATCATGAAAATGAGATCGCGATGCCACTGAGCAACACAAATGCCTGAGCCCGGCCTATCACCATCGCGACGCGGCGACGAGGCCACCGCCGATCCAATCGCCTTGCACGCGAGTCCTCCTCCCCTTAGATCGAACGATCGATTCGATTTTTTTTTTCGAATCTGAGAAAATCGCGGCCACCATTTTTGTTTTGAACTATTGACTTCGAATTTGATTTAAGCAGGAAGAGAAGAGAGGAAACTCGTTTGAACGAGACAGAAGAAAAGGGAAGAACGAGACTTCGGCCATTTATTTGTTTGTGAATCTGAGAGGAGCCGAATTGATGACGGGTTTGATTTCGAAACCGAAGAGCTGTATTTAAAATTTGAAGGAGGCATGCTTATCACGATTTTTTCGTGATTCTAGGCGTGGGTTAAGGCGTGATTTAAGGAGAAGCTGAAAGTAGCTGATGTTGACAAATTTCAAAGTTAAATTTAAATTGAATTCAATTTAAACTTCAATGCGTTTTCTTACCGTGTGCTCACATAACAACTTCGAAAGATACGAAATTTGAAATCCGATAATAATTCAATATTACGGGCCCAATGGAACTGGTTTCGTCGAATTCCGAGACTGTGCCTCGGAATGCTATTTTTAAATATCGATTTGAACGGTATAATTTCAAAACCGATCAAATTACTTTCAAATTCAATTCTGAAGCTTCTATTATCTTCAGTATTATCAATATTAATTTTACAAGCCTTTGAAATATTTTTAACCAGCTTAAAATTGAAGATTCAAATTTTTATTCAACTTTCAATAGATTAAATTTTATAATTTAATCGCCAATTCATCCTGATAATTTGAAATTCAAGTCAAACTATCATTCAAATATTTAAAATTAATTAAATATTTTCAAATTAAATTGTTCAAAATTTTGGGTCGTTATAATCTTCCCCCCTTAAAGAATTTCGTCCCAAAATTACAAGTTAGGAAAAATTGTCCTTAACTCGTCTACTATTTTTTCCACAATCCAATAGTTTTATCAACTTACTGACCTAAATCTTTTTATTAGAGATCCACTATCATTTCAACTAGCTTCCCAACTTCAATTATAGGTTTCAAACAATATTGTTTCCTTAACAACTAAAATTTAATTTAAACTCAAATTTTAATTTTCAAAATTCCTCAAAAATTTTCTAACACCCTAAATTTTCGAAAAATTTCGCCAGCGTCTCCTTTGTGCGGCTAGCTCGGTACGACTACAAAATGGCACCACGGCCCCTCGGAATCAAAAAGAAAAGAGAAAGCCAAGTGGCTGGAGAAGAAAATCATCAAATTTCATACTGAAATTCAAATACGTACCTTTTTGTCGAGCAATTCAATTTTATCCTTGAAACCAAAATCCCAATTCTATTTCTTTTAATACACCTGTATATCCTGCTAGCCATAATATCCAATTTCAACATTCAAACCATTTTGCCAATTCCATTACAAAATATTCAATATATGCTTCTTATACATTTTTACTTCACTATTGAAGTTACATATTATTCTCATTCAATTTTACATTTCAATTCAATTTCATTTGAATTCAATTCACAATTTCAATTCAATTTGGATTTAATTTACCTTTTATTCTAAATATTGAGTTTTATCAACTATCTTTCATTCACAATTGCCCTATTTTAAATTAGTTCCCATTACTAATTCATTACCAATTTCAATTCATTTTATTCAAATTTGTTTTCAACATTCAGTTTCAATTCCAGTTTCAACTCCCAATTTTTATTTTCAATTCACTATTTTGGTTTATAACCACTTATATTAAACTGGATTTCAATATTCCATACGAATTTTAAATTCATCTTTCATTTAATTGCAATTGTAAATTTATTCATTCATTCACAATTTATTTTCATAATTCAATACTCAATTCCAATTCATTTTGATTACTCCAAATTTATTTTCAACACACTAAATTTTCTTTAAGTAATTATTTCACTTCGTGTCCTTAGACATTTCTTCCAATTCACTTTATTCAAATTTATTCACTTATACTTATTTTAATTTAACTCCATTCTTTAAATTAAATTTATTCTATCAAAATTCAAATTGTATAAGTTAACAACTTATTTATTATTCCCATAAATATTTTAAATAGGATTCCAGAGTCTTTTCAACTTTTTTCAAAACCATTATTGAAAACAATTCAAATTATCCTTTGAATTTCAAAACCAAACCCCAAATTTTCCAAACATCTTCCTTTTAAAACAATTTGGCAGCAATTCCTCATTTAGAAACCCGAAAATGAACACCAATGATGTCGCGGTCATCATCGGAATTATTTTCCAGCGATCGAAAAGTGTTTAGAGCTTTTCATTCCTTCAAAAATTCTTTTCAAAACCTTTTAAATTCATTTTTAAATCAAAAAGGATTTTAAACTTTCCAAATCTCCAAAATTCCAAATTCTTTTCAAAACATTCTCTGGAGTTCCATTTCAAATTACAATTCACATTTATAATTTACATTCTCAAATTTCATTTGTATATGGGTTTCATTTTCTTATCTTTATCTCAATTTTCATATAACAATGATTTCAAATCTATTTCAATGGTAATAGTTCAATATTATTACTACCTAACAACCATGCATCCATATACTATAATAATCTACAGAAAAACATTTCTTTTATATACAAAAAATGGTTTTGGGAAAAATTATTTCATTTACCCGATTTTTAAAACAATACTGTGTCAGTTTATCTTGTTTAAGAGTTTAGAAACTCCTATCAACACAGTTAGCTAGACTGCACCGACCAGAATTCATAAACAATCAACCGATAAGTCAAAACAATATAAAACAATTTATATTCACTAACAAATACGCGCTCATATCTATTATTACACTCAAACTCATTCTAGAGTACTACTGACTCTATCTCTAATGAGTAACACCCAACAGAGCAAGGTTGTCGCTTAACCATATGCTTTAATACCACAATGTAAGGACCCGATTCTTCGACTTCCGAAAATCAACATCAATACGTCCACCGTATCAACTGTCAAGCAGTCGAATGCCGGAAAACCGAACACTTAAGGTTTAAGAAGAAGAAAAAGTAGAAGAAAAGAGAAGGAGATAGAACAGAACAGAAAGAACAACAGAACAAAATCAGAATCTCACAATCGCAGCGGAACAACATATAATAGATAAATGAATAATCTTTAAACAATAGAACTGTATATTTTATACATTACATCATATTACATTCATTATCAGAGTTTACAACAACAAATAACGGAAAAGAAATACTATACTTAGTAATATGCCATGCCATCCAACTTGCCTCCAGCAACTCCTGAATTCCAGAATATCCTGATAAACCTGACTCTTGACTGCCCGTGTGGAAATTGGTGGGCACCCAGAGTTTAGGAAGGAAAACAATAAACTCCGAGTCAGTCATGTGACTAGTGTGGGAAATCAAAACAGTTTATTTGTCTTTAAAATAAAGAACAGGGAAATTTTAAAATAGAATCGTAATTCTTTTTATAAAATGAGACTACCATAAGGCCTTCCGCACACACACACACACACACAATGCAAACGCTGAATCGGAGGAGATTTCTCCTTATGATAGTCAAATATGCTTGATACGCATTAAAAGAAACATTTGATATTATTACTAATGCATAGTGTATAAAACAATTTCGAAAGTAGAATATAAATCTTAGCCAGCATAGGCATTCCGCACTTATGCCTACTATAGCTACCATCCAAACAGTGGGGCGCCACCAAAAGTGAATGATAGGTTCTACAACTAAAACCGTACAAGATCGTATTGTTTCTTTGGATTTCCAAAAAATGGTCAGGCCAAGGAACTTCCCATTGCCACATGGAAACGCCTCTGGAATGACGTCCCGAGAACCTAACCGGATCTCTGCCAACACAAGGCCGGGTTACCCCTAACTGGGTAACTACTGACACGAATATGTCATCCCCCGATCGTAACGGATCTATATCCGAGGATCCTCGATTTCCAACAACCACAAAGCAATAAATTTGCGGCAACAACATAGGTTAAGTATCTGGGCTCCATACCATGATACCACCCCTATCTAGAAGGAATGACATACACTAAAAGGGCGCTATCCCCTAATAACCTTGCCGCATCCTTCCTGTTTTGACCATTTCTGGGATGTGAGGTCCGACGAAGTCTCGTCCACAAAGCCACGCTTTATACAAAAGCTGTGCTTTGGGTCAACAAATGATCAAAGTAATGATCACCAAGATAAAGGATCAAACAAATGATCATATCACAAATGATCAAACAATGATCATTCTACAGCAACACTCAGCATGCCACACTACCGAATTGGGAGTATATCACTAATAACCTTCAACTACATAACCTCTGAGCTCGTACGTCTCAGAGAAGGGTGTTAAGCTAAGAGAATAAATTCTCCGCCACCAACAGAAATATATTTGAAAGAAATCAGCTTTACATCGCAACTTGTAATGTCAGACATATAATCCATACAAGTCTGTTTCGGACTCGAACAGAACAGAAGGCACTTACAAAGAAGTCCTTGCATTCCGGATAATTTCTAATCACGTCCGGACTTCCCATCACTAAGGGTGATAAAACCTCTATATCGGAGATCAGCCGATGCAGAGTAACTCAACGGTAATCCTTCCGTTTTTGAAAATATCCGGTCTTCAACACCGATCATCTAATGCAATCCATTACGACGTATCACATATTCGGAATGGGTTATACGACCCCAAGGTCCTTTACCGGCTAACCCGAATAGTAAGCGCTTATTTTTTTTAAAAAAAATATGTGTAGCATTCAAATTCAAGCAATTCACAACAAATACCTATTTAAAGGTAAATATTGATAGCCGGTTATTTAACTATCGATAAAGATGCGCAACATCACCAGATTCCAAATAATTTTCCAAATTATTTATTTTCCCAAAAAAATATCTTTACAAGATATATAATTTTCAACACTTAACCATTTGAAACAAATTTCAAATCTTCACTTTTCAATTTATCTTTAAAAGATAAAATTTCAAACCTTCCATTTTATATTGGAAAACATTTCCATACTTATTTAATAATAAGTAATTCACAAATCTTATTTATTTTCAACATTTGAAAATATTCGATACACTTAAATCGAAATTAAGTATATATTTCATTCTTTAAGGAAAACATTCACTTAAACACATTTATTTGGGCCAAAACGAATGTTGCGTAAAACATCGTTACGACAACCCAAAATCACTAGTATAGGGATTCGAAATTTAGATAGATATATAAATCCCAATACTATATAAAACATTTCCTTTCGGAAACCATTTACTATAACAACAGTGTTATAGTCCACCATTTCCTTATTCCTCGAAAACGTCTATTTCAACAATGAATGTTGAAATCTACGTATTCGATTTATAATACATTTTCAAAACATCGTTAAAACGATTAACTTCATTTTGTAATATTCATTTTCCCAAGCATATCCATTTTATCTAATAATATATTCACTATCCAAAATCGTGAATAAAATTCCTTAACCAATTTCAACATTTCTACACATTCTTATATAAAGAATAATTCGCTATCCAAGATCGCGGATATACTTCCTTAAATAAATTTCTATATTCAATTTATCAAATTCCATTGATTTTGAATTTATAACAATGTCTATAAATTCCATTTCTATTTATAAACTTCGATTTATAAATCTCTTTTATTAATCCAATTCAATTTATGTAACTCAAATTTATACCAAAAGTCCATATTATAAGTTAAATGCTTATAATCCATTTATTTACAAAATCGTTCTTTTAAAACTTCACAAATTATAAATCTTATTACTTATAAGATTTCATTAATAACCCTATTTTCAACATTAATAGAACTCCTTTTAAAATTCTATTATTTCGATTTATAATATATATATATTTTATAAATCTCAACTATAAACCATTTTTTTGCTTCATCAAAGATTTCAATTTAAATGCAAAAATCTGATTTATAAGTTAATTCCTTAAAATCTTTTGTCTTACAACATCTATTCATTTTATAACTTCACAGTTCATAAATCTATAAATTTTCATTCACTTATGAATCCATTTATACTTCATTTTAACACTTATAAAAAGTTGTTTTATAATTCCAATCATTTTTAATTTTAAAATATCAAATTTATACATCTTTCATATAACCCGTTTTAAAATAATTCAAAAATCCCAATTTAACTATTTTATAAATTTCTAACTACTTATCTCAAAAATCACCTTTTGGTTATATTTCACAAAAATCTTAATTTTTATAACATAAGAATTTATAACGTTTTAATTATTTAAAATGAATCAATTCAAAATTTTGAATAAACATATAATTTCAGAAATCACTTTAAAAATCCCATTAAAATCAAAATCGTTATTTTTACACTTTAAAAATGGATCCGATGATGCAACGCATCTTATAGTCAATCACGACTTTCAAACATCATATATCGATATGATAATCAATCAAATATCACAATATATATAAATAAATAAATACGGTTGAGGAATTCAGTTGGATCCCTTCAACCTGTTTCCCCGCATCCACAGATGTTAGCACAAAACCTATCCCGTTTCAAGACAGGATATCGCGGTATATGGGATTTATAAAATATTATCTGCTTAATAGGCGGCGTAATAGGGTCTCATCCACTATATAATGCGGGAAATCATCAACTCCAATATATACATATGCCAATATATATATATATATATATATATATATATTGCTATATATAGATATATCCTACTATATCTAATATCACAACCAAACAGCAATAAATAACTACAATCCAAATTTTCAATTTGAGTGAGAAGATCTCACCTTTGATTTAATTTTGCAATCCATTTCCATCTTGACTCGATTTTTTTTGATTCATACCTTGTATAAATATTTATACGATTCATTAATATTCGAAAAAAAAATCAAACAATTCAATTATCTTTTGGTAATTTTAATTATCCACTAATTTAATTTCAAACTAATTCTCTTCAACAACTTTATTTAACTAAAAATTAAATTTAAAAACTAAATTTCCTTTAAGAAATTCGTTTAACTAAAATTTTAGTTTAAAACTAAATTTTCTTTAACCATTCCTAAAAATAAATTAAACAAGTTAAATAAATTTATCTCCCTTTTAAATAAAATATTATCTATTCTGTAAATCACATAATCGGAAATTTGCTTTGCTGTAAAACTTCCCTGTCTGTATAAATATTTTTCAAATATATTTATATCCATTTCAACAAATTACATTTTAAATTAAAACATAATTCAATACCTTACTGCATAATCTTCTTCTGCATACGCATATAAAAATTAAGTAAAGAAAATACCTATTTTCGCAGAAACCCTCTCCAACTCCGACAACAAACCCTAACTATCATCGATCGGTTCCTCGAAATCACATCGCCTCTGCTGCCTCGTCCTCCTCTCGCACGCGACGCCGAGTCTCCAACGTTTCACGCGCCTCCATGCTCGATACTTCGTTGTGCCCTGCCCACGAGCCTAGCCTTCGAATCATGAAAATGAGATCGCGATGCCACTGTGCAACACGAATGCCTGAGCCCGTCCTATCACCATCGCGACGCGGGGACGAGGCCACCGCCGATCCAATCGCCTTGCACGCGAGTCCTCCTCCCCTTCGATCGAACGATCGATTCGATTTTTTTTCGAATCTGGGAAAATCGCGGCCACCATTTTTGTTTTGAACTATTGACTTCGAATTTGATTTAAGCAGGAAGAGAAGAGAGGAAACTCGTCTGAACGAGACAGAAGAAAAGGGAAGAACGAGACTTCGGCCATTTATTTGTTTGTGAATCTGAGAGGAGCCGAATTGATGATGGGTTTGATTTCGAAACCGAAGAGCTGTATTTAAAATTTGAAGGAGGCATGCTTATCACGATTTTTTCGTGATTCTAGGCGTGGGTTAAGGCGTGATTTAAGGAGAAGCTGAAAGTAGCTGATGTTGACAAATTTCAAAGTTAAATTTAATTTGAATTCAATTTAAACTTCAATGCGTTTTCTTACCGTATGCTCACATAACAACTCCGAATGATACGAAATTTGAAATCCGATAATAATTCAATATTACGGGCCCAATGGAACTGGTTTCGTCGAATTCCGAGACTGTGCCTCGGAATGCTATTTTTAAATATCGATTCGAACGATATAATTTCAAAACCGATCAAATTACTTTCAAATTCAATTCTGAAGCTTCTATTATCTTCAGTATTATCAATATTAATTTTACAAGCCTTTGAAATATTTTTAACCAGCTTAAAATTAAAGATTCAAATTTTTATTCAACTTTCAATAGATTAAATTTTATAATTTAATTGCCAATTCATCCTGATAATTTGAAATTCAAGTCAAACTACCATTCAAATATTTAAAATTAATTAAATATTTTCAAATTAAATAGTTCAAAATTCTGGGTCGTTACAATCTTCCCCCCTTAAAGAATTTCATCACAAAATTACAAGTTAGGAAAAATGGTCCTTAACTCGTCTACTATTTTTTCCACAATCCAGTAGTTTTATCAACTTACTAACCTAAATCTTTTTATTAGAGATCCATTATCATTTCAACTAGCTTTCCAACTTCAATTATAGGTTTCAAACAATAATGTTTCCTTAACAATTCAAATTTAATTTAAACTCAAATTTTAATTTTCAAAATTCCTCAAAAATTTTCAAACACCCTAAATTTTCGAAAAATTTCGCCATCGTCTCCTTTGCGCGGCTAGCTCGGTACGACTACAAAATGGCACCACGGCCCCTCAGAATCAAAAAGAAAAGAGAAAGCCAAGTGGCTGGTGAAGAAAATCATCAAATTTCATACTGAAATTCGAATACGTACCTTTTTGTCGAGCAATTCAATTTTATCCTTGAAACCAAAATCCCAATTCTATTTCTTTTAATACACCTGTATATCCTGCTAGTCATAATATCCAATTTCAACATTCAAACCATTTTGCCAATTGCATTACAAAATATTCAATATATGCTTCTTATACATTTTTACTTCACTATTGAAGTTACATATTTATTCTCATTCAATTTTACATTTCAATTCAATTCCATTCAATCTCATTTGAATTCAATTCACAATTTCAATTCAATTTGGATTCAATTTACCTTTTATTCTAAATATTGAGTTTTATCAACTATTTTTCATTCACAGCTGCACTATTTTAAATTAGTTCCCATTACTAATTCATTACCAATTTCAATTCATTTTATTCAAATTTGTTTTCAACGTTCAGTTTCAATTCCAGTTTCAACTCCCAATTTTTATTTTCAATTCACTATTTTGGTTTATAACCGCTTATATTAAACTGGATTTCAATATTCCATACGAATTTTAAATTCATCTTTCATTTAATTGCAATTGTAAATTTATTCATTCATTCACAATTTATTTCCATAATTCAATACTCAATTCCAATTCATTTTGATTACTCCAAATTTATTTTCAACACACTAAATTTTCTTTAAGTAATTATTTCACTTCGTGTCCATAGACATTTCTTCCAATTCACTTTATTCAAATTTATTCACTTATACTTATTTTAACTTAACTCCATTCTTTAAATTAAATTTATTCTATCAAAATTCAAATTGTATAAGTTATCAACTTATTTATTATTCCCATAAATATTTTAAATAGGATTCCAGAGTCTTTTCAACTTTTTTCAAAACCATTATTGAAAACAATTCAAATTATCCTTTGAATTTCAAAACCGAACCCCAAATTTTCCAAACATCTTTCTTTTAAAACAATTTGGCAGCAATTCCTCTTTTGGAAACCCGAAAATGAACACCAATGATGCCGCGGTCATCATCGGAATTATTTTCCAACGACCGAAAAGAGTTTAGAGCTTTTCATTCCTTCAAAAATTCTTTTTAAAACCTTTTAAATTCATTTTTAAATCAAAAAGGATTTTAAACTTTCCAAATCTCCAAAATTCCAAATTCTTTTCAAAACATTCTCTGGAGTTCCATTTCAAATTACAATTCACATTTATAATTTACATTCTCAAATTTCATTTGTATATGGGTTTCATTTTCTTATGTTTATCTCAATTTTCATATAACAATGATTTCAATTCTATTTCAATGGTAATAGTTCAATATTATTACTACCTAACAACCATGCATCCATATACTATAATAATCTACAGAAAATCATTTCTTTTATATACAAAAAATGGTTTTGGGAAAAATTATTTCATTTACCCGATTTTTAAAACAATACCGTGTCAGTTTATCTTGTTTAAGAGTTTAGAAACTCCTATCAACACAGTTAGCTAGACTGCACCGACCAGAATTCATAAACAATCAACCGATAAGTCAACATAATATAAAACAATTTATATTCACTAACAAATACGCGCTCATATCTATTATTACACTCAAACTCATTCTAGAGTACTACAGACTCTATCTCTAATGAGTAACACCCAACAGAGCAAGGTTGTCGCTTAACCATATGCTTTAATACCACAATGTAAGGACCCGATTCTTCGACTTCCAAAAATCGACATCAGTACGTCCACCGTATCAACTGTCGAGCAGTCGAATGCCGGAAAACCGAACACTTAGGGTTTAAGAAGAAGAAAAGTAGAAGAAAAGAGGAGGAGATAGAACAGAACAGAAAGAACAACAGAACAAAATTAGAATCTCACAATCGCAGCGGAACAACATATAATAGATAAATGAATAATCTTTAAACAATAGAACTGTATATTTTATACATTACATCATATTACATTCATTATCAGAGTTTACAATAACAAACAGCGGAAAAGAAATACTATACTTAGTAATATGCCATGCCATCCAACTTGCTTCCAGCAACTCCTGAATTCCAGAATATCCTGATAAACCTGACTCTTGACTGCCCGTGTGTAACGTACGCGGATTTTCGTTGCCGAAAAACCGAATAGTTATGGGTTTTTAAAAAAGAAGAAAGAGGTAGAAGAAGAGAGAAAAAGATAGAAGGAAAAAGAAAAGATAGAAAATTTTAAAATAGAAGAAAAAGAGAATAGAAAATAGAACAGAAAGAAAATAGAAGAAAATAGAACGGAACAGAAGAAAACAACAGAACAACATCAGAATCTCACAATTCGCAGCGGAACAACATATAATAATAAATGAATAATCTTTAAACAAAGAGCTATATCAGTTATTACATTTTATACATTTCATTTCATCATATCATCAGAGTATACAACAACAACAAACAGTGCAGCGGAAAAAGAAATACTATATAAGTAATATGCCATGCCATCCAGCTTGCCTCCAGCAACTCCAGAATATCCAGAATATCCTGATAAACCTTAACTCTTAACTGCCCGTGTGGAAAATTGGTGGGCACCCAGAGTTTAGGAAGGAAAACAATAAACTCCAAGTCAGTCATGTGACTGGTGTGAGAACTCAAAACAGTTTATTTATCTTTAAAAATCAAAATAGAGGAATATTTTTAAACTCAATTCGCAATGCTTTTAAAAATGAGACTACCATAAGGCCTCCCACACACACACACATGTAAACGCAGAATCGAAGGAGATTTCTCCTTATGATAGCCAAAGATGCTTGATACGCATTTAAAATAACATTTGATATTATTACTAGTGCATAGTATAGGAAAATCATTTCAAAAATAAAGATATAAATCTTAGCCAGCATAGACATTCCGCACTTATGCCTACTATAGCTACTATGTTCAATAGCAGGTTACCGCCACATTCCATAGCAGGTTATACAACTAATACCGTACAAGTTTCGTATTGTTTCTTTGGATTTCCAACAAATGGTCAGGCCAAGGAACTTCCCATTGCCACATGGAAACGCCTCTGGCTGGACGTCCCGAGAACTTAACCAGCTCTCTGCCAACACAAGGCCGGGTTACCTTTATCACTAGGTAACTACTACACGAATATGGCATCCTCCGGTCCCATTGGACCTTTAACCGAGCGCTCGTCACCAACAACACCACACAGTAATAAATATAGTGTATCAACATGAGTAAGTATCTGGGCTCCATACCATGATACCACCCTTTCCAGAAGGAAATGCACATACCCTAAAGGGAGCTACCCCTCATAACCTTGCCGCATCTTTCCTGTTTTGACCATTCCGGGATGTGAGGCTCGACGAAGTTTCGTCCACAAAAACATACTTTATACAAAAGCCATGCTTTGGGTCAACAAATGATCAACACAATGATCACAAGGATAGACGATCAAATAAACGATCCTATCACAAATAATCAACACAATGATCATTTCAGCATCACTCAGCATATCACATTACCAAATTGGGAATATATCGCTGATAACTTCAACTATATAACCTCTGAGCTCGTACGTCTCAGAGAAGGGTGTTAAGCTAAAAGAATAAATTCTCCGCCACCAACAGAAATATATTTGAAAGAAATCGGCTTTATATCTCAACTTGTAATGTCAGACATACAATCCATACAAGTCTGTTCCGGGCTCGAACAAAACCGAAGGCACTTCTTACGAAGCCCTTGCAATCCGGGTATTCACAATCCCGATCGAATTTCCCATCACTTAAGAGATCTCTATACCAGGAGCTACCCAGTGCAGAGACAATCGATAGGTCATCCTATCACTTTCACAAATACTCGGTCTTCAACACCGATCTTCAAATGCAATTCACAACGACGTATCACATATTCGGAATGGGTTATACGACCCCATGGTCCTTTCCCGATTAACCCGAATAGTGAGCGCTTATTCAAAAATAAGTGTAGCATTCACATTCAACAAATCACATCAATTACCCATTCAAAGGGAAATATTGATAGTCGGTTATTGAACTATCAATTGATATGCACACATCACCAGATTCCAAATAATTTTCCAAATTATTTATTTTCCAAAAATATCTTCACTAGATATATAATTTCAATACTTCAAAAATAAATCAACATTTATTTTCAAACAAATTCCACTTTCCTTTATAAATTCCTTAGTGAATTTTCCATTTCAAAATATCCATGCATATCGATTTTAATGATTCATTTCAATTTATCTTCAAAAGGATAAATTCTTAAGATATTCACTTTATATCGGAAAAAATTTCCATACTTACCTATTCATAAGTACTTCACAAATTTTATTTAGTTTCAACACTTGGAAAATATTCAATATACTTAAATCGAAATTAAGTATATATTTCATTCTTTAAGGAAATCATTCTCTTTAACATATTTATTTGGGCCAAAACGAATGTTGCGTAAAACATCGTTACGACAACCCAAAATCACTAGTATAGGGATTCGAAATTAAAATAGATATATAAATCCCAATACTATTCAAAACATTTCCTTTCGGAAATCATTTACTATAACAACAGTGTTATAGTCCACCATTTCCTTTTATTTCTCGAAAACATCTATCTCAACAATGAATGTTTAAATCTATGATTTCGAATCTCAACACATTTAAAACATCATTAGATCGTTTTAATTCTATTTAAAACATCACATTCAAACATGTTCTTTAACGTATTATTCACTATTCAAAAACGTGAATATACTTCGTTAACAATTCATCCTTTTATTCATTTCAATTCAAAGGATTATTCACTATTCAAAAATGTGAATATAACTCCATTTCTAAGTTATAACAATTAACTTATCAAAATAAGTCGTTTGCAAATTTATAAAACAACGTTTATAAATTTCATTTCTATTTATTTATAAAAAAACTTCCTTTTTATAAATTCTTTTATTAATCTATTCCAGTTTATAACTTAATTATAAACTAAAAGTTCATATTATAAGTTAAATACTTATAATTTATTCGTTTACAAAAACGTTCCTTTGAACTTCATAATTATAAATCTTATAACTTATAAGATTTGTTTATTTATCAAAACTCCATTCTTTCACTAACTTTATAAATTTTATGAACCTACTGTTTATAAAATTTCATTTATAACTTCACTGTTTATAATCCTGTAAATTTCATTCATTTACTAAATTCATCTTCACTTCATTCAAACACTTATAAAATCTCGTTTTATAATGTCTATATTTCAATTTATAAATGTCCATTTATAAATCTCTTAATATAAATCGATTTATATTATTCTTTAAAAACATCTTTAAATTCCTTTATAATTTCACCATTCTGATTTATAAAATAATCAAATTTTATAAATCTTATATTCAAACTTTTATAATAAATTCAAAAATCCAATTTAACCTATTTTATAAAATCATTGGTTCATATTTCTCAAAAATCAGCTTTCGACTATATTTCTCAAAATCAGCTTTTTAACTATATTTCACAAAAACCATAATTTTTATAACATAAAAATTTATATCGTTTATTTATTTAAAATGGATCAATTCCAAAAATATTTAATATTTTCAAAGATCATTTTGAAAAATCATTTTAAAATCCCAAAATCTGGGTCCAATGATGCTACACATCAAATAGTCAATCACGACAACAACGATCCATCATATATCGATATGATAATCCATCAAATATCAAAATATCTGAAATCAAATAAAAACCGTTGAGGAATCCACTTGGATCCCTCCAACCTGTTTTCCTGCAACCAAAAACATTAGCACAATACGAATTTCGCTCCAGTACGAAATTATCGCGGTATATGTTCTTATTAAATATTATCCGCTTAATAACGGCGTAATAGGGTCTCATCCGCTAAACAAAAAATGCGGGAAATCAATCAACTGCAATATATACATATGCCAATATATATATATATATATATATTGATATTATTTATAATACCAATTTCACTGTTTATGAAATATTCGCGGTATATGTTTTTATTAAATAACATCCGCTTACTAACGGCGTATAATGTCTATTTTAACAATCAATAGATATCAATCAACATTCAAACATGCATTCAAATATTTTAAATCTAACTATTTAAAATAAAATCGAAACTGATTCGATTGAGTGAGAAGTTCTCACCTTGATTTAAATTTCCGTTTTAGCGATTTATTTCGAATAAAATTAAACGGACGTTTAATTTTACCCAAAATTCTCACTAACTCCAAACGACTCTAATCCAACTCCATCGCGTAGTGCTCGTCCATATGATTCCAATGCAACTGGGTTTGCATTTTTTCGACCTCGTATGAAAAAGTTATGCAGTTTTAAAGATTACACGATTTTAATTAACTAAATTACAACATTTATTTTTATATTATAAACCTAGAACGCATCTGAGCCCTTGGATCCAAAGCAAGCTACATCAGGCCGCACGCATCTTCTTCCCATCTCCTTCCTTCTTTTTCACGCACGCACATGTTACAGTATACACGAACCCAAACTTAGATATTAGGGTTTTATTTATCGATCACCTCCTTGAACTTGAACTCGATCAAGAGCCACCACTGGAAGCGCCTCCCCAAGCACCATGCTCGGCTCCAACAAGAGCAAACTCGGCCTCATCATGTGCATGAAAAGTCATGCGCAAGTCACCACTGTCGGCCTCCCTTTCCACCTTCCACGATGCGCCATTTCCAATCATATCCGTATGGATTTGAAGAACACACTCCCCTCTACAACTTCTTAGTTGGTGATTTCTTCTAATTCTTCACGGATTGAAAGTAATTAAGGGATAAAAATTGAAAAATTCTGGCCTTAGAATTAGGATGTGGCGGCTAGGGTTTTGTAATTTAGGGTTATATTTTTTTTTAATTTATGAAGGGTAGGGGGTGTATTTATAGAGTTTTGAACGACACTATTCATCCGGAAATTCCGAACTCCGATTTACGCGCCGAAACTGACGTACCTAGGGTTTATCCCGCGTTCCGGACACAATGGAATAGGTTTCGGAAGCAAATTCGGACATCTGTGCGAGTTATGGCTGTAAACGCTCAATTTAAATTAAACCGATTTAACTCGATTTCTAGGCGTTTTAATTTGTACAGGACAAACGGTAAATCCAATTGACTTGAAATTTGAGACCTTACAATAATATCACATTACGGATCCGATGAAACTGGTTTCGTCGAAATCCGAGACTTTTTGAAAAATGGCTATTTTGACTCGCCAAATTTAAATTAAAAACAATTAGATGCGTTTCGAGCTGCCACGATCAAACGATAACTCCGATTGACACGAAAATTGAAATCCGGTAATAACTAACTATTACGGATCCAATGGAACTGGTTTCGTTCAATTCTGAGACTGTTCAAAAATTGACTATTTTCACTAGTCGATTTAAATATTAAAATATTCAATTTTCACAAATTAACTTTTAATTCGATTTTAAAAGTTCTAAAATATCATTCTAACTTCCATATGATAAAATAAAATTTTACAAATCGTTTTCAATCATATTTAACTATATTTTCAATTATTTCCATAATTTAACGTATTAAATTATCGATTTAATAATCCAATTAAATCCAATAATTCAAATAAAAATTTATTTGACTTATAAATTCACTTATTAATATTTAAAATTAATTAAATATTCAAATTTTAATTAATAAAAAAATTCTGGGTCGTTAAAATCTTTCCCCCTTAAAAGAATTTCGTCCTCGAAATTATTAAGTAAGAAAATTACAGAATTTATTAATTTTCCCAAAATTCATAGTTAAACTTCTTATAATACTTTACTAAGTTTTCAAATCATACTTAGTTATCTTTTCAAAAACAACTACTATTGTTTAACTTTCAATTCCAAATCAAAATTAAAGTTTTCAACATTTTCCAATTTTTCTCAAATTTTTCTAACGCCTTAAATTTTCGGAAAAATTCGCCATAGTCTCCTTTGCGCGGCTCGATCCGAAAAAAAAAATGACAGTATATATATCACAAATATACATCTCATCAAGTAATGAGGCATCCCGAAGGGAAAAAAGTGTAAAAGTACGGTATGTAATCCGAGATATGTACCTTATATTTTATTAGCGAGCATATACGGCTAATATAGCGCGAAAGCGAGCTCCAAATGCGAAGCAAACGCGATCCGCACCTACTAATTACTCAACAAACAACATGAGAACATGCATATATGAAAATAATATCGATATACAACATATAGTAACTGAAACAAAAGCAACAAATGCAAACATCAACCAACTATCATTCATAACCAATATATATTCATTCATATTCTCATTAATATTCAATGAAATAGGTTTTCACTTTAATCACATTGTATTTATTTACATTGGATTTTATCAACATTCATTCTCAATTAGTTTATATTCACTAATTCATATTCAAGTTGGTTCACTTCCAATTCAAATTCAATTCATTTAAGATTCACTTAACTTCTAATTGAATTCCAATTACTTTAGCTTTCAATTTCATTAAATCTTAATGAATTATATACAATCACTCAACTAACAACCATATAACAATCAATGTATATTAATTACAACCAAATTCTTTTGCTTACAATTGGTTTAATTTAATTGATTTTCATTCAATTATTCAACTTTCTAATAACATTAGATTTTAATGAATTAACACTTATATTCATTATTTCATTCCAATTTATTCACATTCAATTGATTAATATTCAATCCATTCATTCAATTCTGTTACAAAAGTTGAATTTCATTTATATAACTCAAGTTCATATCTATCACTTAATTTTATTAATTTACTTTGATACTAATATCAACTTCATTCCATATAGTTTCACTTCTATATATATATATATATATATATATATATATATATATATATATATATATATATATAAGTTTATTTCACAATTGTAAATCACTTTAATTATAATTCAATTCTTATAATTCTTTTTACTTATACAATTCCTTTATTTAGATTATTCAAACAACTTAACAATCAACTTATATACACTTCAATAATTCTGAAAAATCATTTTCTTTATATAGAAAATATACTCAAGTAAAATTATTTCATTTACCCAATTTAAAACAATATTATGTCGGTTTATCTTGTTTAAGAGTTTAGAAACTCCTATCTACGATAGTTAGCTAGACTACATCGACTGGAATCTATAAACAATCAACCGATAAGTCAACACAATATAAAACTATTTATATTCACTAACAAATACGCTCTCATAGCTATTATTACACTCAAATTCATTCTAGAGTACTGCTGACTCTATCTCTAATGAGTAATACCCAACAGAACCATGGTTGTCGCTTAACCATAAGCTCTGATACCAAATTGTAACGTACGCGGATTTTCGTTGCCGAAAAACCGAATAGTTATGGGTTTTTAAAAAAGAAGAAAGAGGTAGAAGAAGAGAGAAAAAGATAGAAGGAAAAAGAAAAGATAGAAAATTTTAAAATAGAAGAAAAAGAGAATAGAAAATAGAACAGAAAGAAAATAGAAGAAAATAGAACGGAACAGAAGAAAACAACAGAACAACATCAGAATCACACAATTCGCAGCGGAACAACATATAATAATAAATGAATAATCTTTAAACAAAGAGATATATCAGTTATTACATTTTATACATTTCATTTCATCATATCATCAGAGTATACAACAACAACAAACAGTGCAGCGGAAAAAGAAATACTATATAAGTAATATGCCATGCCATCCAGCTTGCCTCCAGCAACTCCAGAATATCCAGAATATCCTGATAAACCTTAACTCTTAACTGCCCGTGTGGAAAATTGGTGGGCACCCAGAGTTTAGGAAGGAAAACAATAAACTCCAAGTCAGTCATGTAACTGGTGTGAGAACTCAAAACAGTTTATTTATCTTTAAAAATCAAAATAGAGGAATATTTTTAAACTCAATTCGCAATGCTTTTAAAAATGAGACTACCATAAGGCCTCCCGCACACACACACATGTAAACGCAGAATCGGAGGAGATTTCTCCTTATGATAGCCAAAGATGCTTGATACGCATTTAAAATAACATTTGATATTATTACTAGTGCGTAGTATAGGAAAATCATTTCAAAAATAAAGATATAAATCTTAGCCAGCATAGACATTCCGCACTTATGCCTACTATAGCTACTATGTTCAATAGCAGGTTACCGCCACATTCCCTAGCAGGTTATACAACTAATACCGTACAAGTTTCGTATTGTTTCTTTGGATTTCCAACAAATGGTCAGGCCAAGGAACTTCCCATTGCCACATGGAAACGCCTCTGGCTGGACGTCCCGAGAACTTAACCAGCTCTCTGCCAACACAAGGCCGGGTTACCTTTATCACTAGGTAACTACTACACGAATATGGCATCCCCCGGTCCCATTGGACCTTTAACCGAGCGCTCGTCACCAACAACACCACACAGTAATAAATATAGTGTATCAACATGAGTAAGTATCTGGACTCCATACCATGATACCACCCTTTCCAGAAGGAAATGCACATATCCTAAAGGGAGCTACCCCTCATAACCTTGCCGCATCTTTCCTGTTTTGACCATTCCGGGATGTGAGGCTCGACGAAGTTTCGTCCACAAAAACATACTTTATACAAAAGCCATGCTTTGGGTCAACAAATGATCAACACAATGATCACAAGGATAGACGATCAAATAAACGATCCTATCACAAATAATCAACACAATGATCATTTCAGCATCACTCAGCATATCACATTACCAAATTGGGAATATATCGCTGATAACTTCAACTATATAACCTCTAAGCTCGTACGTCTCAGAGAAGGGTGTTAAGCTAAAAGAATAAATTCTCCGCCACCAACAGAAATATATTTGAAAGAAATCGGCTTTATATCTCAACTTGTAATGTCAGACATACAATCCATACAAGTCTGTTCCGGGCTCGAACAAAACCGAAGGCACTTCTTACGAAGCCCTTGCAATCCGGGTATTCACAATCCCGATCGAATTTCCCATCACTTAAGAGATCTCTATACCAGGAGCTACCCAGTGCAGAGACAATCGATAGGTCATCCTATCGCTTTCACAAATACGCGGTCTTCAACACCGATCTTCAAATGCAATTCACAACGACGTATCACATATTCGGAATGGGTTATACGACCCCATGGTCCTTTCCCGGTTAACCCGAATAGTGAGCGCTTATTCAAAAATAAGTGTAGCATTCACATTCAATAAATCACATCAATTACCCATTCAAAGGGAAATATTGATAGTCGGTTATTGAACTATCAATTGATATGCACACATCACCAGATTCCAAATAATTTTCCGAATTATTTATTTTCCAAAAATATCTTCACTAGATATATAATTTCAATACTTCAAAAATAAATCAACATTTATTTTCAAACAAATTCCACTTTCCTTTATAAATTCATTAGTGAATTTTCCATTTCAAAATATCCATGCATATCGATTTTAATTATTCATTTCAATTTATCTTCAAAAAGATAAATTCTTAAGATATTCACTTTATATCGGAAAAAATTTCCGTACTTACCTATTCATAAGTACTTCACAAATTTTATTTAGTTTCAACACTTGGAAAATATTCAATATACTTAAATCGAAATTAAGTATATATTTCATTCTTTAAGGAAATCATTCTCTTTAACATATTTATTTGGGCCAAAACGAATGTTGCGTAAAACATCATTACGACAACCCAAAATCACTAGTATAGGGATTCGAAATTAAAATAGATATATAAATCCCAATACTATTCAAAACATTTCCTTTCGGAAATCATTTACTATAACAACAGTGTTATAGTCCACCATTTCCTTTTATTTCTCGAAAACATCTATTTCAACAATGAATGTTTAAATCTATGATTTCGAATCTCAACACATTTAAAACATCATTAGATCGTTTTAATTCTATTTAAAACATCACATTCAAACATGTTCTTTAACGTATTATTCACTATTCAAAAATGTGAATATACTTCGTTAACAATTCATCCTTTTATTCATTTCAATTCAAAGGATTATTCACTATTCAAAAATGTGAATATAACTCCATTTCTAAGTTATAACAATTAACTTATCAAAATAAGTCGTTTGCAAATTTATAAAACAACGTTTATAAATTTCATTTCTATTTATTTATAAAAAAACTTCCTTTTTATAAATTCTTTTATTAACCTATTCCAGTTTATAACTTAATTATAAACTAAAAGTTCATATTATAAGTTAAATACTTATAATTTATTCGTTTACAAAAACGTTCCTTTGAACTTCATAATTATAAATCTTATAACTTATAAGATTTGTTTATTTATCAAAACTCCATTCTTTCACTAACTTTATAAATTTTATGAACCTACTGTTTATAAAATTTCATTTATAACTTCACTGTTTATAATCCTGTAAATTTCATTCATTTACTAAATTCATCTTCACTTCATTCAAACACTTATAAAATCTCGTTTTATAATGTCTATATTTCAATTTATAAATGTCCATTTATAAATCTCTTAATATAAATCGATTTATATTATTCTTTAAAAACATCTTTAAATTCCTTTATAATTTCACCATTCTGATTTATAAAATAATCAAATTTTATAAATCTTATATTCAAACTTTTATAATAAATTCAAAAATCCAATTTAACCTATTTTATAAAATCATTGGTTCATATTTCTCAAAAATCAGCTTTCGACTATATTTCTCAAAATCAGCTTTTTAACTATATTTCACAAAAACCATAATTTTTATAACATAAAAATTTATATCGTTTATTTATTTAAAATGGATCAATTCCAAAAATATTTAATATTTTCAAAGATCATTTTGAAAAATCATTTTAAAATCCCAAAATCTGGGTCCAATGATGCTACACATCAAATAGTCAATCACGACAACAACGATCCATCATATATCGATATGATAATCCATCAAATATCAAAATATCTGAAATCAAATAAAAACTGTTGAGGAATCCAGTTGGATCCCTCCAACCTGTTTTCCTGCATCCAAAAACATTAGCACAATACCAATTTCGCTCTAGTACGAAATTATCGCGGTATATGTTCTTATTAAATATTATCCGCTTAATAACGGCGTAATAGGGTCTCATCCGCTAAACAAAAAATGCGGGAAATCAATCAACTGCAATATATACATATGCCAATATATATATATATATATTGATATTATTTATAATACCAATTTCACTGTTTATGAAATATTCGCGGTATATGTTTTTATTAAATAACATCCGCTTACTAACGGCGTATAATGTCTATTTTAACAATCAATAGATATCAATCAACATTCAAACATGCATTCAAATATTTTAAATCTAACTATTTAAAATAAAATCGAAACTGATTCGATTGAGTGAGAAGTTCTCACCTTGATTTAAATTTCCGTTTTAGCGATTTATTTCGAATAAAATTAAACGGACGTTTAATTTTACCCAAAATTCTCACTAACTCCAAACGACTCCAATCCAACTTCATCGCATAGTGCTCGTCCATACGATTCCAACGCAACTAGGTTTGCATTTTTTTGACCTCGTATGAAAAAGTTATGCAGTTTTAAAGATTACACGATTTTAATTAACTAAATTACAACATTTATTTTTATATTATAAACCTAGAACGCATCTGAGCCCTTGGATCCAAAGCAAGCTACATCAGGCCGCACGCATCTTCTTCCCATCTCCTTCCTTCTTTTTCACGCACGCACATGTTACAGTATACACGAACCCAAACTTAGATATTAGGGTTTTATTTATCGATCACCTCCTTGAACTTGAACTCGATCAAGAGCCACCACTGGAAGCGCCTCCCCAAGCACCATGCTCGGCTCCAACAAGAGCAAACTCGGCCTCATCATGTGCATGAAAAGTCGTGCGCAAGTCACCACTGTCGGCCTCCCTTTCCACCTTCCACGATGCGCCATTTCCAATCATATCCGTATGGATTTGAAGAACACACTCCCCTCTACAACTTCTTAGTTGGTGATTTCTTCTAATTCTTCACGGATTGAAAGTAATTAAGGGATAAAATTGAAAAATTCTGGCCTTAGAATTAGGATGTGGCGGCTAGGGTTTTGTAATTTAGGGTTATATTTTTTTTTAATTTATGAAGGGTAGGGGGTGTATTTATAGAGTTATGAACGACACTATTCATCCGGAAATTCCGAACTCCGATTTACGCGCCAAAACTGACATACCTAGGGTTTATCCCGCGTTCCGGACACAATGGAATAGGTTTCGGAAGCTAATTCGGACATCTGTGCGAGTTATGGCTGTAAACGCTCAATTTAAATTAAACCGATTTAACTCGATTTCTAGGCGTTTTAATTTGTACAGGACAAACGGTAAATCCAATTGACTTGAAATTTGAAACCTTACAATAATATCACATTATGGATCCGATGAAACTGGTTTCGTCGAAATCCGAGACTTTTTGAAAAATGGCTATTTTGACTCGCCAAATTTAAATTAAAAACAATTAGATGCGTTTCGAGCTGCCACGATCAAACGATAACTCCGATTGACACGAAAATTGAAATCCGGTAATAACTAACTATTACGGATCCAATGGAACTGGTTTCGTTCAATTCTGAGACTGTTCAAAAATTGACTATTTTCACTAGTCGATTTAAATATTAAAATATTCAATTTTCACAAATTAACTTTTAATTCGATTTTAAAAGTTCTAAAATATCATTCTAACTTCCATATGATAAAATAAAATTTTACAAATCATTTTCAATCATATTTAACTATATTTTCAATTATTTCCATAATTTAACGTATTAAATTATCGATTTAATAATCCAATTAAATCCAATAATTCAAATAAAAATTTATTTGACTTATAAATTCACTTATTAATATTTAAAATTAATTAAATATTCAAATTTTAATTAGTGAAAAAATTCTGGGTCGTTACACCGTGTGGAAATTGGTGGGCACCTAGAGTTTAGGAAGGAAAACAATAAACTCCGAGTCAGTCATGTGACTGGTGTGAGAACTCAAAACAGTTTATTTATCTTTAAAATAAAGAACAGGGAAATTTTAAAATAGATTCGCAATGCTTTTTAGAAAATGAGACTACCATAAGGCCTCCCGCACACACACACACACAATGCAAACGTAGAATCGGAGGAGATTTCTCTTTATGATAGTCAAAGATGCTTGATACGCATTAAAAGAAACATTTGATATTATTACTAGTGCATAGTGTATAAAACGATTTCGAAAGTAGAATATAAATCTTAGCCAGCATATGCATTCCGCACTTATGCCTACTATAGATACCATCCAAACAGTGGGGCGCCACCATAAGTGAATGATAGGTTCTACAACTAAAACCGTACAAGATCGTATTGTTTCTTTGGATTTCCAACAAATGGTCAGGCTAAGGAACTTCCCATTGCCACATGGAAACGCCTCTGGAATGACGTCCCGAGAACCTAACCGGATCTCTGCCAACACAAGGCCGGGTTACCCCTAACTGGGTAACTACTGACACGAATATGTCATCCCCCGATCGTAACCGATCTATATCCGAGGATCCTCGATTTTCAACAACCACAAAGCAATAAATTTGCAGCAACAACATAGGTTAAGTATCTGGGCTCCATACCATGATACCACCCCTATCCAGAAGGAATGACATACACTAAAGGGGCGCTATCCCCTAATAACCTTACCGCATCCTTCCTTTTTTGACCATTTCCGGGGTGTGAGGTCCGACGAAGTCTCGTCCACAAAGCCACGCTTTATACAAAAGTTGTGCTTTGGGTCAACCAATGATCAAAGTAATGATCACCAAGATAAAGGATCAAACAAATGATCATATCACAAATGATCAAACAATGATCATTCTACAGCAACACTCCGTAAGCCACACTACCAAATTGGGAGTATATCACTAATAACCTTCAACTACATAACCTCTAAGCTCGTACGTCTCAGAGAAGGGTGTTAAGCTAAGAGAATAAATTCTCCGCCACCAATAGAAATATATTTGAAAGAAATCAGCTTTACATCTCAACTTGTAATGTCAGACATATAATCCATACAAGTCTGTTCCGGGCTCGAATAGAACCGAAGGCACTTACAAAGAAGTCCTTACATTCCGGATAATTTCTAATCACGTCCGGACTTCCCGTCACTAAGGGTGATAAAACCTCTATATCGGAGATCAGCCGATGCAGAGTAACTCAGCGGTAATCCTTCCGTTTTTGAAAATATCCTGTCTTCAACACCGGTCATCGAATGCAATCCATTACGACGTATCATGTAACGACCCAGAATTTTTAGAAATTAAAATTTGAATATTTAATTAATTTTAAATATTAATAAGTGAATTTATAAGTCAAATAAATTTTTATTTGAATTATTGGATTTAATTGGATAATTAAATCGATAATTTAATATGTTAAATTATGGAAATAATTGAAAATAGAGTTAAATATGATTGAAAATGATTTGTAAAATTTTATTTTATCATATTGAAGTTAGAATGATATTTTAGAACTTTTAAAATCGAATTAAAAGTTAATTTGTGAAAATTGAATATTTTAATATTAAATAATCGAATGTAAAATAGCCAATTTTTGAACAGTCTCAGAATTGAACGAAACCAGTTCCATTGGATCCGTAATAGTTAGTTATTATCGGATTTCAATTTTCGTGTCAATCGGAGTTATCGTTTGATCGTGGCAGCTCGAAACGCATCGAATTGTTTTTAATTTAAATTTGGCGAGTGAAAATAGCCATTTTTCAAAAAGTCTCGGAATTCGACGAAACCAGTTTCATCGGATCCGTAATGTGATATTATTGTAAGGTTTCAAATTTCAAGTCAATTGGATTTACCGTTTGTCCGGTACAAATTAAAACGCCTAGAAATCGATTTAAATCGGTTTAATTCAAATTGAGCGTTTTCAGCCATAACTCGCACATACTTCCGAATTAGCTTCCGAAACCTGTTCCATTGTGTCCGGAACGCGGGGTAAACCTTAGAAACGCTGGTTACGGCGTCTAAATCGGAGTTCGGAATTCCCGGGATGAATAGTGTTTACGCTTGCTTTTCTTATAAATAGCACCACACACAAATAAAAAAAAAATATAAACATTAAACCCTAGCCGCCTCCACCAGGTCCAATGGCCAGAAATTGTCCAAATTCAACTCTCAATATCTCCAAATCCGTTCATCGATTCCAGAAACTCTCAACTACAATCTTGGAGAGCTCGATGAGATCTTTAATATCAACGGCTATGATCGAAAATAGCGTCACGGATCGATGGGAATTTGCGTTCAAAGCTCGGCCGTTCGTGCACGGTTTACGAGGCCAAGGGGGGGCCGAGTGCCACAGGAGTTAGGCCGAGTATGGAGGTAGTGGAGGGCTTCGGCATGGCGCATCTCGATCGAATTTAAGTTCAACGTGGTGATGATGATAATTAACCCTAGTTTGGTCAAGAATGGGTTGCGTGCGTTCTATAGTATCTGTAGGAAGAAACGCAAGAGGAGGGAGGAAGGGAGCGGTCCAGATAGGGGGGGGGGGGAGCAGATCCTACGGCTACGAGCTTGTGTGGGTTTAAATTAGTTAATAAATGTTGTAATTTATATAATTAAAACTCGTGTAACTTCAAAATTTGATATCTTTTTCATACGAGGTCGAAAAAATGCAAACTCAGTTGCGTTGGAATCGTATGGACGAGCACTACGCGATGGAGTTGGTTTGGAGTCGTTTGGAGTTAGTGAGAATTTCGGGTAAAATTAAACGCGCGTTTAATTTTATTCGAAATAAAAGCTAAAACGGAAATTAAAATCAAGGTGAGAACTTCTCACTCAATCGAATAGATTTCGATTTTATTTTAAATAGTTAGATTTAAAATATTTGAATGCATGTTTGAATGTTGATTAATATCTATTGATTGTTAAAATAGACATTATACGCCGTTAGTAAGCGGATGTTATTTATTAAAAACATATACCGCGAATATTTCATAAACAGTGAAATTGGTATTATATATAATATCAATATATATATATTGTCATATGTATATATTGCAGTTGTTGATTTCCCGCATTTTTTGTTTAGCGGATGAGACCCTATTACGCCGTTATTAAGCGGATAATATTTAATAAGAACATATACCGCGATAATTTCGTACTGGAGCGAAATTGGTATTGTGCTAATGTTTTTGGATGCAGGAAACAGGTTGGAGGGATCCAACTGGATTCCTCAACAGTTTTTATTTGATTTCAGATATTTTGATATTTGATGGATTATCATATCGATATATGATATCGTTGTTGTCGTGATTGACTATTTGGTGTGTAACATCATTGGACCCAGATTTTGGGATTTTAAAATGTTTTTAAAGTGATTTTTGAAAGTATACTATATTTTTGGAATTGATCCATTTTAAATAAATAAACGTTATAATTTTTAAAGTTATAAAATTATGATTTTTGTGAAATATAGTTAAATGCTGGTTTTTGAGAAATATGAACCAATGATTTTATAAAATAGTTTAAACTGGATTTTTGAGTTTATTATTAAAAGTTTGAATATAAGATTTATAAAATTTGATTATTTTATAAATCAAGAGAACGGTGAAATTTTAAAGGAATTTAAAGACGTTTAAAAGAATAATATAAATTGATTTATATTAAGAGATTTATAAATAGATATTTATAAATTGAAATATTGACTTATAAAACGAGTTTTTATAAGTGTTTGAATGGAGTGAAAATGAAACTCATAAATGAATGAAATTTATAGAATTATAAACTGTGAAGTTATAAAAGAAAATTTATAATAGTAAGATTTATAAATTTGGTGAAATTATTTGAAGAATAGATTGGTTAGATAAATGGATCTTATAAGTTATAAGATTTATAAATTGGAAAGTCTCTAAAGGAACGATTTTGTAAAATAATCGTTTTATAAGTAATTAACTTATAATATGAACGTTTAGTTTATAATTTAGTTATAAACTGGAATAGGTTAATAAAGGAATTTATAAAAAGGAAGTTTTATAAATAATTAGAAATGGAATTTATAAACGTTGTTTTATAAATTTGCAAATGATTTATTTTGACGAGAAAATTTGTTGAAACCTATAGATGGAGTTATATTCACATTTTTGAATAGTGAATAATCCTTTGAATTAAAATGAATAAAAGGATGAAATTTGTTAACAAAGTATATTCACGTTTTTGAATAGTGAATAACACGTTAAAGAAATTGTTTTGGATTTGGTGTTTTAAATAGAATTAAAACGACCTAACGATGTTTTAAAATGTGTTAAGATTCGAAACCATAGATTTCAACATTTATTGTTGAAATAGACGTTTCGAGAAATAAAAGGAAATGGTAGACTATAACACTGTTGTTATAGTAAATGATTTCCGAAAGGAAATGTTTTGTATAGTATTGGGATTTATATATCTATTTTAATTTCGAATCCCTATACTAGTGATTTTGGGTTGTCGTAACGATGTTTTACGTAACATTCGTTTTGGCCCAAATAAATATGTTTAAGAGAATGATTTCCTTAAAGAATGAAATATATACTTAATTCGATTTAAGTATATTGAATATTTTCTAAGTGTTGAAAATAAAAAGATTTGTGAATTACTTATTTTTAATAAGTATGGAATTGTTTCCAATATGAAGTGAATAATTAGAATTTATCTTTTTGAAGATAAATTGAAAATGGATAATTGAAATCGTATATTCATGAATATTTTGAAATATAAATTCATTATGGAATTTATAAATGAAAAGAAGAATTTGTTTAAAAATAAATGTTGATTTATTTTTGAGGTATTGAAATTTAATATCTAGTGAAGATATTTTTGGAAAATAAATAATTTGGAAAATTATTTGGAATCTGGTGATGTGTGCATATCCAGTGATAGTTCAATAACCGACTATCAATATTTCCTTTGAATGGGAAATTGATGTGATTTGTTTGAATTTGAATGCCACACTTATTTTTGAATAAGCGCTCACTATTCGGGTTAACCGGGAAAGGACCATGGGGTCGTATAACCCATTCCGAATATGTGATACGTCGTTGTGAATTGCATTTGAAGATCGGTGTTGAAGACCGAGTATTTGCGAAAGCGATAGGATGACCTATCGATTGTCTGTGCACTGGGTAGCTCCTGGTATAGAGATCTCCTAAGTGATGGGAAATTCGATCGGGATTGTGAATACCCGTATTGCAAGGGCTTCGTAAGAAGTGCCTTCGGTTTTGTTCGAGCCCGGAACAGACTTGTATGGATTGTATGTCTGACATTACAAGTTGAGATATAAAGCCGATTTCTTTCAAATATATTTCTGTTGGTGGCGAAGAATTTATTCTTTTAGCTTAACACCCTTCTCTGAGACGTACGAGCTCAGAGGTTATGTAGTTGAATGTTATCAGCGATATATTCCCAATTTGGTAATGTGACATGCTGAGTGATGCTGAAATGATCATTGTGTTGATTATTTGTGATAGGATCGTTTATTTGATCGTCTATCCTTGTGATCATTGTGTTGATCATTTGTTGACCCAAAGCATGGCTTTTGTATAAAGTATGTTTTTGTGGACGTGAATTCGTCGAGCCTCACACACCGTGAATGGTCAAAACAGGAAAGAAGCAGCAAGGTTATGAGGGGTAGCACCCTTTAGGATGTGTCCATTTCCTTCTGGAAAAGGGTGGTATCATGGTATGGATCCCAGATACTTACTCATGTTGAAAACACTTTATGATTGTGTGAATTGATTACGAGCGCTCGGTGATAAAGGTCCCAAAGGACCGGGGGATGGCATATTCGGTCAGTTGTTACTCAGTTAGGAGTAACCCGGCCTTGTGTTGGTAGAGATCCGGTTTGGTTCTCGGGGATGTCCATCCAGAGGCATTCTCATGTGGCAATGGGAAGTTCCTTGGCCTGATCATTCGTTGGAAATCCAAAGAAACAATACGTGACTTGTACGGTTTTAGTTGTATAACCTGCTATGGAATGTGGCGGTAACCTGCTATTGAACATAGTTAGCTATAGTAGGCATACGATAATGGTCGTATGTTGGCTAAGATTTATATTCTACTTTCGAAATGAATTTTTCCTACACTATGCACTAATAATAATATCAAATGTTATTTTAAATGCGTATCAAGCATCTTTGACTATCATAAGGAGAAATCTCCTCCGATTCTGCGTTTGCATGTGTGTGTGTGCGGGAGGCCTTATGGTAGTCTCATTTTTAAAAGCATTGCGAATTAATTTAAAAATATTCCTCTATTTTGATTTTAAAGTTAAATAAACTGTTTTGAGTTCTCACACCAGTCACATGACTGACTTGGAGTTTATTGTTTTCCTTCCTAAACTCTGGGTGCCCACCAATTTCCACACGGGCAGTCAAGAGTTAGGTTTATCAGGATATTCTGGATATTCAGGAGTTGCTGGAGGCAAGCTGGATAGCATGGCGTATTACTAGTATATAGTATTTCTTTTTCCGCTGCACTGTTTGATGTTGTATGTTGTTGTACACTCTGATGATATGATATGATGTAATGAAATATAATGTGATGTAATAACTGATATTGTTCTTTATTTAAAGATTATTCATTTATTATTATATGTTGTTCCGCTGCGAATTGTGAGATTCTGTTGTTGTTCTGTTGTTTCCTTTCTGTCCGTTCTATTTTTAAAATTCTTCTATCTTCTATTTTCAAATTCTCTATCTTCTTCCCTTTCTTTCTCTATTTTCTCTCTTCTTCTCTCTCTTCTTTTCTTAAATTCTTTTTAAAACCCTCAGTGTTCGGTTTTCCGTCGTTCGATTACTCGGCAGTCGATAAAGTGAGTATCGATGTTGAATTTTCGGAAGACGAAGAATCGGGTCCTGACAATGTGGTATCAGAGCTGATGGTTAAGCGACAACCATGGTTCTGTAGGGTATTAATTCATTAGAGATAGAGTCAGTAGTACTCTAGAATGAATTTGAGTGTAATAATAGCTATGAGAGCGTATTTGTTAGTGAATATAAAAATTGTTTTATATTGTGATGATTGGTTTGTTGAGTGGCATATGAACTTTCGTCAGCACAGCCTCGAAACTGAGCCGAAGGGGTTTCTAAACACTTGAATAGAACAATTCGACACAATATTGATTTTAAATTGGGTAAATGGAATAATTTTGCCTTGATTATATTTTTATATGTAAAGGAATAATTTTTCAGAATTGTTAAAGTGTATATAAGTGATTGTTTAGTTGTTTGGATAATCTAAATAAAAGAGTAATTGTATAAGTAAAAGAATTATAAGAATTGAATTATAATTAAAGTGATTTACAATTGTGAAATAAACTAATATATATATATATAAGAAGTGAAACTATATGAAATTATATGAATATGAGTTGTAAATAAATGGTAAATTTAAAGTTAAATGGAATATAACTTAAGTGTTGTTGAATGGAATTGATTTTGGTATCGAAGTAAATAATCAAGTGGATTAGATAAATGTGAACTTAAGTTATGAAATGAAATTCAACTTTAGTAATTGAATTGAATGAATGGATTGAATGATAATCAATTAAATGTGAATTAAGTTGATAAGGAATAATGAATATAAGTGTTAATTCATTAAAATCTAATGTTATTGGAAGTTGAATAATTGATGAAAATCAATTAATTAAACCAATTGAAAGCAAAGTAATTTGGTTGTAATTATATATACATTGGTTGTTATATGATTGTTAGTTGATAGTATATAATTCATTAAGTATTAATGAAATTGAAAGCTAATGCAATTGAATTCAAATTAGAAGTAAATAAATTTGAATAGAATTGAATGTGAATTGGATTTAATTAGTGAATGCAAACTAATTAAAATTGAGAATGAATGTTAGTAAATCCAATGTAAATGAATCAAATGTAATTTAAAGTGAAAACCAATTCATTATATATGAATGAGAATATGAATGAATATTATTGATTATGGATGATAGTTAGTTGATGTTGCATTTGTGGTTTGGTTGCATTTGCTATGTGACATATATAGTTATTATGTTGCTACATGTTGTATATTGATACTATTTACATGTATGCACGTTTCTCATGTTGTTTGTTGAGTTTAGTAGGTGCGGATCGCGTTTGCTTCGCATTTGGAGCTCGCTTTAGCGCTATATTAGCCGTATATGCTCGCTAATAAAATATAAGGTACATATCTCGGATTAAATATCGTACTTTTATACTTTTTTCCCTGCGGGATGCCTCATTACTTGATGAGATGTATATTTGTGATATATATACTGTCATTTTTTTTTCGATCGAGCCGCGCACAGGAGACTATGGCGAATTTTTCCGAAAATTTAAGGCGTTAGGAAAATTTTGAGAAAATTGGGAAAATTTTGAAAACTTTAAACTTTGATTTTGGAATTGAAAGTTAAACAATGGTAGTTGTTTTTGAAAAGATAACTAAGTATGATTTGAAAAAAATTAGTAAAGTATTGTAAGAAGTTTAACTATGGATTTTGGAAAAATTAATAGATTCTGTAACTTTTCTTACTTGTAATTTCGAGGACGAAATTCTTTTAAGTGGGGAAGATTGTAACGACCCAGAATTTTTAGAAATTAAAATTTGAATATTTAATTAATTTTAAATATTAATAAGTGAATTTATAAGTCAAATAAATTTTTATTTGAATTATTGGATTTAATTGGATAATTAAATCGATAATTTAATATGTTAAATTATGGAAATAATTGAAAATAGAGTTAAATATGATTGAAAATGATTTGTAAAATTTTATTTTATCATATTGAAGTTAGAATGATATTTTAGAACTTTTAAAATCGAATTAAAAGTTAATTTGTGAAAATTGAATATTTTAATATTAAATAATCGACTGTAAAATAGCCAATTTTTGAATAGTCTCAGAATTGAACGAAACCAGTTCCATTGGATCCGTAATAGTTAGTTATTATCGGATTTCAATTTTCGTGTCAATCGGAGTTATCGTTTGATCGTGGCAGCTCGAAACGCATCGAATTGTTTTTAATTTAAATTTGGCGAGTGAAAATAGCCATTTTTCAAAAAGTCTCGGAATTCGACGAAACCAGTTTCATCGGATCCGTAATGTGATATTATTGTAAGGTTTCAAATTTCAAGTCAATTGGATTTACCATTTGTCCGGTACAAATTAAAACGCCTAGAAATCGATTTAAATCGGTTTAATTCAAATTGAGCGTTTTCAGCCATAACTCGCACATACTTCCGAATTAGCTTCCGAAACCTGTTCCATTGTGTCCGGAACGCGGGGTAAACCTTAGAAACGCTGGTTACGGCGTCTAAATCGGAGTTCGAAATTCCCGGGATGAATAGTGTTTACGCTTGCTTTTCTTATAAATAGCACCACACACAAATAAAAAAAAATATAAACATTAAACCCTAGCCGCCTCCACCAGGTCCAATGGCCAGAAATTGTCCAAATTCAACTCTCAATATCTCCAAATCCGTTCATCGATTCCAGAAACTCTCAACTACAATCTTGGAGAGCTCGATGAGATCTTTAATATCAACGGCTATGATCGAAAATAGCGTCACGGATCGATGGGAATTTGCGTTCAAAGCTCGGCCGTTCGTGCACGGTTTACGAGGCCAAGGGGTGGCCGAGTGCCACAGGAGTTAGGCCGAGTATGGAGGTAGTGGAGGGCTTCGACATGGCGCATCTCGATCGAATTTAAGTTCAACGTGGTGATGATGATAATTAACCCTAGTTTGGTCAAGAATGGGTTGCGTGCGTTCTATAGTATCTGTAGGAAGAAACGCAAGAGGAGGGAGGAAGGGAGCGGTCCAGATAGGGGGGGGGGGAGCAGATCCTACGGCTACGAGCTTGTGTGGGTTTAAATTAGTTAATAAATGTTGTAATTTATATAATTAAAACTCGTGTAACTTCAAAATTTGATATCTTTTTCATACGAGGTCGAAAAAATGCAAACTCAGTTGCGTTGGAATCGTATGGACGAGCACTACGCGATGGAGTTGGTTTGGAGTCGTTTGGAGTTAGTGAGAATTTCGGGTAAAATTAAACGCGCGTTTAATTTTATTCGAAATAAAAGCTAAAACGGAAATTAAAATCAAGGTGAGAACTTCTCACTCAATCGAATAGATTTCGATTTTATTTTAAATAGTTAGATTTAAAATATTTGAATGCATGTTTGAATGTTGATTAATATCTATTGATTGTTAAAATAGACATTATACGCCGTTAGTAAGCGGATGTTATTTATTAAAAACATATACCGCGAATATTTCATAAACAGTGAAATTGGTATTATATATAATATCAATATATATATATTGGCATATGTATATATTGCAGTTGTTGATTTCCCGCATTTTTTGTTTAGCGGATGAGACCCTATTACGCCGTTATTAAGCGGATAATATTTAATAAGAACATATACCGCGATAATTTCGTACTGGAGCGAAATTGGTATTGTGCTAATGTTTTTGGATGCAGGAAACAGGTTGGAGGGATCCAACTGGATTCCTCAACAGTTTTTATTTGATTTCAGATATTTTGATATTTGATGGATTATCATATCGATATATGATATCGTTGTTGTCGTGATTGACTATTTGGTGTGTAGCATCATTGGACCCAGATTTTGGGATTTTAAATGTTTTTAAAGTGATTTTTGAAAGTATACTATATTTTTGGAATTGATCCATTTTAAATAAATAAACGTTATAATTTTTAAAGTTATAAAATTATGATTTTTGTGAAATATAGTTAAAAGCTGGTTTTTGAGAAATATGAACCAATGATTTTATAAAATAGTTTAAACTGGATTTTTGAGTTTATTATTAAAAGTTTGAATATAAGATTTATAAAATTTGATTATTTTATAAATCAAGAGAACGGTGAAATTTTAAAGGAATTTAAAGACGTTTAAAAGAATAATATAAATTGATTTATATTAAGAGATTTATAAATAGATATTTATAAATTGAAATATTGACTTATAAAACGAGTTTTTATAAGTGTTTGAATGGAGTGAAAATGAAATTCATAAATGAATGAAATTTATAGAATTATAAACTGTGAAGTTATAAAAGAAAATTTATAATAGTAAGATTTATAAATTTGGTGAAATTATTTGAAGAATAGATTGGTTAGATAAATGGATCTTATAAGTTATAAGATTTATAAATTGGAAAGTCTCTAAAGGAACGATTTTGTAAAATAATCGTTTTATAAGTAATTAACTTATAATATGAACGTTTAGTTTATAATTTAGTTATAAACTGGAATAGGTTAATAAAGGAATTTATAAAAAGGAAGTTTTTATAAATAATTAGAAATGGAATTTATAAACGTTGTTTTATAAATTTGCAAATGATTTATTTTGACGAGAAAATTTGTTGAAACCTATAGATGGAGTTATATTCACATTTTTGAATAGTGAATAATCCTTTGAATTAAAATGAATAAAAGGTTGAAATTTGTTAACAAAGTATATTCACGTTTTTGAATAGTGAATAACACGTTAAAGAAATTGTTTTGGATTTGGTGTTTTAAATAGAATTAAAACGACCTAACGATGTTTTAAAATGTGTTAAGATTCGAAACCATAGATTTCAACATTTATTGTTGAAATAGACGTTTCGAGAAATAAAAGGAAATGGTAGACTATAACACTGTTGTTATAGTAAATGATTTCCGAAAGGAAATGTTTTGTATAGTATTGGGATTTATATATCTATTTTAATTTCGAATCCCTATACTAGTGATTTTGGGTTGTCGTAACGATGTTTTACGTAACATTCGTTTTGGCCCAAATAAATATGTTTAAGAGAATGATTTCCTTAAAGAATGAAATATATACTTAATTCGATTTAAGTATATTGAATATTTTCTAAGTGTTGAAAATAAAAAGATTTGTGAATTACTTATTTTTAATAAGTATGGAATTGTTTCCAATATGAAGTGAATAATTAGAATTTATCTTTTTGAAGATAAATTGAAAATGGATAATTGAAATCGTATATTCATGAATATTTTGAAATATAAATTCATTATGGAATTTATAAATGAAAAGAAGAATTTGTTTAAAAATAAATGTTGATTTATTTTTGAGGTATTGAAATTTAATATCTAGTGAAGATATTTTTGGAAAATAAATAATTTGGAAAATTATTTGGAATCTGGTGATGTGTGCATATCCAGTGATAGTTCAATAACCGACTATCAATATTTCCTTTGAATGGGAAATTGATGTGATTTGTTTGAATTTGAATGCCACACTTATTTTTGAATAAGCGCTCACTATTCGGGTTAACCGGGAAAGGACCATGGGGTCGTATAACCCATTCCGAATATGTGATACGTCGTTGTGAATTGCATTTGAAGATCGGTGTTGAAGACCGAGTATTTGCGAAAGCGATAGGATGACCTATCGATTGTCTGTGCACTGGGTAGCTCCTGGTATAGAGATCTCCTAAGTGATGGGAAATTCGATCGGGATTGTGAATACCCGTATTGCAAGGGCTTCGTAAGAAGTGCCTTCGGTTTTGTTCGAGCCCGGAACAGACTTGTATGGATTGTATGTCTGACATTACAAGTTGAGATATAAAGCCGATTTCTTTCAAATATATTTCTGTTGGTGGCGAAGAATTTATTCTTTTAGCTTAACACCCTTCTCTGAGACGTACGAGCTCAGAGGTTATGTAGTTGAATGTTATCAGCGATATATTCCCAATTTGGTAATGTGACATGCTGAGTGATGCTGAAATGATCATTGTGTTGATTATTTGTGATAGGATCGTTTATTTGATCGTCTATCCTTGTGATCATTGTGTTGATCATTTGTTGACCCAAAGCATGGCTTTTGTATAAAGTATGTTTTTGTGGACGTGAATTCGTCGAGCCTCACACACCGTGAATGGTCAAAACAGGAAAGAAGCAGCAAGGTTATGAGGGGTAGCACCCTTTAGGATGTGTCCATTTCCTTCTGGAAAAGGGTGGTATCATGGTATGGAGCCCAGATACTTACTCATGTTGAAAACACTTTATGATTGTGTGAATTGATTACGAGCGCTCGGTGATAAAGGTCCCAAAGGACCGGGGGATGGCATATTCGGTCAGTTGTTACTCAGTTAGGAGTAACCCGGCCTTGTGTTGGTAGAGATCCGGTTTGGTTCTCGGGGATGTCCATCCAGAGGCATTCTCATGTGGCAATGGGAAGTTCCTTGGCCTGATCATTCGTTGGAAATCCAAAGAAACAATACGTGACTTGTACGGTTTTAGTTGTATAACCTGCTATGGAATGTGGCGGTAACCTGCTATTGAACATAGTTAGCTATAGTAGGCATACGATAATGGTCGTATGTTGGCTAAGATTTATATTCTACTTTCGAAATGAATTTTTCCTACACTATGCACTAATAATAATATCAAATATTATTTTAAATGCGTATCAAGCATCTTTGACTATCATAAGGAGAAATCTCCTCCGATTCTGCGTTTGCATGTGTGTGTGCGGGAGGCCTTATGGTAGTCTCATTTTTAAAAGCATTGCGAATTAATTTAAAAATATTCCTCTATTTTGATTTTAAAGTTAAATAAACTGTTTTGAGTTCTCACACCAGTCACATGACTGACTTGGAGTTTATTGTTTTCCTTCCTAAACTCTGGGTGCCCACCAATTTCCACACGGGCAGTCAAGAGTTAGGTTTATCAGGATATTCTGGATATTCAGGAGTTGCTGGAGGCAAGCTGGATAGCATGGCGTATTACTAGTATATAGTATTTCTTTTTCCGCTGCACTGTTTGATGTTGTATGTTGTTGTACACTCTGATGATATGATATGATGTAATGAAATATAATGTGATGTAATAACTGATATAGTTCTTTATTTAAAGATTATTCATTTATTATTATATGTTGTTCCGCTGCGAATTGTGAGATTCTGTTGTTGTTCTGTTGTTTCCTTTCTGTCCGTTCTATTTTTAAAATTCTTCTATATTCTATTTTCAAATTCTCTATCTTCTTCCCTTTCTTTCTCTATTTTCTCTCTTCTTTTCTTAAATTCTTTTTAAAACCCTCAGTGTTCGGTTTTCCGTCGTTCGATTACTCGGCAGTCGATAAAGTGAGTATCGATGTTGAATTTTCGGAAGACGAAGAATCGGGTCCTGACATATCACATATTCGGAATGGGTTATACGACCCCAAGGTCCTTTCTCGGCTAACCCGAATAGTGAGCGCTTATTTTTAAAAAAAAAATGTGTAGCATTCAAATTCAAGCAATTCACAGCAAACACCTATTTAAAGGTAAATATTGATAGTCGGTTATTTAACTATCAATAAAGATGCGCAACATCACCAGATTCCAAATAATTTTCCAAACTATTTATTTTCCCAAAAAAAGTATCTTTACAAGATATATAATTTTCAACACTTAACCATTTGAAACAAATTTCAAATCTTCACTTTTCAATTTATCTTTAAAAGATAAAATTTCAAACCTTCCATTTTATATTGGAAAACATTCCCATACTTATTTAATAATAAGTAATTCACAAATATTATTTATTTTCAACATTTGAAAATATTCGATACACTTAAATCGAAATTAAGTATATATTTCATTCTTTAAGGAAAACATTCACTTAAACACATTTATTTGGGCCAAAATGAATGTTGCGTAAAACATCGTTACGACAACCCAAAATCACTAGTATAGGGATTCGAAATTTAGATAGATATATAAATCCCAATACTATATAAACATTTCCTTTCGGAAACCATTTACTATAACAACAGTGTTATAGTCCACCATTTCCTTATTCCTCGAAAACGTCTATTTCAACAATGAATGTTGAAATCTATGTATTCGATTTATAATACATTTTCAAAACATCGTTAAAACGATTAACTTCATTTTGTAATATTCATTTTCCCAAGCATATCCATTTTATCTAATAATATATTCACTGTCCAAAATCGTGAATAAAATTCCTTAACCAATTTCAACATTTCTACACATTCTTATATAAAGAATAATTCGCTATCGAAGATCGCGAATATACTTCCTTAAATAAATTTCTATATTCAATTTATCAAATTCCATTGATTTCGAATTTATAACAATGTCTATAAATTCCATTTCTATTTATAAACTTCGATTTATAAATCTCTTTTATTAATCCAATTCAGTTTATATAACTCAAATTTATACCAAAAGTCCATATTATAAGTTAAATGCTTATAACCCATTTATTTACAAAATCGTTCTTTTAAAACTTCACAAATTATAAATCTTATTACTTATAAGATTTCATTTATAACCCTATTTTCAACATTAATAGAACTCCTTTTAAAATTCTATTATTTCGATTTATAATATATATATATTTTATAAATCTCAACTATAAACCATTTTTTTGCTTCATCAAAGATTTCAATTTAAATGCAAAAATCCGATTTATAAGTTAATTCCTTAAATTTTTTTGTCTGACATCTATTCATTTTATAACTTCACAATTCATAAATCTATAAATTTTCATTCACTTATGAATCCATTTATACTTCATTTTAACACTTATAGAAACTCGTTTTATACTTCCAATTATTTTTAATTTTAAAATATCAAATTTATACATCTTTCATATAACTCGTTTTAAAATAATTCAAAAATCCCAATTTAACTATTTTATAAATTTATAACTACTTATCTCAAAAATCACCTTTTGGTTATATTTCACAAAAATCTTAAGTTTTATAACATAAGAATTTATAACGTTTTAATTATTTAAAATGAATTAATTCAAAATTTTGAATAAACATATAATTTCAAAAATCACTTTAAAAATCCCATTAAAATCAAAATCGTTATTTTTAAACTTTAAAAATGGATCCGATGATGCAACACATCAAATAGTCAATCACGACTTTCAAAGATCATATATCGATATGATAATCAATCAAATATCACAATATATATAAATAAATAAATACGGTTGAGGAATCCAGTTGGATCCCTCTAACATGTTTCCCTGCATCCACAGAAGTTAGCACAATGCCAATCCCGTTTCAAGACAGGATATCGCGGTATATGGGTTTTATAAAATATTATCCGCTTAATAGGCGGCGCAATAGGGTCTCATCCGCTATATAATGCGGGAAATCATCAACTCCGATATATACATATGCCAATATATATATATATATATATATATATATATATATATATCCTACTATATCTAATATCACAACCAAACAGCAATAAATAACTACAATCCAAATTTTCAATTTGAGTGAGAAGATCTCACCTTTGATTTAATTTTGCAATCCATTTCTATCTTGACTCGATTTTTCTTGGTTCATACCTTGTATAAATATTTATACGATTCATTAATATTCGGAAAAAATCGAACAATTCAATTATCGTTTGGTAATTTTAATTATCCACTAATTTAATTTCGAACTAATTCTCTTCAACAACTTTATTTAACTAAAAATTAAATTTAAAAACTAAATTTCCTTTAATAAATTCGTTTAACTAAAATTTTAGTTTAAAACTAAATTTTCTTTAACCATTCCTAAAAATAAATTAAACAAGTTAAATAAATTTATCTCCCTTTTAAATAAAATATTATCTATTCTGTAAATCACATAATCGGAAATTTGCTTTGCTGTAAAACTTCCCTGTCTGTATAAATATTTTTCAAATATATTTATATCCATATCAACAAATTATATTTAAAATTAAAACACAATTCAATACCTTACCGCATAATCTTCTTCAGCATACGCATATAAAAATTAAGTAAAGAAAATACCTATTTTCGCAGAAACCCTCTCCAACTCCGACAACAAACCCTAACTGTCATCGAGCGGCTCCTCGAAATCACATCGCCTATGCTGATTCGTCCTCATCTCGCGCGCGTCGCCGAGTCTCCAACGTTTCACGCGCCTCCATGCTCGATACTCCGCTGCGCCCTGCCCACGTGCCTAGCTTCCGAATCGCGAGAATGAGATCACGATGCCACTGAGCAACACGAATGCCTGACCCCGGCCTATCACCATCGCGACGCGGTGACGAGGTCACCGCCGATCCAATCGCCATGCACGCGAGTCCTCCTTCCCTTCGATCGAACGATCGATTCAATCTTTTTTTTTCGAATCTGAGAAAATCGCGGCCACCATTTTTGTTTTGAACTATTGACTTCGAATTTTATTTAAGTAGGAAGAGAAGAGAGGAAACTCGTTTGAACGAGACAGAAGAAAAGGGAAGAACGAGACTTCGGCCATTTATTTGTTTTTGAATCTGAGAGGAGCCGAATTGAAGACGGGGTTGATTTCGAAACCGAAGAGGTGTATTTAAAATTTGAAGGAGGCATGCTTATCACGATTTTTTCGTGATTCTAGGCGTGATTTAAGGAGAAGTTGAAAGTAGCTGATGTTGACAAATTTCAAAGTTAAATTTAAATTGAATTCAATTTAAACTTCAACGCGTTTTCTTACCGTGTGCTCACATAACAACTCCGAAATATACGAAATTTGAAATCCGATAATAATTCAATATTACGGGCCCAATGGAACTAGTTTCGTCGAATTCCGAGATTGTGCCTCGGAAGGCTATTTTTAAATATCGATTCGAACGATATAATTTCAAAACCGATCAAATTACTTTCAAATTCAATTCTAAAGCTTCTATTATCTTCAGTATTATCAATATGAATTTTACAAGCCTTTGAAATATTTTTAACCAGCTTAAAATTGAAGATTCAAATTTTTATTCAACTTTCAATAGATTAAATTTTATAATTTAATCGCCAATTCATCCTGATAATTTGAAATTCAAGTCAAACTATCATTCAAATATTTAAAATTAATTAAATATTTTCAAATTAAATTGTTCAAAATTCTGGGTCGTTACAATACAACCCTTAAGCTCATACGTCTCAAGGAGGGTGTTAAGCTAAGAGAAGTTGCCTTCTCCGCCACCTCTGACGTACGTTTGTGAAAACTAATGTATGTAATCTATAGAAATGCAATGTCATACAAACATCCATACAAGTTGTCCAGGAACAAGACAAACCGAAGGTACTTTCCTACCACATCCTGTTGGGAAATCCCTTGGATTAGTACCGAATAGTCCTCGCATTGGATATTTCATAATGAAGAGACCACTGCTACTGGATGTATATTGGGATTTTAACCCCAAACGATCAACAACCAGTCCCCCACTATGAAAATCCTGAATATCAATATCATCACAAGCAACTTGCACAATCATCGCATACACATTGGTCCGAAGTGGTTTTCAGATAAATCTGATCCCGATCTCTTCGCACCAACAACGCAAAAGCATTTCTCAACCTCACAGGGAAACTAAATCTTATAGACTTATCACGTCTCCAACTTTCAACTTGCTTTCCTTCGGGCCAAGAAGGAAGCTTGATAGATTGGAGTAATACTCCGCACTATACGAATCAACATCCTCAATACAAACGATAATCAAGCCTACACAGAAGGCTACGTACTAAGTCTACGACTAAATAGTTCCCACATCAAGTCGAGGAACTAAACTTTGGCAAATGTTTGATAGTCAGTTAATTAACTATCATAACAAACAAACAAATATTTAGCACCATAACAATCATTAGGCCCTTTTAATTAATCTTTTACTAATTAAATCTTTGCCAAATATTCGCTTTAGATTATCTTTAAAAAGATATATTCTCAAAACCATTTCAACTTTTCAATATTGGAAAACATTTCCATATACTTATTTAATAAAAAGTAATTCACAAATCAATTTATTTTCAACACTTAGAAAATATTACATATACTTAAATCACGATTGAGTATATATTTTATTCTTTAAGGAAAACATTCTTTTTAAACACATCTATTTGGGTCAAAACGAATGTTGCGTAAAACATCGTTACGACAACCCAAAATCAATAGTATAGGGATTCAAAAATAAGATAGATATATAAATCCCAATACTATACAAAAACATTTCCTTTCAAAAATCATCCACTATAATAACAGTGTTATAGTTCATCATTTCCTTATTTCTCGAAAACGTCTATTTCAGCAATAAATGTTGAAATCTATGATTTGGATACTTAACACCTTTAAAACATCTTTTAATCATTTTATTCCATTTAAAATATCACTTCCCAAAAGATTTCTTTAATATATTATTCACTGTCCAAAATCGTGAATATAAATCATTTACCAAATTTAATATTATTTCAACATTTAATTTAAAGGATAATTCACTGTCAAAACTTGTGAATAAAATTCCTTCAAATAAACTTTTATATTTAACTTATCAAACCAATTGATTTCGGATTTATAAAACAATGTTTATAAATTCCATTTCTATTTTATAAAGATTTCAAGTTATAAATTCCTTTTATATACCAATTCCATTTACATCTCATTTATATGCCATATCCAAATTTATAAGTTAATTACTTATAATTCATTTATCTTACAAATTCATTTATTTTATAACTTCACAATTTATAAATCTTATTCACTTATAAAATCCATTTATAACTTCATTTTAACACTTATAAAAACTCCTTTATAATTTCCTCATTTTGATTTAAAAAATAACGCTTTTATAAATCTTATACATAAATCCATTTATAATAATTCAAAATTCTCAGTTTAAACTATTTTAAAAAATCATAAACTCCATATTTCAAAAATCACATTTCAATTATATTTCCCAAAACATCATAATGTTTATAACATAAAAATTAAAACATTTATTTATTTAAAATAAATCCATTCCTTTAACACATTAAAATTCAACAAAACGTATATTTTCAAAATCACTTTAGTATCCTTTTAAATTTGGAAATCATCACTTTAACATTTTTAAAAATTCTAAAAATAGGCCCAATGCTGCAACAGCACTAAATACATTAATCACAGCATCCAAAATATCATATATAATATGATAACGGTATATATCACAATATCTGTAAATAAATCAATACTGGTGAGGAATCCAGTTAGATCCCTCCAACCTGTCACCTGCAACAAATATACATATTAGAATATGTGTACAATGTCCGCTTCAAGGCAGACGCGCGTACAAAGGTTTATTCGCTCATACACGGGAACGTATAGGGTCATCTACCCCACTAGCAGGTATATATCCAAATACCAATCAATATATCACATATCATCCAACAATCATCAATCATCATAAATAATATTTATTCTCACTTATATAAAACAATCAGTGAGTCAGAAAGAGTGAGTTGTACTCACATTGATTGTAGTCGTCGCGATAGCGATTTATTCCGGTTAAAATTAAACAAACATTTAATTTCAATAAAAAAAAATCACTAGCTCGAATAAATCCCAATCTGACTTCATAATGTAGTGCTCGTCAATACGAACCCAACGCAATTCGTTTCGTTAATTTTCGACCTCGTATGACAAAGTTACAGTATTCTAAACGTTGTACGAATTTAAATTTATAATCATCTACACTTTTATTTATATTTCTATAAATGTAACAACCCGGGGTTTTGTTGTTAATTTATTATCGTCAAATGATGACTAAATTGGTTATTAATTACTATGGGAGTTATGATCAGGTTTAAATTCTTTTGAAAATTGTTATGGGTTAAGCGGGCTTTAAAATTTAATCTCGGCCCACGTTTGTTGTGGGTGCCGTGATAAGTGTAACGTTTCGGATTTTGCCCGCTCGAAAATCGACATTCATACTTCAAATCGTATTCAAATGCCATAGATTCGACCGTTCAAATCCGATTCGCCGGAGCTTATAACAATCATTAAGTAAACAACACAGCGGAATAAAAGAATAATACACTGATATACAATATCTGATACAACAGAACGATACAATGAATATCAATATACATCAGAGATGTGATACAATAAAATAGCAGCGGAAAAGAAAAATAGATTACATCTAGCAGCGAAACAAATAACTCCAAGATAGTCTTCAAGGAAGAACTCCAAAAATAACTATAACTCCATTTCCAAGAAGCAATCCAGCAATAGCTCGAACTCCCAATAACGATGCACCTAGCATAAGCAAGACTGGTGCGATCCAAAGACTGAACTACTCCAGATAATCTACTAAACCTGACTATCTGAAAAACTCAACTCTAGACTGCTCGTGTAGAAAATAATGAGCACCCAGAGTTTAGGAAAGAAACAATAAACTCCGGATCAGTCGTGGGACTGGTGTGAGCAACAAAAACAGTTTATCTTTAAAAACATTCAATAAAAGATTTTCAAAGTCAATTCGCAATGTTTTTTTTTTAAAATGAGACTACCATAAGGCCTCCCGCACACACACACAATGCAAACGCAGAATCGGAGGAGATTTCTCCTTATGATAGTCAAAGATGCTTGATACGTATTAAAAGAAACATTTGATATTATTACTAGTGCATAGTGTAGGAAAAATTCATTTCGAAAGTAGAATATAAATCTTAGCCAACATACGACCATTATCGTATGCCTACTATAGCTAACATCCAAACAGTGTTGCGACACCATAAGTGAATGATAGGTCCTACAACTAAAACCATACAAGTCACGTATTGTTTCTTTGGATTTCCAACGAATGATCAGGCCAAGGAACTTCCCATTGCCACATGAGAATGCCTCTGGATGGACATCCCCGAGAACCAAACCGGATCTCTACCAACACAAGGCCGGGTTACTCCTAACTGAGTAACAACTGACCGAATATGCCATCCCCCGGTCCTTTGGGACCTTTATCCGAGATCTCGTAATCAATTCACACAATCATAAAGTGTTTTCAACATGAGTAAGTATCTGGGCTCCATACCATGATACTACCCTTTTCCAGAAGGAAATGCACACATCCTAAAGGGCGCTACCCCTCATAACCTTGCTGCTTCTTTCCTGTTTTGACCATTCACGGGGTGTGAGGCTCGACGAAGTCACGTCCACAAAAACATACTTTATACAAAAGCCATGCTTTGGGTCAACAAATGATCATAGAAATGATCACCAGGATAGACGATCAAACAAATGATCCTATCACAAATAATCAACACAATGATCATTTCACAGCAACACTCAGCTTGTCACATTACCAAATTGGGATTATATCGCTGATAACATTCAACTACATAACCTCTGAGCTCGTACGTCTCAGAGAACGGTGTTAAGCTAAAAGAATAAATTCTCTGCCACCAACAGAAATATATTTGAAAGAAATCGGCTTTATATCTCAACTTGTAATGTCAGACATACTATCCATACAAGTCTGTTCCGGGCTCGAACAGAACCGAAGGCACTTACAAAGAAGTCCTTGCAATCCGGATATTCACAATCCCGATCGGATTTTCCCATCACTTAGGGAGTTTCTATACCGGCGCGACTCGGTGTAGAAACAATCGATAGGTCATCCTATCGCTTTCGCAAATACCCAGTCTTCACCACCGGTATTCAAATGCTATCCATAACGACGTATCACATATTCGGAATGGGTTATACGACTCGAAGGTCCTTTCCCGATTAAACCGAATAGTGAGCACGATATTTCAAAAATATATGGATATTGGATTTCAATTAAGTCACACTTAATAATTCAAAACTTTCTTTTCAAATGGTTTAAACCAATTACCATTCCAAATCTTTACACAAAAAGATTCATTTTCACAACCTTTAACGGTTTAAGAAATCTTCACATTTTAATCTTTTAAACAAAAGATTCATTTACAGATTTTCCAAATCAATTTTCATTTCAATTTGATTAACTCGTTAAATCTTTAAATCAAAGATTTAACTTATAGCCTTCAAAACAATTTCATTTCAATTTGATTTAAATAAATCATCAATTTAAATCTGTTAAAAATAAACAGATTTAATTCATAGCTTTCAAAAAGAATTCATTCATAACTTAGAAAAATCATTTCCCTATTCAATCTTGAAATTCCCCTAATTAACTGGAATCTCAGTTCTTATCTAAAAGTGTTTATCATTTGAAAACAACAATTTTCATTTTGGAAATCTGATTCATTTATACGAGTTGAAATCCTTGGGTTAAATTCGAATTCCCAAAAACAATACTTAAAAGTGGTTTAATCCTTATATAACCAATATAACATCTTTAATCCCTAATTTCAAATCATAGAATTCAATTTCAAGTTTTGAATTTAAATTTAAATCAAATTATTTAAATTCCAAAACTTAATCAAGTAATTTAAAAATAATAAATTTTTATTTTGAAATTCCATTCCAAAAGCTTTTCACTTTAAACCCACTCCATTTCCAAAACATTTAAATTTAAATATTCAATTTTATAAATCATTTCAGAATCTGTGACTTAATCGATTTCCTCGTGAAATCCATAATTGTGTGTATGGTGTGGTCCAGGGGTTTAACACAATAGTGCAACATCATTCAATCATCACAGATCAAAACGCAGAAATATAGTTGATAAGCGATATAAAACTTATAACGCTCATCGTCCATTCACAGATTCACAAATAATATACAATTGCAAATAAATATACACTACTCAATCTACAGAACAAAATATCACAAATCAGATAGGATAATCAATTCAAAGCATCTCATACAATAAAATCATTCATAAGTAAGGTCAAGCATTTGATAAACATTTATAAACAGGATTAATTATTCGTTCAATCCTAATCAATTCAATTTATTTCCTAGTAAATTAATTACATATGAATTTATTATCTAATTCTGATTTATAAATTAATCACTAATAATTTGATATAAATAATTTATCAACACTTTAATTAATTATCCTTAATTAATAAATTAATTAGATTAACCTTAGGTTAATTACAAAATTATTTAACCTAAATTTATTTCATTAAATAATTATTTTTAAATAATTAATTATCTTTATAAATAAATCAACATTCTAATTACATTAAATGTAATTTTATCTTAATCACTTGGTTAATTAACTTTAATAATTAACCACTTACAATTAATTAATCTTCAATTGATTATAACTCATTCATTAATAAATCTTTAATTTAATATCATTCAATTAATTATCCTTTACTGGCTACAATAAGTGCTTATCCCAAATCACTTATTTTAATAAATCATAATTTAATTACATCAAGTACTTATACTTAAACTTCTTGATTAATCATTCTTTAATTATTTTATAAATTAAATTATTTGATTGCCTTAATTATCCCTAAGACAATTAATTTTTTTATTAATGATTTCATAAATATTTAAGTGTATTTTTAACCTTACACTTTTAAATAAAAATTAAAATTCCATTTGAATTTAAGATTCAAATTTGATTAACTATCTAAAACATTAATAAAATTCAATATCATTTTATAAACCTTAGAATAAATGTAAAGAACATTTATTTATTTATTTATTTTTATAGGAAGCTTATATAAGGGAAAAAAAAACCTTTAAACTCAATTACTTCATCTTTATTTTGAAGTTAAGCTTTTGAATTACATTTTAATTTATCTTACAAAAATTCAAGTTTTTAATTCTTTATTCAAAATCCTTTTTATCAAAGAACTTTATAAAAATCAATTCAAATATTTATTTGAAAACAAATTACTTTTAAAAGGCTGTTTGATTTGAACTTGTTTAAAAACATTCAGAAAAAAAAAACTGATTTAAGTCACAATTTGAAATCAAAGGAACTTGAATCCATTGATTAACTTTGTTTTGAACTTTGACTTTAAGCTTGTTTTAAATTTTTTTTCTCACATTCCAGTCAGGGTTTCAAAAACCTGAAACCTGTTAAAATTACCCCGAGGCAAAGCAAATTGCTTCGAGTCTTTCCATCTCCTGCTTCGAGTCAAGTGCTGGAATAACTCGAGCTCAACCCGAGTGCACCTTCTCCCCAAAACCCAAAGTTCATCAGTGCTTCAATATGCACGGTGCACGTGCACCGTGGCTCTGGCCATCTCCGGCCACCACCTACAGTTGCTTCACATCGCCCATCATCATCAGAGATGATTACGACCCCCAGAAAACATCACACTGGCTCGAATCAAAATGGAGCTTGCTAACCAAACCTGGAATCAAATAACACGCACGATAACCCAAACCTGTCAACGTCGAGTTCTTGGCGCTCCGACCACTAGGCGACTCCAAACTCCGGTCACCTCTCCGCCACCCACCTAGCTTCCTTTCCCTCCAATGATGTGCAACTCGACGCTCTGTGGAGGTTGCGGTGATCAAATGATCGAACGCCAGAAAAATTAGGTCTACGAATAAAAAAATCCCACGTCGCCATCGCCACCGTCATCTAAAAATTCATTTTATATTTTTCTGGTGATGCCTGAGTCCTCCTCCCCCTCCAAGAACAACCCCGACCCTTCCTATTGCATCAATCGTCAGAATTTGGACCGAACACCTTTTTCGTTCAACCCTTAAATTCTCGTACACCCCAGGCTTAAAAATCTTGAGAACTATATTAAAAATCATGATTTTTGATTACGAAACCGATTATATAAATGAATCAATAAATTATCCAAATCGAATTTGGGTATATTTTTGAATCTAACTGTGTTTTACCTTTCCCAGTAAACCATTCATCAATTTTTTTCCTTTGAAACTATTTTTAGGTTTGAATTCATACCTAAACTCACATCTTTGCTGTTGGAAACAAAGCCTAATAACAATCGAATGTTTAGATATTTAGTTTGGATCAGGGTGGGTGCTCTGAAACAAGAAGACAGAGGAGTATTTTGTATTCACACAGACATTTTATAAATGCATACTTATGTCAGATTCATATCCATACTCATACCATATTTTCAAAGCAACTCCCATCACAACATTTTTAGTAGCATCAGAGGTATAAACTGCATTTAAAAGGAAATGGTACTCACATCAAAAATAATGAGGGTGAAGTTTGCTCACAGTGTTGAGAAAAAAAGACAGAGCTTCATATTGAAACAGAGCCCTGGAAATGCAAGCTGAAACTTCATTCTTCCTTGATTCTCTGGTTTGAAGTCATTTGTTTTGATTTATATTGTTATTTAAATTTTGAATCTTTGTTTAAGTATGAAGTAATATTTACTTCAGATTTTAGCTTCAAGGAATGAACTGAGATGAGGATTGTTGATATATATAAAAGAGGTTTTACAGGCTATCTTTATTTTATTTATAAAGATAGGGTATGGGTGAATATGCTTGCGCAGGTGAAAAAGAAGAAAGTATACAGGGTGATGTATATTTGTAAAATAAGCATGGCTGAAGTGATATATTGATATGGTGGCTGATGGTACTTTATTTCCATGCTGCATTTTTTTTTTTTTACAGGCAACATTCTTTTGCCTTATTATTTTTATACCCTGATACTTGATTTTGCAAGCTACATACTTGTATGTATTTTAGTTTGTTTCATTCCTTATTTATATTTGTATTTGTTCATATGCATACATTTGTTTTGTTTTTATACTTACTTTCTATTTGCCTGCATACACATGTTTTACTGTCTTCTTATATACAATTGTTAATACTACACTTCATATTCTCAGCTGAGTATACATATTGCTTTGTACATTTTGTTTGGGTTTTATTTTTACTTTGTTTTAGTTTTATGTTTTGCCTGCATATTGTTTAAGTGTGCATACATAGATTTATATTTTATACTTTGCTTGTAGTTAATTTTACTTATGTATTGAATTCTAATTTAACTTTAACATTTATTTCTAACCATAAATTTATTTAAAACATTTATTGCTAATACTTATTTTACTTTGTTTATATATCTTACTTTGTTTTGTTTATGTTTATTTTATTTTATCTACTTACTTTAAAATATAATTGAAATTCTATAACTTTTTTTTGTACATAGATGTTTTATATATTTATTTGGTTTCATACTTAACTTTTATTTATCTCTATTTATAACTCAAATATTTTACTTCTATTTTTGGTTTAAATAATCATCATAAATTTTACTTTAAAAATTATCATTTTACATTCTCTATATACACATATATTTTATATATCTCAAATTATCATCTTTTATAAATCAATTTATTTATTTATTTTTATACTTGTGTCCAAAGTATATTATTTATTTTTTTCAAAATCATTTATTTAAGAATTTATTTAAAATCCAATATATACATATATATTCTCATATATACAAATTTTCAAACCCATATGACTTAATATATTTTCTATTTGAATCGAGGAAACTCACTTTCATTTATATTTAATTTTATAATTTTTATTCAAAATTTCTTTTAATTATCAATTTAAATTAAATCAAAATCTAGGGTCGTTACAAACTTCCCCCCTTAAAAGAATTTCGTCCTCGAAATTCGCAGGCACGAAAACAACAAGGATAGATGAAAGACAACGAAATATCTTTTCAGATCAAACTGGATATCAGTTCTGCATTTGGCTCACCAAATCAGAATATCAACAATAGATACAAGAAATTATAATAAAATTTCAAATTTTGGTTTTAAACAAAATCATTTAATCGATACAATTCTAATCATTCTTCATATTCTATTAATCAATTTAATTCAATTAAAATTTCCAATTTATTTAAAATTTCCAATTTATTTAAAATTTCCAATTTATTTAAAATTTCCAATTTCTAATTCATTTATTAGAGTTTAAATCGAAAAGCCGATAAGAAATCGATGAAGTACGAAGTAAAAATTTCCTACAACGATTCGTAGAGCATCACCGCACCGAAACTTTTTCTTGTAGCTGTCACGAAGAAATCAAAAGAATTTAGAACGAATCAAAGAAAATTGATAAGAAAGTTGTTTCCACTGTCACAAGGTATTGACCATTTATAGTCGTATTTCCCTGTCCTATATCTCGTTCTCTTCTTGCACTCATACTTACTATCAGTAGATAGCAAGAGAATTTACTGAGGCGTTCAAACAGATATCTTAAGGATTACTCATTCTAAGGTTTACTTCACCCTATCTCTAATGAGCTACTTAACGTGTTATACTCCTGAGCTAAAGTTTAACCCTTAGCTCTGATACCAAATGTAACGTTTCGGATTTTTCCCGCTCGAAAATCAACATTCATACTTCAAATCGTATTCAAATGCCATAGATTCGACCGTTCAAATCCGATTCGCCGGAGCTTATAACAATCATTAAGTAAACAACACAGCGGAATAAAAGAATAATACACTGATATACAATATCTGATACAACAGAACGATACAATGAATATCAATATACATCAGAGATGTGATACAATAAAATAGCAGCGGAAAAGAAAAATATATTACATCTAGCAGCGAAACAAATAACTCCAAGATAGTCTTCAAGGAAGAACTCCAAAAATAACTATAACTCCATTTCCAAGAAGCAATCCAGCAATAGCTCGAACTCCCAATAACGATGCACCTAGCATAAGCAAGACTGGTGCGATCCAAAGACTGAACTAACTCCAGATAATCTACTAAACCTGACTATCTGAAAAACCCAACTCTAGACTGCTCGTGTAGAAAATAATGAGCACCCAGAGTTTAGGAAAGAAACAATAAACTCCGGATCAGTCGTGGGACTGGTGTGAGCAACAAAAACAGTTTATCTTTAAAAACATTCAATAAAAGATTTTCAAAGTCAATTCGTAATGTTTTTTTTAAAAAATGAGACTACCATAAGGCCTCCCGCACACACACACAATGCAAACGCAGAATCGGAGGAGATTTCTCCTTATGATAGTCAAAGATGCTTGATACGTATTAAAAGAAACATTTGATATTATTACTAGTGCATAGTGTAGGAAAAATTCATTTCGAAAGTAGAATATAAATCTTAGCCAACATACGACCATTATCGTATGCCTACTATAGCTAACATCCAAACAGTGTTGCGACACCATAAGTGAATGATAGGTCCTACAACTAAAACCGTACAAGTCACGTATTGTTTCTTTGGATTTCCAACGAATGATCAGGCCAAGGAACTTCCCATTGCCACATGAGAATGCCTCTGGATGGACATCCCCGAGAACCAAACCGGATCTCTACCAACACAAGGCCGGGTTACCCCTAACTGAGTAACAACTGACCGAATATGCCATCCCCCGGTCCTTTGGGACCTTTATCCGAGATCTCGTAATCAATTCACACAATCATAAAGTGTTTTCAACATGAGTAAGTATCTGGGCTCCATACCATGATACTACCCTTTTCCAGAAGGAAATGCACACATCCTAAAGGGCGCTACCCCTCATAACCTTGCTGCTTCTTTCTTGTTTTGACCATTCACGGGGTGTGAAGCTCGACGAAGTCACGTCCACAAAATCATACTTTATACAAAAGCCATGCTTTGGGTCAACAAACGATCATAGAAATGATCACCAGGATAGACGATCAAACAAATGATCCTATCACAAATAATCAACACAATGATCATTTCACAGCAACACTCAGCATGTCACATTACCAAATTGGGATTATATCGCTGATAACATTCAACTACATAACCTCTGAGCTCGTACGTCTCAGAGAAGGGTGTTAAGCTAAAAGAATAAATTCTCTGCCACCAACAGAAATATATTTGAAAGAAATCGGCTTTATATCTCAACTTGTAATGTCAGACATACTATCCATACAAGTCTGTTCCGGGCTCAAACAGAACCGAAGGCACTTACAAAGAAGTCCTTGCAATCCGGATATTCACAATCCCGATCGGATTTTCCCATCACTTAGGGAGTTTCTATACCGGCGCGACTCGGTGCAGAAACAATCGATAGGTCATCCTATAGCTTTCGCAAATACCCGGTCTTCACCACCGGTCTTCAAATGCTATCCATAACGACGTATCACATATTCGGAATGGGTTATACGACTCGAAGGTCCTTTCCCGGTTAAACCGAATAGTGAGCACGATATTTCAAAAATATATGGATATTGGATTTCAATTAAGTCACACTTAATAATTCAAAACTTTCTTTTCAAATGGTTTAAACCTATTACCATTCCAAATCTTTACACAAAAAGATTCATTTTCACAACCTTTAACGGTTTAAGAAATCTTCACATTTTAATCTTTTAAACAAAAGATTCATTTACAGATTTTCCAAATCAATTTTCATTTCAATTTGATTAACTCGTTAAATCTTTAAATCAAAGATTTAACTTATAGCCTTCAAAACAATTTCATTTCAATTTGATTTAAATAAATCATCAATTTAAATCTGTTAAAAATAAACAGATTTAATTCATAGCTTTCAAAAAGAATTCATTCATAACTTAGAAAAATCATTTCCCTATTCAATCTTGAAATTCCCCTAATTAACTGGAATCTCGGTTCTTATCTAAAAGTGTTTATCATTTGAAAACAACAGTTTTCATTTTGGAAATCTGATTCATTTATACGAGTTGAAATCCTTGGGTTAAATTCGAATTCCCAAAAACAATACTTAAAAGTGGTTTAATCCTTATATAACCAATATAACATCTTTAATCCCTAATTTCAAATCATAGAATTCAATTTCAAGTTTTGAATTTAAATTTAAATCAAATTATTTAAATTCCAAAACTTAATCAAGTAATTTAAAAATAATAAATTTTTATTTTGAAATTCCATTCCAAAAGCTTTTCACTTTAAACCCACTCCATTTCCAAAACATTTAAATTTAAATATTCAATTTTATAAATCATTTCAGAATCTGTGACTTAATCGATTTCCTCGTGAAATCCATAATTGTGTGTATGGTGTGGTCCAGGGGTTTAACACAATAGTGCAACATCATTCAATCATCACAGATCAAAACACAGAAATATAGTTGATAAGCGATATAAAACTTATAACGCTCATCGTCCATTCACAGATTCACAAATAATATACAATTGCAAATAAATATACACTACTCAATCTACAGAACAAAATATCACAAATCAGATAGGATAATCAATTCAAAGCATCTCATACAATAAAATCATTCATAAGTAAGGTCAAGCATTTGATAAACATTTATAAACAGGATTAATTATTCGTTCAATCCTAATCAATTCAATTTATTTCCTAGTAAATTAATTACATATGAATTTATTATCTAATTCTGATTTATAAATTAATCACTAATAATTTGATATAAATAATTTATCAACACTTTAATTAATTATCCTTAATTAATAAATTAATTAGATTAACCTTAGGTTAATTACAAAATTATTTAACCTAAATTTATTTCATTAAATAATTATTTTTAAATAATTAATTATCTTTATAAATAAATCAACATTCTAATTACATTAAATGTAATTTTATCTTAATCACTTGGTTAATTAACTTTAATAATTAACCACTTACAATTAATTAATCTTCAATTGATTATAACTCATTCATTAATAAATCTTTAATTTAATATCATTCAATTAATTATCCTTTACTGGCTACAATAAGTGCTTATCCCAAATCACTTATTTTAATAAATCATAATTTAATTACATCAAGTACTTATACTTAAACTTCTTGATTAATCATTCTTTAATTATTTTATAAATTAAATTATTTGATTGCCTTAATTATCCCTAAGACAATTAATTTTTTTATTAATGATTTCATAAATATTTAAGTGTATTTTTAACCTTACACTTTTAAATAAAAATTAAAATTCCATTTGAATTTAAGATTCAAATTTGATTAACTATCTAAAACATTAATCAAATTCAATATCATTTTATAAACCTTAGAATAAATGTAAAGAACATTTATTTATTTATTTATTTTTATAGGAAGCTTATACAAGGGAAAAAAAAACCTTTAAACTCAATTACTTCATCTTTATTTTGAAGTTAAGCTTTTGAATTACATTTTAATTTATCTTACAAAAATTCAAGTTTTTAATTCTTTATTCAAAATCCTTTTTATCAAAGAACTTTATAAAAATCAATTCAAATATTTATTTGAAAACAAATTACTTTTAAAAGGCTGTTTGATTTGAACTTGTTTAAAAACATTCAGAAAAAAAAAACTGATTTAAGTCACAATTTGAAATCAAAGGAACTTGAATCCATTGATTAACTTTGTTTTGAACTTTGACTTTAAGCTTGTTTTAAATTTTTTTTTTTCTCACATTCCAGTCAGGGTTTCAAAAACCTGAAACCTGTTAAAATTACCCCGAGGCAAAGCAAATTGCTTCGAGTCTTTCCATCTCCTGCTTCGAGTCAAGTGCTGGAATAACTCGAGCTCAACCCGAGTGCACCTTCTCCCCAAAACCCAAAGTTCATCAGTGCTTCAATATGCACGGTGCACGTGCACCGTGGCTCTGGCCATCTCCGGCCACCACCTACAGTTGCTTCACATCGCCCATCATCATTAGAGATGATCACGGCCCCCAGAAAACATCACACTGGCTCGAATCAAAATGGAGCTTGCTAACCAAACCTGGAATCAAATAACACGCACGATAACCCAAACCTGTCAACGTCGAGTTCTTGGCGCTCCGACCACTAGGCGACTCCAAACTCCGGTCACCTCTCCGCCACCCACCTAGCTTCCTTTCCCTCCAATGACGTGCAACTCGACGCTCTGTGGAGGTTGCGGCGATCAAATGATCGAACGCCAGAAAAATTAGGTCTACGAATAAAAAAATCCCACGCCGCCATCGCCACCGTCATCTAAAAATTCATTTTATATTTTTCTGGTGATGCCTGAGTCCTCTTCCCCCTCCAAGAACAACCTCGACCCTTCCTATTGCATCGATCGTCAGAATTTGGACCGAACACCTTTTTCGTTCAACCCTTAAATTCTCGTACACCCCAGGCTTAAAAATCTTGAGAACTATATTAAAAATCATGATTTTTGATTACGAAACCGATTATATAAATGAATCAATAAATTATCCAAATCGAATTTGGGTATATTTTTGAATCTAACTGTGTTTTACCTTTCCCAGTAAACCATTCATCAATTTTTTTCCTTTGAAACTATTTTTAGGTTTGAATTCATACCTAAACTCACATCTTTGCTGTTGGAAACAAAGCCTAATAACAATCGAATGTTTAGATATTTAGTTTGGATCAGGGTGTGTGCTCTGAAACAAGAAGACAGAGGAGTATTTTGTATTCACACAGACATTTTATAAATGCATACTTATGTCAGATTCATATCCATACTCATACCATATTTTCAAAGCAACTCCCATCACAACATTTTTAGTAGCATCAGAGGTATAAACTGCATTTAAAAGGAAATGGTACTCACATCAAAAATAATGAGGGTGAAGTTTGCTCACAGTGTTGAGAAAAAAAGACAAAGCTTCATATTGAAACAGAGCCCTGGAAATGCAAGCTGAAACTTCATTCTTCCTTGATTCTCTGGTTTGAAGTCATTTGTTTTGATTTATATTGTTATTTAAATTTTGAATCTTTGTTTAAGTATGAAGTAATATTTACTTCAGATTTTAGCTTCAAGGAATGAACTGAGATGAGGATTGTCGATATATATATAAAAGAGGTTTTACAGGCTATCTTTATTTTATTTATAAAGATAGGGTATGGGTGAATATGCTTGCGCAGGTGAAAAAGAAGAAAGTATACAGGGTGATGTATATTTGTAAAATAAGCATGGCTGAAGTGATATATTGATATGGTGGCTGATGGTACTTTATTTCCATGCTGCATTTTTTTTTTTACAGGCAACATTCTTTTGCCTTATTATTTTTATACCCTGATACTTGATTTTGCAAGCTACATACTTGTATGTATTTTAGTTTGTTTCATTCCTTATTTATATTTGTATTTGTTCATATGCATACATTTGTTTTGTTTTTATACTTACTTTCTATTTGCCTGCATACACATGTTTTACTGTCTTCTTATATACAATTGTTAATACTACACTTCATATTCTCAGCTGAGTATACATATTGCTTTGTACATTTTGTTTGGGTTTTATTTTTACTTTGTTTTAGTTTTATGTTTTGCCTGCATATTGTTTAAGTGTGCATACATAGATTTATATTTTATACTTTGCTTGTAGTTAATTTTACTTATGTATTGAATTCTAATTTAACTTTAACATTTATTTCTAACCATAAATTTATTTAAAACATTTATTGCTAATACTTATTTTACTTTGTTTATATATCTTACTTTGTTTTGTTTATGTTTATTTTATTTTATCTACTTACTTTAAAATATAATTAAAATTCTATAACTTTTTTTGTACATAGATGTTTTATATATTTATTTGGTTTCATACTTAACTTTTATTTATCTCTATTTATAACTCAAATATTTTACTTCTATTTTTGGTTTAAATAATCATCATAAATTTTACTTTAAAAATTATCATTTTACATTCTCTATATACACATATATTTTATATATCTCAAATTATCATCTTTTATAAATGAATTTATTTATTTATTTTTATACTTGTGTCCAAAGTATATTATTTATTTTTTTCAAAATCATTTATTTAAGAATTTATTTAAAATCCAATATATACATATATATTCTCATATATACAAATTTTCAAACCCATATGACTTAATATATTTTCTATTTGAATCGAGGAAACTCGCTTCCATTTATATTTAATTTTATAATTTTTATTCAAAATTTCTTTTAATTATCAATTTAAATTAAATCAAAATCTAGGGTCGTTACAAAAAGTATCAGATGCTATAACCCGTTCCTCCCTGAGTCCATTTTCGAAAACCCTAAATAAATAAGTGAAATAATGGCGGCCTCGTTTTCCTCTTCGCTCCGAAACTAGGGCTCGTGAAAATAGAGGATGCTGACTTTATATGCTCGATTGAAGAGGCGATTCAGCGTTCTTGTTCGTCAATCGATGGTCTCCTCGTAGCTTGCTTCGGCTACTTCGATTCGTGAAAAGGTGAGTGGTCTTCCACTCACATCTAATTCATGTTTCTAGTGATTTTGTGCTTGTTCAAATCTGTGAATTTCGTTATTTGATTGATTGATATCCTTGGCTTTGATTCCTGATTTTTGATCTCTTGGTCACGGTTTGAAATTGCTGGTTCTTTTCTCTTTGACTTTGGGCAATTGGTTTTAGTAAAAAATGTGAATTTGCTTGATTGTAGCCTTAGTGCCACGGTCTTGACTTGACGCTGTGGACTTCGGGTTTAATTGGACCTGCAGTGTCTTCGACTGCAAAATTGATTTTGTTCGATGTTGATATTTTTCTAACTTGAGTGATTTTGAGATAGTTGATTTAAGTTGCATTTTATGTTGACTTCGGCATTTAACTATCTTTGTTCAACACTCTGCTTTGATTTTCAGTTGCACTTAGTATCACTTGTTGTACGTCTCCTTGCAGTCAAGTGTGTTTATCCCTATCATGTTTTCTACCTGACTTTGATGCTTCGGCATTAAGTTGCTTATGTGAGTTTCTGACTTAGTTGGATGTTAATTACGGCACTGATTAAATTCATTTCTGTAGCTTATTTTGATCTGACATGTATTTCCCAATTTAACTCTTGATATCACTGCTGTTCCTTTATGGCTTTGGGTTGCACTGATTTTCATTTGTAGCCTAGTTATTTGGGATGTTGTTGCATTACATCATGTGTATACATACATCCATGTATGTATATAGGTGTATGTCTGCAATTGTGGCTTCAGTCTTGAACACTGTATAGATGTACTTCACTATCACTTTCTTTTTGCTTGGAGTTGCATATCTGGTCAAGATTTATACTTGTATGATTTTCAGTTACTCTTCATTTGATCTGAACCTGTTAGTCGAGTTTGCACTGCACACATTGGTTTGTCATCTCGTTGCATTTGGAACGTTGAGCTGTTGTCTGCATTTGAGTTCATCCTCATTTGCATTGTGTATTCTAGTGTTGTTCTCTAGACTGGTCGACAGTTCCATGTTGTCACCTCTGTTTGCTTTGAGCTTGAGTAGTTTGGTTATGTTGCACTGGTTGTATTCTCTGGTCTAGGACTGGAGTGTAATCTTGTTGACATGTTTGAGCTCGTTGCACTGTTGCTTGTTGCTGCCTTGTTGTCATATTGACTTCATTTGTATAAATAACATATTGTCTTTCACTTGAATCAATTGTATCCATACTTCATGTTTCAGTTGCTGATTTTAATATCGAGGCTGAAGTATTCATGTGTACATTCCCTGTTGTACTCCTGTGCATCCTCCCTGTTGCACCTATGTGCATTTTCATTTAAGTTGCAATCTCTAGTTGCTGTTGACTTTGGCTTGTGGTCTTTGCTTGTCATGGCTGTTGTTTGTATGCTCTAACCTGATGCAGTTTGCTTTGCATCTCCATTTGCACTCGAGCTAGCCTGTAGCACGCAGTGTTCATGTCATTTCCCTGATGCAGTTTATTTCGCACTTTCATTTGTACTCCAGTTATTCTATTGCATTGAGAAATGAGTTGCATTGTCATTTGATCTATTTGCTTTTGCATTCCTATGTGTACTGCCTAGTTACAGTTGTATATGCATGTTGGTTTAGTTTTAGGGTGGTCCACTATACCACTGATGTCACCTTCACTTGACATTTTGGACCTTGAACTGCTGCACTCTTGTGGTGGCTGTAGTTTTTGGTTGCAGTTTGCCCTTATATACATTTATGCAGTTTGCCCCGGTCGGTTTGCGTTGCATCGATGCAATTGGATTTGTTTTTCTAATTTCACTTGAGTTGAATCCGGTATTCGGGTTTGACCTTGTGTTCGTTTGTGAATTCTCATTGTGTACATACGTGCACATTGTCCATGTCTGTCTACTTTGACCATTGAGGCCGTGGCATTGATATTTGAATCTTCATTGATTTTGGTTCGTTGATCTTTTGTGTGCAGCATCACTGTAGTGGCAAGGTAGTGCACACAAGCATGAACAGCAGCCACACGGTATTGATTTTATTGGTATTTCTTTTGCTTTTGATGCGTTGATCTTTTGTGTAATGCATGTTGTAGTGGCGAGGCTGTACACGCGTGCGTGTACTGCAGCCCTACCCGAGTTGACATTTTAATTGATATTTCAGTTGTTTGAATTGTTTCGTCTGTCCAATTCAATATTTTGAATCGTATTGTGTTTTGGTTTGATTTGGTCATTTTGTTGTTGTCTAATTATCTATTTGATAATTAGATTACGAGTTTCTAATTATTTATTTAATAATTAGATTTTGTTGTTAATTGCCGATTAGGCAATTCTGATGTTTTCTAAATTATCTTCATTGAAATTCTTTTCACTTGTCTTTGTTGATGATTTGATTATGCTGATTTGTTGTTTAACACTGTTATGTGTTATATTTATCGTTATCCGATTTCTTTATTTAAGAATCGGATAGGTAAATTTATTGGGATTGTCGTCTATTTGATTATTTAATTATTATTGCTTCTGCGCATTAATAACTGAGTTTGAATTAGACTGACCCGTGTATTATTTTCTTTTGAATGTAATGCTTGGGTCAGACCGAGTTATTACATGTTGTAGATATCTTGCTTTGGGTTGCTGCTAGAGCTATGAAGTTTCTTTATATCATTTGGAGTAGATGTTGTCATAGTATAGGATGTTGTATATTCATGTATATTATTTCCGATAATGTACTTGCATATGTAACTTCCAGAGTCGACAGTTGTAGTTGTATCATATGTACTGTATCACATGTATTGTAACTGACATCGGTTATATATGTATAAGAGACTTTTGTTATATGTGTTCTGCATTTAGTTATCTGTGTTGTTATTATATATATTGTCCTAAACTATTATGAACCATCGTAGTTCGTTTTATATTGGAATTGGGTATGTTGATGGGAGTAAATAAATAAGAGATGAAAAATAAAAATATATACCACTCCTATCGAGATAACCAGTACTACTGTAAGGCCTAACTACGGATGGCCGCTCCTATCCAGCCTTATTCTTCGTAATAATAGGCAGTATTTCCTTTAATACTCTTTTTTATTGTGAGCACAGAGGTGGGGCGTCACAATAAACCTTTCGCAATTTTATCCGTTCATTTCAAGATCTCAAATCCAGGCCGATCGTTACTTCTTCTTCCCCTAGGTTAATGAATTGCACGATCAAACCCACTAGCCTCAATAAAACCCTACTCCTAGGACCCACCGTACGTCGATCGAGCAATGCCGTTTCGAAGCCCCTCACATGCTCAACCTTTGGCCACAACCGCATGAAGCCCGGTTCCATCATTGCCATGATTTCCCATCAAACATGCCACAAACGCGGCCAAGTAGCTGTCAATCCACCTTTCGATTTTCGAACACAACCTTATGGATTGAAAGATCGTGTGAAGCTCTACATTTTTCATTTAGATGCCGAAGCCTAATCGTGAGTGGATCGTGAGATATTGAGGGAGAAAGGCCGTAAGGTTCTGGCCATTGAAAAATTAATGGCGGCTAGCCCTAGCCCTTAGAGTTTTAGTGAAAATAATGAAAATTTATGGCTTTTTGTAGAAAATTTGACGACACTATTCACCCGAATTTTTTTCGAAATCCAAACGAAGTGAGCCGCCTGGCGTTTATAATGTTTTACCCTTATTCGAACGCAATGGAAGATATATCGAGCCAAATCGATCGTATTTGGAAGATAGGTTTTCAAATCGAATTATTTAAATTTAAAATTCACTTAAATAGATTTCTACGCGTTTTAGCTTGCCTTGGACAAACCATAAATCCGATTGACACTAAATTTGAAATCTTATAATAATATAACACTACCGATCCAATGAAACTAGTTTCATCGAAATCCGAGACTGTTTGAAAAATGACCATTTTCACTCGTCAATTAAATATTAAAATATTCAATTTCTAGAATTTAACTTTTAATTCAATTGTAAAAGTTCTGTAACATCATTCTAATTCAAGTAGAATTTAATTCAACTTTATAAATCATTTTTATTCACTTTAAATCTAATTGCCAATTATTTACGCAATTTCAAATATTAAATTAACGATTTAATTATCCAATTAAATTCAAACATTCGAAATAAAATCTATTCAGCTTATAAATTAACTTATGAATATTTAAAATCAATTAAATATATGAATTTCAAACGATAGAAATTCTGGATCGTTACATTCTCCCCTACTTAAAAGAATTTCGTCCTCGAAATTGCCGAGTTAGAAAAAGTCACAAAGTATATTAACTTTTCAAAACAATTCCTTCAAATTAGATTTACTGGATCTATTTAACCTTTTAACTTTTTCCAAAATCCAATAGTTAAATTACAAAACACTTTTCTAAGTTTCAAATCCATATATGGTTAACTTTTCAAAAACAACTAATATCGTTTAACTATCAATTCAAAATCAAAAAAACTTCAAAATCCAAAAAAAAAAAATCTAACGCCTTAAATTTCAAAAAAGTTCATCGGCGTCTCCTTTGCGCGGCTCGATCGTTGTAGGATCACAACATATATATATCACAACATATATATATATCACAAATATACATCTCATCATCGAGGATGAGGCATCCCGCAGGGAAAAAATATAAAAGTCCGATAGGTAATCCAAGATATGTACCTTATATATTATTAGCGAGCATATACGGCTAATATAGCGCGAGTGCGAGCTCCAAAAGCGAAGCATACGCCATCTACACCTACTAACCACTCAACAAACAAATGAGAAACATGTATATATGAAAGTAATATCAATATACAAGATATACCAATACACCAACTATATACGCCAATATAGCAAATGCAATCACCACAACAAATCCAATCATTAAACATCTATCATCCAACAAAGCAATATCCATCCAATCGATCAATAACCAGATCAATATACATTCACTTCTTATTAATATTCATTGTATTGGTTTTTAATTTAATCACATTTGATTCATTAACATTGGATTTACTAACATTCATTCATTCATATTCAATTAGTTTATATTCACTTATTCATATCCCAATTTGTTCACTTCCAAATCAAATCAAATCAATTCTTTTTAAATTCGCTTAACTTTCTATTTGAATTCAATTATTTAGCTTTCAATTTTATTAGTTCAATTTCATACGAATTTTTTATTTAATCAACTAACAACTGTAACAACCCTGTATTTTGTGATTATTTTAATTGTATATTTTAATTATTTTAAATTGAATTTCCTAATTTAAAAACTTTATTTTATTTATTAAAATGAATAAATTTTGTATTTTAAATATAAGTTTTGATTTATGATGTAAATTAGAATTCCAAACATGAATACATAAAATATTTTCTAGAAATGTGAATTTTGGTCAATATGGTCGAACTTTGACTTTGAATTTAAAATTTTAAACCTTGAAATTTTGAAATTTGTTTTTTCTTTTATGAAAGCAGATAAAATTTTAAGTATACTGCTTTTCGTTTCGTTGGAATCCGATTAATATTGTGAAAGTTATGTTTTTTACACTATTGTATGTAAATTGTTTATTTAACAAATTTTTTTATTTTAATTCATATAAATAATATTTTTGTTTTCCATATCATGTTCTAATTTTTGTATATAAGTGTAACATGACATGTATGTATATATTTTATTTTTGAAACATTTTAAAAGTGTAGTTATTGTAACGCCCCACCCCGAGACCTACCTTAGCAAAGAGAATTAACAAGTAATTCTGTCTACTAAAGCAGAGAATAGGCCTGGTTAAGGGCGACCATCTATAAGTTTGTATTAAACATCTATTAAATACGTCGATAAATGCAATATAATTATTTTTCAATTCAAGTGGATCGACATACCCAGTAAATGCTTAATCCAAAACTATAGGTGGCTAACAGATCTATCAGAACAAAGTACAATAACTGAATGTAAATCACATCATAGAACAGTAACCAACATCATATATATACATATACACTGATACATGTTTAGTACAATACAGTATGAATAAAATAAAGGTGGTACTCGACCACACTATAAATATCGAATCAAATATAACTACATCAGAATATGCGAAAGAAAAAAAACTACTCAAGAGAAAGGAGAGCCGATATTCAACATCAACTTCAAGCTAAGTCCAATAGATGATGCCTGAAAAAACTCGGTCTGACTCGAGTGAAAACACACGGGTCAGGCTAGCTAAAATTATCAATTAAATAGAATAATCAATAAGGACAATTAAGTGAAAGCTATGGTATCCTTTTTCATAAAGAATGCCATGCCCTAAACAGGGTTTCAACGTCATATGAAAGGACAACATCTCTTATTGGCAAGTAGGAGAGATAATGATGATAAAGTCATACTTAAGTGGCGTAACCGACACTTAAGCAAATGGAACATCGGCGAGCAAAATTTTAAAGATAAGATTCAATAAACATCGCTTTTGCCTCGTATCAACGGCGATACAAAAGAATATGGATAATGACTTCAAATGAATCAACTATCTTCTTAGAAGTGGTTGTCAAAATAACAATACATCAAAGGTACATATCCTTCATACATAGAATAAAACACATATGATGTACCTCATCTCATTGGCAAATCCCAAGGATCATTCATGGAAATATAAAACTCAATTATAAAAGAAGCATCATACTTATTCATACCTAATCTCGTCGATATGAATATAGATACGTCTCAAATCCATTACTAAAACTTATTATCAAAAAAAAATCTCATAATCATTTATACCTCACCTCATCGGTATAAATATAAATACATCTCAAATCCACTATTAAAACTCCTTATAAAATAATTTCCATAATTTATACCTCATCTCATTGATATAAATATAAAATGCCTCAAATCCATCTTAATAGAACCCGAAAAGAGTTCAAAACATCATATTCGAAATCACCATAAAACCATGTATATAAATAAGCCTTTTCTTACATAAGGCTATAATAAAGCATCATCATCAAAACAGTGAAAACGAAACTTCTAAACTTCATGGAAAACAGCACGTGCTTTACATCTTGACTAGTACTAGTAATTTGGTACCATACATCATGATGACTTGGGGTCACATAACATCATAACATCGTGATTGACTAGTCGGAACATCTTGATGACACCTAGTCACAAATCCGAGTAAAAACATCATGGTGATTGGAGTTGGGTAATAACATCGTGAACATCGTGGTGACTCCAATCGTACTCGGTCTAGTACTAGTAACATCTTGAATATGTCTCAACTATTCGAATAGGAACCCAAAAGGAGAGAACGTATATCCCATACTATACGTACTCCCCTAATGTTTTACTAATCGTTAGTTGGTTCCACATTAGAAAACATCATAAAACATCGGAACCATCATAAAATTCACTCTGCCTCATCTCATCGGCGAGTTAATATAATACCATACTCATCTCTTCTCATCGACGAGTATTGGTTCCATCGTGACTTTTCTCATTTCATCGACAAGTAAAAATCATCATAACCATCTTAACTTCATAAATCATCATAAACATCTTAACTTCATGAATACTTCATAAATAGACTTACCTCGTCTCATCGGTAAGTAAAACAACATCATGACGGTTATTTTTAATCATAATTCTCCAAATGGAAATTTTTCGTCTTGGTCGCCTCATCTCATCCGCGATTGTAAAAACATCTAGATTGGTTCGCCATCAAACGAACTCAAAAAGAGTAATTCTCCAACCAATAATGTTCGTTAAAATTTGGCAACTTCGAAATCATCTCAAAATAATAATTCAAATTAGTTTCGGTCGTAGAAGTGTCCGATATTAAGCGATAAAGCAAGAACACATGTCACATACCATATATCCTTACTAATTCGTTTAATTCTCATTCTTATACATCCGAAAGGAAAGAAAATAGTTTATGATCTTTGCGTAATAATTTACTAAGGTAATCAGGTTTTAAAATAAATTTTTCGAAACCCAAAGAAATTCTTTTATTAAAATTCTACTTTTTATATAAAATAAATATAGTATATCTACTTTTATTATTTAGAAATGCTCTTAAAAATATTTAAAATAAAATATTTAACACCAAAATTACCAAGCCATATCATGCATATACATGTTCATGGACGCAAAATAAATTTCAAGTGGTTTGAAAACAATAAGTGCACTAACAACATGGAACAAAACACAGGACAACGGATAAAATCCGCTATTTTGAGCTAGCAAACATTGAAAAATTTTAAAACACTCTGAAAGAAAGTTGTTGCATATAATTCAAGATTTCCAGAATGACCAAGAACATCCAATTCGGATCAACGGTTCAAAAGTTATTGACCATTTTACTAAAAACATCAAACTTAGCCCGAACTTATGCATTTACAGGACAGTGACAAACAATTGCAATTATATCATAGATGACTTCAAAATTAGGAAAAAAAAGTAAAATTAAATTGTAGCTTAGTTTCTAAGCTTTCCAGAACATTAAAAATTACCAAATTTCGATAATAATTGTAAAAGTTATGGATAAAGCAATTCAGACATTTGAATTTCACAACTTCTGTCATTTTGTCTCGGGACAGCGACAAATAATCACATTTTTGGCCAAGATAACGTCGAAATTTTGGAAAATTAAAAACATAAAATTTTTAGAAAAAAGTCTAGGCTTTTCGGAACATCTAAAATTATCAAAATCCAATGAAAAACGTGAAAGTTATGCCTAATTTAGTTTCAGCTTCAAGCACGGAGCAAACATAGACTTAGCTCTCGGATTAGCAGTAGAAAAATCAAATTTTGACATAGCTTACCTCAAAATAAACTAAAGAAAACGTAAAACATAAAAGTTGTAGTATAGGATTTATGCTTTCCGGAACATCTAAAATTATCGAAATCCGATGAAAAACGAGAAAGTTATTGCTAAATTTTTTTCAGCATCAAAGATGGACAAAATTCAGTTTTTACAGAAATAAAACATCAATCAAAAATCAATGCTATCAAGCTATTTGCATATATTTTTGCATTTGAAGCTTTGCTTCAGCTAGAGTTGTGAGTTTACTAACTAACCTTGCTGCCATAGATGATTACACAATGATTTGGAGCCAAAGATTGCAACTTTAGCCAAGTACAGAGCCTCAAAAACCTGATAGTATAGCTTCGATTTACTCTTAAAATCCCCAAATTTTCACTTTATTAGATAAGTTTTTACATAGGTTAGAAGATGAGAAAGTTATTGCCATTAATGGTTTTCTGGAGAGTTTGAGAAGAGGATGAAAAATATACGTACAGGCTATTCACTTCTCATTTTTTTTCTTAATTACTGACTAGAGAAATAATTAGTGGGCTAAAGTCCAATTAGAATAAGAAGTTAGCCTAAGTTTATTATTTTGCCTCTAATTACATATTAACAATGCACATATACAAATAAACATATATTCAAGCTCCATTTCACATTCATAAATTATGAAACTTTAATCTCATGATAATAAAATATTTTTATACACAAATAAAAGATTATTAATATTATTAAAACATTTTATGATCATATATCTTCAATTTAGAGAAATTGACAATTTTAACTTTTTAATTACAAATCCCTTTGTAATTAACATTATAAATCACACAAAAATCACATTTTTGTGTAATAAAATTTTATAACTCATTTCAAATATAATTTTACGCTTAATTTATATTTTTAAACTCAATTCCATCATTATTTTAAATATATCTCATTTTAAAATTAATTACTCCTTTTAAATATCATTAAAAGAAGCAAATAGCAATAATTAACAAAATTACTGCATTACCTCTAAATAAAAACATTTTCCTCGTTTTATTATCTCAAATCATCTTAATAAAGTTTTCAAAATTTTATTTTCTCATTTTATCCTAAAATACAATGTTTATTCCCAATAAACAATTTAAATTCATTATTTATTATTAATTTTCGCTATTAAATTATAACCGCCATTATAATTTAATACTCTCAGGTAATCGCTAAAACCAGGGTTGTTACAGACTCCTCCCCTTACAAAAATTGCGTCCTCGCAATTTCCTTGAATAAGGGCTGTGACCAACATAAAATTCAATCGACAAAGGTGATAGACAAGCTCGAAACTCAAACCATTCATGCTCTCAACATAGAATGGTAGAGAGAAATAAGAAGACACTCCCTTAGTTAATCTAGTGGTCCATCATATGTCAATATATTGATTAGCAAACCATCGAATTTTCCAAAGAACTCAAAAGAATTTCAAAAATATCTCGTCTTCGAATCAATACTCAATAAAAGCACAACAAATAATCTATCAAATAAGATAGATTTCTCAAAACTCTACGAATATAGTCGGGATCAAACTCATTCAAACCCGAACTCTAAGCAACAAGAATGATCATCAACACAATTTTACGCATAATAATACGGAAAGAGCATCCTCACAACAAGGATAGACTCAATAGACAAGATAGATAAATCACACAAAATGGCTTCTCACGAGGCCACCAAACTCGAACGACCACGAAAATGCATGTCGTCATCAATAGCACAAGAATAGAGTGAACTCAAGAACAAGAATATAAGCTCAAATTACTTTTTAATCCAAGATATTTAGATTTTTTTCTCAACATCTTTTAAATTTTAAATCTCAATTTTCAACATTTGAAAATTTTCAAACTCTTTACTATATTACTTAATAAGTAATATAAAACTCAAATTAAAAGTCCAAATTTCTTCTCTTACTTCCAAGTTAATTTTTGAAGAATTTTGTAAATCCATAATAATTTCCTCAAAATAAATTAAGAGTTTAAATTCTCTTTACTCCTTTTTATTAAACCACTCAAATAGTTTAAGAACAATCTTCAAATCCTCTTACAACTCTTCTCTGAAAACATCCAATGTATATAATATAGATTCAAAAATTTCAAAATATACTTCCAATAAAGTATAACTTAAGAATATTCTCATATATTCTCATCTTTATAATTTCAAAATAAATATATAAATAAATGGTATTGCCTTGCCACTGAATCTCTAATAAATAGATATGTCTGTTAGCTGCAGACTCGATCGAACGATAAAAACTGCCTCGCCACTCTGTTACTCGTCTCTAAAATCAATGGCTGCAATTACCATTGAAAAATAAATTAATATTTAACCTCATATATTATTTTCAAAATATCAATTTTTAAAACACAAACCATCGTGTCTGATTGTCTCATCATAGCATTTAGGAGATTCCTATCGATAACGTTGATCAGGCGTATCGACTAGAACTCTTAACTACTCGATGGACAACACAGGGCTCTCAAATTATTTTTATAAAAGAAATACTACTCATGTAAATATATTCTCAAAACATTCTTTGATATTATTATTATTATTATTATTATTATTATTATTATTATTATTATTATTTATAACTCAAAGCTCAAATTTCTCTTTAAAACTCATATTTATATAGCTTCAAAACTCAAACCAAAGAACATTAAGAGAATGCTTCAAGATATTCTGGGAATACTTGATTCTCAAAATCAATAGAAGGAGATAGTGTGTTCGGCAATCTTATGATGTCACGAGCCACTCCCAAAAATATCAAGATATAGGATAACCAAGATATTCTTCTCGAAGGAGAAGAAGAAACAATCCTCGAATCACTACTTCAGTCGGAGTAATGCTAAAGGATAACATTGATTGAGTATATGAAAAGAACACTCAAACGAAGCTGAATGATAAACTCAATCAAACTCGAATAATCTAGAAACTCACCTCATTCCTTAGGGATATCCTCGTGGAAGGATAACGGAAGAGCCAAGAATAAGGTTCTCTCAACAATCGATTGCCCGATTGGATGTCAAATCCAACGGACTCACAAAAATCAACAAAGTCACCTTAACTGGAATTCGAGATATATCATCAACATCTCGATACTCAAGAGTGAATACACAAACTTCGGAATCATCACAACATTTCAAAATGATAGAAATAATAACCTAATCAAATTAGGATGCCTAAATAAATATAGGATCCTATAACAACCAAAAGGATCGGACTTAACATTAAATAATTCAATCCATCTCAAATCAAATACATCTCAATATAGTGAGTAATAAAAAAATACTCACTAAAGCAGCAATAAATACAAAACTCAGAATGCTCACAACAAGCCAATCGTTGTGGGCCCCTTAATAGGATTCACAACTCTCAAAGGAATGCAAGAAGAATGCTCAAAGAAATCAATCAGCTCCATCGATACGAATTCACTCGTATCGATAAAAATAAGAATAGAACAATCCCAAATAAGATTTTACATAAGACAAGATGACATCAAACTCTATTATGGAATACTACGGAATACAATATATCTATATTCCTAGACATATTCCACCTCAACATATCCTAATACACGAAAAAGAATCAAAGCACGATTCAAAAACAAGTTGAATAAAGGACAATGATTCACTCATATTGTACTTCGACGTATCGTGATATACGTACTGTTCTATGTTTATTCTACTTTGTTCTGACCACAGCTCTGATACCAAGCTGTAACGCCCCACCCGGAGACCCACCTTAGCAAAGAGAATTAACAAGTAATTCTGTCTACTAAAGAGGAGAATAGGGCTGGTGTGACGACCCGTAGATTTTAATAGTTTTAAATGGTTTTATTTAACGTAATTAATTGAAACTTTTAAGAAACTTTATATAATAATATTTTGAAATAAAAATTCAATATTTGGATTACGTCCAATTAAACATAGCAGATTATAAATTTTATTTTATACATATATTTTATTATATATGAAGGTTTTTTTTAAAAATTCTTATAAACTGTACTGCATATATACTCTTTAAAAAAAAGGAAAAAAAAGGAGCAAGTTAACAATGTATTATAAAGAATATTGTTTATCTGCATATATATGTGCATAAGTTTGTTTGATTTCCTGCTGGATATTTTGAAAAGGAAAGTAATAAACTATAATAATTTTATATATACATAAGTATTCATTTCAAAAGATATTATATATGTGTGTGTTGATCTTTAATATATGTGTTTTACGTTAGAACAATGATTTTTAACTATACATATAAATTATTTTAGTATTGGTTTAAAATGAATATTTATCACATGGAAACGACAACCATAAAATGAATATACTATATATGTGACATTTTGAATAATTATATATTTGTTATTTAACGTTAATATGAAATGGAAGCGCTTTAAAGTTATATGGTTTTTATGGGTGTGCATATATATATATTTCATTTTTTAAATGCGTGTTTTGATTTAACGTTGTTTTGATATAACGTTCATTTTGAAAGAAAGTAATAAACTAATCATATAATCTTCGTTTCAATTTTATCAAGCTAATTTGATCCGTTCTTTTCTATTAAATATATACTTGCAGCTGTTATCAATCCATCGTTTCAATTTATTATATGGTCCGTTACTCTGCCTTTTCGGATTTGAACGTGCAGCTGGTGGCATTAAAATTGCTTTAATTATCCACTGAATTATCGTGACCATCCCATTACTCTATTTTTATTCCTGTACGTTTTATCTTCGCTTAAATTTCTCTGTTCATTGTTTTATCCATTTTAATATCCTTGCCTTTCAATACTCACGTGCTCTCCAATCAAGCAATAAAATGTTTAAATATCCACCTTATCAACTTGACCGTTGTTATTGCATCACACCAGTATATAATTCAAATCTATCATTATTTTACCGTTTCTTCTTTAATAAATTATTTGTAACAGTATATCATAAATGGACAGCTCATTCTCCACCCATTCATTTCTCCTATTCAATTAATAATGGAATATAAAGTTATATATTTTGAATACAATTCAAACAACCGTTACCATTCATACCTCCTAAATTCTAGCGATCGACCCTTCTATTTCCATGGTTCCAATTTTAGTTGCTGGATTACTCATTCCTACCGTTCAACTATATTAAATATTTATAACGTGTAGTTTCTGAGCCTATTTAGCTTCATTTTTTCTTCCTCTCTGTTGCTTCTTGGAAAAAAAAAGATTTTTCCCATTACAATGCTAAAACACATATCATGGAAAAATGAAAAAGGACCAGTTCTCCTTCCTATAGCTTCGTCAAACCTCCGCCACCACAGCTCGAACCACCTGTCAAGAGCCACAACCCACTCCATGCCTCCTCCCCTCGTCATCCATATTTTTATAAACGGTATGCGTATCATATTGCAATATATGTTTCGTTTTTAAATGTTTACATATAGCATGAATATGTACTAGTACTATATATAGTATATCTTGTTTAATGGATATGTTATACAAGCTGTGTTTTCTTTTGTCTAATGGATTTCAAAACTTATAATAAATATTATTGCATTAGTTGTTGTTTTCAACTTCCTGCAACACTTTTTTTTTAATTTTAGCTTGCTGCAATTCTCTTTTCATCTATATTATTGTATTCTATTATCTAATATATACATTTTATCTAGTTATATATATTATACTATAAGGTGTGTATATATAAGTTTTCATAACCCTTTATAATATGTAGCTATGTATATAAGATTGGACCTGTTATATATGAAAGCATTGGTTATAGCAATTAAAAATATGCAAAGGAATTTATGGTGATATTTACTTATGAATAGAACAAGATACGTACCACCATCTGTATCTTTGTCTCTCTCCCCATGTTTTATTATTATTATATATATATATATATATATTTTTTCTGTCTTTCTTTTTTTCTCTTTTCACTCCTTTCATTTTATAGCTTTTAAATAAATTGACAAACGCTTTGTAAGTATTTAAACACAGTACACGACAAATTTAATAAGCAGTGGTGTTTTACGTCATTTATAGCAAAAAAATATTTTGATAAGTTCATACATTTCTAAACTGAAAATAATAAATATATGATGCGATGGAATTTGAATTTTCATACGTCGTGCCATGAGCTGATCTTTAATTTAAAAGAGGTATGATATATCAATCGCTTACAAATAAGACGAAGATAACGTCCTAAATTAACTTTTAGCAAATTGAACGTTACTGTCGTTATTAAGAAACCAACGTATTGTGTCATTTGATTATTTGGGTACTAGTAATACGTTACTTTATTCATTCCATCAATTCATTTCACACCACGTTATTTTAAATAAATTGCTACTCTTCTACTGAAATTTATCCAAAAATTTAATAAAAATGATCCGATGGTGTATTAGCCTTCAAGACTAATCCCTGAATTCCAAACGTTGGATCTACTTTGCGTTCTTTTTTTTTTTCTTTTTCCATAAAACATATATAAAGTATAAAGTTTTTATTTGTTTTCTGATGTTAGTTGAAATGTAAATATTGATTTTTAAATAGTATATCTATATATATAACCTACTTTTGTTGTTCGTATATAAATAGTATTGTATGTGCATTTTTATGAAATAGCGCCCAATGTATATTATTTTATAAAAGAATTCATTTGTTATGTCAGTTAAATATATGTTACATTTGGTTTATATAAATATATTATAACTGATGTTGACTTCTTTCATTGTACTCTTTCTTACGGCTAAATATGTCAGTATTGTAACCTAGCACATGATTTATATTAGTCTGATTATATAAGTATTTATTTCAAATTTCATGTTGTATATATGCTTGATTCTAATTTATGTGTTTTAAATAAAATAAAATAAAATAAAACAATGATTTTGGAAAATATAAATACATATATATTTAATTTAATTTAATATGTGTTGAATATAGAATATGACTTTATATATATAGTTATATATATATGAGTCCACTCATACCATTATCTTCGCCAATCCCGTTCTGGCTTGTTCCATCAATTCTTGTTATCAGCTTTGATCGTTGAATTCGTGCCGATTTTTCTTTGCTTCGATTCATAATTCAAATTGCAGTGTCTGTAGCAGTATGCATATCCGTGTCATCTACTGTATTCTCTAGGCTCGAGAGGTGAGCAATCACTTACGATTAACATATTTTTATTCATTAAAATTGATTTCAATTGAAATATGCTGCTGTAGTTATTTAAATTTGTTATATATGCTATTACCTGTAACTGTTCACTTGCGGGATACGACACTATATCCTGTTGTTTATATAATATTGTTATTGATGATATATGCCTGTTATTTTATTTTATTTTCTGTTATCACTCTGCAAGTTCCCTGTAGTTTAGGAATCACTATGGGTTGAAATGATACATACCCGAACAAACTTTAGAATAGGAGAAAATCGTTATGGGTTGAAATGATAAACCCAAGCGATTTTCATTTAATTGAATTTGGGATTACGGGTTGAAATGATATCCACCCGTATATATTTAGTATACGGATTGAAATGATAAATATCCGTAGCACTTAGACTATATGATAGGAAATATATACAAACACCGTTGGTCCATATAAATATTTTGAAAATAGTTTCTATAATTTTGGAAAGAAATATATGGTTTAATAAATTTGATTCTTAAGATATTATATAAATGGAAATTGTATATATAGATTTAGTAGTAATATTTGATTTAAATTGAGTTGAATTTAAATTGATAAATTGAGATTAAATTTAATTTGAATGGGAAGGTCGGGTTGATGTTGGAACGTTTTGTTAAGTTGAGGAAATTGAAAATACTTTACTGTATAAATTATTTAATATATATAAATACTATTTTGGGAAATATAGAGATATTTGAAGTGAAAATGAGATTCGATTTTGAAGTATAAATTAAGCTGAAATGACCACGGTGTTATAGTGTATATTTCTACCTTGTAGAAAGTTCCATGGACCCTTAGAGGATGGTTATCCCAAACATCCTTTTGAGTTATTTGTATTTCATTTGATATTTCACTTGAGTTGGATTTATTGATATAAGAATGTTAATCCTGACTCGAGTGTTTTGTGTTTAGCTTTACGCTCGGGTCAGACTGAGTGATACAGCATTTGAGACTCACCTTTGGAGTTCGGAGCTTCATTTGGAAATCCAACTATCGATTCAGATTCCAGCCTTTCCAGTTGATTGGTTCAGAGAAGTCATCTGTTGCATTGGAGACTTCACTGCATTTGAACTATTCGGTTGTATTTTTCTAACTCTGATGTATATAGTAGCTTCATGAACTACTATTCTTTCTCTATTCCGCTGCATTATATTACGCTGTGATCTGTGATTGTTTTATTTACTGTATATTTTAAGTTTTGCCAAATTTTGATTAACAATTCAGTATTTTGAATTATTCAAGTCGGATATGTATGGTTTTATTGTCGATTTGAATGGTCCAAAATAGCGGGTCGTTACATCTGGTTAAGGGCGACCATCTATAATTTTGTCTTAAACATCTATTGAATAAGTCGATAAATGCAATATAATTTTTTTTTCAACTCAAGTTGATCGACATACATAGTAAATACTTAATCCAAAACTATAGGTGGCTAACGGATCTATCAGAACAAAATACAATAACTGAATGTAAATCACATCACAGAACAGTAACCAACAATATATATATACATATACACTAATACATGTCTAGTACAATACAGTATGAATACAATAAAGGTGGTACTCGACCACACCATAAATATCGAATCAAATATAACTACATCAGAGTATGCGAAAGAACAAAAACTACTCAAGAGAAAGGAGAGCTGATATTCAACATCAACTTCAAGCTAAGTCCAATAGATGATGCTTGAAACAACTCGGTCTGACCTGAGTGAAAACACACGGGTCAGGCTAGCTAAAATTATCAGTTAAATAGAATAATCAATAAGGATAATTAGGTGAAAGCTATGGTATCTTTTTTCATAAAGGATGCCATGCCCTAAACAGGGTTTCAACATCATATGCAAGGACAACATCTCTTCTTGGAAAGTAGGAGAGATAATGATGATAAAGTCATACTTAAGTGGCGTAACTGACACTTAAGCAAATGGAACATCGGCGAGCAAAATTTTAAAGATAAGATTTAATAAACATCGCTTTTGCCTCGTATCAACGATGGTATAAAAGAATATGGATAATGACTTCAAATGAATCAACTATCTTCTTAGAAGTGGTTGTCAAAATAACAATACATCAAAGGCACATACCCCTCATACATAAAATAAAACACATATGGATGTACCTCATCTCATTGGCTCATCCCAAGGATCATTCATGGAAATATAAAACTCAATTATAAAAGAAGCATCATACTTATTCATACCTAATCTCGTCGATATGAATATAGATACGTCTCAAATCCATCACTAGAACTTATTATCAAAAAAAAAATCTCATAATCATTTATACCTCATCTCATCGGTATAAATATAAATACATCTCAAATCCACTATTAAAACTCCTTATAAAAGAATTTCCATAATTTATACCTCATCTCATTGATATAAATATAAAATGCCTCAAATCCATCTTAATAGAACCCGGAAAGAGTTCAAAACATCATATTCGAAATCACCATAAAATCATGTATATAAATAAGCCCTTTTCTTACATAAGGCTATAATAAAGCATCATCATCAAAACAGTGAAAACGAAACATCTAAACTTCATGGAAAACAGCACGTGCTTTACATCTTGACTAGTACTAGTAATTTGGTACTATACATCGTGATGACTTGGGGTCACATAACATCATAACATCGTGATTGACTAGTCGGAACATCTTGATGACACCCAGTCACAAATCCGAGTAAAAAGATCATGGTGATTGGAGTTGGGTAATAACATCGTGAATATCATGGTGACTCCAATCGTACTCGGTCTAGTACTAGTAACATCTTGAATGTGTCTCAACTATTCGAATAGGAAACCAAAAGGCGAGAACGTATATCCCATACTATACGTACTCCCCTAATGTTTTACTAATCGTTAGTTGGTTCCACATTAGAAAACATCATAAAACATCGGAACCATCATAAAACTCACTCTGCCTCATCTCATCGGGGAGTTAATATAATACCATACTCATCTCTTCTCATCGACGAGTATTGGTTCCATCGTGACTTTTCTCATTTCATCGACAAGTAAAAATCATCATAACCATCTTAACTTCATAAATCATCATAAACATCTTAACTTCATGAATACTTCATAAATAGACTTACCTCGTCTCATCGGTAAGTAAAACAAACATCATGACGGTTATTTCTAATCATAATTCTCCAAATGGAAAAATCTCGTCTTGGTCGCCTCATCTCATCCGCGATTGTAAAAACATCTAGATTGGTCCGCCATCAAACGAACTCAAAAAGAGTAATTCTCCAACAAATAATGTTCGTTAAAATTTGGCAACTTCTAAATCATCTCAAAATAATAATTCAAATTAGTTTCGGCCGTAGAAGTCCGATATTAAGCGACAAAGCAAGAACACATGTCACATACCATATATCCTTGCTAATTCGTTTAATTCTCATTCTTATATATTCGAAAGGAAAATAAATAATTTATGATCTTTGCGTAATAATTTACGAAGGTAACTGGGTTTTAAAATATATTTTTCGAAACCCAAAGAAATCCTTTTATTAAAATTCTACTTTCTATATAAAATAAATATAGTATATCTACTTTTATTATTTAGAAATTGTAACGACCCGCCTTTTTGGACAGTTTAAACCGACGATCAAATACACATGTCGATTCCAAACCGTTCAAAATGGCAGATAGTTATTGGGGTAAATAAGAAAAGAAAAGAAAGAGAAATAAAGGAAATGAAACAGCACAGAATCTCGCAGCGGAACGATAAAATATAATAGTCAAATAAACAGTTCATGAAGCTGTCTACTATACTTTGACAATTATTTATACAACATTTATCAGAGTTATACATATACAACAGAACAATTTAAATAATGCAGCAGATAGCATGATGCACAGATAATAATAGTAATAGTATACCAAATCTTCGTCTTCATCCTCCAAAATAGATCTTCAAAAATATGAAAAACTCAGGACTGACCTGAGCGTAATGAAAAGACAAAACACTCGAGTCAGGACTAAATACCCTTATGAAAGTTAAATCAACCGTAAATAAATATGAGTGCAACGGCGTCGGAGATGTTTACGGGGGTTTGACATCTCCTATCCAGTGTCAACGTGCGTGCAATAACTTAAGAGATGTTACGGGATTTTCCATCTCTCAAGGATCCGTTAAACTATCTACTATGTAGTAATATACGCTAAGTAGATAATGCCTATCAGTAATATAAAATATCAAAATAGCGTTAAGGCGTTACCATAATCCCCCTTAACACATTTTATATTCCCAAAAGCATATACAAGACCGTAGTTTCCCCAAAACCAGAAGTCACCAGAGGGCAATCCATATACTCAAGGTACAAATCAAAACGTAGTGGTCGCGAATAGGATAATCAGTATGACAAGGTACATGAGGCGATACCAACCAGGATACTAGTAGTTGCGTGATCCGGACTGATGTTGGGCATAGCCAGCAGCTACCCCAACACCGCGAAACAACACTCCCAAATCAAGGGGTGCACCCAAATCGCATCACAAATGTAATAGATATGGTATCGAAGAAGCGTGTCCGCTAGAGGTGGCGAACCTCAATGGCCCGGCGCGGCTCCTGTTTTAGTCATGTCAGGGGTCATCCAATATCGTTCTCTTTCTTCAGTCAACGCGTTCACCAAACCATCCACTTCATTCTGGATCAACACTCCGCGTATAATAGTTATTAAAGTGGTTTTTGGTATCGACAGAGAGTATGTGCATATCCAATCCCGGTCTCTTTAATAACTACGTATTATTACACCGTTGGCTCTTTACATTTCAAATCGATTCATAATTGGTATCAAAATATCATATTCGTTCAAAAATCAAATCCATTTCAAATATCACCGTATCTATCAAAATGTCAGATTTCGTTTCAAAAATCAATTTTCGCATCAATGTCTCATTTCGAATTCAAAATCATTTCGAATTTCAATTTAGGTTGCAACTTCACTTAAATCAATTCGTATTTTAAATTCAAGATTTAAATATAAACATTCCACTTTATTGGCCAGCTTAGAATTTTAGAAAATAGTTTTAAGTAGTTTAAAAGTAGTTTTACATAATTAAAATAGTTAAAAATACTTAAAATCTTAAAATGGATTTGAAATAGATAAATTAGTTTAAAGTAATTTAAATTGGGTTAAGTAGATTTAAAATAGATTAAAATAGTTTAAGTATTCAAAAATAGTTTATATAACCGAGTAATTTGTAAAACAAAATAAAATAGCTTCAAAACCAATCCATTTCAATTATATCTTCCCAATTCAAATCAATTTCAATTTCCGTTCTACCGATTCCAATTTCGATTTCAATTCAATTCAACGTCAACTTTGACTTCAAATTTATTCAATTTTATATTCACTTTAAATTAGTTCAATTTCAATTTATGTCGATTTTTAGCTTGATTTTTCAAAATATCAATTTATAACACTTAACAAAATTATCCTTCAATATTCAAATTTAAATCCCAATTACAAATATGATTCAATTTCAAGCTCAATTAAAAATATCATTTTTGTCACTTTTACTTAGTAATATTCAAAAATCAAATTTAATGTTCAATCTTTATAACAATAAATTTCCAAAATTCAATCATATCCAAGTTTTAAATCTCAAAGTCTCCACTTAAATTTATTCAACCATTTCTTTTAACCAAAATTTTATTTCAACATTCCAAACTCAAATTTTTTCGATAAATTCGATTTCTATAAATTGATTTCTATTTATCAATTTTAAATCAAAACATTTAAACAAATTTCAAATCGACGTTCTTAAAATTTATTAATTTAGCCAAACCGGTGTCCGTATATAATTTTTTATCCTATGGCCAAGTGATTAGTTATTTCAATTAAATGTCAGGGATGAATATATATCGCTTAAATTAAATCTCGGTATCATATGTATGCATAACGGGATATATATAAGCAAATAAACATCTAAACATTCAATTATCAACCAATAGCATCCATCAAAATACATCATCCCATAAACAATACAATTCATGGCGGTTTCATAGTTATCAATGTCAGGTAATTTAATCGCGATTCAATTTTAATTTCAATTTAACTGTCAATTTAATTTTTCAACGGTTAATTCAAATGACAAGCTATATGATAATTAAATTTTATCAAACAACGACAAATAAAAATCATAACACTTCATAATGTCAATTTAACTAGCATAAAGATATTTAGTACGTTGTGAGCGTTATAAACACTCACCTTGATTTTTCGATTTTAAATCAAATCGAACGACGTTCGATTTTACCCAAAATTTTCTCTAGCTCCAATCGATTCCAATCCAATTCCATAGCGTAGTGCTCGGCCATACGATTCCAATGCAAGTCGTTTCGTGCATTTTCGACCTCATAGCAAAAAGTTATAGCAGTTTAAACATATACACAATTTCAATATAATTAATTCACAAATTCCTTTTTAAAATTTACCCCAAAACATCACAGCCGTCCATTTGCTTCCTCCACATCAGGCCCGCCCACGTCTCTCCCTTCTCCCCTTCGTTAGAACACACGCAAGCTTCAGACCCAAGAACCCACACGGCCGCTCAAAACCCTAATACACGCCATCAATACAAGCATCTTCAACACGATCAGGCTACACCACCGCGAAGCCAACATCGAGTGCAATCATCGGCCAAAGGCCGGCCATTCTCGGCTATCTCTAGTCGCTCGAAAATCGTGCGCAACCGCACGCATTTAAACCCAAATCCATGCCACTCCGTAGCTCTAATCGCGATCTCGACCGTAGGATAGGTAGCTCTCGACGAGCTCTACAGTTCTCTAGTTGAGAGCTTCTCCAAATAGCTATTGGATTGAGTGAGAAAGAGGGAGGAACGAGAGTGATTTCTGGCCTTCGAGCCTGGAGATGGCGGCCAGGGTTTAACCCTAATTTTTTTTTTAATTTTTCCCAAAATGAAAATTTTGAGGTGCTTTTATAGGAAATTCAACGAACACTAATTATCCGGCTTTTCCAAACTCCGATTTACGCGCGGTGATGGCGTTTCTAGGGTTTATCCCGCGTTCCGGACACAATGGAACAGGTTTCGGAGGCTAATTCGATCATATGCGAGGGTTATGGAAATAGACGATCGATTTTAAATTAAATTGATTAAACCGATTTCTAGGCGTTTTGGCTTGCACCGGACAAACGGTAAATCCGATTGACACAAAATTTGAAATCTTACAATAATATCACATTACGGATACGATGAAACTGGTTTCGTCGAAATCCGAGACCGTTTGAAAAATGACCATTTTAACTCGCCAAATTAATATTAAAACAATTTCAACGCGTTTCGAGCTGCCACGGTCAAACGACAACTCTGATTGCTACGAAAACTGAAATCCGATAATAAATAACTATTGCGGATCCAATGGAACCAGTTTCGTCCAATTCTGAGACTGTTCAAAAATTGGCTATTTTCCAGTCGACAATTAATATTAAAATATTCAATTTTCACAAATTTACTTTTAATTCCGTTTTAAAAATTCTATAACATCACTATAACTCCAATATGATAAAATAAAATTTTACAAATCATTTTTAATCATATTAAACCCGTTATTCAATTTTTTCAATAAATTCCAATTGTAAAATCTTATTAACTCTATTATAAACCCAATATAACTTACATTCACTTTGGAAACCAATTTGAATCATATCAAATCAAATTTTAATTATTCACTCTATTTTCATATATTAAATTTCAATATCAAATTAATCATAAAATTCGGAATTTAATTATTCAAATATTTTTAATTTTAAATTTAAACAATTTGATTATTCTTAAATCACTATCTTTCGAAATATTCAAAACAAACTTAAAATTTAACCTTTGAAACGAATTAAGATTATAGAACAACCATTTTCATTATACGGTTATTCAATTCCCATTATTAAAGATTTCAGTAAGTTCCAAATATTAGATTTAAACAATTTACCTTATCCAATAATTCATTATCTTTTGAAATATTGAAATTGAACTTATAAGATTTAACCCTTAAAACCAATTCACAATTTAAAACACTATTTCATTTTACAGTTATTCAATTATTCAATAAGTTTAAATATTTAATTTAAACAATTTACCTGTTCAATATTCAATGTTTGATTTTAAATAGATTTTACTTATCAATCAATCACTCTATTATACCCAATGAATTCAACATTTATTATCCTATCCCACTATCGATTGCAAAGGCATTCACTAAGTAGCTTTTATTTTTCATTACTTGGATAATTATTGTTGCAATTCATTCCAGTTATTATTATTCCGAACGACTTACAATTTTTTCTAACATTAAATCACGAAATCTTATTAAATTAGTTATTTAATTATCGAAAATTTACGGGTCGTTACATTCTCCCCCACTCAAAACTTTTCGTCCCTGTAAAGGAAAAAGAAGGGAAAAGGAACTAAGTATAGAATTCAACCTTAGATATATTTGATCCAAAGTTACCAACTTATAAAACAATGAAATTCCATTTATAAAGTCATAACCATGCTTCCATTAAGTTACTCCGAACGGTTTTCTAACTTTAAAAGTTAGTTATCAAAACCAGTTATAAAAAAAATTTAAAACTTGAAAAATTTTCTAACACCCAGACTTTACAGAAAATTTCGACAGAGTCTCCTTTGCGCGGCTCGATCAGTATAGCTACAAAACGCCACTACAGGCCCCAAACCAACAAAAGAAAATCAAAAGCCAAGTGGCTCATCAAAAATGACCAAATCCAATGGCAAAATAAACATGTACCTTATATTTTATTAGCGATCATATACGACTAATATAGCGCGAAAGCGAGCTCCAAATGCGAAGCAAGTGCAATCCGCACCTACTAAACACTCAGCAACCAATGAGAATCATGCATATATGAAAATAGTATCAATATACATCATATAGCAACATAACAACTACCTGTGCTAACATAGCAAATGCAACAAACAACATATGCAACCATCAATCAACTATCATCCAACAAATTCATAACCAATCAATATAAATTCACTTCTCATTAATATTTATTGACTTGTATTTCAATTTTAATCATAGTTGATTCATTAACGTTGGATTTTACTAACATTCGTTCTCAATTCAATTAGTTAACATTCACTAATTTATATTTACATTAGTTCACTTCCAATTTGAATCAAATTAAATTCTATTTAAATTCATTTAACTTCCAATTTGATTTCAATAACTTATAGCTTTCAATTTCATTAACACTCAATGAATTATATACAATCAACTAACATTCATATAACAACCAAATCATACCCAACATAACCAAATTATTAATTTTACATTCAATTTGGTTTACCATATTATATAATTTTAAAAGAATCATTTTATATTTGGCATCTTAAATTTCCACTATTAACTTTAATTAGGTCCTTAAGTCGTACATATATCATCCGTGAGCAATATCAAATCTAATCGCTTATTCGATCACACAATTTCCCTTCCAAACTAGTATCGTTCACACGACTCTCTAGTGCGGACTCAGATTTGGTTCCTTGATTGGAAACTGTTACTCTCCTTGCGTAGCCATATACTATGATAGAGAATTCCAGAATCAAATTAAAAATCCATATCCAGGGTTCGCCGTCGAGAATCGAGTGGAAAATCCTAACTTGGATCGATATAAATCATCTCAAAATTTTATGCTCGAATTTGGATCAAATCGTTATGCGAATAAAATAATATACGTACAATCTCACGTATTACCTTCCAATGGATTTCTATACAATTTATCTATACTAAATTATTTTATTGACTTCTATTCTTTTCACTTAATTACTCACAATCCATTATTCAGTTAGTATATTCATTTCTTTACATAGCATGTTCTTTAACATTATCTTTCCTTAAACATCATATCATAGGATTTGCTTACTCAAGTTCATTTTAAACATTCTAAATAATTTAATTAAACTCAATTTCTTTTCCCAGTTGATTCTTACTATAAGAAATTCCTTTGTTTACATTTATTTTATTTCCATAATTTCAATTAATAACGAATTCATTTGTGGAACATTTTATTAATCATCACTTTAGTTTATTAATCATCCTATAAAAGTCTAACCTCTCATAAATGACTTTTCTTAGTTTATAGTTATCTTAAAGGTTACAGATTCAAAATCTTTTTTTTAAGCAATTTATATTTATTTTTCTATAACCAATTTACAAAGATATTATACACTTCATTTGTCTTCTTTCTTAAGTTCACTTACTTGTTCCATTTATCCATTCATCATTTCATGTTATATTTAAGTATATATAAAAAAAAATTCACAACCAAATTTTCCATTTGTATACATTTTAATTCCTTTTGAGTTTTCCTTACTTGTATGCTTCAATTATTTTCAGGTTCTGTTTATTTGTACAATATCTCATTACATATCCAAACATCATTTTAACTTTTAACATTTGGTAAGTCTTGTTATATGTTATCAAAATGTAAATTTGGTATTATACAAATTTATAGAATTTCATTTTTACTAAATTAGAATATTCACAAATTTAATTTGTTTAAATCCTCTTTACCTTTCAACTTTAAAGTTTTCCCAATCAATAGCTTAGATATCTTAATCCTCTTATTTTATAAATTCTGTTATTCGCATTTCATTCAAATAATTTGAAAATTACTAATTAACATAAATTACAAATTTAAATGCCCGGTTCTTTCAAATCATTTGAAATAAATATATACACTTATATCTTTAATATATTAAATCATACCTTTGGAGTTTAAACCAAAACCCATTTACCTAAAATAATTTTGAAGATAAGCAAAGCTTCTTAGAAGTCTCCCCCACTTTGAGACTCGAAAATGAACGTCGATGATGGTGCGCAGTCATCACCGAAATTATTTTCCAGCGACATAAGAGAGGAGTACTATATTCATTCTTTTCTTTAAAAATCCTTTCAAAATATTTCCATAAACAATTTCCAATTAATATTACTATATATTTTCTTCAAAGCTTTGAAAACCATTGTCAAAACCTCCGGGTCTTAAATTCAATATTTTCCAATTTAAATCTATTTTAATTTATAAGTCACCTTCATAAAATATTCTTATAGGATTTTTTTATTTCTTAAAACATTCTACAAGTTGTTGTATCATTGTTCATTTCATAATTCATCTTATTTATTAAATTACAATATCCAATTTATGATAATAACTAATATTTTAATTCCTAACAACCAGGTAAGCTAGATAAGTTACAATAATTTCTGAAAATTTTCTTTATATACAAAATATAACTAGGGCAAAATTATTTCATTTACCCAATTTCAAAACAATACTATGTCGAATTGTTCTGCTTAAGTGTTTAGAGATCCCTATCAATGACGTTAATTACTCGTATTGACCAGAATCCATAAGCCACTCAACAAATCAACCGACACAATATAAAACATTTTATAGCACTAACAAATACGCTCTCTCATGTACACTCAACTCATTCATATAGTCTACCTCTATTTCAATGAGTTATTCCCCACTAGAGCCAAGGTTTATCGCTAAACCAAAGCTCTGATACCAACTGTAACGACCCGCCTTTTTGGACAGTTTAAACCGACGATCAAATACACATGTCTATTCCAAACCGTTCAAAATGGCAGATAGTTATTGGGGTAAACAAGAAAAGAAAAGAAAGAAAAATAAAGGAAATGAAACAGCACAGAATCTCGCAGCGGAACGATAAAATATAATAGTCAAATAAACAGTTCAAGAAGTTGTCTACTATACTTTGACAATTATTTATACAACATTTATCAGAGTTATACATATACAATAGAACAATTTAAATAATGCAGCAGATAGCATGATGCACAGATAATAATAATAATAGTATACCAAATCTTCGTCTTCATCCTCCAGAATAGATCTTCAAAAATCTGAAAAACTCAGGACTGACCCGAGCGTAATGAAAAGACAAAACACTCGAGTCAGGACTAAATACCCTTATGAAAGTTTAATCAGTCGTAAATAAATATGAGTGCAACGGCGTCGGAGATGTTTACGGGGGTTTAACATCTCCTATCCAGTGTCAACGTGCGTGCAATAACTTAAGAGATGTTACGGGATTTTCCATCTCTCAAGGATCCGTTAAACTATCTACTATGTAGTAATATACGCTAAGTAGATAATGCCTATCAGTAATATAAAATATCAAAATAGCGTTAAGGCGTTACCATAATCCCCCTTAACACATTTTATATTCCCAAAAGCATATACAAGACCGTAGTTTCCCCAAAACCGGAAGTCACCATAGGGCAATCCATATACTCAAGGTACAAATCAAAACGTAGTGGTCGCGAATAGGATAATCAGTATGACAAGGTACATGAGGCGATACCAACTAGGATACTAGTAGTTGCGTGATCCGGACTAATGTTGGGAATAGCCAGCAGCTACCCAAACACCGCGAAACAACACTCCCAAATCAAGGGGTGCACCCAAATCGCATCACAAATGTAATAGATATGGTATTGAAGAAGCGTGTCCGCTAGAGGTGGCGAACCTCAATGGCCCGGCGCGGCTCCTGTTTTAGTCATGTCAGGGGCCATCCAATATCGTTCTCTTTCTTCAGTCAACGCGTTCACCAAACCATCCACTTCATTCTGGATCAACACTCCGTGTATAATAGTTATTAAAGTGGTTTTTGGTATCGACAGAGAGTATGTCCATATCCAATCCCGGTCTCTTTAATAACTACGTATTATTACACCGTTGGCTCTTAACATTTCAAATCGATTCATAATTGATATCAAAATATCATATTCGTTCAAAAATCAAATCCATTTCAAATATCACCGTATCTATCAAAATGTCAGATTCCGTTTCAAAAATCAATTTTCGCATCAATGTCTCATTTCGATTTCAAAATCATTTCGAATTTCAATTTAGGTTGCAACTTCACTTAACTCAATTCGTATTTTAAATTCAAGATTTAAATATAAACATTCCACTTTATTGACCAGCTTAGAATTTTAGAAAACAGTTTTAAGTAGTTTAAAAGTTGTTTTACATAATTAAAATAGTTAAAAATACTTAAAATCTTAAAATGGATTTGAAATAGATAAATTAGTATAAAGTAATTTAAATTGGGTTAAGTAGATTTAAAATAGATTAAAATGGTTTAAGTATTCAAAAATAGTTTATATAACCGAGTAATTTGTAAAACAAAATAAAATAGCTTCGAAACCAATCCATTTCAATTATATCTTCCCAATTCAAATCAATTTCAATTTCCGTTCTACCGATTCGATTTCAATTCAATTCAACGTCAACTTTGACTTCAAATTTATTCAATTTTATATTCACTTTCAATTAGTTCAATTTCAATTTATGTCGATTTTTAGCTTGATTTTTCAAAATATCAATTTATAACACTTAACAAAATTATCCTTCAATATTCAAATTTAAATCCCAATTACAAATATGATTCAATTTCAAGCTCAATTAAAAATATCATTTTTGTCACTTTTACTTAGTAATATTCAAAACTCAAATTTAATGTTCAATCTTTATTACAATAAATTTCCAAAATTCAATCATATCCAAGTTTTAAATCTCAAAGTCTCCACTTAAATTTATTCAACCATTTCTTTTAACCAAAATTTTATTTCAACATTCCAAACTCAAATTTTTTCGATAAATTCGATTTCTATAAATTGATTTCTATTTATCACTTTTAAATCAAAACATTTAAACAAATTTCAAATCGACGTTCTTAAAATTTATTAATTTAGCCAAACCGGTGTCCGTATATAATTTTCTATCCTATGGCCAAGTGATTAGTTATTTCAATTAAATGTCAGGGATGAATATATATCACTTAAATTAAATCTCGGTATCATATGTATGCATAACAGGATATATATAAGCAAATAAACATCTAAACATTCAATTATCAACCAATAGCATTCATCAAAATACATCTTCCCATAAACAATACAATTCATGGCGGTTTCATAGTTATCAATATCAGGTAATTTAGTCGTGATTCAATTTTAATTTCAATTTAACTGTCAATTTAATTTTTCAACGGTTAATTCAAATGACAAGCTATATGACAATTAAATTTTATCAAACAACGACAAATAAAAATCATAACACTTCATAATGTCAATTTAACTAGCATAAAGATATTTAGTACGTTGTGAGCGTTATAAACACTCACCTTGATTTTTCGATTTTACCCAAAATTTTCTCTAGCTCCAATCGATTCCAATCCAATTCCATAGCGTAGTGCTCGTCCATACGATTCCAACGCAAGTCATTTCGTGCGTTTTCGACCTCATAGCAAAAAGTTATAGCAGTTTAAATATATACACAATTTCAATATAATTAATTCACAAATTCCTTTTTAAAATTTACCCCAAAACATCACAGCCGTCCATTTGCTTCCTCCACATCAGTCCCACCCACGTCTCTCCCTTCTCCCCTTCGTTAGAACGCACGCAAGCTTCAGACCCAAGAACCCACACGGCCGCTCAAAACCCTAATACACGCCATCAATACAAGCATCTTCAACACGATCAGGCTACACCACCGCGAAGCCAACATCGAGTGCAATCATCGGCCAAAGGCCGGCCATTCTCGGCTATCTCTAGTCGCTCGAAAATCGTGCGCAACCACACGCATTTAAACCCAAATCCACGCCACTCCGTGGCTCTAATCACGATCTCGACCGTAGGATAGGTAGCTCTCGACGAGCTCTACAGTTCTCTAGTTGAGAGCTTCTCGAAATAGCTATTGGATTGAGAGAGAAAGAGGGAGGAACGAGAGTGATTTCTGGCCTTCGAGCCTGGAGATGGCGGCCAGGGTTTAACCCTAATTTGTTTTTTTTAATTTTTCCCAAAATGAAAAATTTGAGGTGCTTTTATAGGAAATTCGACGAACACTAATTATCCGGCTTTTCCAAACTCCGATTTACGCGCGGTGACCGACGTTTTTAGGGTTTATCCCGCGTTCCGGACACAATGGAACAGGTTTTGGAGGCTAATTCGATCATATGCGAGGGTTATGGAAATAGACGATCGATTTTAAATTAAATCGATTAAACCGATTTCTAGGCGTTTTGGCTTGCACCGGACAAACGGTAAATCCGATTGACACAAAATTTGAAATCTTACAATAATATCACATTACGGATCCGATGAAACTGGTTTCGTCGAAATCCGAGACTATTTGAAAAATGACTATTTTAACTCGCCAAATTAATATTAAAACAATTTCAACGCGTTTCGGGCTGCCACGGTCAAACGACAACTCCGATTGCTACGAAAATTGAAATCCGATAATAACTAACTATTATGGATCCAATGGAACCAGTTTCGTCCAATTATGAGACTGTTCAAAAATTGGCTATTTTCCAGTCGACAATTAATATTAAAATATTCAATTTTCACAAATTTACTTTTAATTCTGTTTTAAAAATTCTATAACATCACTATAACTTCAATATGATAAAATAAAATTTTACAAATCATTTTTAATCATGTTAAACCTGTTATTCAATTTTTCCAATAAATTCCAATTGTAAAATCTTATTAACTCTATTATAAACCCAATATAACTTACATTCACTTTGAAAACCAATTTGAATCATATCAAATCAAATTTTAATTATTCACTCTATTTTCATATATTAAATTTCAATATCAAATTAATCATCAAATTCGGAATTTAATTATTCAAACATTTGTAATTTTAAATTTAAACAATTTGATTATTCTTAAATCACTATCTTTCGAAATATTCAAAACAAACTTAAAATTTAACCTTTGAAACGAATTAAGATTATAGAACAACCATGTTCATTATACGGTTATTCAATTCCCATTATTAAAGATTTCAATAAGTTCCAAATATTAGATTTAAACAATTTACCTTATCCAATAATTCATTATCTTTTGAAATATTGAAATGGAACTTATAAGATTTAACCCTTAAAACCAATTCACAATTTAAAACACTATTTCATTTTACAGTTATTCAATTATTCAATAAGTTTAAATATTTAATTTAAACAATTTACCTGTTCAATATTCAATGTTTGATTTTAAATAGATTTTACTTATCAATCAATCACTCTATTATACCCAATGAATTCAACATTTATTTTCCTATCCCACTATCGATTGCAAAGGCATTTACTAAGTAGCTTTTATTTTTCATTACTTGGATAATTATTGTTGCAATTCATTCCAGTTATTATTATTCCGAACGACTTACAATTTTTTCTAACATTAAATCACGAAATCTTATTAAATTAGTTATTTACTTATCGAAAATTTACGGGTCGTTACAGAAATACTCTTAACAATATTTAAAATAAAATATTTAACACCATAATTACCAAGCCAGATCATGCATATACATGTTCATAGATGCAAAATAATTTTCAAGTGGTTTGAAAACAATAAGTGCACTAACAACATGGAAGAAAACACAGGACAGCGGATAAAATCTGCTATTTTGAGCTAGCAAACATTGAAAAAATTTAAAACGCTCTGAATGAAAGTTGTTGCATATAATTCAAGTTTCCAGAATGACCAAGATCATCGAATTCAGATCAACGGTTCAAAAGTTATGACCATTTTACTAAAAACATCAAACTTTGCCCGAACTTATGCATTTACAGGACAGTGACAAACAATTGCAATTATATCATAGATAACTTCAAAATCAGGCAAAATGAGTAAAAAGAAAGTTGTAGCTTAGTTTCTAAGCTTTCCAGAATATTAAAAATTACCAAATTTCAATTAGAATTGTAAAAGTTATGGATAAAATAATTCAGAGATTTGAATTTCACAACTTCTGTCATTTTGTCTCGGGACAGCGACAAACAATCACATTTTTGGCCAAGATAACTTCGAAATTTTGAGAAACTCAAAACATAAAATTTTTAGAAAAAACTCCAGGCTTTCCGAAACATCTAAAATTATCAAAATCCGAAGAAAAATGAGAAAGTTATGCCTAATTTAGTTTCAGCTTCAAGCATAGAGCAAACATAGACTTTGCTCTCGGGTTAGCAGTAGAAAAATCAAATTTTGACATAGCTAATCTCAAAATTAAGGAAAATGTAAAACATAAAAGTTATAGTATAGGATTTATTCTTTTCGGAACATCTAAAATTATCAAAATCCGATGAAAAACGAGAAAGTTATTGCTGAATTTGTTTCAGCATCAAAGATGGACAAAATTCAGTTTTTACAGAAATAAAACATCAATCAAAAATCAATGCTATCAAGCTATTTGCATATATTTTTGCCTTTGAAGCTTTGCTTCAGCTAGAGTTGTGAGTTTATTAACTCACCTTGCCGCCATAGATGATTACACAATGATTTAAAGCCAAAGATTGCAACTTTAGCCAAGTACAGAGCCTCAAAAACCTGATAGTAGAGCTTCGATTTACTCTTAAAATCCACAAATTTTCACTTTATTAGATAAGTTTTTACATTGGTTAGAAGATGAGAAAGCTATTGCCATTAATGGTTTTCCGGTGAGTTTGAGAAGAGGATGAAAAATATATGTACAGGCTATTCACTTCTCTTTTTTTTTCTTAATTACTGACTAGAGAAATAATTAGTGGGCTAAAGTCCAATTAGAATAAGAAGTTGGCCTAAGTTTATTATTCTGCCTCTAATTACATATTAACAATGCACACATACAAATAAACATATATTCAAGCTCCATTTCACATTCATAAATTATGAAACTTTAATCTCATGATAATAAAATATTTTTATACACAAATAAAAGATTATTAATATTATTAAAACATTTTATGATCATATATCTTCAATTTGAAGAAATTGACAATTTTACCTTTTTAATTACAAATCCCTTTGTAATTAACATTATAAATCACACAAAAGTCACATTTTTGTGTGATAAAATTTTATAACTCATTTCAAATATAATTTTACACTTAATTTATATTTTTAAACTCAATTCCATCATTATTTTAAATATATCTCATTTTAAAATTAATTACTCCTTTTAAATATCATTAAAAGAAGCAAACAGCAATAATTAACAAAATTATTGCATTACCTCTAAATAAAAATATTTTCCTCGTTTTATCATCTCGAATCATCTTAATAAAGTTTTCAAAATTTTATTTTCTCATTTTATCCTAAAATACAATGTTTATTCCCAATAAACAATTAAACATTTTCATTTATTATTAATTTTCACTATTAAATTATAATCGCCGTTATAATTTAATACTCTTAGATAATCGCTAAAACCAGGGTTGTTACAGTTATAATTTTCAAATGTTTATTGCATTTTGTTTACAATTTTTAATTCTAGTTTCAATATAATAAACTATTTTCTTTATTTACTTTTTATTTTTCCTAAGAATAATTTTTTATTTTATTTTTCACTTTATTTTTGTTTGTCTTTTATTTTTATTTACTGAATTTTATTTTGTTTGTTTTGAATAAAAGAAATTAGAAATTTGATGAGATAAAAACCTTTTCATTTACTAGTGACCTTTCATCTGTCTTTGCCTTTTCATATGCTCGCCTTTTCACTTCCTTTCTTTTGGCCATACACATCTCTATGCTTAGCCGTGTATTCCTCGTTGTATTTCACGTAATAAATTTCCTTCTCGTCAAAACTCACGGCCACTCCATTTTTCTAAAAAAAATTGTAAGTCATGGCTTTCTTTACTCACTTTTCCTCTTCATTTTCAATGATTTTTACCTTCCTCCTCTTCAAGCCTTGCTCGGCCCTACCACCCATCATCACCGCCATCCTCTCCACCATCACCAGCCATAGCAGCCACCACCTTTCCCCTTGACCAAATCTGGTCGTGCCTTTCTTCATGACCAAAGCACCACAACTTTGCACAAACTCCACTAAAAATGCTTAGACGAGCTCATGTTTCCACTATCTCCTTCCATAACTTGCCTTGGCCGCCACCCCTAGCTCCACCACCATCATGACATCACCCCTGACCATCGGCCTCTCCACTAACCTAACCTGAACCCTCCATGGTTGAGCCTAAACAATGACTAGGCCGAGCCTAGTTGTGCTCAAAACCCTACTCTTTTGCCTTGTCATTTGTATTCCCTATGTTGTAACTCCCATTACCATCATCATCTCCATGTTGCTGTGCATTTTTGATGCCAAACCGAGCCTATAGCACTATCATAGCCAAGGATAATAACCCCTAGGCCAAGCACTTGAATGGTTAAGGCAAGTTCATGTCATCTATTTCTTTGCTGTTTCTTATTTTCATTTGTTTCAATATTGTTTTTGTGTTGAATATTCATGTGTTATATTGTCTTGTTTATATGTTGTATACAAGATAAACGTCTTGGCTCTCTGCTCACTTGAATCAAAAGTCGTGTTGTATCGTGCTTTTCATGCCTTTGGAATCGTTCTTGTGTGTCGTAGTGGTCTCTTGCTATGATAAAGGTGAGTCCTTCTCACTCTTACATTTTACTTATGAAGTGGTAAATTGATGACCCGTGATTAGTAATTAAAAATGTTTATGCAAGTAAATGATGATTATATGATATGCTATGCCATGTTATTACCATGTTAGCTTTGATAATTATCACATGACATATGGTAAATAACATTTTATTGTGACATTGACATGTTAGTATAATTGTTTATATTGTTTATGCATATGTTCACATAGCAAGATCCCTGTTAGAATAGAATCATTATGGGTTGAAATGATACATACCCTAACGGACATTAGAAGAGGGGAAAATCATTATGAGCTGAAATGATAGGCTCAAGTGATTTTTATTGTATTTTTATTTGACTTGGGATTGCAGGTTCGAAACGATAGAACCCAGGTTTACTTTTTAAATTGCGGATTGAAATGATACATATTTGTATCACTTGATCTAGGTTAAAAATTATATACAGACCCCGTGGTATATTTTTAGATGATTTTTATATAGATATTTATTTATTTTAAAGTATGAAATTTTATTTTAAAATAAATATATATTTTATAGTTTTAAGAAGGCTAAATATTAAGTTTTGATTTTGTGATTTTAAGTACGTAAATTTGAAATAAATGTGGTTTTTGACTTAAATTATATTTTTAAAATGTAGGTAAATAATGGAAATTAGATTTAGAGTTTTGAAATGATATTTGAAGTAAAATGTTAAGTTTTGTTAAATTTATAAGTTAAGAAAACAGTGAATTTTGACTTAACAAACGAATTGAGTTTTTAATTGGATATTTAATTATAAATTTTTGTTATGATAAATCATATGTTAAAATTATTTAAATGTGAAATTTTAAAGTCTAGAAATATGATTTATAAGTTTAAAATAACAAAAAAAAAATTGGAGTGTTGATGTTTCTGAAGTTATGATAAAATCTGGAATTTTATTAATAGCATTTCCAAAAATGCTGTGGTTTTATTGACAGCATTTTTAAATGCTATTGTTTTTGAATTTAACTATGTTTGAAATAACTAAATATCTATTACGGCATATTATAAATGCCATTGTTTCTGAACTAAACTGTTTTAGAAACTATAAGCTACGGTAGCACTTTATAAATGTTGTCGTTGCTATAATTTGACAATGTTTTGAAATATTATAGATTTTAGCACTATATGAGTTATATTTTTAAAGTGTTAAATGATTTAACTTTTGGAATTGATTATTTGTGAAATTTCAAGAGTTTGAATGTATATATTAATATTTAAATTTGAATTTTTAAGGAATTTAAATTTAATTTGGATTAAAATAAGTTTTACTTGGTTATGTGTTAAATGGAATGAAATGTAATGAGATAAATGAATTTTTTAATGGAATTTTGAAAAGCGTTTTGTAGTGATATTTGAAATAATAAATGAATGACATATCTGATTTTAAAATGATATTCGAATTTGAATATTTGAATTTGAATTCAAATAATGATTTGATAAATGAGGTTATGAAAGATATGATATTTTAATGATTGAAATGGTTTTGAATGACACAATCTTTATTTTGATAAAGAACGTGAATTTGGAATGATATTTGATTTTGATTTATTCGATTTATTCGATAAATGAATATTTGAAGTTTATATTAGTATGAAAGGATATTTAGTCTACTTGTAATTTGGGTTTATTTTAATGATATTGAGTTTATTAAGTAAATATTTCAAAAACTAAATATTAGTAAATTGAATTTGAGATATATGAAATTATAAAAATTAGTTTTGAAATGTGGGATATTAAAGCTTTGATATATATTAAAAATTTAATAGTTTATTTTCTGGATCAAATATGTATTTGAAATTGATAAGATTTGAAATGGTTTGTAGGATACAAAATTGAATTGAAACTGATGGTTTGAATTGAATTAAATTGGAAATTTGAAATTTGGGTTTAATTGAATAAATTTGTAAAATGTAAAGAATTAAAGGAATATTTCATGATTTCAAATATATGATTTTGAAATGTTTTGGTTTCCAAAGTATAATGATTTCAAGTATTTTGGTTTCGAAAGAGTTATAACTTTAAAAGTATTATGATTTTTGAAAGATGAATATAGTTTTGAAGTAAAAAAGTTTTTGGTTTCGAAGTATAAACTATTTTGATTTGAATATAGTTTTGAAATAAAAATAGTTTTGGTTTCAAAGTATAAACTATTTTGAAAGGAATATAGTTTTGAAATGAAATGATTTGATTTTTGAAGTATAAACTATTTTGAAATGACCATGCCGTTATAATAACGATTGGTTGTTAAAGAGGCCGGGATCGGAAGTTGTCATACTCTCTGCCAACTCCAAAAACCACTTTAACAACTGTGTACACGGTGCAGATTCCAGAATGAAGTAGGATGGTGGCGACGTTCTTGAGGTATATTACATGGACCCGACTCCCGTGAGTTGGCTTAAGGTGGCTAAAACAGGAGCGATCTCGGGCCAAAAAGGGTAGCTCCTCTGGTCGGACACACTTCTTCGATACTATACTCTTACTTGTAGTTGATTTGATAGTCATCCTCCGATTTGGATTAGGAGTGTGTTCCGAGGTGGGCATAGTGGCTGCAACGTTACCGTCAGCTCATGTGCGTAATTGGTATATCTACCCTGGCATTGCCTTGTATACCATGCCACCGACTATAGTGAGCCTTACTACGAGTTTGATTTGTGTCGTACCTATGGAGTATCTTCTCATAGTCTCCCAATCAGGAGATATGCAGGTACTGTATAGACTATTGGCACTATTACGTGTTAAGGGCTATATGGGTAACCCCTTAACGCTATTTTAAAGTAAGTTTATTTTACTATAGGCATTATTATAATAGTGAATATTACTACATAGTAAATAGTTTAGTGGATCCTTAAAGGATGGGCGATCCCAAGCATCCTTTAAGTTACTGATGCATTTTTGTTACTGTTCTTTTGAGTTGATTTACAGTTCATAAGTATTTATATCCTGACTCGAGTGTTTTGTGTTTTGCTTTATGCTCGAATCAGACTGAGTGATTCAGCATTCAAGAGTCACCTTCGAACTTGGAGCTTTTCTTGAAGATCCAGTCATCTATTTTGCTTTCAGTAACCAGTGAATTCAGTGATGTACTCTGATTTGTACCTGATGTATCTTGTTTTTCTTTTCTTGTATCTTGTTTAACTCTGATGTATCTTATATATATAGTAGCTTCATGAACTACTATCTCTTTTACTTCCTCTGCACTATTATTTACTCTGTCTCTGTGATCTGTGATTATTTATTTACTGTATATTTTGAGATTTGCCAAATTTTATTTACAACGCGGTATTTTGAGCAATTCAAGTCCAACACGTATGGATGCTAATGGTTGAAAATATCGGGTCGTTACAACAACAATCTAACAATCTATGTATAACCAACATTACCAAATTAATTCACTTTACTTCATTTACATTCAATTTGGTTTAACACATTTAATTCCAATTGGTTTAATATTCAATTTAGATTGAATTCTAGTATTCACTATAATCATATTATTATACAACACTTTCAATATTATTCATTCACAACTTCTTAACAACAATATTTTTAATGCTAATTCATTATACATTTCATGTTGAATTTCCTTATATAACTCAAATTCTTATTCATTAAATGACTTCATTTCATTAATTCACTTTATTAATTTACTTCGATACCAAAATAAACTTTATTCAACATACTTAAGTTATGTTTCATTCAACTTCATTTACCTTCACTTTCACTATATAACTTAAGTTCATCTCTAATTCATTTCAAAATCTATTTTATTTAACCTTTACTTAAGTGAAATTTCATTCTGCTATTCAAATTTAGATTTTGTTTTGCTTAAAAAAATTGTTTAACCATTATAACATTTGGTTTTACTTACTTTTTCCCATTTTATAAGTTATAAATCTTATTTATTCAAACTTGCAAATTCATGTTATATAATCACTTATCTTTTAAGTTTAATTTCCATTTAAATAACTTATATAATCCAGTTAAAATCTAATTCACTTTATTTAACTTTCCTTTAGTTAAATCTTAAATCATATATTTATTATGCTAACTCACATTTATTTCAACTTTACCAAGTTAAATTTTTCAGTTCATATTATAAGTTATAATTTAACTTACTTATATTTATCGGTTTCAACTTGGATTTTAAATCAAAATTTCTTATGATAACAAAACTTCAATTTCAATTTACAATTGGTAACAAATCCATCACACAGAAACTCGAAAATGATACTGATGATGTTGCAGTCATCACCCTTATTATTTTCCACTTACAATAGTGAATTCAGCGTTTTAAATTCTTTTTTTAATTCTTTTATTTATAAATCTTTCACTTATATAATTTAACTTATATTCTATTTATAATAATATAACCTCTTTAACACTGAAAACAACTTTCAAAATCAACAGATTCAAATTTTCCCAATTCTTAATTTAAATTCATTTTCATTTACAACTTATATTTATAAATATATTCATGTAGTTCTACTTCTTACATATATAAGATTATTTCAAAATTGTAAATAATATTAATTATAAATCCATATTTATAATTCATTTGTTTATATAATTTATTCATTTACAATCGTTGCTTCTATTTAGATTACTCAAACAACTTTATTAACTTATATATATTTGCATTTTCAAACAACCAAATAATCAATTTATATAAACTTTAATAATTCTGAAAAATTATTTCCTTTATATATAAAATATAATCTAGGTAAAATTATTTCATTTACCCAATTTAAAATGATACTATGTTGACTTGCCTCGTTTAAGTGTTTGGAAATCCTTATCGATAATGGTGTCCTACATACGGACCAAAATTCATAAATAGCTCAACGGATAAGCAAACACAATATAAAACATTTTATATTCACTAACAAATACGCGCTCATACATATAATACTCTCAACTCAATCAAGGGTGCTACAGTCCCTATCTATAATGAGTGCACATCAAAGCTTAGGAATATACGAAATCTAAGCTTTGATACCACGTGTGATGACCTGAAAATCTGTACCCTTTGAATCGAAAATAATCCACACATGTCCGAGCCAGAAAGCACAGACTGACGGAAATTCAAGAGAGAAAAAAGAAGAGAGAAGAAAGAGAGAAGATACAACCAAACAGAACAATATAGAATCTCACTTCGCAGCGGAAAATATATAATATCATACCAATGATCTTTACAAACAGAAACTGTATATACATACATCAATCATAGTTCAACAATCAATCAATAGTTATCAGCCTGAACAGTTATAATAACCTGTCCTCACAATTGCTAATAATATAAACAACAACAATAAGCGCTGCGAATAATCAAGCAAAACATATATACGTGTATACGAGAATGAAGATCTACAGCTATCCTGCTGAAGCTCTAAAAGCACCAAATCTAAACCTGTAAATATACTCGGCCTGACCCGAGCATTGAAAGGGAAGAACACCCGGATCAGTCTGGTAAATCAGCGTGAGAAACACACTCAACTGAATTTATTAAATTACCAAACTTTTCCTTTACCAAAACAAAAGTATCCCGTAAGACAAGTCCACACATAAAAACGAATATGTTTTTACGTTACGAAAACTAAAACATATCATATCAAAGTCATGTGATAATATACTAGTGTCTAGTATAGAAATAATTTTCAACATAGCCAAAATTGTTACCATTATTAAATTCCAACAAATTAGGCTCTACAATTAAAATGGCGGGTACGTAGTGGAGTTTGGATTTTCATACAAATGACCAGGAGAAGGGACTACCTTCCAAAGGGGGACACCTCTAGATGGATGTCCCGAGGCATAGAACATCTGCCCACTACCAACACAAGACCGGCCCACCTCTATAACTAGATGGTACCGAATATGTCATCCTCCAGTCGTTACCGACCTTTACCGAGGGCCCTCTAGAATACAAACCACAATAATCAGATACAGAACATCATAGCGTGCAAAGATATATCTAGAAGAGGATGATCATATCCTACTTGGGAATGACCCACTTAGCCCGGCTGCATCTAACCCTTTTTGGCCATTTTCGGTTGATGAGGCCTGACGAGGTAATGATTACCTTTCACAATCACATATCACATCACTTTGAATGCCACACGGCCACTTCCATTGACTACTAATTGCCTTTCACAAAAATACAACCCTTAAGCTCATACATCTCAAGGAGGGTGTTAAGCTAAGAGAAGTTTCCTTCTCCGCTGCCACTAATGTACGTTTGTGAAAACCAATGTACATAATCTATTGAAATGCAATGTCATAAAAACATCCATACAAGTCATCCAGGAGCAGGACAAACCGAAGGTACTTTCCTACCACATCCTGTCAGAAAATCCCTAGGATTGTAGCAAATAGTCCTCGCATTGGATATTTCTTAATGAAGAGACCACTGCTACTGGATGTATATTGGGATTTTAACCCCAAACAATCAATAAGCAGTCCCCCACTATGAAAATCCAGAATATCAATATCATCACAAGCAACCTACACAATCGTCACATATACGTTGGTCCGAAGTAGTTTTCAGATAAATCTAATCTCGGTCTTTTCGCACCAACAATGCAAAAGTGTTTCTCAACCTCACACAGAAACTAAGTCTCATAGACTTATCATGTCTCCAACTTTCAACTTGCTATCCTTCGGGCCAAGAAGGAAGCTCGATAGATTGGAGTAATACTCCGCCCTATACGAATCAACATCCTTAACACAAACGATAATCAAGCCTACACAGAAGGCTACATACTAAGTGTACGACTAAATAGTTCCCACATCAAGTCGAGGAACTAAAATTTGGCAAATGTTTGATAGTCGGTAATTTAACTATCATAACAAACAAATAAATATTTAGCACCATAACAATGACTAGGCCCTTTTAATTAATCTTTTATTAATTAAATCATTGCCAAATATTCGCTTTAGATTATCTTTAAAAAGATATATTCTCAAAACCATTTCAACTTTTCAATAGTGGAAAACATTTCCATATACTTATTTAATAATAAGTATTTCACAAATCAATTTATTTTCAACACTTAGAAAATATTGCATATACTTAAATCAGATTGAGTATATATTTTATTCTTTAAGGAAAACATTATCTTTAAGCACATTTATTTGGGTCAAAACGAATGTTGCGTAAAACATCGTTATGACATCCCAAAATCAATAGTACAGAGATTCGAAAATAAGATAGATATATAAATCCCAATACTATACAAAAACATTTCCTTTCGAAAATCATTTACTATAACAACAGTGTTATGATCCATCATTTCCTTATTTCTCGAAAACGTGTATTTCAACAATAAATGTTGAAATCTATGATTTTGATACTTAACACCTTTAAAGCATCTTTTAATCATTTTATTCCATTTAAAATATCACTTGCTAAAACATTTCTTTAATATATTATTCACTGTCCAAAATCGTGAATATAAATCTTTTACCAAATTTAATATTACTTCAACATTTAATTTAAAGAATAATTCACTGTCAAAAATCGTGAATAAAATTTCTTTAAATAAACTTCTATATTTAATTTATCAAAATCAATTGATTTCGGATTTATAAAACAATGTTTATAAATTCCATTTATATTTTATAAAAACTTCAAGTTATAAATTCCTTTTATTTACCAATTCTATTTACATCTCATTTATATGCCAAATCCAAATTTATAAGTTAATTACTTATAATTCATTTACCTTACAAATTCATTTATTTTATAACTTCACAATTCGTACATCTTATTCACTTATAAAATCCATTTATTGCTTCATTTTAACACTTATAAAAACTCCTTTATAACTTCCTCATTTTGATTTATAAAAATATCACTTTTATAAATCTTATATATAAAACCATTTATAATAATCCAAAAATCTCAATTTAAACTATTTTAAAAATTAACTCCATATTTCAAAAATCACATTTCAATTATATTTTCCAAAACATCATAATGTTTATAACATTAAAATTATAACATTTATTTATTTAAAATAAATCCATTCCTTTAACACTTCAAAATTCGACAAAGCGTATATTTTCAAAATCACTTAAAAATCATTTTTAATTTGGAAATCATCACTTCAACATTTTTAAAAATTCCAAAAATAGGCCCAATGCTGGAACAGCACTAAATACATCAATCATAGCATCCCAAATATCATATATAATATGATAACAGAATATAACACAAATCTGCAAATAAATCAATAATGGTGAGGAATCCAGTTGGATCCCTCCAACCTGTCGCCTGCAACAAATATACACATTAGAATATGTATACAATGTATGCTTCGAGGCACACGCGATTTATTCCGATTAGAATTAAACAAACGTTTAATTTCAACAAAATTTTCACTAGCTCAAATAAATCCTAATCTAGCTCCATAATGTAGTGCTCGTCAATACGAACCCAACGCAATTCGTTTCGTCAATTTTTGACCTCGTATGACAAAGTTACAGTATTTTAAACGTTGTACAAATTTAAATATATAATTATCTACACTTTTATTTATATTTTTGTAAACCTTTGCAATTTTAGCCATTCATTACAAGATCTCAAATCCAGGTCGATTAATACTTCTTCTTCCCCCAGGTACATGAATCGCACGATCAAACCCACTAACCTCCGTAAAACCCTAATCGCCGCGACTCCTACGACCCACCGTACAACGATCGAGCAACGCCGTTTCGAAGTCCCTCACGTGCTCCACCTTTGGCCATAACTGCGTGATGCTCGGTTCAATCATTGCCATGAATTTTCCCACCAAACACGCCACAAACGCGGCCATGTAGCTATCGATCTGCCTTTCGAATTTCGATCACAACCATATGGATTGAAAGATTGTGTCGAGCTCTACATTTTTCATTTAGATGCCTAAGCCTATTTGTGAACTGATCGTGAGATATTGAGGGAGAAAGGTCGGAAGATTCTGGCCATTGAAATGTTAATGGCGGCTAGCCCTAGCCCTTAGGGTTTTAGTGAAAATAATGAAAATTTATGGCCTTTTATAGAAAATTTGACGACACCATTCACGCGAAATTTTTCCAAACTCCAAACGAAGCTTGCCACCTGGCGTTTATAATGTTTTATCCCTATTCCAAACGTAATGGAATATATATCTGGAGCCAATTTGACCGTATTTTGAAGATAGGTTTTCAAATCAAATTATTTAAATTTAAAATTTACTTAAACATATTTCTACACGTTTTACCTTGCCTCGGACAAACTGTAAATCTGATTGACACGAAATTTGAAATCTTACAATACAGATCTAATGAAACTGGTTTCGTTGAAATCCTAGACTGTTTGAAAAATGACCATTTTCACTCGTCAATTAAATATTAAAATATTCAATTTCTAGGATTTAAATTTTAATTCAATTTTAAAAGTTCTGTAACATCATTCTAATTCAAATAGAATTTAATTCAACTTTATAAATCAATTTTATTCACTTTAAATCCAATTTCCAATTATTTACGCAATTTCGAATATTAAATTAATAATTTGATTATCCAATTAAATCCAAACATTCGAAATAAAATCTATTCAGCTTATAAAATTAATTCTGAATATTTAAAATCAATTAAATATATGAATTTCAAATGATAGAAATTCTGGGACGTTACACAAGAAGAAATTAAACACCATAGAATATCATAGCAGAACAAATAATCTACAACATACAATAAATCTTTACACAAAAACAAATTGAAATATATGTATATACAGACATCAATCAAAGTATCCTAACCTATTTTAGCTCGGAAAGTTATAATGACATGTCCTCGCAATTGCCTATAAATATAAAAATGAATGCAGTGAATAAATATCATATATGAAAATACATTTCTTGACTTCTAGCTCGTTCCCTGAAGCTCCAAAGCATCCAAACTAAATCTGTAAAATATTCAGTCTGACACTAAGCATTATAATAAAATAACACCTGAGTCGGTCTGGAAACCAGAGTGAGAAAAACATACCAAACTTGATCTTAAATTATAAATACCTTTGAAATCAAAAGTATCTCATAAGATCATGCCACATATAAACATGTTTGGGTTTTTACCTTAAGATAACCAAACCATTTCATATGAAATTCTCTGACACTAAGCATTAACCATAGTCGAAATTGTTACATTGATTAAATTCCAACATAATAGGTATACAACTAAAACCATAAACGCATATATTGGAGAATGGATTCTATATAATGATTAGGCTACTAGGGTATCGCTTATCACGGTGCATCCCTAGATAAAATAACATCGAGGACCATGCCAAGATCTCTTGCCAATAAAGGTCCAACCTACCACTTGATTAGTAGTACCGAATATGATCACCCCTCCATTAATGGGCCCGAACCATACAAATGAAAGACAATATCAACTCTAGATAAGAATTATCATACCGTACTAAGGAGTGACCCACTTAGTCCTGTTGCATCTTCCCTATTTTAGTCATTCCCGGTCGATAAGGCTTGAATCTACATTTTACCTTTCATATAGCATTTCCCACTTGGAATGCTAACACTGCCCTTCATGCAACGATGCAATGCCAGCATTCATCCATACAAGTTGTTCAGGACATGAACAAACTGAACGCACAACTTCTACTATATCCATTTTCGAATCACCTTCAGGATCAGTAGCCAGCAGCCTTGCACTCCAAAGAGCTCCGTCTTTAATTCCACCATCTTCAAGATGTCTTCACTTCCAAATGCTTGAGTTGGATCAAAGTAGTTTTTGGATAACATACCTAATCCTGGTCTGTTTGAAACAACATTCAATAGTTTCCACAAACTCAACCTTGGTTCTTTAGGAAATAGACAGTCAAAGATAAGAGCATAGGTCACCTCCTAACCATTAATGATAGATTTCCTTATCATTTGTCCTGGGAGAATGAAATGAAATTTATACGCATAGTACAGCGTTATCAGAGACAACTGTGCTATATAACTCACGTGTTTCTCCTAAATAATTTCCAAATTATGTTTCGGTTCCAAATTGAATGGTCATTATTTTGTTATCTAATAAACAAACGTTCAAATCAGGGATTTAGTTCCATGAAGGAAACCAACATTGGTTAAGCACTTAAGTAATCACAAGCCTCTTCATTTAATCTTTTCATTAATTAAGATCACATTGTAATATTCGTATCAAAATACTTTTACAATGATATATATATTCACAAATCCCTATATTTCAATACTTGGAATAAATATCTATATACTTATCTCAATGGTGTAAGTATATTCATCAAACACTGAGGAAGATTTTCTTTTCATACAATTCTAACCCATTTTTCCATTATAAATTTCTAAAACCATTTATATACTATTTTATAAATCTCTGTTACCATTTATAAAATTCTTTTATACATTCCTAGATCATTTATGATCCCTTTATAAATCCATAAAACCATTTATAAAACACATTTTGTAAATATATAAACCCATTTCTAAAATCCTTTTATCATTATCTAACCATTTATAAAACCACTTTACCTTGTAAATAATCTTCCTGTAAGCCTTTAACAAAAAACTCCACTTACAAAAGCCAAGTCCATTTTATACAAACTCTATTTATTAGCCTCAAGTAATATTATAAAGAAATAGAAAAAATTTACTTCGAAACACTAATATATAAAAATAACTAACACTAAACATTAAAAATAAATAAAAATTATTAATCTCAAAACTTCTTAGAAAATAATATTTAATAATTTCTAGAAAAATTAAATGAATAGTAATAATTAATCTTTACCATTATTATAAATAGCAATAATTTATTTCCAAAACATTATTAATAGATCATTAATATTAATTTCAAGCCATATTTTTTTAATTAGTTAACTTATCAAAATATTAAAATATTGATAAATAACCATAAAAAGACATTAAGTATAAATAAATAAATAACTTTAAAAAACTAAATATAAATAAATAAATTTTAAAATAATTCTATATGAGGTAGAAAAGACAAATAATAAGGTTAGAGTGAAATAGAAAATAAATCCTTTTAAAAAAACTATTTCTGAAACCTTAAATTCAGATTTTAAATCATCTTCCATCACAAAAATCAATTCCAACCTAAATGGAAATTTATAATGTTTCTGAAATACTAATTAAGGCCAATAGCTACTCAACGTTTAACCAATATCGACATTGATTTTCCATCACTACATATTTAATTTTTGAACATATAACAATGGCATAACCAATAGTGTCAAAAATCAGGTTTGATATTAAATTATCTATATAACGGAAATATTATTTAAAACAATCCAATAATGGAAATAATCATGTTGGATTCCTCCGACCTATTTTCCCCTGCATAATAATAAGTATCTAATTATATAATATGAGTCATCCGCTACTAGGCGGGTATATATAAAAGGTCATCCGCTCCAGGGGCGGAAAAAAAACCAAACCAACTGATAAAATAGAAATCATCCAAATATTCAATAAATAATTTTTATCACTGTATAACATAGTGGTTAGCCAAAAAGGTGAGTTTAACTCACCGAAATTCCAGTTGTCGCTGAGGCGTTCTAGTACCATTTAAGTTGAACGACGTTCGATTTATCATGAAATTCAGCTAGCTCTAATTGTCACCAAATCAATTCCATATCGTGGTTACTTTCATAGCGAGTGTGACATAAGAAATCACACCTTGATTGGACCTCGTATAGGAGAGTTACACATATTTTAAGTTATCAATATTTTTTAATTTATAATTAAATAATAATTGCGTATCTTTTTAAGCTAATTACCATACATAGCAAAATAATCCTTCTCCCACTTCAAAACACAATTCTCACTTCTAGTTCCCATATTGCATGTGCCTCCGCTAGCCATAGCCGGCCCCATAGACCATACGTGACGACACCCGAACCTCACCTCTAGTCATGCCGTCGATCCGGTCCCCTCTCTCGCTGCCAATCACCTGAAATCGATCGAAAACCCTAACATTCATCTCGACTTTCCCGCTGCCACATGCCACGGAACACACCAAACTTCGGTTATGCCTTCTCCCGACCATCCTCTACACTTCTCCGTTAGGTCGCATCGCCTGAAAGCGAGCCAAATCATCGGAATCGACCAAAACTTGAAACACCTTAAACACGAAACTATGACTATCACGCAACAATTAATGATGATCGAACCATTCATCGCCTATTTCTTGACATCGCGAACAAGTTGTTATTGAAGTCGAATCCTAAAAACGCACAATTAGGTCCCAATGAATGTAGATCACTGGATTTTGTTATGTTGATTTTTGAATTGAGAAAATGTTTTTCTCTTGTTTTGAACGTGATTTCTATTATGGAAGAAAGTACGGTTGAACATGTATGGAGAGTATGTGAAGTATGGGCTGGAGTGTTTATGGAATGGGCTTAAGTACGGTTATATATTATAATTGAAAATATCTAGCATTAAACTTCTGAAAATCTTGAACTCCTCTCAAAGCGTGCCACTTGGCGTTCAATTCTAAATACCTCGCTACGAAATTCGTTAACACATAATAAAACTATTACGGATCCAATGGAATTAGTTTTGTCAAAATCTGAGACAGTGTCCCTGAACGATATTTTCACTTATTAATTAAAACAAGTTATTACTAAAATAGTTTCAATCACTTTAAATTGATTTTAAAAGTTTACTATTATCATTCTTATTTAAACTGAATTCAAATAAAATTTTCAAAATCATTTTTATTAACATTAAATTCAAGATTTAATTATTTAAACACTTCCAATATTCAAATAACCATTATATTTGAAATTCAAGTCTATTTAACTTATAAAATTAACTTTTTAATATTTATAAACGGTTAAATATTCCACATTCGAATGACTTAAATTCTGGGTCATTACATTCTCCCCTTCTTAAAAGAATTTCGTCGTCGAAATTAACAATTGAAAAAAATGCTCCAAACCCATTAACTTTTCAAAATGTATTTGCTGGGACAAATTACCAAAAATTTTAAGGCTTTAACTTTCTAAAATCAATTTGTTGAAACTTTATTATCACCTTTTTTAAATCTTAAATTTCATTCATAGTTACTAACTAATACCATTCAAACTTATAACATGAAAATCAAATTTTAGTTCTCTAAATTTTTTCAAAATTTCTCAAGTATTTTCTACCTCTTAAATATAGGGAAACTTTCACCAGCATCTCCTTTGCGCAGTTTGATCGAAAAATTTACAATTCGTACATAATCAAAAATATACATTTGGTCTTCAAGGATGAGTCATCCCGTATGGAAAAAATATAAATATACGATATATAATCCGAAATGTATTCCTTTATTAACATTGCACGCATACACAATCAATATAATGTGAAACAAGCTCCAAATACGAAGCATATGCCATCTGCAAATACTAATCACTCGAAAAGGAATTAGAACATGTATAGGGAAAGAAATATCAGTATATAACATTCACTAATACAATATCTATATGAAATGTAGCAAATCTAACTAGAGAAAACATCAAACAAATATTGTCCATCCAATTAATTCATAACCATATCAATTTGCATTTTCCAATATCAACATTTAATTTATTAAAGTCTGCATGATATACATATATGACCGTACGCAACATCAAATCTAATCACTCGCTCGATCACACAATTTTCCTTCCGAACTAGTATCATTTACATGACTACTCTAGTGCGGATTTTGATCTAGCTCCTTGACTAGAAACTATCATTCCTCTTGCATATGTAAATACTATGATAGAGAACTGCACAATCTATCAAAATACCATATCCAGTGTTCGCCATCGAGAATCGAGCAAAAAAATCTTACTTGGACCGATGTAAATCATATTGAAATCATGTATTTGAATTTGGATCAAACATTTATGTAAATAAAATAATATATATACAACTAACATATTTATTTCAATTGGTTTCTCATTACTCAAATTCTTTTATTTACATTCGTTTATTCATAATCATTATTCACATTGGTTCTCGCACATTCATTTGTTACTTAATTTACGTCTTTCAATACTAATATCACTAAAGAACCATTCCACTAACTTTTACTTAAGTTTATTATACATTTTATACAACTATTTCTCATGTTTATTTTCACTTTACAATTTAAGTTCATATTCAATTTTATCAAACGTCGTTTCAAAAACATATTCAATTCATTTACAACTTAAGTTGAATTTCATTTTGTAACTCAAATTCATATCCATTTCATAAATTCGTTACAAATCAAATTTAATTTCATTTCAAAAATCATTTCATTTAACACAACCTAAGTCAAATTTCATTTCAAATTTTCTTTCCTTAACATTCATATTCAACAATTTAAAACATTGCTTTAACTTATTATTCCTCAATTTATAAATTACAAAACTAATTTCTTATAATTTCAACAAAATACTTAGATAAAAATTTCCATAAATTTAAAAATCTGCTTTATTTCAACTCTATTTCGAAATAATACATAATAAAATATATAACTCTTTTCGTATAACAAATCATGTTTGGGATTTAAATCAAAACTTATTTTACTAGAATAAAACTCCAATGGTAGAAATTCCCCTCTACGAAACCTGAAAACGAACATCGATGATGAAAGTGTATATGGATCATGTATTTATTATCTTAATATTTAGGTGTAATAAAAAGCTAACTTATAACTATAAGAGTAGAATAAACAAAATTAAAGTAACAATCACACCAGAGTTTTATACTGGTTCGGACCTCCCATCCTACATTCAGTCCCAAAGCTCCACTTTGGTTTTAAACTAGTAAACAACCCTCGCTTCGCCTGGAGGATTAGGCTTGATATCGTAAGTTTTTCCTTGACAAGTATGTGTTCTTAGTAACACTGATTTTGACTGCACAGCACAAATCCTACTATAATCTCCTTTGAGTAGTATGTGTATGTGAGACTTTGTGTTTTGGAATAAAACGGTGTAATTATTGCTTTTAGAAATCAAGTATGCAAAGAGCAAAGAGAAAAGGTTCAGAAAATTCCAGTGAGTTTGTTTCTTCAAAATTTACAAATTTATAGGTGTTAAAGAGTTTCCTTGAGGAGTAACATCCTTTAGTATGTTCTGTTTCAGTCTAAGGGTTGCAATCCTTAAGGAAGAAGAGATGCAGTGGAAAGATGTGGATGCAAATATTAGAATAAAGTAAGTGGCTTTTTAGAGTTCTATCCTATTACCCAACTCAAACATCTAGGATAAAATTCAGACGTCTGTCTGGTTGTATATTTATTGTAACGACCCTGGATTTTGGCCCCGTTTATTTTGTTAAATACTTGATTTAATTAAATAAAATGTAATCTGATCATATTAAAATGAATATAATTTTAGGAATACTGCCATTTGTTTATAATATATATATTGGTATTTTGAAGGAAAATAAAATTTAAACTTGGAATAAACATCTTAATAATATTTACAATAAAAATCTACCTTATATAATTTAATTAAATTACTTTATTTGTTTATATTTAGAATAAAATAATACACATAGATAATAATAAAATAAGTTTCTCAACAATATTATTAATAAAATTTAACTCATTAAATTGCTATACATTGTTAACATTTGTCAAAGGAATACATATGCTTGGTAATGTTTGAAAATTTAAAAATCTAATTCTAGTAATATAAAATATAAATGTAGAATATGAGTCAAACTTATATACTATAATACAAATGAATTATGTAAAAAAAATGAGAACAAATGTAAATATAACTTATATTAATGGATAAAATAGAAATAGAAATTGTAAATAGATGATAAAGTTCAATATAAATATAAATATTATATATTAGACAAACACATGTATATAATTTAATAATGGGTAGCTAAATTAGGGATACAAATGAATGCATAAAGCTAAAAATATAAACACTAGTATAAAATAAAATTTGTCCACATATAAAATATAAGACAAAGAGTTTCTATACAAAACAAATGTCTTTATACTCAAGACATTGACCTGACAAGTATATATGTAATTATTCAAGCTAGGACTTGTAAACCAGAAGAAATGAACAAGGGTATTATCATGCAAAACATGTAACTGATTGTGCAAACATAATTATTGGTGTAAACATTTTAAGTAACAAGATCTACAAGTATCAAATATGAAAACATCTTTGTACAAATGTTTGTGTCAGCAAACATTAATTCTATGTTAACTTAAGTGAAAACATATACATTAATTAGCCACTATTATGTCTGGAAACATCATCTTTCAGCCGAAATTATGCTTTCCATTTCAGGTTTAGTACCTTAGTACATAATAAAAACAATGCAAGATATTTTGTCAACAAAGCTTGTTCAAGAAGGCATAACTGTTGAAAGTTGTATATATGTATGTTCATTTATTCTATCTGAATTCAGTTATTAAAACTTATAAAGTATAGCCTGAAAAAAAGAAGAAAAAAGCAAAGAAGTATAAACAAATTTCATATTTATCAAGTTTAAACAGAATTTAGAAACAGGAAAACAAAACAAAGAGAAGCAACAGAGGAAAGAAAAGAGAGTTTCGGGATTGGGTGCAGGTGAGTAAACATTTCTGTTCAAATTAATTAATGCAAGTAAAAATAATCTCAAACTTTGTATGATCTATGAGTGATTATCCTTGTATAGTGATAGTATCTTCTGAAGCTCTGTATATATATAATTGTTTGGCATTACAGAGACTAATTTCTACTCTGTATATAGTTCAGGATAAACTAACCTTGGAAACAAATCAACTCCTCCATTTTTAATCAATTTCAAGCTTCGATGTCTAAAGTGAATATGTATATTCAAGTAAGATTGATGTTTTAAAAATAAGACCAGGAAGTATAAATATATATACAGGCTAAACTTTATTTTTACATAAGGATCTTTAAAATCTGGAAATTTCGAACTCAATAAACTAGGGATTCATGAACATATCTTAAATCCTTACCTCAAGCTGTGATTTTTAAAGTAAAGTTGGTGATTTTTGGTGGGAGGGTTTGAGAGAAGTTCGGCATGGTTCGAATTTGACTTTACGGTCGAATTCCGGTGACGTGATGCATTTGGGTAACCGGGGTTGCTAGGGGTGGAGGAGTAGCCTACGGCGGTCATAGGAAAAATGGAAGGAGGTGGAATAATCAACGGTGGCGACTACGGTGGTTGTTTTTTTTCCGTAGACCAAATTTTTGTAATGTTCGAACTGTGCGTCGCCGCGGTCTTCACCGTGCGCCGAGCTTCCTGCCATTGGAAGGGGATGGAGTTTGGGGGGTGGCGGAGGTGTGACCAAAGTTGTTGGGCGTCAGGTGATCGGCGATGGGTTTACGAACCATTTTTTTTGACCGGTGATGGGTCCGAGTTCATCGAGCTGTGCTCGATTTTAAATGGTGACATAGTCGACTCGTTCGTGGTTGTGTGGCCGATGCCGAGGCCATGTGCGTCATGTTGGAGGGTTCACCAGTCGCTAGTGGGTCGTCAACGGCTTGTGCACGTGCACGGCGTACGCGTTGTGCCAGGCGGTTGCAACGAGAGGGAAACTCGAGTTGAAACTCGAGCACAGGGGGGTTTTGCGCGAGAGTTACTTCGAGTTCGTGGGCTAAATTTCCTGGTTTCAGTACTTAAAGTTGTTTTTTTTAACAAAGGAACGAGGAAGAAGGGACCCTCGGGAAGGTTGGATGGGAAACTCGGGTTCTTTCTCGTGTGTTGTAAGTTTTTTCTCCGGTATTGTTTCAGTGATTAAGCGAAACAAACCTGGTTACTAAACTGTATTAGCTCAAAGTAAAAAAATAAAGTTATTGCTAAAAATGTTTTCAACTTACATGAATATCTTAATTTAGTAGTCAATTAAAGATACGTGATTAGATTTAATTAGCGTTTAAACATTTTTAGTTAATAGGTGTTTAGTTTTAAAGTTAATAAGAAAGATTCTTGTCTCTTATTTAATTAATTTGTAATTAAGAAGTTTAAACTAGTTAATTAAGTTAATGTATGAATTAGGGTAGTAAAATAAGTAATCAATTACATTAAATATAAGGATATCTAATAATTAAGTTTGGAGTTAATATTATAATTGGTTTTCAAAATTTAAGAGAAGACTTTTAAATGTTTCATTAAGTTGAACATTTAATTAGTTTAGGAAGAAATTAAGAATAATAACTCTTAAATTATAATTAGTCATAAATTATAAATAATTGATAAATTTGTAATTGACTACTTAAGATAATTTATGAATGATTAATGATTAATTAATCGAGTAGTTTAATTAAGAATAAATAAAGGATTAAGGAAGTAATCAGCAGTTATTACATGGGTAATTAAGTTGATTAATAGCTAAGATTATTAAATTAAATGGTTAATTAAGGTAAATAACTGAGTTAAGAGATAATTAGGAATTGATAGTTTGAAATAAAATAAGCATGTAGTTATGACTAAATGATTAATTAAGAAATCATTAATTAAACAATCCTGAGTGAAATAAGTAATTGATTGTTAACTAATGACTAATTAAATAGAGTTAAATGATTAACTCTCAGGTAATTAATTCTAAATTGAATTAATTACAAATAAGACCTAAGATGACTGCTTATGAGTTGTTATGTTGAATATCTGATTGTGATATTTATGTGGTGGTATTCTGTGATGCTCTGTGTTTCGTTATGTTATATCTATGATGCTTGTATATGTTTTATCTGTAATAAATGCTATGTTAGTTCTGATATTAAATTGAACTGTGAAGTTAAATAGACAACTTGGCCCTTAAAATGGCGTTTGGATTCGATGAGACCGGGATCGGAAGAATCAAATTTGATTCTCCGAAAACCACATCGATCCAATTTAAACGTTAGGTCGTGAATTCTGAAATGAAGATCGAGTTGGAGTTTCCAGAATGCAAGGGTTATCGTCGTTGACTCTGAGGGTGATTCCAAAATTAGTGTGACGAGTTAATGCCTTCGGTTTTGTTCGAACCCGTAACGAACTTGTATGGATTGAATGCTTTCAGCACATCGTCAGGCGGACGATGAGCATTCTAAGAAATATGTTCTATAAAGGTAATCGCAGCCTCAAGCCTCATCAACCGGGAATGGCTAAAACAGGGGAGATGCAGCAAGGTTAGGTGGGTCATGCCCAAGCAGGACAAGATATTTCCCCTGTCTAGATGTCCCTTATATATATTTCGTCTTAGTGAGCGGTTGGTCGCGCCAACCACGGGGTTTATCTTGTTCGGGACTGTTCAGTAAGGAATGGTTCCGGCCTTGTGTTGCAGGGGATGAAGGGAGTAATCCTCGGTACGGTGATCTAGGCCCCGTACTGTGACGGGCGGTACCCCAGTAGCTCTGCCATTGTTGGAAATCCATTTTCCCTACGAGACCCTACGGTTTTGATTTGTATTACCCACATTTGTGGTTAGTAGCTGGAATTTAATGAATGTAACAATTTCGGCTATTTTCTATTTACTTGAAAACCCTAGACACTATTATAATATCACTGGATTTCCTATGAATGTTTTGGTTAGCGTAAGGTAATAACTTACACGTATTTATTTGTGGGAAGTCTTACGTGATACCTTTATTTTCAAATGTTTTTCAAAGTTAAGCAACTTTAAACCGTTTACTCATACCAGACCCATGTCTAACCCGGAGTTTATTTTTGTTTTTCATAAACTCTTGGGTACCCAAATTTTTACGGGTAGCCAAGGGATTCAGGTTAGATTTGACGAATTCTGGAGGAGCAATGGAGCAGGAGGCTTCTACGTGGTAGATATATATATATATACATGGTGTTCCGCTGTGTTGATATCTCTGAGCTATTTATCTGTATTGTATATTGACTTGGGTTAACTAGACAGGTGTTTATAATTGTCTAGTATGTGTTGTATGATCTGTATAGCTCTGATATATGTAAAATTTTGTAATAGTTATGTGATATATTATATTTTATTCCATTCCGCTGTGAGATCCTGATGTTGCTGTTCTTTCTTCTTTGTCTTTTCCATTTTCTCATCCCTTTCTTTCTTATTGATGATACGTCTTTCTGGTAGTAGAAGGGCGGGTCGTCACAGTTGGTATCAGAGCATAGGTCAGTAATAACCTTGGCTCTGGTAGAAATTACTCATAGAATAGAGTTTGTAGAACTCTAAAATGAGTTTGAGAGTATTAATGGATATGAGCGCGTACTTGTTAGTGAATATAAAATTGTTTTTACATTGTGTTGATTTATCTGTTGAGTGTTTATGAATTCTGGTCGATGAATGGGATGCCATTTTATCGATAGGGATTTCTAAACTCTTAAAAAAGGTAGACCGACACAGTATTGTTTTTAAAGTAGGGTAAATGAAATAATTTTACCCAAAATTATATTTTGATAGAAAAGAAATATTTTCTGAAATAACTATATATACTTGGATGTTTGATTGATAATAGTACAGTCAAATAAAAATTTAAATGTGAGTGGTCTATAACCAAATAAAATTATTTAAGATTGATTTTTAAATAAAAAAAGAATATAATTAAAATTTGATTAAACCAGAATTTAATTCCCGGGAATTTGAAAAGTGTTTAAATGAATTTAAACAAAGGAATTTGGAAATTTAAAATCTTGGGAATGTTTGAAATGTTTTTCCAAAGAGTTGAAGGCAATAATGGAGTATTGTTTTGGAAAAATATGATTGAATGAAAATTGTTTTGAGAAGAATTTGTGAAAGCAAGGAAGCACTGAACTCACTTTAAGTCGCTGGAAAATAATCCTGATGATGATGGCCACATCATCAGTATTCATTTTCGAGTTTCTAAAGTGATGGATTGCTACCAGGATAGTTGATCATGATATTGTTTGGACTTGTTGGGTATACAAATTGTTTTAGAAATTTCAAAGGGGAATTTGTTTTGGTAAAAACAAGTGTTTGGAATTTGAAAATTTGATTTAATATACCAAGTGGATATGGGTAGTTATCATTTTAAAATGATTTTGGAAATGAAAACCGGGCAATTGGATAATAAGAAATTCTATAATGTGAAAGGTTTAAATAAATCAACTATTGAACTTATAAAATAAGGTTGATATTAATAAGAAGAAATCGGGAAATTTAATCCCAGAATTAAAATTTAACTTAAGTAAATAAAGATAAGAAACATATTAGAGTTTAACCTGAAGATAAGTTAAATGGAATTGGAGTTCAAAATGAACTTAATTGGATATAAACCTGGAAGGGAAAATAATTGTAATGGCAAAATGAAATGTATACCTTAAGATAGTAAGAGTTATACATATGTCATTTGAAATTGGGGTTATATGATGAAGTGACTCAAATGAGCAATATAAGTTGTTAAGTAGATAAATAAGTTTTGAGCTCACATATTTAGAAATAAATTTAAAGATTGGTAAGCAGCTAAATTTAGCTGAAGTTGAGTTGAAATAAGATTATATTTAGATGAATTCAATCGAGTCATAAATAATATTGAATAAAATAAAATTCTTATGTAAATAAGTAAATGTAAACTAAAGTAAATATTGAATTGGATTTAAATAGAATTGGAATAAGTTGTAAACAAATCTAATTCAAGAATAAATTGAATAACCTTATTATGAATAAATTCAATAATGAATTGTTAATGTAAATTAAAAATTTAAAAAGGGATAAAAGAATAAACTAGTCAGTAAATAATTGGGATTTGATTAAAGGAAAATCGAATCAAAGATTTGAATGGAAATTGGTGAAATAGGATAAATCTAAGTTGTTAGGTGAAACAGTTTGAAGTAAATAATGACTTGAGTAAATTGTGAAATGATTAATTAAAACATTGGTGATCGAGTTTAATAAAATGGATTGGAAATCAAACTTTTGTAATGAAAGAAAATGCAATGATAGGATTGTGAATAATTTAATTAGGATGGAATCAAGTGTAAATTGAATTGGAATCAATTTAAAATTTGTTATAAAGCTTAAGTGATTATCTATTCACAATAATATGGTTGAATTGCATATGGAAATGGGTTGTATGAAGTAAATGAGATTAGATAAATTCTATAAATTATTGGAAGCAAAATAGGATGATTTTGAATATGAGTTTGTATTGCTTAAATGGATTATATAAGCAAGTAAGTTGTAAATTCCTTTTAATTAAAAGGGAATGGTTTGAGAATTGATTGAAGTTAATTGTGATGAAGATTGGAACCTTATATTTGTGCTTTTGGAAATATGTAATGCTAAATAAATGGAAACTGCGTCAAAACTTTTCAGAATTTGAAAACTATATAAAAAAAATTAGCAACAAAACAATTTCGAATTGAAAATTTAAAGTAAACTAATAAATGAAACTAATTTAAAAATAGTAATATGAATCAGTTATAAATAGAGCTAGTCACTAAAATTTCAGTATTCAGAGTTAAGAAAATCGAATTCATATGGAATTGGTAATTCAGATTTAAAGTGGAAAAATAATAATAAGAAGAAGAAGATATAAAGGCTATGGTTGTAGAGTAATAATATAAGAGTATATATAATGTTTATATTAAGCTTAAGGATGAATGGTGAAATTCTTAAGTAAAATTGATACTGAGAAAATTATTCCAAGTGGATAGAATCGGGATAATGTGAATAAAAGAAACTGATTTAGTTGATAACCAACGGATATAAATACGTAGGATGAACGTATATTAATTTATTCGCAAAACAATCTGATCCAGATTCAAGCACAGAATTTCGAGATAGTTATATCGATCTGAGTTAGGATTTTTCACTCGATTTTCGACGACGAACCATGAATTTGGATTTCGATTGATTTTGGGGATTCTCTATCATATTTGTGACTATGCAAGGAGAATGACAGTTCTGATCAAGAAACCAGTTCTGTGTCCGTACTAGGAAGTCGGATGGACGATACTAGTCCGGAAGTGAAATTGTGTGATCGAGCGAACGATCGGAGTTGATATTGCGTACGGATAGTATATGTACATTGTACGGGCTTGATTGAAAAGATATTGAATTCTGTAAACAAGTCAATAAAATTGGGAAAGAGTTAATATTGTAGATTTCAGAATTTAATTTCCAGAATGGATGTCTGGAATTTATTGTGTATTCCTTATATCTCAGGAAAATTTATTCATGATTCATCATTAATTGTTAAACCAGTAATTCAGGAAATCGGAAGTTGAGTCGAATTTAATGGTGGTCAGGAATCCAGTTTGGATTATTGATCATCGAGAGACAAGCTCTCGATAGTTTTAGGAGTGTTTATCCGGATTTTTGTTCGGATAACTAGTGTTGTTTGTTAGAATAGACTGTTTGTTTGTTTGTTATTGTATGAATGATATGTATGTTTGGATTGTTAATATAAAAGCCTTTGAATTAACTGTTGTTTAAATTTCGGGGACGAAATTCTTTTAAGGGGGAAGGAATGTAACGACCCTGGATTTTGGCCCCGTTTATTTTGTTAAATACTTGATTTAATTAAATAAAATGTAATCTGATCATATTAAAATGAATATAATTTTAGGAATATTGCCATTTGTTTATAATATATATATTGGTATTTTGAAGGAAAATAAAATTTAAAGTTGGAATAAACATCTTAATAATATTTACAATAAAAATCTATTTTATATAATTTAATTAAATTACTTTATTTATTTATATTTAGAATAAAATAATACACATAGATAATAATAAAATAAGTTTCTCAACAATATTATTAATAAAATTTAACTCATTAAAATGCTATACATTGTTAACATTTGTCAAAGGAATACATATGCTTGGTAATGTTTGAAAATTTAAAAATCTAATTCTAGTAATATAAAATATAAATGTAGAATATGAGTCAAACTTATATACTATAATACAAATGAATTATAAAAAAAAAGAGAACAAATGTAAATATAACTTATATTAATGGCTAAAATAGAAATAGAAATTGTAAATAGATGATAAAGTTCAATATAAATATAAATATAAATATTATATATTAGACAAACACATGTATATAATTTAATAATGGGTAGCTAAATTAGGGATACAAATGAATGCATAAAGCTAAAAATATAAACACTAGTATAAAATAAAATTTGTCCACATATAAAATATAAGACAAAGAGTTTCTATACAAAACAAATGTCTTTATACTCAAGACATTGACCTGACAAGTATATATGTAATTATTCAAGCTAGGACTTGTAAACCAGAAGAAATGAACAAGGGTATTATCATGCAAAACATGTAACTGATTGTGCAAACATAATTATTGGTGTAAACATTTTAAGTAACAAGATCTACAAGTATCAAATATGAAAACATCTTTGTACAAATGTTTGTGTCAGCAAACATTAATTCTATGTTAACTTAAGTGAAAACATATACATTCATTAGCCACTATTATGTCTGGAAACATCATCTTTCAGCCGAAATTATGCTTTCCATTTCAGGTTTAGTACCTTAGTACATAATAAAAACAATGCAAGATATTTTGTCAACAAAGCTTGTTCAAGAAGGCATAACTGTTGAAAGTTGTATATATGTATGTTCATTTATTCTATCTGAATTCAGTTATTAAAACTTATAAAGTATAGCCTAAAAAAAGAAGAAAAAAAGCAAAGAAGTATAGACAAATTTCATATTTATCAAGTTTAAACAGAATTCAGAAACAGGAAAACAAAACAAAGAGAAGCAACAGAGGAAAGAAAAGAGAGTTTCAGGATTGGGTGCAGGTGAGTAAACATTTCTGTTCAAATTAATTAATGCAAGTAAAAATAATCTCAAACTTTGTATGATCTATGAGTGATTATCCTTGTATAGTGATAGTATCTTCTGAAGCTCTGTATATATATAATTGTTTGGCATTACAGAGACTAATTTCTACTCTGTATATAGTTCAGGATAAACTAACCTTGGAAACAAATCAACTCCTCCATTTTTAATCAATTTCAAGCTTCGATGTCTAAAGTGAATATGTATATTCAAGTAAGATTGATGTTTTAAAAATAAGACCAGGAAGTATAAATATATATACAGGCTAAACTTTATTTTTACAGAAGGATCTTTAAAATCTGGAAATTTCGAACTCAATAAACTAGGGATTCATGAACATATCTTAAATCCTTACCTCAAGCTGTGATTTTTAAAGTAAAGTTGGTATTTTTGGTGGGAGGGTTTGAGAGCAGTTCGGCATGGTTCGAATTTGACTTTGCGGTCGAATTCCGGTGACGTGATGCATTTGGGTAACCGGGGTTGCTAGGGGTGGAGGAGTAGCCTACGGCGGTCATAGGAAAAATGGAAGGAGGTGGAATAATCAACGGTGGCGACTACGGTGGTTTTTTTTTTTCGTAGACCTAATTTTTGTAATGTTCGAACTGTGGGTCACCGTGGTCTTCACCGTGCGCCGAGCTTCCTGCCATTGGAAGGGGATGGAGTTTGGGGGGTGGCGGAGGTGTGACCAAAGTTGTTGGGCGTCAGGTGATCGGCGATGGGTTTACGAACCATTTTTTTGTGACCGGTGATGGGTCCGAGTTCATCGAGCTGTGCTCGATTTTAAATGGTGACGTAGTCGACTCGTTCGTGGTTGTGTGGCTGATGCCGAGGCCATGTGCGTCATGTTGGAGGGTTCACCAGTCGCTAGTGGGTCGTCAACGGCTTGTGCACGTGCACGGCGTAGGCGTTGTGCCAAGCGGTTGCAACGAGAGGGAAACTCGAGTTGAAACTCGAGCACATGGGGGTTTTGCGCGAGAGTTACTTCGAGTTCGTGGGCTAAATTTCCAGGTTTCAGTACTTAAAGTTGTTTTTTTTAACAAAGGAACGAGGAAGAAGGGACCCTCGGGAAGGTTGGATGGGAAACTCGGGTTCTTTCTCGTGTGTTGTAAGTTTTTTCTCCGGTATTGTTTCAGTGATTAAGCGAAACAAACCTGGTTGCTAAACTGTATTAGATCAAAGTAAAAAAATAAAGTTATTGCTAAAAATGTTTTCAACTTACATGAATGTTAACTCCACTTTTTCAGCAAGGCCGTGATATCAAAAATCAACCGAGAAACCAATGATAGTTCGTCTCGAAGAATAGTCAACTCAGCATCCCAACAAAGCAAGTTCTGTTGAATGGCTTTTCAGATAAGATCCCCTATGGAGGGGGGGTCCAGGGGGGTGCCAACCCCCCAAGGTGGGGGTGCGGGGGCAACGCCACCGCTACGGTGATCGACCTGCCCGGTCAGGTCGCAGGGGTCCAGGGGGCAGCGCCCCGTCCAAAACGGTATACGGCTTATCATTAATGCTATCACAGGGGGCCCTCACCCAGCGGACAGAAGTTGGGACGGGATCGAAAGATATGCTCGTGCTTTGAGACAAGCCCCGGAGGGAGAGAATATCCTTGTTCTGGAAGATGATGCCTAATGGCCATATTTCACTTAATGGCTTTTGCTTAAAATTCGTAGAATAATACTGGATTTATGATTCCTGTATAAAATGCCGTTGTAAAAACAGTGCAAATAAATAATAGGTACTATAAATCTTGAGCTTTCTATTACGATAAAATGCTTGTTTCATTTCGATATGCAAATATCTTAAAATATATTGCTAAAATGTCGATTTAATGTTGCAGGCAATCAAAGCAAAGCTCACCTAGTCAACACATCACAAAGCCAAGCGATTCCTACAAATCGCTCAACAGGTGAATATCAGGCCACAAAAATTCCATACCCAAATCCTACATAAGAAGTGCTTCAAGCAAACAGTGAGTGATTAAACCGGAGGTGGGCCCTTGCAAACTAATTGAGATCGTTTGTGCAAACGAACATTCGATTAAGTAGCTTGTGTCCGCCCCTGCGAGCTCACTTAGCAATGAGTACACTTCTTTTGATAAAATAAACTACTTCCAAAAGAAGGAAATGTGGGTTTGGAAATGATAACGGGGAATCACTGAGGATCAAATGGTGAAAAGACATGAGTGAGCAGGCAGGGAACAAATAAAGACCTCTTCGGGGGCACATTTCACCGGAGCTGAAGTGCAAACTCTTCGGAGGCCCACTTCTCCAGAGCTGAAATGCCAAATAAAGACCTCTTCGGGGGCACATTTCACCTGAGCTGAAGTGCAAACTCTTCGGAGGCCCACTTCTCCAGAGCTGAAATGCCAAATAAAGACCTCTTCGGGGGCACATTTCACCAGAGCTGAAGTGCAAACTCTTCGGAGGCCCACTTCTCCAGAGCTGAAATGCCAAATATAGACCTCTTCGGGGGCACATTTCACCTGAGCTGAAGTGCAAACTCTTCGGAGGCCCACTTCTCCAGAGCTGAAATGCCAAATAAAGACCTCTTCGGGGGCACATTTCACCAGAGCTGAAGTGCAAACTCTTCGGAGGCCCACTTCTCCAGAGCTGAAATGCCAAATAAAGACCTCTTCGGGGGCACATTTCACCTGAGCTGAAGTGCAAACTCTTCGGAGGCCCACTTCTCCAGAGCTGAAATGCCAAATAAAGACCTCTTCGGGGGCAAATTTCACCAGAGCTGAAGTGCAAACTCTTCGGAGGCCCACTTCTCCAGAGCTGAAATGCCAAATAAAGACCTCTTCGGGGGCACATTTCACCAGAGCTGAAGTGCAAACTCTTCGGAGGCCCACTTCTCCAGAGCTGAAATGCTAAATAAAGACCTCTTCGGGGGCACATTTCACCAGAGCTGAAGTGCAAACTCTTCGGAGGCCCACTTCTCCAGAACTGAAATGCCAAATAAAGACCTCTTCGGGGGCACATTTCACTGGAGCTGAAGTGCAATCTCTGCGGAGGCCCACTTCTCCAGAGTTGAAATGTCAAATCAAAGCCCTCCAGCGAGGCGCAACAAAAAAAAAGAAGAAAGAAAGAAAGGCTTCTCCAACACAGGGTGCACTCTACTAAAGCAAGAATAATATTTCCTCAAAAATGGAAAATTATTCTCTAAAGAGAGAGTGCTTGCCTTCTCAAAATGGAAGAGTTATTCTCTAAAGTAAGAGTACAAGTCTTCTAAAAATAGAAGAATTGTTCTCCAAAATCTCCTCAAAATGGAGAATATTACAATGAGTTGTGGTATGAGGGCAATATAATATTGCTACATTAAAAAAAGCAGTACCCAAGCAACGTACCACAAGCTCACTGCAATATCATGCAAAGAGAATAAAGAAACTTGTATGAAAATGAGGAATAAATACATTCTCAAATACAGACAAAAGTTTCTATAAAATTTGTTATGCACGTGCGGGTTTCAAAAGGCAAAACAAGAAGGATGACCCCACACCATCAAATGGAGTAAAACATTACACCAATAAGGCTTCCGCAATAGGTTCCATTGATGCAAGTTCCTTTGCAAAAGCTGGGGCATCTGAAGTTTCTGCTTGAAAACCAGGGGCATCGTGAAGCTAAGTCGACCACAAAGAGTGCAAAAGTCCGAATTAGTGCAAAAATTCATCTTTCAGCAAAAAATTTAACGCTCCTCTCCTTAACCGTCACAGCACTTAGTCTTTTAAAAATTGACTTGTGACTGGAATATTCGGAAAGAGGAAGGAAGTGCTGCAAAATTAAAGAATGAAATTAGTACCGGACAACTCGGATTTTGAAAATCGCAGAAATGGAAAGATCCAGTTTGCCCCACTACTCTTCTTATCGAAAAGACATTCTATATGAAGAACTGAATATTCAAAAGTAAAGGTGCACGTTTTCTAAATGCGTGTGAAGTGTTGTGCAAAGCTACTAAAATAACAAGTAAATAAAGCAATACTTGAAATAATACTGGTTGGCATATGTCAATTCAGAAGAATTCGAGGCTTGTTATTTGAAAGTAAGTGTGGTGTCAATGCAGATAGCAGTTACAACTGTGTAAACTTTGTGTTGATACTTCATTCAAGACAGTTGATTCGCAACACTTCATCAAGACCATACTAATTTGCTTACAGTAAAATACCAGTTCTTTGATCTAATCCATCACTCGATATGGGCAATCGGTGATGAGTATATTCGCCCTATTTTTCTGCAAATGTTGCGTTTAACAGGTTGTTAAAATAATCTGTAAAGAGATGCAACAAGTTCAGGTCAAAGTTCCATTGAATTGCATTGGTCAAGTTTAAAAGGCTTCAGGTCAAAACAAAGCAAAGTTGCCTAAGTACAAGCTCAGTAGCTCAGTAAAGCACGAGTTAAGAAGAATCGAAGCACACGACCTAGCCCCTAGGCGTATACTTCGAGGGGCAAGTGTTAACTCCACTTTTTCAGCAAGGCCGTGATATCAAAAATCGACCGAGAAACCAATGATAGTTCGTCTCGAAGAATAGTCAACTCAGCGTCCCAACAAAGCAAGTTCTGTTGAATGGCTTTTCAGATAAGATCCCCTATGGAGGGGGGGTCCAGGGGGGGTGCCAACCCCCCAAGGTGGGGGTGCGGGGGCAACGCCACCGCTACGGTGATCGACCTGCCCGGTCAGGTCGCAGGGGTCCAGGGGGCAGCGCCCCCGGCGGGGTGCGGGGCAGCGCCCTGTCCAAAACGGTATACGGCTTAGAGAATGGAGCGACCTATCTTCTACACGAAGTCAGCGACCTAACACATGAAGCGGGCCAAGCGACTTAACTTCTGAAGTGGGTTACCGACTTAACAAGGTTGCCGACTTAACAAGTGGCACGACCTACCGACTTAAAAGGCATCGCGACTTAGCGAGTTATGCAACTCAGCGACTTAAGGCATAAAGCGGCTCAACCGAGTTAACGAGCTAACAGGAGAAGCGACCTAACAGGTAACGACCTAAGTACTCCGCGACCTAAGAATCACTAAGTCGCTCGCGACCTAAGAATCACTAAGTCGCTCGCGACCTAAGTATCACTAAGTCGCTCGCGACCTAAGTATCAATAAGTCGCTCGCGACCTAAGTAGGTCGGAGCAGTTCCTTTAGGCCGTATTTGGTAGGTCGCATCTCTCTCCCCTGCCATTCCTTAGGTCGCCCACGACCTAAGTTATAGCCGACCTATCCTAGCCGACTTATCCCTAAGTCGTCCATAACTTGTTAGCTCGCTCAGAAGAGACCCACGACCTATGATAAGTCGCAACGGCCGAGCTACGACTTACCTTAAGTCGGTCACGACCTAAGACCTGTTCAGAAACCCCTATAAATACGCCACTAGCTCCATCATTCAGGGGATCTTCTTCGGATTCTTGGAGGACGCCATTACTCTGCTGCATTCTCAACTCAAACAACACTTCAAGCATTTCTATCATCAAGGACGCTACAACGAACTTCAAAAGAGAATCAACATCATTCAACATGAATTCGAGAGATTATACTTCTTTGAAGTTTGAGCTACTAGTCCAAAGTGTATTGTAATTGAAGAAAGTTGTATAGAGTTGTAATCAAATGAGCAATAAAGAAGATTGAAGTGGACGTAGGCTCGATCTTAAGCCGAACCACTATAAAAATTGTGTCTTTTACTGCTTTTCTATGATTTGACTGCTTAACTCTGATTCCCGTATTAACGGGTGGTGCTTTCACATTAACTTTACATACACCGGGGTGTTAGCGTTCAGATTTTCACGTTAACAATGTATATCTTAATTTAGTAGTCAATTAAAGATACGTGATTAGATTTAATTAGCGTTTAAACATTTTTAGTTAATAGGTGTTTAGTTTTAAAGTTAATAAGAAAGATTCTTGTCTCTTATTTAATTAATTTGTAATTAAGAAGTTTAAACTAGTTAATTAAGTTAATGTATGAATTAGGGTAGTAAAATAAGTAATCAATTACATTAAATATAAGGATATCTAATAATTAAGTTTGGAGTTAATATTATAATTGGTTTTCAAAATTTAAGAGAAGACTTTTAAATGTTTCATTAAGTTGAACATTTAATTAGTTTAGGAAGAAATTAAGAACAATAACTCTTAAATTATAATTAGTCGTAAATTATAAATAATTGATAAATTTGTAATGGACTACTTAAGATAATTTATGAATGATTAATGATTGATTAATCGAGTAGTTTAATTAAGAATAAATAAAGGATTAAGGAAGTAATCAGCAGTTACTATGTGGGTAATTAAGTTGATTAATAGCTAAGATTATTAAATTAAATGGTTAATTAAGGTAAATAACTGAGTTAAGAGATAATTAGGAATTGATAGTTTGAAATAAAATAAGCATGTAGTTATGACTAAATGATTAATTAAGAAATCATTAATTAAACAATCCTGAGTGAAATAAGTAATTGATTGTTAACTAATGACTAATTAAATAGAGTTAAATGATTAACTCTCAGGTATTTAATTCTAAATTAAATTAATTACAAATAAGACCTAAGATGACTGCTTATGAGTTGTTATGTTGAATATCTGATTGTGATATTTATGTGGTGATATTCTGTGATGCTCTGTGTTTCGTTATGTTATATCTATGATGCTTGTATATGTTTTATCTGTGATAAATTCTATGTTAGTTCTTATATTAAATTGAACTGTGAAGTTAAATAGACAACTTGGCCCTTAAAATGGCGTTTGGATTCGATGAGACCGGGATCGGAAGAATCAAATTTGATTCTCCGAAAACCACATCGATCCAATTTAAACGTTAGGTCGTGAATTCTGAAATGAAGATCGAGTTGGAGTTTCCAGAATGCAAGGGTTATCGTCGTTGACTCTAAGGGTGATTCCAAAATGAGTGTGACGAGATAATGCCTTCGGTTTCATTCGAACCCGGAACAAACTTGTATGGATTGAATGCTTTCAGCACATCGTCAGGCGGACGATGAGCATTCTAAGAAATATGTTCTATAAAGGTAGTCGCAACCTCAAGCCTCATCAACCGGGAATGGCTAAAACAGGGGAGATGCAGCAAGGTTAGGTGGGCATGCCCAAGCAGGACAAGATATTTCCCTTGTCTAGATGTCCCTTATATATATTTCGGCTTAGTGAGTGGTTGGTCGCGCCAACCACGGGGTTTATCTTGTTCGGGACTGTTCAGTAAGGAATGGTTTCGGCCTTGTGTTGCAGGGGATGAAGGGAGTAATCCTCGGTACGGTGATCTAGGCCCCGTACTGTGACGGGCGGTACTCCAGTAGCCCTGCCATTGTTGGAAATCCATTTTCCCTACGAGACCCTACGGTTTTGATTTGTATTACCCACTTTTGTGGCTAGTATCTGGAATTTAATGAATGTAACAATTTCGGCTATTTTCTATTTACTTGAAAACCCTAGACACTATTATAATATCACTGGATTTCCTATGAATGTTTTGGTTAGCGTAAGGTAAAAACTTACCCGTATTTATTTGTGGGAAGTCTTACGTGATACCTTTATTTTCAAATGTTTTTCAAAGTTAAGCAACTTTAAACCGTTTACTCATACCAGACCCATGTCTGACCCGGAGTTTATTTTTGTTTTTCATAAACTCTCGGGTACCCAAATTTTTACGGGTAGCCAAGGGATTCAGGTTAGATTTGACGAATTCTGGAGGAGCAATGGAGCAGGAGGCTTCTACGTTGTAGATATATATATATATATATATATATATATATATATACATGGTGTTCCGCTGTGTTGATATCTCTGAGCTATTTATCTATATTGTATATTGACTTGGGTTAACTAGACAGGTGTTTATAATTGTCTAGTATGTGTTGTACGATCTGTATAGCTCTGATATATGTAAAATTTTGTAATAGTTATGTGATATATTATATTTTATTCCATTCCGCTGTGAGATCCTAATGTTGTTGTTCTTTCTTCTTTGTCTTTTCTATTTTCTCATCCCTTTCTTTCTTATTGATGATGTCTTTCTGGTAGTAGAAGGGCGGGTCGTCACATTTATTAACTAGTGACCTTGACAGACGTCTGGGTTAAAAATTCATACATCTGTCTATTGATGAAATTTGTTGGCAGAGAGCTTAGATAGATGTCTGAGTTCAATGGACAAACGTTTGATGCTTGTGCACTTCTAAAATAAATAGTGACAAATCTTGTAAAAAAATTAATGTGCAATTTTGTGTAAAACATAACTGAAGGAGATTTTGCAAACCATTTATCTATAACTATAACATACTATAATAGCTTCTCTAATACTAATGATTCTTTTCTTCTACTAATCGTCTCAAGTCATGCTATTGTGAATTCTCAAAGTGTTTACCTGAAAATGGATAGAATATATTGTATGTGTATGATTGTATAGTTGTTGTCATAAAAATCATAGAATAGAGGTTCTACCATTCTCTCCCTTTTTGATGATGATAACTATACAATCACTTATTAAGTAAGCGTATAACTCTTCCTAAATGTGATTCCTCCCCGTATATACATGTAATATAATATCTCTCCCCCTTTGGTATTATCAAAAAAGGGATACATAAATAACTAAATTTGGAAGAAACACAAAGAATATAAGTTTTCATAGAGACGTAGACAATATTTGACATAGTTATACAAAAATTGTTCTCAAGAAATTAAACAGAGATATAGAAGACATACACGATTGTGAAAATAGAAGATAACTCACTGATAGTTGAGGTAACCCCAAAACTTAGATGAATCTTCATCATATCTGCCATGTTGCCACTAAGACTGATCATTGTACTCCTCATCCTCTCGATAGAGAGACCCTGAAATAATGGGTAATGACTATAATGTGGATGGTTTTATGAAGGCCAAGGTATATCGTTGCTTTCTTCAGTGTCAATGTTTGTTAGTGCCTTATTAGGACGAGATGTGGTGTCGGTTCACCAGACGGTCCTGCGTTGGAAAAATGTCCTGGTTAAAACATCTATGGCGATGGTGGTGGTGTTAGGGATGGATAAGATAAAGACCGCGAAGAGGATCGACCCCTTACATTTCTTATGACTTTCCCTAAAGTGGAAACGGCATTTTCTAAAAAAAAATCTACCTTGGTCATTCTAGTAGAAAAGGTCGTTCTAAGCAAGAGATTTTTTTTATCTAATGCTTTTTGGCTCAAGGAGAGGAGACGTTGGCTTTGAAGGGTAACATTTCGATAATTATCCCCTTGTCTAGCTACAATTCTGGCTTCTCGAATCTTTGAATCAGAGTAATGCACTTTAGATTCCGAAGGTCCTACAGTTTGGGAAGGTCGAGTTGGAGTACATTATGGTTGTTGTTGTGGCTATTGATATTGTGAGAAAGGTGCTATTGTTGATGGGTTTTTTAGAAGATGCATCAAAGATAAAAATCGGATTCCACAATCTTTCACTGCAGTTTCTTCATATTATGAAAGATATGACGGGATGCCAAACGATCGTAGAATTCTCATGGTATATGGAGCATAAACGATACTGTGACATTGAGGCATCCAGAAGCTTTTGATTTGTGCAAAAATATATTGTGCCAATTGACTTCAATGTGACCAAATATAGCGTACAAAGCTTTGTGATCATCTTTATATACTTGTTCATGACTACCTAACCTAGGGATGATTGTGTTGATGAGCATACGGTTAAGTACTCGGCCTTTTGGATGAAAACTAGATGTTTTAAATTTTCGCATATCATCTTCCCAAATAAGATGAGTAACGGCATCTCTAGTGGAATATCATGTATCGGGAACATCTTATAATCGAATTCCCATATAAGGACAATGAAGAACTTGGCCAAGCATTTTGATATTAAATTTTATTAAATATCCATAAACACTTGTACAAATCCAATTTTCATCATCCAAAGGATTCCAATTTTTCAAAGAGCGTAAATTAATAAGAAAGAGAAATACTCCTAATTGGTTTATCTTCCCAGCATTATTATCATAGCTGATCGGGTGATAAATATTAGCATCTTAAGTTAAATCAATAGCGTCACAATGAATAAAGCGACGAATTAGATGAAGTGGACCATATGCAGGGGCTTCTTCTCCAAATCCAGCAATTTTTGCTCTTCATATTATTTCTCAATAATCCATTCTTCAATGTGATGATTTGTGACAAATTCTTAAGTGGAAGATTGAGAGCTTTGGTCTGCAGTAGCATTCTTTAATATAGCAACTGGAGTTTTTGCTTTGGTGGCCACTGATTGGAGAACTGGAGTCATGAAATCGATTTGGGAATTTAAGGTTTTAGAGTTTTGAAAGAGTGAAACGGTGAAAAATTAGAAAGAAGGAAAAGATGATATATAGTTTTGGAAAAAGGTGTGGACTTGGCACTAACAGATGTTTGGAAATATAAGTCAGACGTTTGAGTGGAGATAAATATTAAAATAGAGAGGGAAAACAGACATCTGGAAGGATTTTCCAACATATGTGCGGAAGAAATAATTTTTCTAAAGGAAATCGGTAGACTTCTATATCATTCTTCAGACGTCTGCGCTGAAGTATTGATATTTCTAGAAAGCTCGAATAAACATGTGTGCTCTTTTTAGACGTCTAAGCTGAAACCAAAAATTTTAGCGGATATAGATAGAAGTTTGAGTTCTATTTCAGGCAACTAAGCTAGAATGAAAAAAAATTTCTTACTAGTGATAGATGTCTGCCTATATTCCCAGATGTCTGGTCTTTAGTTATATTCTTTTCCTGTTAATTTCTGTTATATGGAAACAAAATTTTACTATAATGAAAAATTACAAACGGTTATTAATGAAATATACATTCTTATTATAATACTAAATTCCTCATCGAAAGGCCTCTCTAGTTGTCATCAGACGAGTTGGAAGAATGGTAGTTTTTTCCTAAGAATTTTGCTTGATTTTAGTTGGCTCAGAAGAAGGCTTAAGAGGAGACCAATATGGATGAGTAGGAATACATTTGGTGTTTGATATCTCTTCACCCCATAGGTTTCGTGGAGTAATATTGTGTGCATTTGAAGGTGTTTCACATAACCAAGGAGATCATTGATGCATGCAATCTTTTATTGGCGAAATACCGCAAATGCGGGAATACACTTTTCTAAGAAATTTAAATAGAACCCTTGACGACATTGCTCGTGATACATCTCATGTTGAACGCCAATCATGTCTTGTCGATAATGATGTATCTCATTGACTTTGTCGGAAAGTGATGAGGATTTCATATCAATGGAATATTTTGCTTTCTTTCCTTTTGGAGAAAACTATTGTAGTATTTTGGCAAAGCAATAATGTTGAGGGATGGTGATGATGTAGGAGTGATATTTGTGGGAGAGACATAAGTGCTGCCGGACGATGGGGAGGTGTAGCCAATAGTGGAATAAGTGGAGTCATGATCAGAAGATATTGTTTGATAAGTCTTTAGAATTTTGATCTTTGTTTATTTAATTTTTAAAGTTTGTATATGATTTTAATAAAAAAAATTGATCAAGTATATATATACTGAGTTTAATATCTATTTAAAGTTATTGTTTTAAGGTTAATATTTCTTTGAATTTTTCAGGTAAGGAAAATGGAAGGTTAAGAAATAAAAAAAGGATTATAACTGCTCATAAAACAAAAGATATGTAAGGTCCTAAAATAAGTAACATAATGGAAAATTGGAGAGACATGTGACTTCCTTCCGAGCGTGCGGATTTCAAGCACCATCATCTCCAATTTTTGTTCTACTAAATTTTCATTTAAAAAAATTATGCTTTAATACCAAATTATAAATCATTTAATGACATAATTCCTAGTTCACGTCTTAACTTAACAAAAGTTTGTTCACTTAGAGGTTTTGTAAAAATATCGACTATTTGATTTTCTGTGTTAACAAATTCTAGAGTTATTATCTAAGTTTCAACTTTGTTTCTTAAAAAATGGTGATGAATATCTATATGTTTTGTTCAAGAATAATTAATTATATTTTTAGATAAATTTATTGCACTCGTATTATCGAAATATATTAGAGATTTTTTTTATTATTTTCCCATAGTCTTTAGGTGTTTGTTGCATATAGATTACATGTGTGCAAGCTAAGGCAGCAAAAATATATTTGGCTTGATATGTTGAAAGAGAAACACAATTTTATTTTTTACTAAACCACGAAACTAACGATTAACCGATAAAGTGACATGTGTCGCTTGTACTTTTCCTATCTATTTTGCAACCAGCGAAATCTGCACCATTATATGATACGAGTTTGAAGGAAATGCCTTTAGTATTGAAAAGACCATAATTCTTCGTGTTGGTTAAGTAGCGCAAAATACGTTTGACTTCTCGACAGTGTGAACCTTAAGGTTATGCTTGAAATCTTGCATATAAACACATGCTCATTATGATATCAGGTCTGTTGGCCGTTAAGTATAATAGCGATCCTATTGTACTTTGATATAATTTTTGATTAGAATCTTTTTCGTTTTCATCTTTATCTAAATGACTACTGGTGCTCATGGGTGTTGGCTTACTAGATTTTTTTTCCCTTCCAAAGCATTTTAAAAAATCGTGACAATATTTTTCTTGATCTATAAAAATACCATTTTCTAATTGTTTAATTTGTAATCCTAGGAAAAAGTTCAATTCTCCTATATGGGACATTTCAAGTTCATTTTTCGTGATATCTGCAAAATTATTACATAACTTTTCATTTGTTGATCCAAACATTATGTCATCCACTTATATTTGAATAACAAAATATCATAATGGTCTCTTTTTATAAACAAAGTTGTATATATTCTTCCATTGAAATCCAGAAGTTATTAAATGAGTTTTTAATATACCCTACCAAGCACGTGGTGCTTATTTTAAACCATATAAAACTTTCTTTAGTTTATAGACATGTTCAGGAAATTTTTCACGTATGAACAACAAAGGCTACTCGACATACACTTTCTCTTTTATAAAACTATTTAAAAAAGAACTTTTTACGTCCATTTGAAAAAGTTTAAAGTTATAATGACATGCAAAAGCGAGTAGCATTCGGATGGCTTCTAGACGTGCGACTGAAGCAAATGTTTCTTCATAGTCAATCCCTTCCTTTTGATTATATCCTTGTGCTACTAACCTTGCTTTGTTACGAAGAATACTTCCATGTTCATCAGTTTTATTCTTATAAACCCATTTTTTCCTGATTATAGATTGACATTTGGGTCTCGGTATTACTTCACTTCTTTCAAATTGATTGAGTTATTCTTGCATTTCCATAATCTATGACTCGTCAGTCGATGCTTCTTTATAATTCTTTGGCTCAAAATTTGAAATGAACGCAATGTGACCCATTTGACTTAATTGGTGTATAGTAGAAACTTTTGTATTCAAATTACTAGTTATATTGTTAATTGGATGGTCTTTAAAAATACGAGGTAGTGATCTTAATATATTTTCATTTTCAACTGTATTCTCGTTATTGTTATTTGAAACAGAGTTATTTTTAGATAGTTTTGTTAACATTTCATCATCATCACTATTTTTATTATTGGAAAAGTTTTCATCAAATGAAACATGTAAATATTATTTTATAGATTAGTACATTTACTAAAAATTCTATACGTTTTGCTACGATTTGAGTATCCGACAAAGATACCTTCGTCGGCTTTTGAATAGAATTTTCCATGACTATCTTTAGTGTTTAGTATAAAATATTTTGAACCAAATATTCAAAATATGATAATTTGGGTTTTTTACCAAAAAATATTTCATAACAGGTATTTTTGGTTAAAGGACGTAATGTGACAAGATTCAATACATAACAAGCAGTAGCTACAGCTTCTGCCTAAAATTCCTTGGTAGATTACTACTGTTAAGCATAGTTCGTGCGCATTCTTGGAGTGTATGATTTTTCCTTTTTACAACACTATTTTGTTGTCGTGTTCGAGGAAATGAAAAATTATGGGTAATTCCTTTTATGTTATAAAAATTTTCAAAAATCTGGTTTTCGAATTCACCTTCATAACCACTTCTAGTACTCTTTATTTTAAGATTCGTTACGTTCATAATTCTTTTAGCAAAAATTTTAAACATCTCAAACATACCGCTCTTGTGCTTTAAAAACAGTGTCTATGTATATCTTGAAAAATCATCTACAATAACAAATATGTACTTGTTATGATTTATTGAACGTACTTAAGTATGTCCAAATAAATCAAGATGTAATAATTCTAAAGGTTGTTTGGTGGAAATTTCTTTTTCAGATTTGAAAGAACTCTTTTTTAATTTTCCATATTGACGTGCATCACACAAATTTTAAATTTATAGTTTATTTTAGGAAGACCTCTAACCAAATCGTGTTTAGCTAATTTGCTAATAAACCTAAAGTTTATGTGACACAACCTTTTATGGCATATCCATGGATCATTAATATCTGCGGATAGGGATAAATTGCAGGAGTTATTAAATTTCATAATTAAAACATAGATGTTTCTTTTTCTTAAACCTCCAGAGACCAGACTTTTATTTTGATCAAATATGTTGCACTTATTCTTTTCAAAATCCATTTTGAATCCTTTGTCACAAAGTTGACTAATGCTTAATAGATTATGTTTTAGATTTTAACTAAAAGAACATTTGTAATAAACAGGTGAAGTGGTCATACCAACATTGATGACATCTCTAATTCCAATGATAAATCCTTTTGAATTATCTCTGAAAGTTACGGTACCACCATCTTTGTATGTTATATTCGATAACATTTGTGCATTTTCAGTCATATGTTTGGAGCATCTGCTATCAAGTATCCGTTTCTCCTTCTTATTAGATATTTTGGGGTACCTGCAAGATAAAAACAATTTAATTGGTACCACTTCCTTGTTAGGGTTCTAAGTGTTAGAGAGTGAAGGTTGCCATGCCCAAGAGGATTTGGGACCTTTAAAAATTTTATTACGAATAACACTTTTTAAATAGTCATCTATGTGTTTTTATCTAATTAATTTTTTACCAGATTTTGGAATCTATATTTTTTTTATTACTTTAAAGTTAGAAGCCTTTTCTCAAGTATGTGGCTTTTTGAACCTTTTCTAAAGTGAGCTATAGTTTTTATGTTCTGAAGTTTCACTGAAACCTAATCCATTTCAATTTCTAGATGGTTTAGAAATTTTGATAAAATTGTCCAAATTCCGCTTTCCTTTGTTAAATTTTGGAACATTGTTTGTAATCTTATCTAACTCATTTTTAAGATTAGAAATTTCGGTTTTTGATGCTTCTAGATTACCTTTTAATTCAATGTTTTCCTTTCTAATATCATCATTTTCTAGTTTAACTTTTACTATTTCACATGATAAAGTATCATTTTGAGTAGATAAATTTTTACATTTTTCTTGCGTAGTTTCTAATTCTTCTTCTAGAATAGTTTTCTCATCTTTTAATAATCCTATATCAAGCTCCATATGATTAATTTTAGAAACATATTCTTTATTTAACTTTTTAATTTCTCTATTTTGTCATCTAGTTCCATGCTAGGTTCTAAAATTCCATTATAAGTAAGATTAGGACATACCTCCTTAGTGTTAGCCATGAAGCATACATTGGCTTACGTAGAATAACTATTAATGTCACTGTCTGATGATGAAGACAAATCTATGTCATCCCAAGTTACTTGAAAAGCCCATTTTTCTTGAGTTTCTTGAACTTGCTTTTTTATCATTATTGAGTTCTGGGCATTATTTCTTCATATGTCCGAACTTGTCACATCCAAAGCATTTGATTGATATTTGGTTGGATGAATTTGAATTTCCTCCGTTTTGGGATCTCGTCATCTTTTGGAAAATTTTGAATTTGTTGTAGTTTTTGATAATAAATACGATCTCATCGTCATCTAAATCTGAATTATTATCGTTGGCTTGAAAAGCTATATATTTCTTTTCCTTGTTTTGTTCTTTCCTTGCCTGCAAATTTGCTTCGTACGACATTAAATTTCCTATTAATTCTTCAACTTTTAGTTGAGATAGATAATTAGCCTCTTCTATAGCCAACACTTTTCGTTCCCATTCATTAGTTAAGGAATTTAAAATATGTGTAACTAAATCATTATCTAAATTTGACTCCAAGTGCCATAAGATTAAGTTGAATAGTCTGAAATCTAGCATACATATCGCTAATAGATTCATTTTCTTTCATTTTAAAAGAGGAAAATTGATTCTGTAAAATGGAAATCTTTGTTTGTTTAACTTTGTTTGTGCCTTGATGAGTGATTTGTAGCGTACGCCATATATCATATACAGTAGCGCATAGCATGACGTGTGAAAATTCATTTTTGTCATGTGAACAGAATAGAACATTCATGGTTTTAGCATTGTTTGTTGTTGTGTCCTTTTGAACATCTAAGTGCTTATGTCTGTGTTTGGTGCTTTATATTTATTTTGAGTTGCTAATCAAATTTCTAGACTATTAGCTTCCATAAAAATACGCATTCATGTTGACCAATAAGCATAATTAGATCCAGTGAATAGTGGAGGACGTGTAGTGGATTGACCTTCTTGAAATGTACTTGCCATATTAAATATGTTTCAATTATGTGTTACTGAAATTTTAAATAATCGTGCACTAATACCAAATGAAAGTACGTATGGATCATGTATTTATATCCTAAAGTGCAAGTGTAATAAAAAGCTAACTTATAACTACTAGAGTAGAATAAATAAAAGTAAAGTAACAATCTCACCAGAGTTTTTATACTAGTTCGGACCTCCCATCCCACGTCCAGTTCTGAAGCTCCCCTTCGGTTTTAAACTAGTAAGCAACCCTCGCTTCGTTCGAAGGAATAGGGTTGATATAGAAAGATTTTCCTTGACAAGTATGTGTTCTTAGTAACACTTATTTTGAATGCACAGTACAAATCTTCCTATAATCTTCTTTGAGTAGTATGTGTATGTGAGACTTTGTTTTTAGGAAGAAAATGGTGTATTGATTGCTTTTAGAAGTCAAAGTATGCAAAGAGTAAAGAGAAAAGGATTGAGAAAACTCCAGCGAGTTTGTTTCTCAAAATCTTACATATTTGTAGGTGGTAAAGAATTTCCTTAAGGAGTAACATCGTTTAGTATGTTCTATTTCAGTTTAAGGGTTGCAATCCTTGAGAAAGAAGAGATGCAGTGAAAAGATGTGGAAGCAACTATTAAAATGAAGTAAGTGGCTTTACAAAGTTTTAGCCCGTTACCGAGCTCAGACGTCTGGGATAAAATTAAGACGTCTGTCTAGTTATATATTTTTTAACCGGTGAGCTCCGACAGACATCTGGGTTAAAATTCTAACATATGTCTATTTATAAAATTTGTAGGCAGAGAGCTTAGATAGACGTCTGATGCTTGTGCACTTCTAAAATAAATAGTGAAAAACCTTGTAAAAAATTTGATGTGCTATTTTGTGTAAAACACTATTGAAGGAGATTTTATAGACCATCTATCTATGACTACAACATACCATAATAGCTTCTCTAATACCAATGATTCTTGTCTTCTACTAATCTTCTTTAAGTCGTGCTACTGTGAATTCTCGAAGCATTTACCTGCAAATAGATAGAATATATTGTATGTGTATGATTGTGTAGTTGTTGCCATCAAATCATAGAATAGAGGTTCTAACAAATGATGCTGCAATCATCATCGAAATTCTTTTCCGACAATCGAAACGAGTTTAGCTCTTCTATTTTTTTAAATCCTTTAAAAATATTATTGACAAAATAATTTCTAAATAATATCATTATTATTTCTTCAAAAGTTTGAAAAAAAATCAAAATCAATGGGATTTTAATTCTCGAATCCTTAGCTTTTAAATCCTTTTTATTTACAAATCATATTCATAAATTTACCTTATGTCTATAATTTCACTTTGATCGTAAAAACCATCTCTCAATTGTTTATCTTTGTTTACATTATAATAACAACAACTTTTATTAGAACACAAACAACAAACAACAAATGATAATAATCAAAATTTATTATTCACCAACACTCAAACACACCATATATATTATAATAATTTAGGAAAAACTATTCCTTTATATATAAATTATAATCAACGTAAAAAAATTCATTTATCCAATTTAGAACAATAGTATGCCGAATTTCTTTGTTCAAGTGTTCAGAGATCCTTATCAATGACATTGATTACTCCTATTGACCAGAATCCATAAGCCACTCAACAAATCAATCAACACAATATAAAAAAAATTAAATCACTAACAAATACACACACATACATATATATACTTAACTCATTCTAGGGTATTACTAACCCAATCTCTAATGAGTAACCCACTAAAGACCAGGTATTTGTTCAAGCTAAGCTTTGATACCAAGCTATAACGACCCACTTTTTCGAATAGTTTAAGAAGACGATTAACCACACATAATCCACTCAAATTGAATGGAAAGGCGGATAGTTAGGGAAAATAAGAAGATAAGAAAAAACTAAATAACACAGAATCTCATAGCGGAACAAATAACCTATAATATACAAAAAATATTTACACAAAAACAAACTATAATATATGTATATACAGATATCAGTCAGAGTATACTAATATGTTTCGGAATCGGACAGTTATAATGACCTGTTCTCACAATTGCTGATAAATACAACAATGAATGCAGCAGATAAATAACCATATACGCAAATACGTCTCTGGGCCTCCAACTTGTCTCCAAAAGCTCCAAAGCATCCAAACTTTATCTATAATATGCTCGGTCTGACCTGAGGATTATAATAAAATAACACACGAGTCGGTCTGGAAAATCAGCGTGAGAAAAACACATTCAACTTGATTTTAAAGTGATAAAAACATTGAAATCTAAAGTATCACATAAGGCCATGCCACACACAAACACATAGGGATATTTTCCTTACGATTGCCAGACCATTTCATATGAAATTCTTTGATATTATAATAGTGTCTAAGATACAAATACTTATTATACATATCTGGAATTGTTACATCAATTAAATTCCAACATAATAGGTATAAACTTAAAACGTAAAGACACGTATTAGAGAATGGATTCCATACAATGACTGGGCTATAAGGGTACCTCCCATCATAGTGCATCTTTAGATAAAATAACACCGAGAACCATGCCAGGATCCCTTGCCAACACGGGACCGGACTGCCACTTGACTAGTAGTACTGAATATGATCACCCCTCCATTAATGGCCCTAAAGCATACAAATGTGAGATAATATCGACTCTAGATAAGAATGATCATACCCTACTTGGAAGTGACCTACTTAGCCCTACTGCATCTCCCCTGTTTTAATTATTCCCGGTCGATGAGGCGTGAGGCTGCCTTTTACCTTTTATATAGAATTTTCCACTTGAAATGCTAACACTGCCCTCCAAGCGAATGCAATGCCAGCATTCATCCATAAAAGTTGTTTAGGACATAAACAAACCGAAGGCATTACTTCTACTACATCCATTTTGGAATCATATTTAGAATTTGTAGCAAGCAGCTCCTGCACTTCAAAAGGCTTCATCTTCAATTTCGTCATCTTTAAGAAGTCTTCACCTCCAAACACTTGAGTTGGATCGAAGTGGCTTCCGAGCAACATACCCGATCCCAGTCTCTTCGAAACAACATTCAATAATTTTCAGTAAACCCAACCCCGGTTCTTTAGGAAATAAAAAGTCAAAGATAAGAGCAGAGGTTGCCTCCTAATCGTTAGTGGATAGATTTCCTTATCATTTGTCCTAGCAGAACGAAAAGAGATTTATACATATGGTATAGCATCATCGGATATAACCGCGCCATACTACTCACGTGTTTCTCCCAGATATTTCCAAAGTTACACTTTGGGTCTAAATTTGATAGTCGGTTATTTAATTATCAAGTAAACAAATGTTCAAATTAGGGATTTAATTCCATAGGGAAAACCAAAATTAGTTAAGCATTTAAGTAACCACTTGCCTCTTAAATTAATCTTTTCATTAATTAAAATCACTTTTAAATATTTGTATCAAAATACATTTACAAAGATATACATATTCACAAATCCTATATTTCAATACTTGGAAAAAATGTACGTATATTTATCTCAACGGTGTAAGTATATACCCTAAACATTGAGGAAGATTTTCTTTTTTATATAATTCTAACACATTTATAAACACCAATAAAAATTACTAAAACCATATATAAACTATTTTATAAATCTCTGGAACCATTTATAAGTTATTTTATACATTCCTAAAATCATTTATGATCCCTTTATAAATCCCATAAAACCATTTATAGAACTTCTTTTATAAATCTGTAAACCCATTTCTAAAGTTCTTTTATCTTTGCCTAGCCATTTTACCCTGTAAATAATCTTCCTGTAAGGCTTTAAAAAAAACCATATAAAAACCAAGTCCATTTTATACAAACTCTACTTATAATCCTAGAGAAATATTATAAATAAATAGAAAACATTTACTTCAAAACACTAATATATAAAAATAAGGGGATTTTAGGCTTAGGAAAAAGTTGGAGAAAAATTAGGTTTAAGAACAAGAGGTTTGCTTTTTAGACTGAAAGAAACTTTTATCATTAAACGCCGAATGATAGTTCCAGCTATCATTTTCTCTTTACACTAAAAGGTATCCTTCAGAGTAAAAAACAAACTTGTTGTCCTTGAGATTAAATTTTTCTCTAGCTTCTTCATTGTGCCTATTTTCCTGTAAAAAAACCTAAAAATAAATAATAATTATTAACCTCAAAAATTCTTAAAAATAATATCTAATAATCTCAAAACATTGTTAAATAAGAAATAATAATTTATCTTTACCATTATTATAAATAGTAATAATTTATTTGCAAAACATTATTAATAAATCCTTATTATTCATTTCAAGCCATATTATTTTTAAATAATTAACTTTTCAACATATTAAATATTGACAAATAACCTTAAAACAGTATTAATTATAAACAAATAACTTTAAAAAATATTAAATATAAATAAATAACTTTTTAAACAATTCTAACCGACTTAGAAATGACAGACACAAAGTAGGAGTAAAACACAAATTAAATCCTTTCAAATAAAATATTTCCAAAACCCCAAATTTAGATTTTAAATCATTTTCCCTTTCAAAAATCAATTCCAACCCAAATGGCAATTTACAGTTTTTCCAAACTTCTAATTTAAGACTAATAACTACTCAACATTTAACCAATATTGATTTTGATTTTCTATCACTATAGGTTTAAGTTTTGAGCATATAACAATGTCATAACCAATAGTGTCAACAATCAAGTTTGATATTCAATGATCCATATAACAGGAATATTATTTGAAACAATCCAACAATGGCAAAGAATCCTATTGGATTCCTCCATCCTATTTTCTTCTGCATCACAAACAGTATATAATTATAGTATGGGTCATCCGCAACTAGGGGTATATATAAAAGGTCATCTGCTCCAGGGGCGAGACGAAAACCAAATTAGCTAATAAAATAATAAATCCTCCAAACATTCAATCAACAATTTTTATCAACTATATAACATATTGGTTAGCCAAAAAGGTGAGTTTAATTCACCGAAATTTCATTTGTCGTCGAGGCGTTCTAGTTCTAAACCAAACGACGTTCGATTTAGCGTGAAATTCAACTAGCTCCAATTGTCGCCAAATAACCTCATATCATATTTAACGTCACAACGAATGCAATGTAAAAATCTAGGCTTTGACTGGACCTCGTATGGGAGAGTTACACATATTTTAAGTTATCGATATTTTTAAATTTATAACTAAATAATAATTACGTATCTTTTTAAGCTAATTACCATACTTAGCAAAATAATCCTTCCCCCACTTCAAAACACGATTCCTGCATCCAGTTCCCCCTCGCTTGCGCCACCACGACCTCGCCTGACGTCGCCCCAACCTCACACTTGGAAATGCCGCCGAACCGGTCCCCCTCTTGTTTCCAATTGCTTGAAATCGACCCAAAACGCCCCACGTTCATCTCCACTTTCCCACTGCCACACATCATAGCTGCCACCAAACTTCGTTCGTGCCTTACCCTTACCGTCCTCTACACTTTTCCTTCGGGTCGCATCGCCTCAAAGCGAGCCGAGACATCGAAATCGACTAAAACTCGAACCACATTCAACTCGAAACTATGGCCACCATGCGACGGTTGACTATGATCCAGCCGTTGTTCACATATGCCTTAATGCCGCAAACAAGTTGCAAGTTGAAGTTGAACCCTAAAATGCACAAAAAGGTCACGATGAATGTAGATTGTCGGATTTGGTTGTGTTGGTTTTTGAATTGAGAAAATGTTTTTTCTCTGACTTTGAACATGATTTATATCAGGGAACGAAGTATGGTTGAACATGAATGGGGAGTATGGTGAAGAATGGGCTGGATTGTTTTAGGAATGGGCTTAACTCTGAGTATATATATTATAATTGAAAATATCTAGCTTTACATGTCTGTAAATCTCGAACACCTCTCGAGGAGTGCCGACTGGCGTTTCGTGCTAAATACCGTTATTTTGAACATAATGGAACTTGTTTCGAGATCTAACTCGATCATACGTAGAAGTTAACTTTACAAACACAATCATATTATATATTTTTTGTAATTAATTTAAACGCATATTGTTCAGAGTTCGTATGGCAAAACGGTACGTCCAATCGCCACGAAATTCGTCGATAAACAATAATGCACTATTATGGAGCCAATGAAATTAGTATCGTCCGAATCTGAGATAGTGCCCCCGAAAAATATTTTCGCTTGTTAATTGAAACAAGTTATTACTAAAACTATTTCAATCACTTTTAAATCGAATTAAAAAGTTTACTATTATCATTCTTATTCAAGCTGGATTCAAATTAAATTTTCAAAATCATTTTTATTAACAATAAATTCAAGATATAATAATTTAAACACTTCCAAATATTCAAATAACCATTATATTTGAATTCAAGTTTATTTGACTTATAAATTTAAATTTTTAGTATTTAAAATAAAACGAATATTTCAAATTCGAATGGCTGAAATTCTGAGACGTTACATTTATAATTGAGAGTGCGTGTGTGTGTGTCTTCAATTTTTTGAGGTAAATTATAAATGGATTTTTTTGAATTTATTAAATTATTTAATTAAAGGTTATTTTATTTAAATAATATAATTATTAAGTTAATTAATTAAATGTTAGTTAATAATACACATATATATATATAATGATATATGTATGTTAAACTATAAGTGTTATAGTTGATATTGAACATAAATTGTTTAGAAGGAATAAAAAATTGAATTTTAAAATAATTTAATTAATTAGCTAATTAAATTGATTGAATATGATTAATTTAATAATATGCATAAGAATATTATATAAGTTAGTTAAATTATTAAAGATTACAAATAAATTAAAAAAAATATAATATGAATATGTAATATAAGCGGAAATGTTAGAAACTCAACTTAGGTTTCAGTAATAAGTACATGCGTGTTATACATATATCATGACTTTAGATGTGTCCAACACTTGAATCGTGAGAATATTTCATAAGAAATACATTGTTCCCTAAATTGATATCACTCAATATATTAAAGATTATGAATCCTTCATGTATATGTTCTCATCAATCATTTATATATTAATTGATTATTTGCGTACTCTTTAGTTGTTGATTCTCTTCATGTTAGGGATGTTATATGTAGTACTATTAAAATATCGACTAGACGAGGAAAGATACATGTACATAGTTGTTGATATTCCTTAAGGTAGGCCATTATAAAATGGAAGGTATAAGTGAATAATCTCTTTAGATTAATTGGAATTTATTAAGGTCAAGATGAGATTAGGACAAAGACCATATGTTAGGAGTTGAAAATGATACAATCAATAAAGTGTAATCCATTGCCTGTGGTTCTGTGATTTGTCGATAATCTTCAATGTTAGAACTCTAAGATAAGTGAGTCCTAATGCCCAGTGGAGAAACTGAAAGATTTCTATGTTTTTCTATAGGTTTTGAGAAACATAAAAGTATAGTGTGATCTTATTAGATAAATGAAATGTAACCTTTAACATATCTATATTGTAAGAATATATGTTATAAAAAATTAAAATAGTCCACTTGGATAAATTTATGCAACTAATATAATTAATATAATTTTTATCAGCTAAAATATCAAAATGAATTGAATACAGAATAACATAGAAATATAAAATATACATATGAATAATTTTTTTGGCAACTTGTTACTTCAGAGCAATGGAAGAACCAAATAACACAATTACTTAAACATTGATGCCTTAGTCGTTTAAAAGTTTATTTGTCCAAGACTATGCATTTTCTTCCATGATTTTTGAACTATAAAAGCAATACAATAGTATGGATATTAGTTCAGTCTTCCATAAACATATAAATGTTGTATAGTGAACAATAGTGATTCATAATGTACGAAACCTCGATGAAATTAGTTCAATCATAATGAACAAGTAAACCATGATACGGGATCATGTATTCAATATGATTTATTGTAGTAAGGATCTTATTATTTTAAATGTAGTACTAGACCAAGAGCTACAACAGGGACCTAGGAATTTGATCACTGAAATGTTAATTTGATTTGTTTAAGTAAAGTGTAACTTATTCGATATCCTTAGATTTTAAGGATGACTAAATGCACTTTTGTATAGAATTCGGTCTAGCCTTGTAGTAGGAATTCCTTTTGTATAGTTCGACCACTTTAGAAAGGATAGAGAATATATGAGAGTGGACGTAACTTACGCATGTTGGGGTGTAGAGAGTGAACGACCACTCTACTTCATGAAGAGACTTTAGAAACAAGAACTGTATATTATACTAAAAGATAGTTAATATGGAACGAGAAATGTGATTTCTGTTCCAAAATATATTTTCATATAGAAAATTGATTTCTATGAAAATTATTTCTTCGAGTTCAAGATATGTGATCTTAAACTCTCAACTGCAAACTATTACAGTGTATGAAATAAAATTCGTAATAAGTGGTTGGATGGAGCTTCATATTTCGTACGTTGTTATGTAATGATAGAAATAGTAGGGGTATACCATATAACTCTTCACAGTGGATGCATAAAGTTACAAAAAAATTATTTTGGTAGATGTACCGAATATTATTTATAAAATAATAATTTTTTCAGTATCGTCTAAAAATAGACGGTTTTATTTCAATACAAGTATTATGAATATTCATTACAAGATAAACTATAGTAATGGTATTTTTTTTCCATAAGAAAAACGACAAAATAAAAAATGTAGAAGGATCTGAAAACTACTGTTATTTTGGAATTATGGACTAAGGCATATCTTAGAGAAATAATTATGTAATCATATGATTATGAATCATATGGTGATAATGAATTATATCTCAACATGATTAAGTCCAAAGCACTGTGAGTGCGACAAAAGAGTTGATGAACATGTGTATTCAATACATATGTAGTATGTCTATGGTATGCTCATGGAATATAAAATGGAAGTAAACAACATAACATGCAAAAAAAATGTTTTGATTTGCCCGAATAAATGAGTGTATTGGAAAAGGTTCCAAGAGTGCCTAAAATGAACATGATTCAACCTCAAAAGTCATACCTCCCTATGATACATAATGATGTATCGATAAGGGTAATCAAACTTTGTTGGGCAAAGTAGGAATGTATGAAGCTGATTTAACTTGTTACTGTAAGGTCACGTAATTAAGAGTAAGTGCATAAGGTTAAAAATTAATTTCACCTAAAGCATAGTTTACAAATATCATACAAGATAAGAGTCTATAATAAACCCCTACATATCCTAGGTCAAGGTGTTGATAAGTTGTGTTAGTCAAGAGGTTGCACCTAATATTTATGCATAAGGGATCTTGTATGGACCTCCCTAAAAGAGTTTGGGACCGACCAATACTGATTGATCAACTTATGTTATGAACATAAGTACTGTAAACTCAAAATTAAGTCGTTTTTATATATATGTAGTTTATAAATGTTTATGAATACCCTTCCCATTGCACTAAGAAACAGTTTTTTGCAAGAAACTCCAACTTCATGAGGATGGAATTTCTTTTAGAAATTATTGGTAGTAAAATGGATTTCGATGCAATTCAAAGATAAAATTGATTACGAAAGATGAGATGAAATTAACTAAGCCTAAACGGACAAAAATTAGAATTTCTAATAAGAATTCTTGCATGTTAAAAGAGAAACTATAATTTCATTAGCAATTTCGAGAAAATAATTTCCTCGATTGTCAATAACCCATTAAGAGTATTGACTCTACCGTATGGTATGATACGCAAATCCTAAATGAATTCCAAGTATAATATCGAAATATGATTTTGATAGTCATGCACAAAGGGATATGATCCATCGACTGCAAATTTTCTTCGAGAAGAAGACAATTACAGTTGGAATATAGTAAGCAACATTGATTAGAATAGCAATGTAAATTTCATTTGTTGAAATTAAAGTAATAGATTCATCATTCAACGTGATTAAGTAAATCGATTTTAGTCTAAAAATTATCACTCAGTATGACTTTGAGTTTTGGTAATATATGTTAAAATTAAATTCTAATTAATGATTTAGTATATATTGTTTGCACATAACAATTAAAGTGTCTCAAAGTTAGTACGAGCGATACTGAATTTGTGGGTTTCGTATATGATCGAAGAATAATGTGAAAGTATCGTTCGATAAGCATTAGAGTTGAACAAGTATTTTGACAAAAATATATAATAGTTTCATATTCAGTCAAAATATAGAAGAAGCATGTGCTTGTAATAAAGAATATTAATGGTACTAAAATATTTCTAAAACAACTAGTAAACAAAAAATTATGATTATTAGTGTTGTACGCTTATTAAAATCATTATAGTTTTATCATTTAGTTCTTGGTATAAGATTTGAAAATACATCTTTTATAATAAGTATAAAAAAAAAGGTATTGGGAATATCCCAATCAACATACGCAAACACCATATTAAATGTTTAATATAGAGTATGTAACGTGGATTCCTTTTGCTTTGCAAATATGAATTATCGTACATGTCGTATTGTCTACAATATCACATTTCCTTTATGCATTAGATATATGGAGCAAGTATCAAATCTGAGTTAAGACTAATAAGTGGAAGTTTAGAGCATTCTCGAGTATTTGCAAAATACTACAGAATTATTTATAGAAGCAACAAACTCCTTATGAAGGAGTAATTGAACTCGAACTTCATTAGTGATACCGATTATAATATATCAACATTAAATTCTTGTTCAAACCTTGGTTATGGAGCATTAAATTGAAAATGTTCTAAACATCAAGATTGTGGCTGATTCAGCCAAAAGACTAAGTGCATCGTCTTGAATAGTACCACATCAAAAGGCAGTGTCATACAGTGCATAAATTTATAGCTAAGCTAGGGCTAATTCGAAATACTTAGAATCTTATAACATTGTTATATGATAAGATTTCCCAGATACAATTCATAAAAGAACCTAGAGATTATCAAATTACAAGAAACATATTCGAAGAAGTTCTACATGGTAATGGCAGTTTAGCAGCGTCGGAGAGAGTTGATTGACAAAGTAGTTAATTAAGGAATATTGCATATTCGTTTGTTAAGGGACCAGCTCAACGTTTTGGAGAAAACTGATCTAAATGAAAGGAGTGAGATTCGATAATTGACCTCAAGAGTAAGTGGGAGATGGAAAGAGTTAGGGGTATGCCATGAGGGCAATTATGTATCTTGTTAAATATATCCAACTCTATAACAAAATTTGTTCATAATAAAGCTATTTAATTTCTATTATATGCCTTTTTATACTAAGATATAACTAATTAAGTAATTAAATTAAAGCGTATAACTAAAAAATCCTTAGATAATATGCTATTTGATATTGTTTTAAAGAGTTATAACTATGATAGAATTATCATAACATAAAATAACATATTATTTAAACATTCCCGGTCAAGATGTTTTGGGAAATGATATCGATACATAAACGTTGAGAAGTGTATTGCTCATAGCTATTTAGCGAACCAAAAGGTCATGCGCTAATAGTTATTTGATAACTATGAAATGGCTTGCTAGATAGTTTTCAATAAGTTAATATTAACTAAGGTCAAACAAGTGATCTCGAAGTGGCAATATTACAGAATCTCTCAACTTAGTAATAGTGTCGAACTTCAATGTAGATGCCTCACTTTAATTATAGTCAAATTGTGGTAGGGCGTCCACCAAACAACTATAATTAGGTCTGATTTGAAACATTGGAAGTGAAAAACTATTCAATAGAGAATTTGTCTCCTTGGTTACATGAGGTTAGTATTGTTACACCTGGATTTTCTAAATCATGTTGAAGGCAATATGACATAACCAACAAGATCGTAACGGGATGCCCTCACAATAAAAGATGGACTGCAAATAAAGCAAAGCCAAGAAAACATTGCGCTAAAAAAAGTAAGACAACAAAAAATGGTCAAACTGTGCCAACCCTCAATATTACATTACAATATTAAGCCCAAAACCGAATAAGGGAGCTAAAAGTAGTCTACAACTATAATACACGAAACCGCGATGTAACCAAAATCTAAAATAACAGTAAAACTTAATGTTGCATTGTGATACAAGAAGTTGTATAAATGGCGTCAAAGCATAACACACTTCACTTGAAAAGGATGCACGCGACCAATGACATACTGCAGTTCCAAGCCAATATATAAAAAATAATAGAACTACAATAATGATCTAGCATTGAAGGAAAATAGGGATGCACTGCCGTTGCTTTGACACTAGGAATGACACGACGCATCTTTATCAGAAGCACCCCGCCATCGAAACATAAGCATAATGATAAGCATTACACTGCATTCAAAGTGCTGAATAAAACCCAATATCATTCTCAAAGCTTATACATTGCTACTATCACCAAGAACGCATCCACACTCCAATCACTGAAGGCTACCTAAGCAGTCCCAGGTAGAGTCAAAAGTACTCTAAGTGCAGCACACAGGGCCACTCAAACTGTGCACCAAGACAGATCCATGCCCATGAGTAAATGGCAAAGATATAAGTCTCCCTCATCAATAACCCATGTATTACATCGCTTAGAGCAGCTCGACACAGAATCGCATAAAGCGATTGCCTCCATAGATAGTGGCCCGATTTCCTTAATCAATTGTAAATATCATCAATACACTTGGCAGATCAAAGGAGAAACCATCTTTTGAGGGAAGTAACAAAAGTGGTGCAGCTCACCCTAAAGAAAAAAGGGACGATGGCTTGTCGTTCCCTCACACCCGCAAAAGGAAGTAAGACCTGAGTTATACGCCCTTCAAAGAGGGAGAACTCAAAGCCTATTCAAATTTGGAACCTCCTGTGTAACGCCCCACCCCGAGACCCACCTTAGTAAAGAGAATCTTCAAATCAGTTATTAAGGGTTTAAATTCTCTTTACTCTTTTTATTAAACCAGTTAAATCGTTTAAAAACAATCTTCAAATCCCCTTATAACTCTTCTCTTAAAACATTTAATGTATATAATATAGATTCTAAAATCTCAAAATGTACTTTCAATAAAGTATAGCTCAAAGTAAATAAATAAATGGCATTGCCTCGCCATTGAACCTCTAATAAATAGATATATTTGTTGGCTGCAGAGTCAATCGAACGATCAAAACTGCCTCGCCACTCTGTTACTCGTCTCTAAAATCAATGGCTACCATTACCATTCAAAAATAAATTTAATATATAATCTCAAAATATTATTTTCAAAATCTCAATTTTTTTTAAAACACAAACCACTATGTTTGATTCCCCCATCATAGCATTTAGGAGATTCCTATCGATAACATTGATCAGACGTATCGACCGGAACTCTTAACTACTTGATGGACAACCCAACACTCTCAAATTATTTCCATAAAAGAAATAATACTCATGTAAATATATTCTCAAAATATTCTTTGATTTATTTTTATATTTAATCTCAAAACTCCAGTTTCTCTTTTTAAAACTCATATATATAGCTTCAAAATCTCAAACCAAAGAACATTAAGAGAATGCATCGAGATATTCCTAGAATACGCAATTCACAAAATCAACATAAGAAGATGGAGTGTTCATCCACTCCTACAAGCCGACAAGCCACACTCGGAAATATCAAGACAAAAGATAAGCAAGCTATTCTTCTCGAAGGAGAAGAAGCACACAAACAACAAATCATTACTTCAAACAAAGTAATGCTACAAAGGATAACACCGATTGAGTATCCGAAAAGGATAACTCAAAGAAACTGAATGATAAACTCAATCAAACTCGAACAATCTAGAAACTCACCTCATTCCTTAGTGGATGTCCTCGTGGAAGGATAGCCGAAGGCTAAAAGCCAGGAATTGGGTTACCTCAACACTTGATTGCCCGATTGGATGTCAAATCCAAATGGACTCACAAAACTCAACAAAGTCACCTTGGTTGGAATTCGAGTTATATCATCAACATCTCGATACCCAATGGTGAATTCAGAAACTTCAGAATCATAATTAACGTTCAAAGTGATAGAAATAATAAAACAATCAAAATAGGAAACTAAATATACAATAGGATCCTATAAAACAAAGGATTGGACTTAATATCAATTAAGTCAATCCTTCTCAAATCAAATTCATCTCAAGATTGTGAGTAACAACCAAATACTCACAAAAGCATCATCAAATAGAAATCTCAGAATGCTCACAACGAGCCAATCGTTGTGGATCCCCTCAATTTGATTCACAACTCTCAAAGGAACACAACAAGAATACTCTAAGGAATCAATAAGCTTCATCGATACGAACTCACTCGCATTGACAAAAATAAGAATAGAATAATCCCAAAGAAGATTATTCATAAGATAACATCAAAATCAATTATGGAATACTACGGAATACAATTTATATTCCTAGACATATTCCATCTCAACATATCCCAAAATTCGAAAAAAAATCAAAGCACGATTCGAAAATAAGCTCGAATAAAGGACAATGATTCACTCATATTGTACTTTGACGTATCGTGATATACGTACTATTCTATCTTTATTCTACTTTGTTCTGACCACAGCTCTGATACCATGCTGTAACGCCCCACCCCGAGACCCACCTTAGTAAAGAGAATTAACAAGTAATTCCGTCTACTAAAGCGGAGAATAGGGCTGGTTAAGGGCGACTATCTATAATTTTGTCTTAAACATCTACTGAATACGTCGATAAATGCAATAAAAAAAATTTCCACTCAAGTGGATCGACATACATAGTAAATGCTTAATCCAAAACTATAGGTAGTTAACGGATCTATCAGAACAAAATACAATAACTAAATGTAAAGAACATCAGAGAACAGTAATCAACATCATGTATATACATATACACTGATACATGTTTAGTACAATACAATATGAATACAATAAAGGTGGTACACGACCATACCATATGCATTGAATCAAATATAAATACATCAGAGTATGCGGAAGAAAATAAATTGCTCAAGAGAAAGGAGAGCTGATATCCAGCATCAACTTCAAGCTAAGTCCAATAGATGATACCTGAAACAACTCGGTCTGACCCGAGTATAAATACACGGGTCAGTCTAGCTACACGAATCAGTCAATGTCGATAATATGAAGCAGAATAGACATGAAGATACTTCTTCTCGAAAGAGAAGAATGAATCGATAAAATCATAAGCTCGACACTTAAGTAACAAACGCTACTTAAGTGAACAAATACCTCGAAGGAGGTAACTCAAACTCAATACTCAAATCAAACAAAAGTGCCTCATATCATCGGCGACATCTCAAAATGTCTACATGGTTTCCATGAACCATATCTCCTTAAAAGGAGAAACATCAATACAAACTCTCGCCAAAATGGCAGACATAAAACATTCTCAAATAGGATGATCCCAAAACTCAACTACAGAATAATCTCCAAATTCAATTATACCTCATCTCATCGGTATAAATGTATATAAATCTCAATCTCAACTCGCTAAAATGGCAAAACCCAGAATATCTTATAAAATCCTGAAATTATCAAAACTCATAACTCAAGGAACTCGATAAGAGTTCAAAACATCACAATTGAAACAACCATATATATAGCATCTCATATAGTACGAGGCTATCGATGTAATATAACATCTTAAAAGGGTGAAATCACAATAAACAGAAAACTCAGAAAATCCGGATTGGCCAAATCCCCGATTGTAATGTCGAAGAAATGCTGCACGTGCAAAACTCAGACGGCCGAAGCCTCAGACAAGGTCGCTAACACCTCCCTAAGCAGTTCGTCCTCATGACAAGGTCGCTGACACCTCCCCAAGCAGTTCGTCCTCGTGACAAGGTCGCTAACACCTCTCAAAGCAGTTCGTCCTCATGACAAGGTCGCTGACACCTCTCCAAGCCATTTTGTCAGCCCTAACAAGGTCGCTAACACCTCCCAAAGCAGTTCGTCCTCGTGACAAGGTCGCTAACACCTCTCAAAGCAGTTCTGTTAGGTAAACATCGTGAATGTATCACAAACTCACGGATAGGAACCCAAAAAGTGTTAACGTATGTCCCATACCACACATTCGCACTTAGAGGTTTACTAGCCGTTAGCCAATGCCACACTAGAAAGATCATAAAACTCATAAAATTATATCTCGTCTAGTCTCATTGGCGAGTGATAAAGAGACACGATACTTGTCTCATCTCATCTATAAGTATTAAATGGCATCGTGACTTGTCTCATCTCATCGACAAGTGAAAACATAATGATGGTTCCTCATAAACCATAAATCTCCAAATATTAAATCATAACCCAAGACTTGCCTTATATCATTGGCAAGTAAACAAAACATCGTGATGGTTCTCATCGACCATACTCCTACATAGGAGATCTCAAACCATAATACTTGCCAAATATTTCCATCTTAAATAATTACAATGAATAGAAATTATAAAACTCAAAATATGCCATAAAATGGCAAAACATCTCAAAATCAATATTCTCAAATAGCTTCGATCGTATAAGTCCGAAATTAACCGAAATAGTAAACGCACATGTCCCATACCACGTGTTTTACTAAATCGTTTAATTCTCTTTCTCATACGTTCGAATGGTATAAAAGTGTGTATTTTATATATAAAATAATTTATTTGAGAAAATAAGCTTTTAGAACCATTTTTCGAAATCAATTTTGAAGACGATATTTGAAACTTCCCTTATTATAGAGAATAAATAGATTTTACAACTTAAAATAATTTAAAAATATTACATAATAATTATTTTAAATGCCAACTTTGTTTAAACATTATTTCAAAATTGTTTAGAAAAATTTATGCTCGAAATCAAAGAAATCACTCAAAACCTTCATTCAAATTCAATTCAAATTCATATCAAATTTAAATTTCAAATTCATCAAAACTTGGTTATCCTATTGATAGGCATCATAGCACTCAAAAAATTTCAGAAATATCACAAAAAACATCAAGTATAAGTTAAAAATCGGACGGAAAAAGAACATAAAAACACTTAGCCAAAATATCCCAGGTCTGATATCTTCTCTATGTTCAAATTATGGATATAAACAGGTAGCCTAACGACCTTTAATTGAACTAAAATTTAGTGTACACAAACTAGAAAACTTCATCTTTCAAACAAAAAAAAATCAATGAATTCCGACTCGAAAAGTAAAAGTTACACTATCTCAAACATGGACTCAGACCATGTTTGCAACAGTTCAAAAACAAAAAAACGCATAGGCCTCGAACACGTTGGGGTTCGACTTTCAGGCATGAAAAGGAGAACCAAATTTGATCAGTTTAATCTGAAAATTGTTAAGCCTACAATAGAAAACTTCAGCTTTCAAATAAAAATATAATCATACAATTTGGATAAAATATGAGAATGTTATCATGTCCCAAAATTGGACCCAGGCTGTGTTTTCACTGTAAAATCTGGGCAAAAACATACTCCGAGTCAAAGTTCTTCAGCATGTTTCTATAAGCTATGTAGGTCTAAATGACCTGATATTTGACATACATAAAGTCCAACAACAACACTTTGAACTGCGTCAAGAGTCATTCAATTTAGAGAAAGCATCAAAAAGATACGATGTCTCAAAGTTGGATCCAGGCAGTGTTTACACTGTATAAATCTGGGCAAAAACATGCTCCGAGTCAAAGTTCGGCAGCATGTTTCTATATTCTATATAGGTCTAAATGACCTAAAATTTTACGTGAAAAAAGTACAACAACTATAATTTAAACTGCAAAAAGTATCGAACAATTCAGAGAAGGTATTAGAAAGTTATGATATCTCGAAGTTGGACCCAGACAGTGTTTTCACTGTAAAAACCTGGGCAAAAACATGCTCCGCTTGCAACTTTGAGCATAGTTTTCTATCAATTCCAAGTTGAATTAAAACATAAAAATTTACATGCATATACTCTGGTAACGGTACTATCACTCAAAAATTATTTGGCATGATTTCGACAACAATTGAGCAAGATACAACAGCTCAAAGTTGGACTCAGAGCTGTTTTGAACTGAAAATTTACACATGAAAATTTAGTTTTACAATGACTAAAACTCAGCTCAAACATCAATATCTTGAGATGCAATTCATATTTCAGCTAGCATGAGTTAGAATACTCACCTTAGGGTCGGATTCAAGAATTTGCAGTGAAGAATTAGGATAAAGACGACAACTTTTACTTTCAAGAGGCCTTAAAAGCGACAAGCACCTTTGTCCAAGTGGTTAATTGATTCGACTTTGGTGCAGGATATCACAAGTTCGAAACTTGATTTCGAACGTTTATTTGACATGGGATATGTTGTCTCAATGATTTGTTGTATATAAAGTACCAGTTCAAAAAAAAAAAGGCCTTAAAAGCGCCTGAAAATTAATTTACTGTAACACGCAAGCCATGGATTTAGAATAACAACAAAATACAATTTTGATGAAATAATTCCAGAAATTTTTAGAGATTACCTGTAGAGATTTGAATGCTAATAATTTTGTCTCAATTTTGGTAAAATTTGCAAAGGTTTTGATTAGGATTTTGGGAGGGAGTGAGATTTTCATTTACTGTCAATTTGAGAAGAAGAAGATAGTTTCTTCTGTTTGAGAAAGAAGAAGAAGAAACAACGTGCTGTGTTTCTTTTCTCACCAGAGACCACTAGATAATGGGTTTTGGATCACATTTCTAAACCTATTTAGCCCAAAGCCAAAATGCTTAGAGGAAAAATAAGTAATGTACATTTTTATCTTATATTATCAACATATACACACTTTACTTCATTTTAAAAGCCAAACAAAATGTATACATCTAATTGTTATGAAATAAAATTGTTATCGTAACAAATTTAAATTTATTTTATTATAAAAAGTTATTTTTTAACAATAAAACCCTTTTTTTGACTACATTACTCAATTTACACTTTTTAGTGTATGACATCATTTTTTTTAATGCAATAATTTGTATGAAAATTATTTTCTTGATAAATAAATTACAATAAATCATTCCACATTTATCTTATCATCAAAATACTATTTTTAAACCATATTTCATCATTTATATTAATAAAATATAGATTTGCTTCATTTTTTGCCTATTTAAATTCAATAAAGGCTTTAATATAAGCAATAACTTACAATACTATTGCACAACTCAAATAAAATCAATAATTGATAATTTTCTTCTTGAATTATCAAAATAAAGTTTTCATAACTTCATTTTCATTACTTTAGGTTTATTTCAACAATTTAACGTTGAAATACATCACCCAATTAATTTATTAGCTTAAAACTAATAAATACCCAATATTTCAGTTTATTAAAACCAAATAATTCTTTTAAGAATCAATATAGAAATACTAGACAATAATTACAAGAATTATTGCATTTTCTCTAAATAAAACCATATTTCACTCACATTTCTCACAAAAACCAAGAAAAAGTTTGTAAAACTTTATTTTTTACATTTTATTTTCATAATCCATTGTTTTTTTTTCCAAATAAATAATTTAAATCTCCAATTTATTCTTAATTCACAATATTAAATTATAGCTACCATTATAATTTAATATTTACACATAATTGCCAAAACAAGGGTTGTTACAGACTCCTCCCTTTACAAGCCGTAAACAATACAAAAATTCAATCGACAAAGGATAAAAGACAAGTTCGAAACTCAAACCATTCATACTCTTAACATAGAATGGTAGAGAGAAGCAATGAAAAACTCACTTAGTTAATCCAATGGCCCATCAAATGCTAATATAGTGATTAGCAAACCATCGAATTTTCCAAGTATCTCGAAAGAATTTCGAAGCTATCCCATCTTCGAGTCAAAACTCAATAAGATGCTCAATAATTAATCAATCAGAAATGATTGGTTTAAAAAAAAACTCTACGAATAGAATCGGGATCAAGCTCACTTAAACCCGAACTCTAAGCAATAAAGAAGATCATCAATAAGATTTCCGCATAAATATACGAAAAGAACATCCTCACAACAGGGTAGACACAATAGACAATATTGATAAATCACAAGATGGTTTCTCACAAGGCCACCAACTCGAATGACCGTGAAATGCACGTCGTTATCAATAGCACAAGAATGGAGTGAACTCCAGAACAAGAATATAAACTCAAATACTTTCCAATCCAAGATATTTAGATTTTTTTTTTAAATTTCAATTTTCAACATTTGAAAATTTTCAAACTCCTTACTATATTACTTAGTAAGTAATGTAAAACTCAAATTAAAAGTCCAAATTTCTTCCCTTACGTCAAAATTAATTTTCAAATAATTTTGTAAATCCATAATAATTTTCCTCAAAATTAATTAAGGGTTTAAATTCTCTTTACTCTTTTTATTAAACCAGTTAAATCGTTTAAAAACAATCTTCAAATCCTCTTATAACTCTTCTCTTAAAACATTTAATGTATATAATATAGATTCTAAAATCTCAAAATGTACTTTCAATAAAGTATAGCTCAAAGTAAATAAATAAATGGCATTGCCTCGCCATTGAACCTCTAATAAATAGATATATTTGTTGGCTGCAGAGTCAATCGAACGATCAAAACCGCCTCGCCACTCTGTTACTCGTCTCTAAAATCAATGGCTACCATTACCATTCAAAAATAAATTTAATATATAATCTCAAAATATTATTTTCAAAATCTCAATTTTTTTTAAAACACAAACCACTGTGTTTGATTCCCCCATCATAGCATTTAGGAGATTCCTATCGATAACATTGATCAGACGTATCGACCGGAACTCTTAACTACTTGATGGACAACCCAACAGTCTCAAATTATTTCCATAAAAGAAATAATACTCATGTAAATATATTCTCAAAATATTATTTGATTTATTTTTATATTTAATCTCAAAACTCCAGTTTCTCTTTTTAAAACTCATATATATAGCTTCAAAATCTCAAACCAAAGAACATTAAGAGAATGCATCGAGATATTCCTAGAATACGCAATTCACAAAATCAACATAAGAAGATGGAGTGTTCATCCACTCCTACAAGCCGACAAGCCACACTCGGAAATATCAAGACAAAAGATAAGCAAGCTATTCTTCTCGAAGGAGAAGAAGCACACAAACAACAAATCATTACTTCAAACAACGTAATGCTACAAAGGATAACACCGATTGAGTATCCGAAAAGGATAACTCAAAGAAACTGAATGATAAACTCAATCAAACTCGAACAATCTAGAAACTCACCTCATTCCTTAGTGGATGTCCTCGTGGAAGGATAGCCGAAGGCTAAAAGCCAGGAATTGGGTTACCTCAACACTTGATTACCCGATTGGATGTCAAATCCAAATGGACTCACAAAACTCAACAAAGTCACCTTGGTTGGAATTCGAGTTATATCATCAACATCTCGATACCCAATGGTGAATTCAGAAACTTCGGAATCATAATTAACCTTCAAAGTGATAGAAATAATAAAACAATCAAAATAGGAAACTAAATATACAATAGGATCCTATAAAACAAAGGATTGGACTTAATATCAATTAAGTCAATCCTTCTCAAATCAAATTCATCTCAAGATTGTGAGTAACAACCAAATACTCACAAAAGCATCATCAAATAGAAATCTCAGAATGCTCACAACGAGCCAATCGTTGTGGATCCCCTCAATTTGATTCACAACTCTCAAAGGAACACAACAAGAATACTCTAAGGAATCAATAAGCTTCATCGATACGAACTCACTCGCATTGACAAAATATGAATAGAATAATCCCAAAGAAGATTATTCATAAGATAACATCAAAATCAATTATGGAATATTACGGAATACAATTTATATTCCTAGACATATTCCATCTCAACATATCCCAAAATTCGAAAAAAAAATCAAAGCACGATTCGAAAATAAGCTCGAATAAAGGACAATGATTCACTCATATTGTACTTTGACGTATCGTGATATACGTACTGTTCTATGTTTATTCTACTTTGTTCTGACCACAGCTCCGATACCATGCTGTAACGCCCCACCCCGAGACCCACCTTAGTAAAGAGAATTAACAAGTAATTCCGTCTACTAAAGCGGAGAATAGGGCTGGTTAAGGGCGACTATCTATAATTTTGTCTTAAACATCTACTGAATACGTCGATAAATGCAATAAAATTTTTTTCTACTCAAGTGGATCGACATACATAGTAAATGCTTAATCCAAAACTATAGGTAGTTAACGGATCTATCAGAAAAAAATACAATAACTAAATGTAAAGAACATCATAGAACAGTAATCAACATCATGTATATACATATACACTGATACATGTTTAGTACAATACAATATGAATACAATAAAGGTGGTACACGACCATACCATATGCATTGAATCAAATATAAATACATCAGAGTATGCGGAAGAAAATAAATTGCTCAAGAGAAAGGAGAGCTGATATCCAGCATCAACTTCAAGCTAAGTCCAATAGATGATACCTGAAACAACTCGGTCTGACCCGAGTATAAATACACGGGTCAGTCTAGCTACACGAATCAGTCAATGTCGATAATATGAAGCAGAATAGACATGAAGATACTTCTTCTCGAAAGAGAAGAATGAATCCATAAAATCATAAGCTCGACACTTAAGTAACAAACGCTACTTAAGTGAACAAATATCTCGAAGGAGGTAACTCAAACTCAATACTCAAATCAAACAAAAGTGCCTCATATCATCGGCGACATCTCAAAATGTCTACATGGTTTCCATGAACCATATCTCCTTAAAAGGAGAAACATCAATACAAACTCTCGCCAAAATGGCAAACATAAAACATACTCAAATAGGATGATCCCAAAACTCAACTACAGAATAATCTCCAAATTCAATTATACCTCATCTCATCGGTATAAATGTATATAATTCTCAATCTCAACTCGCTAAAATGGAAAAACCCAGAATATCTTATAAAATCCTGAAATTATCATAACTCATAACTCAAGAAACTCGATAAGAGTTCAAAACATCACAATTGAAACAACCATATATATAGCATCTCATATAGTACGAGGCTATCGATGTAATATAACATCTTAAAAGGGTGAAATCACAATAAACAGAAAACTCAGAAAATCCGGATTGGCCAAATCCCCGATTGTAATGTCGAAGAAATGCTGCACGTGCAAAACTCAGACGGCCGCAGCCTCAGACAAGGTCGCTAACACCTCCCTAAGCAGTTCGTCCTCATGACAAGGTCGCTGACACCTCCCCAAGCAGTTCGTCCTCGTGACAAGGTCGCTAACACCTCTCAAAGCAGTTCGTCCTCATGACAAGGTCGCTGACACCTCTCCAAGCCATTTTGTCAGCCCTAACAAGGTCGCTAACACCTCCCAAAGCAGGTCGTCCTCGTGACAAGGTCGCTAACACCTCTTAAAGCAGTTCTGTTAGGAAAACAACGTGAATGTGTCACAAACTCACGGATAGGAACCCAAAAAGTGTTAACGTATGTCCTATACCACACATTCGCACTTAGAGGTTTACTAGCCGTTAGTCAATGCCACACTAGAAAGATCATAAAACTCATAAAATTATATCTCGTCTAGTCTCATTGGCGAGTGATAAAGAGACACGATACTTGTCTCATCTCATCTACAAGTATTAAATGGCATCGTGACTTGTCTCATCTCATCGACAAGTGAAAACATAATGATGGTTCCTCATAAACCATAAATCTCCAAATATTAAATCATAACCCAAGACTTGCCTTATATCGTTGGCAAGTAAACAAAACATCGTGATGGTTCTCATCGACCATACTCCTACATAGGAGATCTCAAACCATAATACTTGCCAAATATTTCCATCTTAAATAATTCCAATGAATAGAAATTATAAAACTCAAAATATGCCATAAAATGGCAAAACATCTCAAAATCAATATTCTCAAATAGCTTCGATCGTATAAGTCCGAAATTAGCCGAAATAGTAAACGCACATGTCCCATACCACGTGTTTTACTAAATCGTTTAATTCTCTTTCTCATACGTTCGAATGGTATAAAAGTGTGTATTTTATATATAAAATAATTTATTTGAGAAAACAAGCTTTTAGAACCATTTTTCGAAATCAATTTTGAATACGATATTTGAAACTTCCCTTATTATAGAGAATAAATAGATTTTACAACTTAAAATAATTTAAAAATATTACATAATAATTATTTTAAATGCCAACTTTGTTTAAACATTATTTCAAAATTGTTTAGAAAAATTTGTGCTCAAAATCAAAGAAATCACTCAAAACCTTCATTCAAATTCAATTCAAATTCATATCAAATTTGAGTTTCAAATTCATCAAAACTTGGTTATCCTATTGATAGGCATCATAGCACTCAAAAAATTTCAGAAATATCACAAAAACATCAAGTATAAGTTAAAAATCGGACGGAAAGAACATAAAAACACAGCCAAAATATCCCAGGTCTGATATCTTCTCTATGTTCAAATTATGGATATAAAACAGGTAGCCTAACGACCTTTAATTGAACTAAAATTTAGTGTACACAAACTAGAATACTTCATCTTTCAAACAAAAAAAAATCAATGAATTCCGACTCGAAAATTAAAAGTTACACTATCTCAAACATGGAATCAGACCATGTTTGCAATAGTTCAAAAACAAAAAAAAGCATAGGCCTGGAACACGCTGGGGTTCAACTTTCAGGCATGAAAAGGAGAACCAAATTTGATCAGTTTAATCTGAAAATTGTTAAGCCTACAATAGAAAACTTCAACTTTCAAATAAAAATATAATCATACAATTTGGATAAAATATGAGAATGTTATCATGTCCCAAAATTGGACCCAGGCTGTGTTTTCACTGTAAAATCTGGGCAAAAACATACTCCGAGTCAAAGTTCGTCAGCATGTTTTTATAAGCTATGTAGGTCTAAATGACCTGATATTTGACATACATAAAGTCCAACAACAACACTTTGAACTGCGTCAAGAGTCATTCAATTTAGAGAAAGCATCAAAAAGATACGATGTCTCAAAGTTGGATCCAGACAGTGTTTACACTGTATAAATCTGGGCAAAAACATGCTCCGAGTCAAAGTTCGGCAGCATGTTTGTATATTCTATATAGGTCTAAATGACCTTAAATTTTACGTGAACAAAGTACAACAACTATAATTTAAACTGAAAAAAGTATCGAACAATTCAGAGAAGGTATTAGAAAGTTATGATATCTCGAAGTTGGACCCAGACAGTGTTTTCACTGTAAAAACCTGGGCAAAAACATGCTCCGCTTGCAACTTTGAGCACAGTTTTCTATCAATTCCAAGTTGAATTAAAACCTAAAAATTGACATGCATATACTCTGGTAACGGTACTATCACTCAAAAATGATTTGGCATGATTTCGACAAGAATTGAGCAAGATACAACAGCTCAAAGTTGGACTCAGAGCTGTTTTGAACTGAAAATTTACATATGAAAATTTAGTTTTACAATGACTAAAACTCAGCTCAAACATCAATATCTTGAGATGCAATTCATATTTCAGCTAGCATGAGTTAGAATACTCACCTTAGGGTCGGATTCAAGAATTTGCAGTGAAGAATTAGGATAAAGACGACAACTTTTACTTTCAAGAGGCCTTAAAAGCGACAAGCACCTTTGTCCAAGTGGTTAATTGATTCGACTTTGGTGCAGGATGTCACAAGTTCGAAACTTGATTTCGAACGTTTATTTGACATGGGATATGTTGTCTCAATGATTTGTTGTATATAAAGTACCAGTTCAAAAAAAAAAAAAAGAGGCCTTAAAAGCGCCTGAAAATTAATTTACTGTAACACGCAAGCCATGGATTTAGAATAACAACAAAATACAATTTTGATGAAATAATTCCAGAAATTTTTAGAGATTACCTGTAGAGATTTGAATGCGAATAATTTTGTCTCAATTTTGGTAAAATTTGCAAAGGTTTTGATTAGGATTTTGGGAGGGAGTGAGATTTTCATTTACTGTCAATTTGAGAAGAAGAAGATAGTTTCTTCTGTTTGAGAAAGAAGAAGAAGAAACAACGTGCTGTGTTTCTTTTCTCACCAGAGACCTCTAGATAATGGGTTTTGGATTACATTTCTAAACCTATTTAGCCCAAAGCCAAAATGCTTAGAGGAAAAATAAGTAATGTACATTTTTATCTTATATTATCAACATATACACACTTTACTTCATTTTAAAAGCCAAACAAAATGTATACATCTAATTGTTATGAAATAAAATTGTTATCGTAACAAATTTAAATTTATTTTATTATAAAAAGTTATTTTTTAACAATAAAACCCTTTTTTTGACTACATTACTCAATTTACACTTTTTAGTGTATGACATCATTTTTTTTAATGCAATAATTTGTATGAAAATTATTTTCTTGATAAATAAATTACAATAAATCATTCCACATTTATCTTATCATCAAAATACTATTTTTAAACCATATTTCATCATTTATATTAATAAAATACAGATTTGCTTCATTTTTTGCCTATTTAAATTCAATAAAGGCTTTAATATAAGCAATAACTTACAATACTATTGCACAACTCAAATAAAATCAATAATCGATAATTTTCTTCTTGAATTATCAAAATAAAGTTTTCATAACTTCATTTTCATTACTTTAGGTTTATTTCAACAATTTAACGTTGAAATACATCACCCAATTAATTTATTAGCTTAAAACTAATAAATACCCAATATTTCAGTTTATTAAAACCAAATAATTCTTTTAAGAATCAATATAGAAATACTAGACAATAATTACAAGAATTATTGCATTTTCTCTAAATAAAACCATATTTCACTCACATTTCTCACAAAAACCAAGAAAAAGTTTGTAAAACTTTATTTTTTACGTTTTATTTCCAAAATCCATTGTTTTTTTTTCCAAATAAATAATTTAAATCTCCAATTCATTCTTAATTCACAATATTAAATTATAGCTACCATTATAATTTAATATTTACACATAATTGCCAAAACAAGGGTTGTTACAGACTCCTCCCTTTACAAAAATTGCGTCCCCGCAATTTTCTAGAAAAAGAGCCGTAAACAATACAAAAATTCAATAGACAAAGGATAAAAGACAAGCTTGAAACTCCAACCATTCATACTCTTAACATAGAATGGTAGAGAGAAGCAATGAAAAACTCACTTAGTTAATCCAATGGCCCATCAAATGCTAATATAGTGATTAGCAAACCATCGAATTTTCCAAGTATCTCGAAAGAATTTCGAAGCTATCCCATCTTCGAGTCAAAACTCAATAAGATGCTCAATAATTAATCAATCAGAAATGATTGGTTTAAAAAAAACTCTACGAATAGAATCGGGATCAAGCTCACTTAAACCCGAACTCTAAGCAATAAAGAAGATCATCAATAAGATTTCCGCATAAATATACGAAAAGAACATCCTCACAACAGGGTAGACACAATAGACAATATTGATAAATCACAAGATGGTTTCTCACAAGGCCACCAACTCGAACGACTGTGAAATGCACGTCGTTATCAATAGCACAAGAATGGAGTGAACTCCAGAACAAGAATATAAACTCAAATACTTTCCAATCCAAGATATTTAGATTTTTTTATTAAATTTCAATTTTCAACATTTGAAAATTTTCAAACTCCTTACTATATTACTTAGTAAGTAATGTAAAACTCAAATTAAAAGTCCAAATTTCTTCCCTTACGTCAAAATTAATTTTCAAATAATTTTGTAAATCCATAATAATTTTCCTCAAAATTAATTAAGGGTTTAAATTCTCTTTACTCTTTTTATTAAACCAGTTAAATCGTTTAAAAACAATCTTCAAATCCTCTTATAACTCTTCTCTTAAAACATTTAATGTATATAATATAGATTCTAAAATCTCAAAATGTACTTTCAATAAAGTATAGCTCAAAGTAAATAAATAAATGGCATTGCCTCGCCATTGAACCTCTAATAAATAGATATATTTGTTGGCTGCAGAGTCAATCGAACGATCAAAACTGCCTCGCCACTCTGTTACTCGTCTCTAAAATCAATGGCTACCATTACCATTCAAAAATAAATTTAATATATAATCTCAAAATATTATTTTCAAAATCTCAATTTTTTTTAAAACACAAACCACTGTGTTTGATTCCCCCATCATAGCATTTAGGAGATTCCTATCGATAACATTGATCAGACGTATCGACCGGAACTCTTAACTACTTGATGGACAACCCAACACTCTCAAATTATTTCCATAAAAGAAATAATACTCATGTAAATATATTCTCAAAATATTATTTGATTTATTTTTATATTTAATCTCAAAACTCCAGTTTCTCTTTTTAAAACTCATATATATAGCTTCAAAATCTCAAACCAAAGAACATTAAGAGAATGCATCGAGATATTCCTAGAATACGCAATTCACAAAATCAACATAAGAAGATGGAGTGTTCATCCACTCCTACAAGCCGACAAGCCACACTCGGAAATATCAAGACAAAAGATAAGCAAGCTATTCTTCTCGAAGGAGAAGAAGCACACAAACAACAAATCATTACTTCAAACAAAGTAATGCTACAAAGGATAACACCGATTGAGTATCCGAAAAGGATAACTCAAAGAAACTGAATGATAAACTCAATCAAACTCGAACAATCTAGAAACTCACCTCATTCCTTAGTGGATGTCCTCGTGGAAGGATAGCCGAAGGCTAAAAGCCAGGAATTGGGTTACCTCAACACTTGATTGCCCGATTGGATGTCAAATCCAAATGGACTCACAAAACTCAACAAAGTCACCTTGGTTGGAATTCGAGTTATATCATCAACATCTCGATACCCAATGGTGAATTCAGAAACTTCTGAATCATAATTAACGTTCAAAGTGATAGAAATAATAAAACAATCAAAATAGGAAACTAAATATACAATAGGATCCTATAAAACAAAGGATTGGACTTAATATCAATTAAGTCAATCCTTCTCAAATCAAATTCATCTCAAGATTGTGAGTAACAACCAAATACTCACAAAAGCATCATCAAATAGAAATCTCAGAATGCTCACAACGAGCCAATCGTTGTGGATCCCCTCAATTTGATTCACAACTCTCAAAGGAACACAACAAGAATACTCTAAGGAATCAATAAGCTTCATCGATACGAACTCACTCGCATTGACAAAAATAAGAATAGAATAATCCCAAAGAAGATTATTCATAAGATAACATCAAAATCAATTATGGAATACTACGGAATACAATTTATATTCCTAGACATATTCCATCTCAACATATCCCAAAATTCGAAAAAAAATCAAAGCACGATTCGAAAATAAGCTCGAATAAAGGACCATGATTCACTCATATTGTACTTTGACGTATCGTGATATACGTACTATTCTATCTTTATTCTACTTTGTTCTGACCACAGCTCTGATACCATGCTGTAACGCCCCACCCCGAGACCCACCTTAGTAAAGAGAATTAACAAGTAATTCCGTCTACTAAAGCGGAGAATAGGGCTGGTTAAGGGCGACTATCTATAATTTTGTCTTAAACATCTACTGAATACGTCGATAAATGCAATAAAAAAAAATTTCCACTCAAGTGGATCGACATACATAGTAAATGCTTAATCCAAAACTATAGGTAGTTAACGGATCTATCAGAACAAAATACAATAACTAAATGTAAAGAACATCAGAGAACAGTAATCAACATCATGTATATACATATACACTGATACATGTTTAGTACAATACAATATGAATACAATAAAGGTGGTACACGACCATACCATATGCATTGAATCAAATATAAATACATCAGAGTATGCGGAAGAAAAGAAATTGCTCAAGAGAAAGGAGAGCTGATATCCAGCATCAACTTCAAGCTAAGTCCAATAGATGATACCTGAAACAACTCGGTCTGACCCGAGTATAAATACACGAGTCAGTCTAGCTACACGAATCAGTCAATGTCGATAATATGAAGCAGAATAGACATGAAGATACTTCTTCTCGAAAGAGAAGAATGAATCGATAAAATCATAAGCTCGACACTTAAGTAACAAACGCTACTTAAGTGAACAAATACCTCGAAGGAGGTAACTCAAACTCAATACTCAAATCAAACAAAAGTGCCTCATATCATCGGCGACATCTCAAAATGTCTACATGGTTTCCATGAACCATATCTCCTTAAAAGGAGAAACATCAATACAAACTCTCGCAAAAATGGCAAACATAAAACATTCTCAAATAGGATGATCCCAAAACTCAACTACAGAATAATCTCCAAATTCAATTATACCTCATCTCATCGGTATAAATGTATATAAATCTCAATCTCAACTCGCTAAAATGGCAAAACCCAGAATATCTTATAAAATCCTGAAATTATCAAAACTCATAACTCAAGGAACTCGATAAGAGTTCGAAACATCACAATTGAAACAACCATATATATAGCATCTCATATAGTACGAGGCTATCGATGTAATATAACATCTTAAAAGGGTGAAATCACAATAAACAGAAAACTCAGAAAATCCGAATTGGCCAAATCCCCGATTGTAATGTCGAAGAAATGCTGCACGTGTAAAACTCAGACGGCCGAAGCCTCAGACAAGGTCGCTAACACCTCCCTAAGCAGTTCGTCCTCATGACAAGGTCGCTGACACCTCCCCAAGCAGTTCGTCCTCGTGACAAGGTCGCTAACACCTCTCAAAGCAGTTCGTCCTCATGACAAGGTCGCTGACACCTCTCCAAGCCATTTTGTCAGCCCTAACAAGGTCGCTAACACCTCCCAAAGTAGTTCGTCCTCGTGACAAGGTCGCTAACACCTCTCAAAGCAGTTCTGTTAGGTAAACATCGTGAATGTGTCACAAACTCACGGATAGGAACCCAAAAAGTGTTAACGTGTGTCCCATACCACACATTCGCACTTAGAGGTTTACTAGCCGTTAGCCAATGCCACACTAGAAAGATCATAAAACTCATAAAATTATATCTCGTCTAGTCTCATTGGCGAGTGATAAAGAGACACGATACTTGTCTCATCTCATCTATAAGTATTAAATGGCATCGTGACTTGTCTCATCTCATCGACAAGTGAAAACATAATGATGGTTCCTCATAAACCATAAATCTCCAAATATTAAATCATAACCCAAGACTTGCCTTATATCATTGGCAAGTAAACAAAACATCGTGATGGTTCTCATCGACCATACTCCTACATAGGAGATCTCAAACCATAATACTTGCCAAATATTTCCATCTTAAATAATTACAATGAATAGAAATTATAAAACTCAAAATATGCCATAAAATGGAAAAACATCTCAGAATCAATATTCTCAAATAGCTTCGATCGTATAAGTCCGAAATTAACCGAAATAGTAAATGCACATGTCCCATACCACGTGTTTTACTAAATCGTTTAATTCTCTTTCTCATACGTTCGAATGGTATAAAAGTGTGTATTTTATATATAAAATAATTTATTTGAGAAAACAAGCTTTTAGAACCATTTTTCGAAATCAATTTTGAAGACGATATTTGAAACTTCCCTTATTATAGAGAATAAATAGATTTTAAAACTTAAAATAATTTAAAAATATTACATAATAATTATTTTAAATGCCAACTTTGTTTAAACATTATTTCAAAATTGTTTAGAAAAATTTGTGCTCGAAATCAAAGAAATCACTCAAAACCTTCATTCGAATTCAATTCGAATTCATATCAAATTTAAATTTCAAATTCATCAAAACTTGGTTATCCTATTGATAGGCATCATAGCACTCAAAAAATTTCAGAAATATCACAAAAAACATCAAGTATAAGTTAAAAATCGGACGGAAAAAGAACATAAAAACACTTAGCCAAAATATCCCAGGTCTGATATCTTCTATGTTCAAATTATGGATATAAACAGGTAGCCTAACGACCTTTAATTGAACTAAAATTTAGTGTACACAAACTAGAAAACTTCATCTTTCAAACAAAAAAAAAATCAATGAATTCCGACTCGAAAAGTAAAAGTTACACTATCTCAAACATGGACTCAGACCATGTTTGCAACAGTTCAAAAACAAAAAAACGCATAGGCCTGGAACACGCTGGGGTTCGACTTTCAGGCATGAAAAGGAGAACCAAATTTGATCAGTTTAATCTGAAAATTGTTAAGCCTACAATAGAAAACTTCAGCTTTCAAATAAAAATATAATCATACAATTTGGATAAAATATGAGAATGTTATCATGTCCCAAAATTGGACCCAGGCTGTGTTTTCACTGTAAAATCTGGGCGAAAACATACTCCGAGTCAAAGTTCGTCAGCATGTTTCTATAAGCTATGTAGGTCTAAATGACCTGATATTTGACATACATAAAGTCCAACAACAACACTTTGAACTGCGTCAAGAGTCATTCAATTTAGAGAAAGCATCAAAAAGATACGATGTCTCAAAGTTGGATCCAGGCAGTGTTTACACTGTATAAATCTGGGCAAAAACATGCTCCGAGTCAAAGTTCGGCAGCATGTTTCTATATTCTATATAGGTCTAAATGACCTAAAATTTTACGCGAACAAAGTACAACAACTATAATTTAAACTTCAAAAAGTATCGAACAATTCAGAGAAGGTATTAGAAAGTTATGATATCTCGAAGTTGGACCCAGACAGTGTTTTCACTGTAAAAACCTAGGCAAAAACATGCTCCGCTAGCAACTTTGAGCACAGTTTTCTATCAATTCCAAGTTGAATTAAAACCTAAAAATTGACATGCATATACTCTGGTAACGGTACTATCACTCAAAAATTATTTGGCATGATTTCGACAAGAATTGAGCAAGATACAACAGCTCAAAGTTGGACTCAGAGCTGTTTTGAACTGAAAATTTACACATGAAAGTTTAGTTTTACAATGACTAAAACTCAGCTCAAACATCAATATCTTGAGATGCAATTCATATTTCAGCTAGCATGAGTTAGAATACTCACCTTAGGGTTGGATTCAAGAATTTGCAGTGAAGAATTAGGATAAAGACGACAACTTTTACTTTCAAGAGGCCTTAAAAGCGACAAGCACCTTTGTCCAAGTGGTTAATTGATTCGACTTCGGTGCAGGATGTCACAAGTTCGAAACTTGATTTCGAACGTTCATTTGACATGGGATATGTTGTCTCAATGATTTGTTGTATATAAAGTACCAGTTCAAAAAAAAAAAAAGGCCTTAAAAGCGCCTGAAAATTAATTTACTGTAACACGCAAGCCATGGATTTAGAATAACAACAAAATACAATTTTGATGAAATAATTCTAGAAATTTTTAGAGATTACCTGTAGAGATTTGAATGCTAATAATTTTGTCTCAATTTTGGTAAAATTTGCAAAGGTTTTGATTAGGATTTTGGGAGGGAGTGAGATTTTCATTTACTGTCAATTTGAGAAGAAGAAGATAGTTTCTTCTGTTTGAGAAAGAAGAAGAAGAAACAACATGCTGTGTTTCTTTTCTCACCAGAGACCTCTAGATAATGGGTTTTGGATCACATTTCTAAACCTATTTAGCCCAAAGCCAAAATGCTTAGAGGAAAAATAAGTAATGTACATTTTTATCTTATATTATCAACATATACACACTTTACTTCATTTTAAAAGCCAAACAAAATGTATACATCTAATTGTTATGAAATAAAATTGTTATCGTAACAAATTTAAATTTATTTTATTATAAAAAGTTATTTTTTAACAATAAAACCCTATTTTTGACTACATTACTCAATTTACACTTTTTAGTGTATGACATCATTTTTTTTAATGCAATAATTTGTATGAAAATTATTTTCTTGATAAATAAATTACAATAAATCATTCCACATTTATCTTATCATCAAAATACTATTTTTAAACCATATTTCATCATTTATATTAATAAAATACAGATTTGCTTCATTTTTTGCCTATTTAAATTCAATAAAGGCTTTAATATAAGCAATAACTTACAATACTATTGCACAACTCAAATAAAATCAACAATTGATAATTTTCTTCTTGAGTTATCAAAATAAAGTTTTCAAAACTTCATTTTCATTACTTTAGGTTTATTTCAACAATTTAACGTTGAAATACATCACCCAATTAATTTATTAGCTTAAAACTAATAAATACCCAATATTTCAGTTTATTAAAACCAAATAATTCTTTTAAGAATCAATATAGAAATACTAGACAATAATTACAAGAATTATTGCATTTTCTCTAAATAAAACCATATTTCACTCACATTTCTCACAAAAACCAAGAAAAAGTTTGTAAAACTTTATTTTTTACATTTTATTTCCAAAATCCATTGTTTTTTTTTCAAATAAATAATTTAAATCTCCAATTTATTCTTAATTCACAATATTAAATTATAGCTACCATTATAATTTAATATTTACACGTAATTGCCAAAACAAGGGTTGTTACATCCTGCCTCAAATTCAAACATTCTCGCCAAAACTTGAAATTCAACTGCTCAAATTAAAGTTTCCCACCAAAGACACGTCAGTAATCCAAATGCATCAAATAGATAATGCGGATGGATGACACTTGGCAAGATCCAAAGGAGGAAACAAAATGACTGAAGAAGGATGGTAGCAATCCATGTGCATCTTTATACTATTAATAGAAAAGCACTGTAGCAAGATAGGGATCTTTTTCCCGACTGGTTATTTTTAAGATTGGGAGCGCTAAAGCATTGTACTCTCTGCCACTAAAATCTGCACCACGAAATATAAAGAAGAAGTGACATTTCCCCATAGTCGTAGGATTCCTTAATATATGAACCACATAAATTCTCCATGTCTTTTAATTTTCTGAACTTGTATTTGTTTTCACCAAGACATCAATGTTAGATTTTATTCTGTCTTTATTTGAATTAGGTGCTAGCTCGACTTGACATTGTAGCAAATAGTTAAAGTGCAACTACATAATTGTGTCAGCTCCTAGCAACACAGTTACTATCTAACGGCAAAAGTTAATATTACTTAAATATGCCTATTCTTATTCCTCGAAGTAATTATCACTAAATTTACTTCATGTACATTCGGATGTGGTGAGATGAGAAATCTCGTTAATATTTTGGCGGCAGAAAGAGAGCACGAACCTCTATTCATTTCATGCATCCATTAAAATATCACCCACGTCCATTCTGCATACCATGCATTCCGCCGATTCACCCATCCCGCTTGTTCAGGAACATTTACACTTGGCTTTGAAAATTGTGAACAAATCACTCATAGCTTTGAAAGCTCGAAGTAAAGCAAGATCTTCAACTAAAACCTCTACAGACCCCCTCTGGCCACATTTCAATCTTTCATAGACCAACGCATAGAGGGTTTGGAGAATATAGTGGCCCAACATCTAATTCGTAGACCATCCATACCTCCATAGTCCACAGCTCACCGATCACGTTCACCCATTGCGCTAGTTACTCAGAGAAGGGACAATAACGGCGCTCCTAGAGATGAGCATGGTGATGCTGGCCCAAAATCTGACACAAAGCTGAAAAGCAAGACCCATGCCAATTCTAAAACCAAAAAAAAGCCGGCCAAAATTAATCCATTACTGCTAAAATAACAAACCTAGTCCGCATTAGATGAAGATGAAACCACTTCTAAGGGAAATTCACCTAGATCAACCCGAGGGAGAGCGTAATTTGTTGGCTAAAGGCTCGAGTAGAGCAGCTAGAAAAATCTTCCAACAAAGCACTAGAGGAAAAAAGGGAAAGGGGTTTCCTCCCCGTTCAATGAGACCATCATTGAGGTGAATTTCCCTGATAATTTCAAAGCCCCTTCAATTGATAAATTCGATAGAACTACCAACCCCGACAACAGCCTTTGCACTTTTGAGTATTATATGGATATCCTGAAGGTAGGAAGGATGGCTCGATGCAAGTTGTTCCCTGTTTAATTTAACGTGTAGTCTCCCGATGGTCCAGGATGTATGCACCGGGGGAGTTTCTATCATGGAGAAAACTATGTAGGGATTTTTTAAGGCAATTCAATTCAAGGAGAGAAGATTTCGTAGATGTCAATACTATGTCATGCGTAATGTTGGGTGAAAATGAAAGCATGCACAATTTCATTAAACGCTTCAAAGCCCAGGCACTCTAGATTGGAGTGACTAGCGAAGAAGTCTTGCTAATGGAGGTGCAAGCTGGAATTAGAAGAAGAACTTCAATGTGGAATAAAACAGCAGAAAGGCATACCATAACATGAAGGCTTTCTATGAAAGAGCAGCTATCTATATCAAGATGGAGGAAGCCGGAACTATAGTGCAACCTCAGAGAACTTCCGCCCCTATCTATGACAAGAAAAGGGGGCAGAAAGATAACACCCACTAGTGAAGCGATAAAAGGAATTGAACCTCACCACCAAAAATCCCCTCACTTGCACTCCTTGGGAGATATACGAGATAACCAAGGCTAGTCTTGCATATAACATACCGAATAAAAGAAAGAAAGTAGAGCAGAATCGGGGTGGAGCATACTACTGCTTCAATAGAGCCAACAGTCATCACTCCGATAACTATAGGCATTTGAAGAATGAAATAGAAAGACTAATCTAAAAGGAGTATCTGGGAAGCTTTCGAAAGGCTGATAATGAAAATAGAAATGGAAACTTCACTCCCGACTCAAACGAAAACCGAATAGGAAAGCCTCTAACCTCGTAGCCTCGATTTGTGGAGGACTGCACCTTGCCCGGGCAAGTAAAAAAGCACAAGAGAGATATGTGCAAGAGGCTAAGGTACGGCAAAGGATGATTTTCCATGTCAAACAGATGCCACCGTAGGAGATAGTTTTCACAACAACGTATGCAGTAGCGGAGATAATCATACATCAGGACCTGCTTATTGTTATGGTGAAGATCTCAAACTACACTATGAAGAAAGTCTTTGTTAATTCAGGAAGTTCGATCGTTGTCATCTTCAAACCAGCATATGACAAGATGAATCTTCCTTCAGAAATCCTAAAGCCCTTCTATGAACCGACTTACAAGTTTAACAATAGAGGAACCATCCTAATAGGATCTGAATGTCTGCTTATTACAGCTAGAACCGCCCATCTACTTAAGTCAGTTTATGCCAACATCCTAATCATTGATTAGCCAATTTTATATAATGCCTTTTTAGAAAGATTTTCACTGATAGATTTCGAAGTCGTCATCTCTTAGAAAGACTAACTTATGAAATTCAGCACTCCTACTAGGGTAGGATCAATAAGAGGTGAACAATTTTTAGCTAGGGAACCACACAGTGTAAATCTTGACTCTAGCAATAAAAAAATTTGAAACTATTATGCTATATATTTCGATATTTTTGATAATAGTAGTAAACAAAAAAAACAATTCAAAGAACTACATTGGTATAGAGCACAAAAGCCGATACTGAGGCAGACCATTCTACAACACCAAAATTCATAAAGAAAGAAAAAGGAACATATATGCATATGATCAATACCAACGAATATAATCCAATTACGCACAATATTTCTCTAAAGAAGCCCACAAACAGGCATCCCCGGTGAACTCTCAACTAGAAGAGTAAGCGGAAAGTGAGATAGACCCGTGATTAGGGGCATAAAAGTAAGAGTTTGAGCCGATAGATGATCTTGAAGATGTACAAATATATCTAGAGGACCCTATAAAAGTAATCAAGATTGGAAAGAACCATAGTGCATAAGAATGAGTTGAATCGATGGACTTCTTAACGAAATCAGCAAATGCGTTTGACTAGACTCATTCAGATATGGTAGGAATAGACCTTGCCATCATCTGTCATGCACTTAATATCGATCCAAATGCCCATCCAGTCAGGCAAAAACATAGAACCTTAGATCAAGAGAGATACAATTTCTTGCACGAAGAAGTCAGGAAGTTGCAGGAAAATGGATTCATTAGGAAGGTATATTACCCGAAATGAATCGCCAACCCAGTGCGCAGAAAAAACCCAATCGAAAATGGAGATTCTGCATTGATTATACCAACCTCAATAAGGCATTCTCGAAGGATAGATTCCAATTACCCAGAATCGATCAATTAGCAAACACAACCAGTAGACATAAACTGCTCTCATTCATTGACGGATACTTAGGATACAATCTATCAGTAATGTTAGAGCCAGACCAAAAGCATACAAGTTTTGTTATAGACAAAGGCTTATATTATTACAAAGTCATGCCATTCTGGCTAAGGAATGCTGGGACAACCTATCAAAGCTCGGTCAATAGATGTTCTTAGAGAAGATTAGAAAGAATATTAAAGTATATATGGATGATACGTTGGTCAAGTCAAAGGTAGCGTTCAGTCGCATTCAAGACCTAGAGCAGACAATTGAAGTATTGCTGCAGTATAATATTAAGCTAAAACCTCTAAAATGTACTGTCGTTATTAATTCAAGGAGGATCATGGGTCATAGTAAGTGCACATGGCATAGAAGTAAATCCAGAGAAGATCAAAGCCATAAGGAAGATGGTAACGACCCAAAATTTTCGATCCCGAAATTTCCAGATAGTTAGTAAAAAGAAGAAAGAGAAAGAAGAAAGAGATAGAAGAAGAACATAAAGAAACACACAATCTCACATTCGCAGCGGATAAATATAATATCAAATAAAATAGCAGTTATACAAAGAAAACTATAGCTGTTAATTTACATTTAAACACATCAGAGTACATAAACATTGGACAAAACAATCATGTCCAGATACTACAATATCACGGTGGATACTCTCTATACGTCCCTGCCATCCAGCTCGCCTCCTGAGCTCCAGAACGTCCTTACCTGAAAATCTGTAATACTTGGTCTGACCCGAGCGGACGTTCTAGAGCTCAGGAGGCGAGCTGGATGGCAGGGACGTATAGAGAGTATCCACTGTGATATTGTAGTATCTGGACATGATTGTTTTGTCCAATGTTTATGTAACTCTGATGTGTTTTAAATGTAAATTAACAGCTATAGTTTTCTTTGTATAACTGTTATTATGTGATATTATATTTTATCCACTGCGAATGTGAGATTCTGAGTTTGAGTTTTCTGTTCTTCTTCTTTCTTTCCTTCTTTTCTCTAACTATCTGAAAATTTCGGGTTCGGAATTTTTGGGTCGTTGCAATGGGGATCCTAGAAAATCGAAGGATCCCATGAGCTTGAATGGTAGAATGGCAGCACTGAGCAGTTTCAACTCAAAAGCAATGGATAAGTGCCACTCATTCTTCGACCAGGTAAAGAAAGGAAAATTTTTGAGTGGATAGAAGAATGCAAAACTGCATTCCAAGACCTAAAGGATCATCTGGTAAACACTCCCATAATATCTGAAGTGGTAACAGGTGAGGACTTGTATGTTTATTTAGCCGCATCTAATAAAATTGTTAGTTCTGTCGTGATACAAGTGGACAAAGGGACCCAGAGGCTCATTTACTTCACCAATAAGAGGCTATCAAGAATAGAGCTTAACTACTCATTCATTGAAAAACTAACTTACAACTTGCTCCTTATAACAAGGAAGTTATGGCCCTATTTCAAAGCACATCCCATAAAAGTTCTCATAGACAAACCCCTAAAGTGGATACTGCATAAGCCAGAAACATCAGGCCACTTATTGAGATAGACAAAGGAGCTCAGCCAATACGACATCACTTATTGTCCTCGAAAGGAAATCAAAGGTCCAGCACTGGCAAACTTCATCATAGAATGCACGCTACCAGTCGAACCTCAACTAGAGGAAGAAGCCTTAACCCTTCAGTTTTGGCAACTATTCATGGATGGAGCATCAAATGACAAGAGGCAAGAATTGGGTATGTACTAACCACTCCAGATAAGTGGAAGCTATATGGAACAGTGCAGCTTAGTTTCAAAGAAACTAACAACGTTGAAGAATACGAACCTCTCCTTCTAGCTTGAGAATGGCACAGGTAATGAAGGTAACTCATATTAAAATTCACTATGATTCTCAATTAGTTGTGAACCAAGTGTAGGGCAATTACCAATTAAAGGAACCAACCTTAGTCAAATGTATGGAACTTCCTAAGAAATTACCAGAGCGGTTCTAATAGTTTAGCATTGAACAAATACCACGTGAAAAAAACTCATCTGCCAACTCGTTAGCCAAACTTGCAGCACCAAAACGGCAAATGAAATGAAGGTAGTACCAATAGGGTATCAATAAGAGCTGATACAATAAAATCAAATAAGATATTGGTACCCAAGCCTAGGGGGCACTAATTTAAGGGACCAAGATCAAGAAACAGCAGAAAATCGAGAACAGTCTCTGGTTGAATCCGCACTTTAGTAAACTGAGGAGAACAACTGGATGACTCACATCAAAAAATCCTACTAAACGGGAACCTACCCCAAAATAGAAACAAAACCTAAGAAATAAGATATCAGGCTTTGTACTATTCCTTCTTTGATGGCATATTATACAAGAGAGGGTACTTAACCCCTTATATTAGGTGCGTTCTATAAGAAGAGAGGGTATGGGTCACAAGGAAAGTACATGAGGGCCAATGCATGGATCAATCAAGAGGGGCCAAGTTAGTAAAGAAAGTATTGAGGCATGGTTAATACTGGCCTATAGCACTTTAGGATGCGAATGAATTCATAAGAAGATGTTAAAGATGTCAACAATTCACGAGTATCCCTAGATAGGCATCCCACAAGCTCATCCCACATACTAATCTATGGTCGTTCGACATATGGGGCATAGATTTGATAGGTTCCACTCTTATGTCAAAAGGAGGGGTGAAGCATCCCATAGTGGCAATAGATTACTTCACCAATTGAGTAGAGGCGGAACCTTTAGCCACGATCACTGTAAAGATGATGGTCACTTTTGTGGTAAGAAAAATAATCATCTAATTTAGAATCCTCCATAAGATAATTTTTGACAATGGCGCCTAGTTTGAAAGTAAGGAGTTCGCCGAGCTTTGTGAAAAGAATGGTCTAATTAAAAGTTTTTCCTTCATCGCATACCCATAAGAGAATGGAGAAGTTGAAGCCGCAAACAAAACCATTAAGAAGAAAAGACTGCAGAAAGCTAAGGGAAAGTGGGTAAAGAGTTATCTCTGTTATTATAGGACTACTGAACCTCGACTAGATCCCCAATGGGCCATACTTACTTTTCGTTAACTTATGGATATGAAGCCATGCTCCCTGTCGATGTAGAAGTCCCATCATACAGGGGTATATCATACATAGTAGAGATGAATAGAAGGCCGAAGGAAGTTTTCCTTAGATCTCATTCAGGAAAGAAGAGAAGAGGCGATAGTGGTATCTGTTGCATACCAATGAAGGATGGAAAAGAACTATAATGTTAGACTCAGGGAGAGAGATTTCTACAAGGGGGATCTTGTACTGCAAAGGGTAATAGCCTACACAAAAGACCCATCAAATGGACCACTTTGGTCCAAATTGCGAATGCCTGTAAGTCATACAGAAGTTCTGGCAAATGGAGCGTACCGAATATCAAAACCTGATGGAAACCAAGTTTCAAGAACATGGAATTCAGACCATCTCTGGCCCTACTTTATATGATTTATGTTACTGATGTAATAAACATTACAGCTATTATGCAAAGTAATACTACAATAAACTAGACGTAGGATTATTTGACGGCTTAAACTAGTATAAAAATCTCCACGTTAATCTCTCTAAAATAGCAAAATAACTGGACATAGGAACATTGGACGACCAAAACCAGCATAAAAAACCTTCCATATTAATTATGATAACTTGGCCATGCTAGACGTAAGGATATAAGACGAACCAGACTACCTATAAAAATGAAGCTACACAAAATGCAACCAGGCTCTCTCAGCAAAACTAGTCGTAGGGATAGATGGCGGCCTAAACCAGTATAAAAATCTATCCATGCTAATTTTGTTAACGTAGCCACACTAGCGTAAGGATTTTAGACAGACTAAACCAGTTATAAAAACCATTTGGATGAACTAAGAAGACTGTAAACACGCAATCTGACTTCACAGTCAAATATCAATCTGTCCCAAAATAGCAGACCTAACCATGCTAAGCACATAAACATGAATCTGCCTCCAAATAAGGGGTGGGTCATTCCCATCATGCAGCAGAATATGCATGTCAAAAGATCAGTTCACCATTCATAAACTATACAAAAGTTAATCCACAAAATGACAAGGAAATACAACACATGGAATGTATTGCAACTTACAAATAAGGTATGATTCTTGAAGCTACTTAAAGCTCGCTAAGAAAACATCGAAAACTAAGGTCTATTCAAGTTTACTTAGTTCTTCCCATAAACACTAAAGATCTATACACGATATATGTTCTCCACATCTGCACACACTTTGCAAAAAAAATACCACCATAAAGCATCCTTCAAAGGTTGTTGTAGATCACTTAGCTTTGACTCGACGACCACAACTCCTTCAAATGAATTAACGATGGAGTTGATAATTGATGACTCAATGCATCTTTTTCTTTTTTAAGTCCCTTACCTGCCTCTCATTAGCAAGAGAAAGACAAATATTCTCTTCATCTACAGATGCATTAGAAGTTGTGGTTGCAACCATAAATTTAGGCACACTTGCACCATGAGAATCGTGAATGATGAAGGCGGAAAGAATGCCAGATCTAAGAGCCTCATTAAGCTTGGAAGAAAGCCTATAGGAACCAACCTAATTAGTAACAACTTAAAACTTGACTAAAAGAAAATCGAAATGCAACATGTTGTGATCAAAATCGGTGCATGGATCATTAACTACATTATCAAATGAAAAATTCAATAAACCTGTATACGCACCATAATTTGAACGCTAGCTACACAACCGGAATAAAAAGGAAACTTTGGAAATGTCAATCAATTAATACCAAAGACAATAAGTATAAGGATCGAGACGGATTCACTAAGAAAACAAAGAGGGCGATGTGAAAACAACTTTGGGAAGTGGCTAATTAGAGAATGATACGTATGTAAGAGCTTTAAATGAAAATGGCTATCGAAATTTATCCCCTTAGTAAAAGGAAGGAAAGAAGTAAATGGAAATGACGGGAAGCAAAGACCAACGAAGGTGAGTGTTAAACCTCTATTTCCCTAATCATGTTAAAGATAATATGACATAAACAACAATTTTGGAATAGGATGCCCTCACAATAAAAGATGGACTACAAGGAGGAAAGGCAAATAATGAAGTAAAGTCAAGAAAACACTGCGCTTAGAAATTGTAAGATAACAACGAAAGTTCAAACTATGTTGTTCCCCTAACCCTAGTGTTACATTACGATACTGAACCAAAAATTGAATATAATCACAGGGTGTAGTAAACAGTCCACAACTATAATACACAAAACTAAAACGTAACCAAAATCTCAAATAACAGCAAAATGTTGATGTTGCCTTTGACACAAGAAGTTATATAAATGGCATCAAAGCACAACATACTTCACTTAAAAAAGACGCACATGTCAATGACATACTGGGCTCACAAGCCAATATGTACAGACAATAGAACTGTACCAATGATCTTGCATTGAAGGAAAATATGGACATGCCACCCCTTTCTTTGACACAAGAAATGACACAATGCACCGTCATCAAAGGTGCACCGCGATCAAATTGTAGGCGCAAAAAGACCGTGTTACACTGAAAGAACTAAAAATCCACAATATCATTCTCAGAGCTTATACGTTGCTAATATCTCCAAGAACAGATCCACATTGCACTCACCGAGGGCTACCAAAGTAGTATCACATGGAGTCTAAAGCAGTCTAAGGGTTGCACACAGGGCCACTCAAACAGTGCACTAATGTAGATCCGTGCTCATGAATAAATAACAAAAGATATAAGTCTTCCTCACCAATAACCCGTGTAGTCCATTGCTCAAAGCATCTCGATACAGAAATCATATAAAGTGACTGCCTTCATAGATGGCGGGCCGATCATCCTAACCAACCATGTAAATATCATCAATAATCAGGGAAGATCAAAGGAGAAACCATCTTTTGAGGCAAAAGTAACAAAAGTGGCGCAGCTCACCTTAAAGAAAAAAGGGACAATAGCTTATTGTACTCACACACCCACAAAAAGAAAGTAATACCTGAGTTATCCAATCTTTAAAGAGGGAGAGCTCAAAGCTTATTCAAATTTGGAACCTCTTACCTCAAATTCAAACATTCCAACTTTAATTTTAGATCTCAAACCAAGACGGAAAATTCGACCGCTCAAATTAGAGTTTTCCATCGAAGAAACGCTGGTAATCCATATGTATCAAATAGACAATGTGGATGGATGACACTTGGCATGATCTAAAGGTGGAAAAAATGAAGAAGGATGGTAGCAAACCAAGTGCATCTATACACTACAAATAGAAAAAAAAATTGTATCAAGAAAGGGATCTTTTTCTCGATTTGTAGTTTTTAAGGTTGAAAAAACAAAAGTAGTGTACTCTCTGCCATTAAAATATGTATTAGGAAATATAAAGAAGAAAGTGACATTCCCCCATGGACGTAAGATTCCATATCCGAACCATGTAAATTCTCTGTGTCTATTACTTTTTTGCGCTTTTATTTATTTTTAATTAGACTTCGGTGTTAGATTTTGTCCTATCTTTATTTGAATTAAGTGCAAGTTCGACTTGACATTTCGACAAATAGTTAAGGTGTAACTACTTAATTTTGTAAGCTCTCAGTAGCACAATTACTACCTAAAGCTAAAGTTAATATTACTTAAATTTGCTGATTCTAAATTCTTGAAGTAATTATCACCAAAATTACTACAGCGTGGTAAGACAGGAAATCTCATTGACAAGTATCATGGTTAACTATAGTCAACTAAAGTCTCTGACCAGATCCTTATGCTTATTAAAAAATGTTATTGTTGTACTAAGTAGTTAGTTTAAGGATTTACCAAGTTAAATATGGATGTTATTGGAATTTTGACGAAAACTAGGTCCTAATGTGATATAGTGTTGACGATAGAGTTAGCACAAAATAATCATTAGAAAAGCTAGTACTTAATTTGTAAAATTGAATTTTACCGGTAAAGACGTATAAATGATCAATTTGATCAAATTGCCACAACATCAGCTAAGGTGATGAGTGAATGCTAATATTCAAATAATTTGATATTAATTGCTGACCTAATGTACACCTATGAGTCATGCAACCGTTTTTGGCGATCTCTCTAAAATAACAAATGATTTAGTTAATTTATAATTGTTCTAAATTAATTAAGTTAACTAAATTTTATGAATATTATTTAACTATTTATTTGACATATTGGGTGCATATAATAATTTTCTAGGTGTCATTGGTAATTAATTGGATGCGTATACAAAAGATATATTTATATGTAACCATATATGATATCGACCATTTTAAATAAGGTAAATTATATTGATTTCTTAATGGGTTTGAAGCGATTTGGTGGCCCATGAAGCCCATATAATGGTCATCCATAGCATTGTTGGAACTGGGCCGGTCCATAGTGAAGTAGTTGGGAAAATTTATAAAAAAAATCCATTATTGGAACTTTAACGTGCAGATGTAGTCTAATTCTTATAGAATTTTTCTAAATTTTCTATTAAATAAAATCGATATTTTCCCTAAATTTATTAATAAAGTTTTATTTTAAATAATTTGTATTATATTTATATTTTAGTATCGTATACACATATCTGTGTGCATGTACATGTAACAAGATAATGTGTGCTTCGTTTGACATGCCCATGTATAGATGTTGGGATTTACACCACAACGAACATGTTAGCCACTCATGTAAACAAATGGATGTCCAAATGTATATACAAATAAATAAATTAAACTACTATGAAAATAACATCATGTAAGATATAATATATATACATATTCTGAAATATTAACTGAAAATAATTTATTTAAACATATATATACACACACACTATATATATAAACATATACGTATACATACGTATGTATGATAAATTAATTTTAAAAATTAATTTTGGTAATATAAATATACATTAAAACATAAAATTGAATATAATTTTTTTAATTAATTTATATATATGAATTATATATAAATATATAATTAGTGGTTTAATTAAATATATATATGTACAAAATAAATAATAAAAGTATTTTTATATTAAAAATATTTACTGTAATGTTCACGACCTGGATATTTTTTAATTATAAAACCATGCAAAATAAGTAACAAAATAAATACAAAAAATATTTTCGAAAAGAAACTGATCGGAGTATGTTGTAAAAAAATTAACAGAATTTTATTACATATATGTATATTTATTATAGATACGAGTTTATATGCACGTCCAAATGAGCTTGCTTTTGATCACAATATTCACGAATTTGTAGTTGCACTTGTGAAGTAGATTTGATAGTACCATTGTGAACATAAACTGAACTTGAAGCAATGACCGAAAAGACCAACACAGCTAAAGAACATTCGTATAGTCAATAACTTGAAAAGAAATCATTTATAGATTTATCATTCATTTCTTTTCTTTTGGTTTGTTTATACTATTGAAAATGAAAATAATATTTGTACCTTTACATGCATATGCGGGAATGAGGATAGTTCATATTACAAAATCTACCCCGATCCTAGATGTTTCATAGTTTTAATAAGACTTATCTATGGTCAGTTGAGGACTCACTTAGTGACACCACATCACGCATCCAAATAATAGCTTAAATAAATACTAAGAAGTACATTGAAAGCAAATGAATAAAAAGCAAACTAAGAAAAGCCAAAGTAAAATTTGTTAGTGATAAAATATTCAATAACAACTTAAATAATAGGTGTTCATGGTGATTGCCTGTACACATGAGTATTCTTTTTGTGACGTCTTAGTTTTGGGCACTGTAGCAATTTTCATTGTGTTTTGATCCACATCATTTGGCTTTTTGAGCGTTACAGCATCTCTCTTGGCTATTTGGAAGTGCATAAATATATTATTTTTGATCCTTTCACTTCATTGTTAACGCTTGTTGCACATATAGAGATCTTTCCTACCTTATATATTAAGAATGTAAGATGGTAAAATTTAACGGAAGTTGATCGTCTTGAAAGCGTACTTCATTTTCTTTATTCCCATAAATTATGTACATCAAAGAGAAGCCATGTCTATTAATTTGGAAAAACACAATAAAATGCCAAAGAAAATTCAACTAAAGCATACTTTTGGATAATGGACAAAATCCTCATGCCATCTTCAGATAACATATTGCAAGCTTACATTAAAAATTAAACCGACGTCTGTAATAATTTTTCATAAACAAAGTATTACATCAAACTGTCTATGCACAAAAATGAAAAAAATGTTCTATAAAAGTAATAAGTTATCAACACAAACAATCACATGTTAACATTGGAAACGCAACACATAAATTATTCTATACAGAACTTTTGACATTACAAGCATATAATGTCATAAACTAAAAAAGAAAAGTTGAAGATAGCTTGAATATTATGTTCTTTTGGACAAACCAACATGACTAAATTCAATCATAATGTTGACTTGTAAATATTATAATTAAGGAAAGAGATATACATAAGAAATTATAGAGATGTCCTCTTATATAGTTCTGCCCAACAAAATATAGTATTGATAACATTAGAAACTCGGAAATGCTTGCGTGCAATCGATTAAGCCTCGGCCATGAACATGATGAGTATCTTCCAATCCTGGTATCTACAATATGCATGCAAATGGAGAATGATCATAAACTTGTTCCAGAATTATAAAAAAGCATGCATTATGCACATCGATATAATTAAAATTTCAAAGGAACAAATGTAGGCAGAGTCTCGTGCAAGGTTGTTCAAATAAAATCAGAAATAATGAGCTAAAATTAGGCTCAGGTGCAATCATAATTATGTCCATGTCATGTAAAACTATGATAATTATTAGTAAACATTAGATTTTAAATTTCAAAACACACTAAATTAATTTTTTGATTCATTGTAATTTTACATATCATATGCATGCACATATGTAACTTCAATGAATAAGATGAATAATGGCATAGTGGTTGTATCAACATTCAAACTGTATTCAAAAAAATAATTATAGCTTTCGAACAACAAAATCTTTTGTTTTGTAAAAAAAATTCATGAAAGTACAAAAACAAAGCATATGATTCATCACCAACATTGTTGACTATTCGAATGCAACAATTCCATTGTTTCAATGCACACACATAAATTGTAACGAGAAGGATTTTGCCCGCTCGTAAATCGACATCCATACTTCAAATCGTATCCGAATGCCATAGATTCGACCGTTCAAATCTGATTCGCCGGAGCTTATAACAACATTAAGTAAACAACACAGCGGAAAAAAAGAATAATACATTGATATACAGCTTTGATACAATATCTGATACCACAGATGATCCAATAGATATCAATATACATCAGAGATATGATACAATAAAATAGCAACGGAAAAGAAAAATAGATAACATCTAGCAGCGGAACAATATAACTCTAAGATAGTCTTCAAAAGAGAACTCCGAGAACTGCAACTCCATTTCCAAGAATCAATCCAGCAATAGCTCGAACTCCCAATAACGATGCACAAAGATAAGCAAGTATATTCCATATCCAAAGATTGAACTAGCTCCAGATAATCTACTAATCTGACTATCTGAAAAACCCAACTCTAGACTGCTCGTGTGGAAAATAATGAGCACCCAGAGTTTAGGAAAGAAACGATAAACTCCGGATCAGTCGTGGGACTGGTGTGAGCAACAAAAACAGTTTATCTTTAAAAAAATTCAACAAAAAATTTTCAAAGTCAATTCGCAATGCTTTTTAAAAATGAGACTACCATAAGGCCTCCCGCACACACACACACAATGCAAACGCAGATTCGGAGGAGATTTCTCCTTATGATAGTCAAAGATGCTTGATACGCATTAAAAAGAAACATTTCATATTATTACTAGTGCATAGTGTAGAGAAAATAATTTCGAAAATAAAGATATAAATCTTAGCCATCATAGACATTTCGAACTATGTCTACTATAGCTACCATCCAAACAGTGGGGCGCCACCATAAGTGAATGATAGGTTCTACAACTAATACCGTACAAGATCGTATTGTTTCTTTAAATTTCCAACGAATGGTCAGGCCAAGGAACTTCCCATTGCCACATGAGAACGCCTCTGGAAGGACGTCCCCAAGAACCAAACCGGATCTCTGCCAACACAAGGCCGGGTTACCCCTAACTGGGTAACTACTGACACGAGTATGCCATCCCCCAGTCCTTTAGGACCTTTATCCGAGAGCTCTCTAATCAACATCACACAATCATAAATAAAGTGTTTCAACATGAGTAAGTATCTGGGCTCCATACCATGATACCACCCTTTTCAAGAAGGAAATGCACACACCCTAAAGGGAGCTACCCCTCATAACCTTGCTGCATCTTTCCTGTTTTGACCATTCCGGGGTGTGAGGCTCGATGAAGTCTCGTCCACAAAGCCACGCTTTATACAAAAGCTCTGCTTTGGGTAAACAAATGATCATAGAAATGATCACAAAGATAAACGATCAAACAAATGATCCTATCACAAATGATCAACACAATGATCATTTCACAGCAACACTTACCATGTCATATTACCAAATTGGGAATATATCGCTGATAACCATCAACTACATAACCTCTGAGCTCGTACGTCTCAGAGAAGGGTGTTAAGCTAAGAGAATAAATTCTCCGCCACCAACAGAAATATATTTGAAAGAAATCTGCTTTATATCTCAAAGTGTAGTGTCATACATACAATCCATACAAGTCTGTTCTGGGTTTGAACAGAACCGAAGGGCTTCCAAAGAAGTCCTTGCAATCCGGATATTCACAATCCCGATTGGATTTCCCATCACTTAGGGAGTCTCTATACCGGCGCGACTCGGTGCAGAAACAATCGATAGGTCATCCTATCACTCTCGCAAATACCCATTCTTCATCACCGGTCTTCAGATGCTATCCATAACGTCGAATCACATATTCGGAATGGGTTATATGACACAAAGGTCCTTTCCCGGCCAAACCGAATAGTGAGCGAAACATTTAAAAACATATGGATATAGGATTTCAATTAAGTCACAACTTAATAATTCAAAACTTACTTTCAAATGGTTTAATCCAATTACCATTTCAAATCCTTTAAACAAAAGATTTATTTCATAATGTTCACTTACTTTCATAAATATTCATTCTCGGATTTCAAAACAATTTCTTTTCAAAAAGCTTAATTCATCAAATCTTTAAATTCAAAGATTTGTCTTATAGTTTTCAAATCGTTCCCAAATATTCATTTTCAAAACTCATTTCCAATTATTTGTTTATAACTTGGAAAACTATTTTATTTTAAACTTGAAATCCCTTTAATAAAACTTCAAACGAAAACTTTTTATCTTTTAGAAACAACAGTTTTATTTTGGAAAATCCCGATTTCATTTATACAAGTTACAAACTTTGACTTAATTCAAATTTCCAAAAACAATACTTTAAATATGGTTTCAAATTAACACAACATCTTTAATCCCTAATTTCAAATCATAGAATTCGATTCCTAATTTTGAATTCAAATTTAAATCAAAGTATTTAAATTCTAAAACTTAATCAAGTAAATTAAAATAAATTTCCATCTTTGAAATTCCATTTCAAAAAGCTTTTCACTTTAAATCCAATCCATTTCAAAACATTTGAATTCAAATATTCAACTTTTAAATATCATTTCAAAAACTGTGACTTAATCGATTTCCTCGTGAAATCCATATTTTGTGTGTGTATGGTGTGGTCTAGGGTTTAACACAATAGTGCACAACCATTCAATCATCACAGATCAAATACGACAATATATTCGATAAGCGATATAACTATAACGCTTATCGTCCATTCACAGATTCACAGATAATACACAAATGTACATAAATAAATAAGTAAATTTCACACAGCTCAATTCACAGAACAAGATATTACAGATCAGATAGGACAATCAATTCAAGGCATCACATATAATATGATCATTCATAAGTAAGGTCAAACATTCAATAACATTTATAAGTAGGATTAATTAATTGTTTAATCCTAATCAATTCAAGTTATTTCCAAGTAAATTAATTATTTATGAATTAATTATCAAATTCTGACTAATTAATTACAAATCATTTGATATAAATTAATTTATCAACCACCTTAATGAATCATATTAATTAATTAATCATATTAATTAAATTTATCTTTAAACCAATGACATAATTAATTAACCAATTAAGTAATTATTTTAAGAAATTAAACCTTAATTAATAAAGTTAAACTTACAATTACTAATTAAATTGATACAAAACATTAAGCATCCATTCTAATTAATTTAATAATTAATGTATTGCAAATCATCCAATCTTTATTTAATTTAAGGTGAACTCATTCTTAGTAGTAATTTTAAATATCATTTGCAAATATGTTTGAAACCCTTTTAATCCCAACTTACCTTTTTAAATTTCATTTTAAACCCAAGATTTAAAATGGACCCTCGTTTATCTTTAATAAAGTTTAAAACTAATTTAAAAATCCTTTAAATTACTTGTTGAAGTAATATTTTATTATAAAGAAATTTTAAAGGAGTTAAATCAAATTTATTTACTAAATTCGCATATTAAAGGTACTTTAACATTTAAACTTATTTATACCTTTAAATTTATAAAACTTAATTTAATTCCAAATCTGGAATTCAATTTTTTTAACTCAGGTCCAGATTACAAAATATGTTTTAACTCGTTTTCTTATAATTCCAAATACCATTTTTTTTTCTAATACAAATTTCTCATAAATATATTCACTTTTAAAATACCTTTAAATTATTAAAACAATTTGACAACAACAAAAGAAAACTTTATTCATTTTCCAGCTAAGATTTAAATTTAACTTGAATCTATATTTAAACTTTGATTTAAAACTCAAATTAAACCTTGATTTATAATTTAAATATTTTCTATAATACGGCCCATCAACATAACCGGCCCACAAAACAAACTCAGGCCCAACTTTTCTTCCGTCTCTTCCACCTTTTCACCTTACTCCCATCACGTTTTCCAGGCAAAACAACCGTGCACGCGAATGCACGTATACGTGCACCAGAGATTTCCAGAGCTCCCATCAACTCCACCGCCGCCAACAAATCAACAGCAACCCCTTCGACTAGCACGACACCAAGAATCGATGAACTCGACGACAAAAAGAAAGCGAGATATTTGATCAAAAACTGGAACTCCACGGCTCAACTAAACTTCACCATGACGATAATCACGTCCATCGTTAACCACGCCACTTCGACCCAAGTTGTCCCTACGACCCATGAACATTTTCCCCTAGGTGCGATCGACGTCTCGTGCCCAACGTTGACGAACACTTCCCCAAAACTTCATCGCCTCAACTGGGTTATTAAACCCTACATTTACTTCGCTTGGCCACCATGACTAATTAGAATTTCTCTGGTTATTTTTCTGATCATCACTGATGCTCGAACTACCTTCTCCAAGAATCACGACCTTCGAATCATCGTTGATCATCGGATTTTGGCGAAAATGTCCATTCTGTTCAACTCGCGATTCTTCATCATTTATAAACTTAAAAATCATAATTCCTTCACCTAAAATCACTATTTTGTAATATGAACAAAATTGTATGATCAGATTATAGAATTAAAATTCTCGAATTTTCTGGTTAATGATAATTTTACTGTAATAATTATTTTCACAGTATTCACATTTTTTTCTTTCTGAAATTATTTTTAACATTGAAGTCATGATGTTATAAACAATTTCTGTTTAGAAAGTGAAGCTAAATTTTGGTTAGAGAGAAAGATAAGATTTTTTTTTTCCAATATGTGGCTCTTCACTCTGTTGATATAACAGAGTTTATGTCTGTACAGACACCTATATATATCCATTATCAGACATGCAAGGATATTTGGAACATACTTCACATCACAGCTTCATATTTTACCACACACAATCAAACATAAACAAATTTGAGGAAAGTTTGCTCACCTTAATTACTTGGAACAGAGAAGATGGGCAGAGAACTGAAATTGTTGAAAACTGGAAATAGATTTAGTTGCCTAAACTTGCATGCTTGAATTTGCTAGGCTCTTTTAACTGCTTCAGGTTTGAATCCTTGCTATATATTTGAGTTGAACTTGCATTTGATCTAATTGTTCCCAGACAGCATGTGTTTGCCTGATCTTTGAGTTGAATCTTAATTGTAGTTTAAACTGAAGTTTTGTTTGAGTTTGAAATGATATTAAAAAAAATTCAGGCTTGCTGAGTAAATAAACGATCTGGTATAGAGGATGTATATATAAAAGAGAAACAGTATTGAATAGGGAATGTTATCTTTACATTAATTGCTTACAACTTTATGCAGGCTGATAGTCTTGTTTTGATGTTACCATAGCATGTGGCATTTAATGAAAGCATGCTATGTATTGTTCATGCTCCCCTTTGTACGTTATAGCATCTTATTTGATTTTGTGTAAGTACTTTTTATTTTATTTTTCCTCTTGTCTTGCCTTGCCTGCATATTTACAGCTACATATACATTTTTAAATTGTTTTGTTTATATTTATTTCTTGCCTTTCTTTTACTTGTTCTTTTTACTTTGTCTCAGCTGAAAATGTGTATACTTTTTGTTTGTTGGTATTTCTTCTTTTGCTTTATATTTATTCTATAACTTTGTTTGTACATAGATGTTTTCCTTTCTTATTTGAATGTATATGTTTGTTTGGTTCCATACTTAACTTTTATTTATCTCTATTTATAACTCAAATATTTATTTTACTTCTATTTTTAGTTTAAATATTTATCATGAATTTTACTTTAAATAATTATTGTTTTATATTTTCTATATACACATACATATATAGTATTTAAATTCAAATCAAATATATATATATATGTTATATATATATATATAATTTTAAATTTACTCATATATGCTCAAATACATATATATAAAATATTAAAGTTTAAATGATTTATACAAAATTTATCTGTATTTGGGGAAACTCGCTTAAATTTCCAATTAGCTATACAATTTAAATTAAAAAATTATATAAATTATCAATTTATATAATATTTGGGGAAGTTACTAACTTCCCCCCTTAAAAGAATTTCGTCCTCGAAATTCGTAGGCATGAAAACAATAAAGATAGATGAAAGATAGAGAAATATCTTTTCAGATCAAACTGGATATCAGTTCTGCATTTGGCTCACCAAATCAGAATATCAACAATAGATACAAGAAATTATAATAGAATTTCAAATTTGGTTTTAAACAAAATCGTTTTATTGATATAATTCAGTTGAGCCTTCATATTCTATTAATCAATTTTAACTCAATTTAAAATTTCTAATTCATTCAAAATTTCCAATTTCAATTTTTAAATTTTCAATTTTAAATTTCAAATTCATTAAGGTTTAAATCGAAAAGCCGATAAGAAATCGATGAAGTATGAAGTAAAAATTTCCTACAACGACTTGTAGGCCACAATCATATCGAAACTTCTTTCTGGAGCTGTCACGAAGCAATCAAAAGAATTTGAAAACGAATCAAAGGAGATTGGCAGAGAAAGATTGTTTCCACTGTTGTTACAGAGCATTGACCAATTATAGTCGTATTTCCCCGTCCCCTATCTCGTCATCTTCTTGCACTCATACTTACTATCGGTGAATAGTAAGAGAATTTACTGAGGCATTCAAACAGATATCTTAGGGATAGACTCGTTCTAAGGATACTTCACCCTATCTCTAATGAGCTACTTAATGTGTTACACTCCTGAGCTAAAGTTCAACCTTAGCTATGATACCAAATGTAACGAGAAGGATTTTGCCTGCTCGAAAATCGACATCCATACTTCAAATCGTATTCGAATGCCATAGATTCGACCGTTCAAATCTGATTCGCCGGAGCTTATAACAACATTAAGTAAACAACACAGCGGAAAAAAAGAATAATACATTGATATACAGCTTTGATACAATATCTGATACCACAGATGATCCAATAGATATCAATATACATCAGAGATATGATACAATAAAATAGCAGCGGAAAAGAAAAATAGATAACATCTAGCAGCGGAACAATAAAACTCTAAGATAGTCTTCAAAAGAGAACTACGAGAACTGCAACTCCATTTCCAAGAATCAATCCAGCAATAGCTCAAACTCCCAATAACGATGCACAAAGATAAGCAAGTATAGTCCATATCCAAAGATTGAACTAGCTCCAGATAACCTACTAATCTGACTATCTGAAAAACCCAACTCTAGACTGCTCGTGTAGAAAATAATGAGCACCCAGAGTTTAGGAAAGAAACGATAAACTCCGGATCAGTCGTGGGACTGGTGTGAGCAACAAAAACAGTTTATCTTTAAAAACATTCACCAAAAAATTTTCAAAGTCAATTCGCAATGCTTTTTAAAAATGAGACTACCATAAGGCCTCCCGCACACACACACAATGCAAACGCAGAATCGGAGGAGATTTCTCCTTATGATTGTCAAAGATGCTTGATACGCATTAAAAGTAAACATTTGATATTATTACTAGTGCATAGTGTAGAGAAAATAATTTCGAAAATAAAGATATAAATCTTAGCCAGCATAGACGTTTCGAACTGTGCCTACTATAGCTACCATCCAAACAGTGGGGTGCCACCATAAGTGAATGATAGGTTCTACAACTAATACCGTACATGATCGTATTGTTTCTTTGGATTTCCAACGAATGGTCAGGCCAAGGAACTTCCCATTGCCACATGAGAATGCCTCTGGAAGGACGTCCCCGAGAACCAAACCGGATCTCTGCCAACACAAGGCCGGGTTACCCCTAACTGGGTAACTACTGACACGAGTATGCCATCCCCCGGTCCTTTAGGACCTTTATCCGAGAGCTCTCTAATCAACATCACACAATCATAAATAAAGTGTTTCAACATGAGTAAGTATCTGGGCTCCATACCATGATACCACCCTTTTCAAGAAGGAAATGCACACACCCTAAAGGGAGCTACCCCTCATAACCTTGCTGCATCTTTCCTGTTTTGACCATTCCGGGGTGTGAGGCTCGACGAAGTCTCGTCCACAAAGCCACGCTTTATACAAAAGCTGTGCTTTGGGTCAACAAATGATCATAGAAATGATCACAAAGATAAACGATCAAACAAATGATCCTATCACAAATGATCAACACAATGATCATTTCACAGCAACACTTAGCATGTCACATTACCAAATTGGGAATATATCGCTGATAACCATCAACTACATAACCTCTGAGCTCGTATGTCTCAGAGAAGGGTGTTAAGCTAAGAGAATAAATTCTCCGCCACCAACAGAAATATATTTGAAAGAAATCTGCTTTGTATCTCAAAGTGTAGTGTCAGACATACAATCCATACAAGTTTGTTCTGGGTTTGAACAGAACCGAAGGCACTTCCAAAGAAGTCCTTGCAATCTGGATATTCACAATCCCGATCGGATTTCCCGTCACTTAGGGAGTCTCTATACCGGCGCGACTCGGTGCAGAAACAATCGATGGGTCATCCTATCGCTCTCGCAAATACTTGGTCTTCATCGCCGGTCTTCAAATGCTATCCATAGCGTCGAATCACATATTCGGAATGGGTTATATGACACAAAGGTCCTTTCCCGGCTAAACCGAATAGTGAGCAAAACATTTAAAAACATATGGATATAGGATTTCAATTAAGTCACAACTTAATAATTCAAAACTTACTTTCAAATGGTTTAATCCAATTACCATTTCAAATCTTTTAAATAAAAGATTTATTTCATAATGTTCACTTACTTTCATAAATATTCATTCTCGGATTTCAAAACAATTTCGTTTCAAAAAGCATAATTCATCAAATCTTTAAATTCAAAGATTTGTCTTATAGTTTTCAAATCGTTCCCAAATATTCATTTTCAAAACTCATTTCCAATTATTTGTTTATAACTTGGAAAACTATTTTATTTTAAACTTGAAATCCCTTTAATAAAACTTCAAACGAAAACTTTTTATCTTTTAGAGACAACAGTTTTATTTTGGAAAATCCCGATTTCATTTATACAAGTTACAAACTTTGACTTAATTCAAATTCCCAAAACAATACTTTAAATGTGGTTTCAAATTAACTTAACATCTTTAATCCCTAATTTCAAATCATAGAATTCGATTCCTAATTTTGAATTCAAATTTAAATCAAAGTATTTAAATTCTAAAACTTAATCAAGTAAATTAAAATAAATTTCCATCTTTGAAATTCCATTTCAAAAAGCTTTTCACTTTAAATCCAATCCATTTCAAAACATTTGAATTCAAATATTCAACTTTTAAATATCATTTCAAAAACTGTGACTTAATCGATTTCCTCGTGAAATCCATATTTTGTGTGTGTATGGTGTAGTCCAAGGTTTAACACAATAGTGCACAACCATTCAATCATCACAGATCAAATACGACAATATATTCGATAAGCGATATAACTATAACACTTATCGTCCATTCACAGATTCACAGATAATACACAAATGTACATAAATAAATGAGTAAATTTCACACAGCTCAATTCACAGAACAAGATATTACAGATCAGATAGGACAATCAATTCAAGGCATCACATGTAATATGATCATTCATAAGTAAGGTCAAACATTCAATAACATTTATAAGTAGGATTAATTAATTGTTTAATCCTAATCAATTCAAGTTATTTCCAAGTAAATTAATTATTTATGAATTAATTATCAAATTCTGACTAATTAATTACAAATCATTTGATATAAATTAATTTATCAACCACCTTAATGAATCATATTAATTAATTAATCATATTAATTAAATTTATCTTTAAACCAATGACATAATTAATTAACCAATTAAGTAATTATTTTAAGAAATTAAACCTTAATTAATAAAGTTAAACTTACCATTACTAATTAAATTGATACAAAACATTAAGCATCCATTCTAATTAATTTAATAATTAATGTATTGCAAATCATCCAATCTTTATTTAATTTAAGGTGAACTCATTCTTAGTAGTAATTTTAAATATCATTTGCAAATATGTTTGAAACCCTTTTAATCCCAACTTACCTTTTTAAATTTCATTTTAAACCAAAGATTTAAAATGGACCCTCATTTATCTTTAGTAAAGTTTAAAACTAATTTAAAAATCCTTTAAATTACTTGTTGAAGTAATATTTTATTATAAAGAAATTTTAAAGGACTTAAATCAAATTTATTTATCAAATTCGCATATTAAAGGAACTTTAACATTTAAACTTATTTATACCTTTAAATTTATAAAACCTAATTTAATTCCAAATCTGGAATTCAATTTTTTAACTCAGGTCCAGATTACAAAATCTGTTTTAACTCGTTTTCTTATAATTCCAAATACCATTTTTTTTTCTAATACAAATTTCTCATAAATATATTCACTTTTTAAAATACTTTTAAATTATTAAAACAATTTGACAACAACAAAAGAAAACTTTATTCATTTTCCAGCTAAGATTTAAATTTAACTTGAATCTATATTTAAACTTTGATTTAAAACTCAAATTAAACCTTGATTTATAATTTAAATATTTTCTATAATACGGCCCATCAACATAACCGGCCCACAAAACAAACTCAGGCCCAACTTTTCTTCCGTCTATTCCTCCTTTTCACCTTACTCCCATCACGTTTTCCAGGCAAAACAACCGTGCACGCGAATGCACGTATACGTGCACCAGAGATTTCCAGAGCTCCCATCAACTCCAACGCCGCCAACAAATCATCAGCAACCCTTTCGACCAGCACGACACCAAGAATCGATAAACTCGACGACAAAAAGAAAGCGAGATATTTGATCAAAAACTGGAACTCCACGGCTCAACCAAACTTCACCGTGACGATAATCACGTCCATCGTTAACCACGCCACTTCGACCCAAGTTGTCCCTACGACCCATGAACATTTTCCCCTAGGTGCGATCGCCGTCTCGTGCCCAACGTTGACGAACACTTCCCCAAAACTTCATCACCTCAATTGGGTTATTAAACCCTACATTTACTTCGCTTGGCCACCATGACGAATTAGAATTTCTCTGGTTATTTTTCTGATCATCACCGATGCTCGAACTACCTTCTCCAAGAATCACGACCTTCGAATCATCGTTGATCATCGGATTTTGGCGAAAATGTCCATTCTGTTCAACTCGCGATTCTTCATCATTTATAAACTTAAAAATCATAATTCCTTCACCTAAAATCACTATTTTGTAATACGAACAAAATTGTATGATCAGATTATAGAATTAAAATTCTCGAATTTTCTGGTTAATGATAATTTTACTGTAAATAATTATTTTCACAGTATTCACATTTTTTTTCTTTCTGAAATTATTTTTAACAGTGAAGTCATGATGTTATAAATAATTTCTGTTTAGAAAGTGAAGCTAAATTTTGGTTAGAGAGAAAGATAAGATTTTTTTCCAATATGTGGCTCTTCACTCTGTTGATATAACAGTGTTTATGTCTGGACACCTATATATATCCATTATCGGACATGCAAGGATATTTCGAACATACTTCACATCACAGCTTCAGATTTTACCACACACAATCAAACATAAACAAATTTGAGGAAAGTTTGCTCACCTTAATTACTTGGAACAGAGAAGATGGGTAGAGAATTGAAATTGTTGAAAACTAGAAATAGATTTAGTTGCCTAAACTTGCATGCTTGAATTTGCTAGGCTCTTTTAACTGCTTCAGGTTTGAATCCTTGCTATATATTTGAGTTGAACTTGCATTTGATCTAATTGATCCCAGACAGCATGTTTTTCCTGATCTTTGAGTTGAATCTTAATTGTAGTTTAGACTGAAGTTTTGTTTGAGTTTGAAATGATATAAAAAAAAATTCAGGCTTGTTGAGTAAATAAACGATCTGGTATAGAGGATGTATATATAAAAGAGAAACAGTATTGAATAGGGAATGTTATCTTTGCATTAATTGCTTACAACTTTATGCTGGCTGATAGTCTTGTTTTGATGTTACCAGAGCATGTGGCATTTAATGAAAGCATGCTATGTATTGTTCATGCTCCCCTTTGTATGTTATAGCATCTTATTTGATTTTGTGTAAGTACTTTTTATTTTATTTTTCCTCTTGTCTTTCCTTGCCTGCATATTTACAGCTACATATACATTTTTAAATTGTTTTGTTTATATTTATTTCTTGCCTTTCTTTTACTTGTTTTTTTTACTTTGTCTCAGCTGAAAATGTGTATACTTTTTGTTTGTTGGTATTTCTTCTTTTGCTTTATATTTATTCTATAACTTTGTTTGTACATAGATGTTTTCCTTTCTTATTTGAATGTATATGTTTGTTTGGTTCCATACTTAACTTTTATTTATCTCTATTTATAATTCAAAATTTTATTTTACTTCTATTTTTAGTTTGAATATTTATCATGAATTTTACTTTAAATAATTATTGTTTTATATTTTTCTATATACACATACATATATAGTATTTAAATTCAAATCAAATATATATATATATATGTTATATATATATATAATTTTAAATTTACTCATATATGCTCAAATACATATATATAAAATATTAAAGTTTAAATGATTTATACAGAATTTATCTGTATTTGGGGAAACTCGCTTAAATTTCCTAATAGCTATACAATTTAAATTAAAAAATTATATAAATTATCAATTTAAATTTATATAATATTTGGGGTCGTTACATAAATCTACAGCATATCGAAAAAATAATGGCCTCATATCATCTAGCATAACACAATAGCAACATGCCTTTCACTCAATATAATACCATGCCTATCACTTATCAACTATTCAATGCTTTAATTCTACAACAATTTTAGACCTTTTTATCACTTTCTACATACAGGGATTTTGGTCTATTTATGCATCATCTAACTAAGGCACTTGATGGCCTTCGTCAGTCATGCTTCGCTTCTACAACTGCTTAATTCCAAACCCTAGTTATCCCTACTACGCTTTTGCATTTTAAGCCTTGACTAAACAATGCAGGCCAGCAATATTTTCAACTTCAAAAGTTCACATATTCAGCTCTGTGCAAGTAAACGGTCACTTTAGCTCACACAATTCATTCAGAAAGTAAATGCAATTTATTCAGGCAATACATTCAATGGCTGAATCAGTCATATGTAAGTTGAATTTTCAGCTTAACTATGTTCTGCACATATTCACTCGGTATAGTACATCCATATAGCACTTTAGTTCATTCACGTCTTTTATCTCACCCATTCAGATGGTACACTCATTCAGTTCAATCACTCAATCACCCATTCAGACAATACACTCGGTTTAGGAAAGAATTATAATGGTGGTGACATTGTAAACAAATTCAATTGTCAAATAAAATTTGTTTTGTATTTTCACAGAAAACTATCCAAAGCCAACCAAAATTTGTCAAAGTGAATATACATAATTTTGTTGGCTATTTTTTTACGACAGTGTTAAAAATTTGATATTTAAAGGCATATCCTAATAAGTTGATTTAACAACTCATAATATATATATCTACATGATTCTATCTCCATTATATAATGAAATTGGCAGTTATACTTGATCTAATCTCCATCATAATGGCTATGGAAAAAAATTCATAAATCCAAAGCCAGTTGGCGGATTGACAAATGTCAAGTATGATTCCAAACTGTAATTGATGTACTAAAAGGAACTACATAAAATTTTAGCATAATCAAGGGTTATAGCTTAACTCATAGTATATAACTACATAAAATTTGAATTAGTGTTAATAAAGGCATAGTGTTAAAAATTACCTATGTGCGGTTGAAGTTTGAGATCAAATCGACTAAGCGTAATTATCAGCATAATGGCTATAAACTATTTATTACTATGCTTAATTTATTAGGAGCTTTACGTATCCCAGATTCCCAATGTTTATCTTTACAAAGGAAATAATTTTTTTAAGTTTGTAGACCTATACCACTATTTTCCTTTTCAGCTGCCTTTAGTTTTAATTCAATTTTCTTTGAGTTATACATCAGGGAAAGACATAGCTAGTACATTAGCTAATAAAATTTAGATCACACGGTCCTCAAATCAGGAGATGACAATGCTAGTTGACCAAGAGAGGTGGCATAAAAATGACAAAATAGATTATCACAAATTAACTTTCTACCTGTATCCCCTTCCAAAAAAGGAAAAAAGAATAATTAAAGGCTTGTCGGTAAGGAAAAGAACTTTAGAAAATAAGATTAGTAAGCTGTAAATCTGCTGAATGAACATCTACTTCGCATAATCTACTCTCAATGAAAAATTCATCTGAAAACAACAGATTCATAACTCATAACCAATCTAAAGGTAATATAAATGGTATATCGAGCAGTATATATATCTCAATTTCATAAATTTTGATATCACGACATATGTAATAATTTCAAACATTACAGAACCTCATTTGACATTTAATTATTTCTAGGATTGGATAATATGCTTTGTTGTCATAATTTGGTGGAAATATTGTAAACAATTGTAAAGGTCATAATGTAATAGAATTCAAGAGTTTATTAGGAAAATGGTAAGCAAATCTTCGAGATTGTGCATTGAAGATTGGCCCCATCTAATACTGCTCTGTTAAGGTATACACCTACAAATTCACACCTAATAAATAAAGCATGCAGCAACATGAGAAACAGTTCATAATTAAAATGAAAAATAAGACAGCGTTTCAGTTAGAGAATTTACACACCAAAGTAGATTTCTTATAAATAGGTAAGCAAAAAAGAACCACGCTAAGAATAATTGGTAGTATGTTTTATTTATTTGACAATTGATTAAATGGAAATTGTTTTTTACTTGCCATTTTATTAAATATTAGTTGAATATAAGGAAAAACTGATTTCTTTGTACAAAAGGTGTTAGCGAGGAATGACCAAAATTTATAATAAAATGAAACTAAGTTCATATACTCAAATAAACTAAATAAAGCATTATAACATAAATCTTCCGTTACATAAAACTAAAACAAGTTCAAAGAAATGGAATATCACAGAATCCATATTTATTTATAATAGATGCAAATGGATCTAAAAATAACTACCAAAGATAAACTTTCCAATTTAAAATTATAGACATAGATGGTTATAAAGATTAGGTAGAGAGTAGGGAAAATAAATATAATTAGATTAAAATACATAAAAAAACTATGATTTAGTAAATTTCAGTTCTGTATGAAGTATAGTATAAGTTATTATATAAAACTTAAAGTAAAATGGATATTTGAGACCGTATGAAATAGCTAACAAATACCATCCCCAAAACTTTATGCAATGAAAATAGCTTCACAATTTCAATATTTGGGATCCTTATGAAGCTTGTATTAAAGAATAATCAGTATACAACCACCAAATATTACTTCATTTCCTGCATATCTTGCAAAAAAGCGTCAACTTATTTGGCTTGTCCATATTGTATTAGTAAGAGATGTAAGTAGTAATGATATATATTGTACTATAAAGAATGACCCATCAATGACATGGAGTGGAAAAAGTTGTCACTGATTTTTACACAAATGGAGCTCTTAAAATTGGCCATATATTGTTGTTTAAGTATTCAGATCAATCATCAAGTTTCACAAACTTTTAACATAAAAACTGTGTAGATGAAATGCGTATCATACATGCTTGATACCAGCGATAATTGCATACAATTTGGACATCAAATAGTCAATATTCAAACAACATAATTCATAAATTTGCATTTAAGAAAATGCTTCTTAGACTTTGTTTACTCTATCATTTCGTTGATGTGATAACTCTTCTAACTTCTTTCTCCTATATTATGAGCTAAATAAAGAAAATCAGAAAACTTATGAACAACCAATATCGATTTTCAAACAGCAGGAAAGTTAATTTCATACTGTGTTCATGTCATATGCTCTACCCGAATCGGGTAAGTATTAGAAATTATTGTAGAAGTAAAGCACACATTAATAAAAAAAAATCTTTTGGATCTTTGTTCTTATATAACATAAAAGTTAGTAGCCATGGAAAAGTAGGCATATGAGGGAACAACAGTTAAGCTTATAATGGATCGTAGCTGAGGTGTGGCTTAATGTGTTTTAAGGGGCTTGTCACGATCTGAAATTCAATGTTCGAAAATTGACACTAAATACCTCACTTGTATTCGACTATCGAAAATTCAAACATCGAACTCCAGTTGGATGGAGCTTATAACAACATTAGATGAATATAAAACAGCGGAACAAAATGAATATCATGCATTGCATCACAGATACATCATCATAATATCAATTACAACATCAGAGTGTCATAATACATATATCACAACTCCAAATAGAATATCATAATAAAACCACAAGTGATCATATGCCAAAAAATCTTCAAGGAAATGAAGTGATAGCGAACTTCCAAAATTAAGCACCTTGAGATCCAAAAGCTTCCAAAAAATCTCTAGGGTAAAAGCCTCCAAAAACCGATAGCCTCCAAAATACTGTTAACACCAGAACACGAAAACCTGCTACTAGGCTGCCCGTGTGGAAATGATGGGCACCCAGAGTTTAGAAAGAAACAATAAACTCCAGGGCAGTCGTGGGACTTATATGAGTAAACAAAAATAGTTGCTTTTAAATAAACAAGATTTATAAAAGAAAATCCGGTATGTTTTTGGAAAATGAAACTACCATAAGGCTTCCCGGCACACACACAATGCAGTCGCACACTTGGGGGAGATTTCCCCTTATGATAGTCAAACATGCTTAATACGAGAAAAGTTCTTTGATATTATCACTAGAGCATAGTGTGAAAACATTTCGAAAATATAATATTAATCTTAGCCCGCATAGGTACCATGGTACTATGCCTATTATAGCTGCCATGTTAAATGGCAATTTCTACAACTAAAACCGTACTGGGTTCGTATTGGGAATTAGATTTCCAACAAGTGGTCAAGCTAAGGAACTTCCTACTGCCACATGGTTACGCCTCTAGAGGGAGGTCCCAAGAACCTACCCGGCTCTCTGCCAACACAATGCCGGGTTACCTCTGTAACTAGGTAACTACTACATGAGTATGCCACCCCCCGGTCGTTTGCGGCCTTTATCCGAGGGCCCTCTATCACAAAGCAACAACCACATAGTAAATGAGATTGCATCAACCACATAGGTAAAGTATTTGGGCGACATACCATGATACCACCTTTTTCCAGAAGGAAATAACATACCCTAAAGGGCGCGACCCTCATAACCTAGCCGCATCTTTCCTGTTTCGACCATTTCCGGGGAGTGAGGTCCGATGGGGTCTCGTCCACAAAGCTACGCTTTACACGAAATCCATGCTTTGATCATAAATGATCAACAAATGATCATTAACACACAACAGCACTTAGCATGCCACACTACCAAAATGGCAGTATATCACTGATAACCTTCAATTACATAACCTCTGAGCTCGTACGTCTCAGAGAAGGGTGTTAAGCTAAGAGAATGAATTCTCCGCCACCAACAGATATGTATTTGAAAGAAATCTGCTATTAACACTAAAAATTGAACGCTAACACCCCAATGTAAGTAGAGATTAAGTGAAAGCACCACCCGTCAATACGGGAAATAAAAGTAAGTAGAAAAGTCACAGAAAAGCAGTAAAGAGACAACAGTTTTATAGTGGTTCGGCTTCAAGTTAAGCCTACGTCCACTTTAACCTTCTTTATTGCTGAACCAATTACAACTTTACAACAATCCTCGATTACAACACTGCTATGACAAATAGCTAGAACTCCGATGTAGAAGAACTCTTTGAATCCATGTCGAATGTGTTAGATTTCCTCTTGAAGTTCGTTGAGATGTCTTTCGTGTTTGAAGGGTCGAGTGAGTCGAGAAATCAACAGAGTATAGGCGTTCCAGAAATGAGCCCAAAATGATCCCCTCTTCGGTGGTGTAGGCATGGTATTTATAGGAGATTTCTGGAGTAAGTCGTAGGTCGTGGCCGACCTAGGGGTAGGTCGTAGGTCGATGGTCGCCACCGACCTATGAGACGCGAGCTACGGCTTATCTTGGTCACACTTGGTCTTCTGAATAATATGATAGGTCGTAGCGACCTAGGAGGGAAGCGGCATAAGAAGTTACGGCCTAGTGAGGCCATCCTGAGTGAGCTATGGAGTTACCTTGGTCTACTTAGGTCGTGAGCGACCTAATGAAGGAGCAGTATGTATGCGGCCTCACACTGCCTTAACTCATTAGGTCGCTAGGTCGCTAGGTCGCACCTCTCATGGAATCACCAGAGTCTGATGCCGTTAAGTTGTAGATCGTTGAGTCCTTTAACAGATTAGGTCGCTAACCCGCTTCATTGGTTAGGTCGCTATATACTTAGGTCGCTCGAGTGCTTATCTCGTTTGGTCACTAGGTCGCAAGGTCGCCTAAGCATCTTGGCTCGTTAAGTCGTGATAACTTTAGGTCTCTAGGCTCTTTAATCCGTTAGGTCGCTTAGTCGTGAAACAGAGGAGTTAACACTTGCCCCTCGAAATACACGCCTAGGGGTTAGGTCGTGTGCTTCGATACCTCTTAACTCGCACTTATTCTGATTTGTTAGGTCATAAGCGACTTATGAGAAAGTAAGGTCGTTTGCACCGATTCGAGTTCCACTGCTTCGGTACATAAATAGCTTAGGTCGTTCCTTCTTTTCTTCATCTGCTCTAACATTACATCCTGCCATTAACAAATTTCCGAGCTTTCGAAGACGATTCCAATTACTCAACCATCAATCATCTCCAACATCATTTTGCGTAAGTGAATTCAATCAATATTCAATCACGGCCATCATCGAAATGTGAATCCCCCTTTTTCCGGCCTTAACCCAATTTCATGCGCTGCGTTTCACTTCTGAGTCATGTTGCGGTTGGTTTTCGATCGCCATTGGACGCGTTGATGTTATAATTCATGAGAACGCGGTAATGAATTGGATCTATGATGGATCTGAGGTGATTTGAATCAGTTTCGAGTGATTTGGTGATGTTGAAGGATGATGGATTCTGTTGTGTAGGATATAACAGGTTATCGGTTAACGGGTTTGTTCGTTAGGCGATTTGCTGAGTGGAGAGGAGCAAAGAGGGTCAGGAAATGATTGGTTGAGGAATTTCGGCCGACCTTAGGCTTATCAGTTTGATCGTGAAACACGCGACTTAACTTACTGGCGGCCTAACTTACTCGCGACCTGCAATGCTCGCGACATGCCAAGCTCGCGACCTACCATGCTCGCGACTTATCATGCTCGTGACTTATCTTACTAGAATACCATAAAACTTAAAGCAAAGCGACTTAGCAAATTAACGACCTAACTTTCTGCGGCACAGGTTTTAGGTCGCGGCCGAGTTAGGACTTAGACAAATTTGCATTATCTTGACCTGAAGCCTTATTCCTTCATATGCATCATAACTTTAACTTATAGGAACTTGAATAAGGAACTATTTGACTTGAATGAACATGACATTGTTGAATTGAATTTTCAACTTGTAACGACCCAGAATTTATATTAATTAAAAATTGTATATTTAATTAATTTTAATTATTAATAAGTGGAATTTATAAGTCGAATAAATTTTATTGCGAATAATTAGATTTAATTGGATAATTAAATCGATAATTTAATATGTTAAATTACAGAAAAAATTGAAAATTGGGTAAAATATGATTGAAAATGATTTGTAAAAATTTTATTTTATCATGTTGGAGTTAGAACGATATTTTAGAACTTTTAAAATTGAATTAAAAGTTTATTTGTGGAAATTGAATAATTGAATAATTTAATATTTAAATCGACTAGTGAAATTAGCCATTTTTCGAACAGTCTCAGAATTGGACGAAACTAGTTCCATTGGATCCGTAATAGTTTGTTATTATCGAATTTCAATTTTCGTAGCAATCGGAGTTTTCGTTTGACCGTGGCAGCTCGAAACGCACCGAAATTGTGTTAATATTAATTTGGCGACTTAAAATAGTCAATTTTCAAAAAGTCTCAGATTTCGACGAAACTAGTTTCATCGGATCCGTAATGTGATATTATTGTAAGATTTCAAATTTCAAGTCAATCGGATTTATCGTTTGTCCGGGGCAAGCCAAAACGCATAGAAAATCGTTTAATCGGTTTAATTTTAAATCAATCGTTTATTGCCGTAACTCACACAGATGATCGAAGTAGCTTCCAAAACCGGTTCCATTGTGTCCGGAACGCGGGATAAACCATAGAAACGCCGGTCACCGTGTGTAAATCGGAGTTCAGAAATTTCGGGTGAATGGTAAATTGGAAAATTTTCTATAAAAGCCCTTGCTTTCTTCACTTTTGCAAAGAGAAATCAAACCCTAGGGTTTCTGCAGCCTAGCCGCCACCCTCTTCAACGAATGGCCAGAAATCATCTTCTTTTCTTCCTCAATTACTCTCAATCCACAAGCAATTAGAGAAAGTGTTCAACAGCAAAGTTGAAGAGCGTGAAGAGAGCTTCGAAACTATACGAAGTTGATCGAAATTGGAGCGACAGAGGGGGAGCTAGGGGGGCCGACGTCCTGTAGTTGCGCATGCAAATCGAGGTGCTGGAGGGGCCGAGCTCCATGCCCTTGCAGCCGATGGTAGAGAAGAAGATGCTCGTTCATATGGAAGCTTCTGATCGTGTTCATGTTCGTCGTGAAGGTCGCAAAATCAAACCCCGTTTGCTTTGAATGGGTTCATGTTCGGCTATAACCTGTAGTAGAGGCGTGCGTGAGGAGAAGATACAGGGGAGCGGCCTGATGTGCTTGAAGTTGGAATGCACGGCTATGATTTTAGTGAGGGTTAGAAAATGAAATAAAATTTGTAAATTTAGTTTATATAAAGTCGTGTAACTTCTAAAATTCATATCTTTTTCATACGAGGTCGAAGACACGCGAAACCAGTTGCGTTGGAATCGTATGGACGAGCACTATGCTACGGAATTGGATTGGAGTCGTTTGGAGTCAGTGAGAATTTCGGGTAAAATTAAACGTCCGTTTAATTTTATTCGAAATAAATCGCTAAAACGAAATTGAAATCAAGGTGAGAACTCCTCACTCAATCGAATCGGTTTCGATTTATATTTTAAATAGTTAGATTTAAAATTGCTTGAATGTATGTTGAATGATAATTGCAGTTATTGATTGCTGTTTGGTTGTAATATTAGATATAATAGGATATATCTATATATCAATATATATATATATATATATATTAGCAAATGTATATATTGGAATTGATTTCCCGCATTGTATAGCGGATGAGACCCTATTGTGTCGTCTATTAAGCGAATAATATTTTATATATCCCATATACCGCGATAATTCCGTACTGGAACGGAATTGGTATTGTGCTAATGTTTGTGGATGCAGGGAAACGGGTTGGAGGGATCCAACTGGATTCCTCAACTGTATTGATTTATTTACAGATATTGTGATATTTGTTGATTATCATATCGATATATGATATTTGGATGTTGTGATTGACTATTTGGTGCTGCTGCATCATCGGATCCATTTCTGAAGTTTTAAAAATAATGATTTTGGTTTTAAAAGGAATTTCAAAGTGATTTTCGAAAGTATTCGTTTTATTAAATTTTGAATTGTTAAAAATAAATAAACGTTAAAATTTTAATGTTATAAAAGTATGATTTTTATGAAATGAAAGTGAAAAGTGATTTTTGAAATAAATAGTTAATAAATTTATGAAATGGTTTAAATTGGAATTTTTGGACTGTTACAAACAATTTTGTAAAAGATTTATAAAATGGATATTTATAAATTAAAAATATTGGAATTATAAAACGATGTTTTTTTAAGTGTTAAAATGAAGTATAATGGATTCATAAGTGAATGAGAATTTATAAGATTTATAATTTGTGAAGTTTAAAAGAACGATTTTGTAAATAAATGAATTATAAGTATTTAGCTTATAATATGGACTGTTGGTATATATTTGAGATATATAGATTGAATTGGATTAATAAAGGAGATTTATAAATCGTAGTTTATAAATAGAAATGGAATTTATAGACATTGTCTATAAATTCGAAATCAATGGAATTTGATAAATTTAATGTTGAAATTGGTTAAGGAAGTATATTCACGATTTTGGACAGTGAATATATTATAAATAAAATGGGTATGCTTGGGAAAATGAATATTATAAATTTAAGTTAATCGTTTTAACGATGTTTTAAAAGGTGTAAACATCGAAAACATAGATTTCAACTTTCATTGTTGAAATAGACGTTTTCGAGAAATAGAAGGAAATGGTGGACTACAACACTGTTGTTATAGTAAATGATTTTCGGAAGGAAATGTTTTGTATAGTATTGGGATTTATATATCTATTTTAATTTCGAATCCCTATACTAGTGATTTTGGGTCGTCGTAACGATGTTCTACGCAACATTCGTTTTGACTCAAATAAATGTGTTTAAGCGCACGTTTTCTTTAAAGAATGAAATATATACTTACTTTCGATTTAAGTATATTGAATATTTTCCAAATATTGAAAATAAATGGATTTGTGAATTACTTATTAATAAATAAGTATGGAAATGTTTTTCCAAAGTGAAATGAAACGTTTTGAGAATTTATCTTTTTGAAGACAAATTGAAAATGAATATTAGAAATCGATTTGGGAATCATATATTCATAAGTAATTTGGAAGTGTAAATTCACTATGGAATTTATAAAAGAAAGGGGAATTTGATTTAAAAATAAACGTTGATTTATTTTTGAAGTGTGGAAAGATATATCTAGTAAAGATATTTTGGAAAATAAATAATTTGGGAAATTATTTGGAATCTGGTGATGTTGAACACGCCTATTGATAGTTAAATAATCCGACTATCAATATTTACCTTTAAATAGGTATTTGTTGTGAATTGTTTGAGTTTGAATGCCACACTTATTTTTTAATAAGCGCTCACTATTCGGGTTAGCCGGGAAAGGACCTTGGGGTCGTATAACCCATTCCGAATATGTGATACGTCGTAATGGATTGCATTTGATGACCGGTGTTGAAGACCGGATATTTTTGAAAACGGAGGGATTACCGTTGAGTTACTCTGCATCGGCTGATCTCCGATATAGATGTTTTATCTCCCTTAGTGACGGGAAGTCCAGACGTGATTAGAAATTGTTATCCCATTTTTGGTCAAAACTGGAATATCAGTGTTGGGTGCGTTTCCACCACGACCGAACCAAGAAGAAGCAGCCAGCAAGCGTATATAAGTCTGGGGTTTCACTCATGACTCAAGTATAAAAGTCCATTCGGTATCAAAGGTTTAAAGTTTCGTTCGGCAATATAGAGCGAAGTCTCATTCGGCATTCAAGATGCCTTGGTTCATCCGGCGTTCCCAATACAGGAGCTCATTCGGCACTCCCAAATATAGAAGCATTCGGCATTCCCAACTCATCACCGAACCAACTCCACTTCCCTTCCTAGCCGAACCAACCACACTTCCATGCACTACCGAACGAGCTCCACCGAATCACCTCCACCGGACCAAGCTCCACCGGTCCAAACCCACACCGAACCAAGCTCCGCCGAACCAGATGTGCCAGGCTAGATTGCTTCAGCCCAGGCCCACCAGCAGCTATATACATCCAGGACCCCTGCCCCTAGCCTCACTCTGTAAATAGAGGGGCAGGGGTACAACAATGGAGACGAGTTTGAGAGCTCAAGCACGGAAGGAACTTTCAAACAACTTTCATATACTTGTAACCAAAGCTTTGTACTTGTAATCTGAAGAGAAAGAGGAGAATGACATATAAAGTGGATGTAGGCACGTTCTGGCCGAACCACTATAAATCTGTGTGTCTTTTACAGTTTAGTCCCTGCTTTTTATATATTTGCATAAATCACCCAAATCACTAAGAACAACATATAATCAACTAAATCGTACGACTTTGAGGTGTTTGCCCATTTTTTGCGCAAACATTTTTGGTGCTTTCACTGAGAATTGAACTCAAGGATTCTACCGCTTGGAATTCGAACTTGAGAGTTTAGAGATTCAGATTGGAAGAGTCATGGCAAGACAATCAAGCAGAAGGCCAAGGCCAGAGAGATGTGAACATGGAGGAAAATCAAGAGGCTTCTTCAGAAGCTAATCAGGCATCGATCCTGCATGGGGGCACCACACTTGGAGCATGTTGATCCAATCCCAGAGAGAGAGATAGGGGCCTCTGAGCAACCTGGTAAGGAATGAACGCTCATCCAGGGGGCAGGTAAAATTCCCTCCTGAACTCGGGGGGCAGGTCGAAAACGATGAACAAGTCGCAAACCTCTCACTAGCACGGTTAGATCATTTACACATGTAAGCGATCGCGCACGATCCATAGGCATGCTCTGAATGACTACTGACCGCACCATAGTAAGAATTTACGCTTTGACATTCTCGTCTTGCTCTTGCTTTGATCTTGACTTGAACATTCCTGTTGTGGAATTCGTATGGTTATTGCTTCGATGTTTGCAAATTTACTCGTATGCCCGTTGGATCGCGAACGGTCCACAAGCACCTCTTGTATGGCGATGAACCGCCAAAGTATTTGATTCAGAAACTCCCCCGAACATGAAATCTGGCAAACGATCCAGGGACCCACTCGAACGTGAACCTGGTATCAACAATACCAAGCCCCCCCGGCACACTTACTCGCCTCCAATAGGCACACAAACGATCCAAGGACCCACTCGAACGTGAGCCTGGCATCAGTAATACCAAGCCCTCCTGGGCACACTTTCCCGCCTCGAACGGCACCCCAGGCCCTCCTGGGCACACTTTCTCGCCTCGAACGGCACCCGACTTCGAACAGTCACAATTCGCCTCGAACGGCACCCGATCGCGAACGATCACAACTCGCCTCGAACGGCACCCGATCGCGAACGATCACAACTCGCCTAGAACGGCACCCGACCTCGAACGGTCGCAACTCGCCTCGAACGGCACCCGACCTCGAACGGCCACAATTCGCCACGAACGGCACCCGACTTCGAACAATCACAAACTCGCCTCGAACGGCACAACTCATCTCGCCACAAATGGCTCGATCGCGAAAGGTCGCCATTTGAGGTCCACCCCCTGACCGCCAACAGTCGCACCTTACCACGAATGGCTCGATCTCGAACGATCGTCATTCGAAGTAAGGCGCTTGACCGCGAATGGTCCTATTCCATCTTTTGCCGCGAACGGCACCGGCCGTGAACGATCACATTTCACCTCAAATGGCTCGATCACGAACGGTCATCATTTGAGGTCCGCCACTTGACCACGCACGGTCGCACTTCACCTCGAATGGCTCGATCCCGAACGATCGTCATTTAAAGTTAGGCGCTTGACCCTTAACGGTCGCACTTCATCTCAAATATCTCGATCCCGAACGGTCGTCATTTGAGATCACATAAAACTATAAATTCCTTTGCAGGACATCAACAGGATATGAACATCCAGCTCGTGGCATTACAAAACTCGCCTTCCTACCGCAAGGCATATTTTGGGGGGCAAAGTGTTATCCCATTTTTGGTCAAAACCGGAATATCAGTGTTGGGTGTGTTTCCACCACGACCGAACCAAGAAGAAGCAGCCAGCAAGCGTATATAAGTCTGGGGTTTCACTCATGACTCAAGTATAAAAGTCCATTCGGTATCAAAGGTTTAAAGTTTCATTCGGCAATGTAGAGCGAAGTCTCATTCGGCATTCATGATGCATTGGTTCATCCGGCGTTCCCAATACAAGAGCTCATTCAGCACTCCCAAATATAGAAGCATTCGGGATTCCCAACTCATCACCGAACCAGCTCCACTTCCCTTCCTAGCCGAACCAACCACACTTCCATGCACTACCGAACGAGCTCCACCGAATCACCTCCACCGGACCAAGCTCCACCAGTCCAAACCCGCACCGAACCAGATGTGCCAGGCTAGATTGCTTCAGCCCAAGCCCACCAGCAACTATATACATCCAGGACCCCTGCCCCCAGCCTCACTCTATAAATAGAGGGGCAGAGGTACAACAATGGAGACGAGTTTGAGAGCTCAAGCACGGAAGGAACTTTCAAACCACTTTCATATACTTGTAACCAAAGCTTTGTACTTGTAATCTGAAGAAAAAGAGGAGAATAACATATAAAGTGGATGTAGGCACGTTCTGGCCGAACCACTATAAATCTGTGTGTCTTTTACAGTTTAGTCCCTGCTTTTTATATATTTGCATAATCACCCAAATCACTAAGAACAACATATAATCAACTAAATCGTACGACTTTGAGGTGTTTGCCCATTTTTTGCGCAAACAGAAATTATCCGGAATGCAAGGACTTCTTTGTAAGTGCCTTCGGTTCTGTTCGAGCCCGGAACAGACTTGTATGGATTGTATGTCTGACATTACAAGTTGAGATATAAAGCTGATTTCTTTCAAATATATTTTTGTTGGTGGGCGGAGAATTTATTCTCTTAGCTTAACACCCTTCTCTGAGACGTACGAGCTCAGAGGTTATATAGTTGAAGGTTATTAGTGATATACTCCCAATTTGGTAGTGTGGCATGCTGAGTGTTGCTGTGAAATGATCATTGATTGATCATTTGTGATATGATCATTTGTTTGATCGTTTATCTTTGTGATCATTGCTTTGATCATTTGTTGACCCAAAGCACAGCTTTTGTATAAAGTGTGGCTTTGTGGACGAGACTTCGTCGGACCTCACACCCCGAAAATGGTCAAAACAGGAAGGATCCAGCAAGGTTATTAGGGGGTAGCGCCCCTTTAGTGTATGTCATTCCTTCTGGATAGAGGTGGTATCATGGTATGGAGCCCAGATACTTAACCTATGTTGTTGCTGCAAATGTATTGCTTTGTGGATGTTGGAAATCGAGGATCCTCGGATAGATCGGTTACGATCGGGGGATGACATATTCGTGTCAGTAGTTACCCGGTTAGGGGTAACCCGGCCTTGTGTTGACAGAGATCCGGTTTGGTTCTCGGGACGTCATTCCAGAGGCGTTTCCATGTGGAAATGGGAAGTTCCTTGGCCTGACCATTTATTGGAAATCCAAAGAAACAATACGATCTTGTATGGTTTTAATTCTAGAACCTATCATTGACTTATGGTGGTCACCACTGTTTGGATGGTAGCTATAGTAGGCATAAGTGCAGAATGCTTATACTGGCTAAGATTTATATTCTACTTTCGAAATCGTTTTATACACTATGCACTAGTAATAATATCAAATGTTTCTTTTTAATGCGTATCAAGCATCTTTGACTATCATAAGGAGAAATCTCCTCCGATTCTGCGTTTGCATTGTGTGTGTGTGCGGGAGGCCTTATGGTAGTCTCATTTTTAAAAAGCATTGCGAATTGACTTTAAAAATATTCCTCTATTTTTACTTTAAAGAAAAATAAATTGCTTTAGTTCTCACACCAGTCACATGACTGACTCGGAGTTTATTGTTTTCCTTCCTAAACTCTGGGTGTCCACCAATTTCCACACAGGCAGTCAAGAGTTAGGTTTATCAGGATATTTAGGAGTTGCTGGAGGCAAGCTGGATGGCATGGCGTGTTACTAGTATATAGTATTTCTTTTCCGCTGTTTGATGTCGTTTGTTGTTGTATACTCTGATGATATGATGTAATGTAATGTGATGTAATGTAATAACTGATATAGTTCTTTGTTTAAAGATTATTGATTTATCTATTATATGTTGTTCCGCTGCGATTGTGAGATTCTGATATTGTTTTGCTGTTTTCTGTTCTGTCCTATCTTTTCTCTCTTCTTTTTCTTTTTCTTTTCTCTTCTTCAACCCTAACTATTCGGTTTTTCGGGAACGAAAAATCGCGTTCGTTACATTTGGTATCAGAGCTTATGGTTAAGCGACAACCATGGCTCTGTTGGGTATTTCTCATTAGGGATAGAGTCAGTAGTGCTCTAGAATGAGTATGAGTGTAATAATAAATATGAGCGCGTATTTGTTAGTGAATATAAATTATTTTATATTGTGTTTGCTTATCCGTTGAGCTGTTTATGAATTCTGGTCGGTGCGGGGCGTACAACCGTAATCGATAGGGGTTTCTAAACTCTTAAACGAGGCAAGTCAACATAATATCATTTTAAATTGGGTAAATGAAATAATTTTTACCTTGATTATATTTTATATACAAAGTAATAATTTTTCAGAATTATTAAAGTATATAATTGATTGTTTGGTTGTTGAATAAGTTAAACAAAAACAATAGCTGTAAAAGAATAAGTTGTATAGGCAATTGAAATTATAAGTATAGAGTTATAATTAAAATGATTTACACTTGTGAAATAATCTTATATATAATAAGTGAAATTATATAAGTAAAAGGGTTTGTAAATGTGATTTATAATCTGAAAATAAAATTCCAGAGAAGTGTTTTGAAAGGATTTGATATTTTGGAAAATTATTTTGGAGAAATTAAAGCTCTATACTCTTTTCGGTCGCTGGAAAATAATTTCGATGATGATTGCAACATCATTGGTGTTCATTTTCGGGTTTCCAAAAGAGGGATAGCTGCCAAATTATTTTATATGGAAGTTGTTTGGAAAATTTGAGTTTGGGTTTTGAAATTCAAAGGATAATTGAATTGATTTCAAAAAAAATGATTTTGAAAGATTGAAAGGACTCTGGAATCTTATTTAAAATATTATGAGAATAATAAATGAGTTGATAACTTATACAATTTGAATTTCGATAGAATAAATTTAACTTAAAGGATGAAGTTAAATTAAAGGAAGTATAAGTAAGTCAATAAAATCCAAGTTGAAATAAATTTGAGTTGTCATCAAAGACATGTAATTTGAAATTTAACAAAAGAAAAGTTAAATAAATTGATTTGGATTGGATAAGATGGTTGAAAAGGAATATAACTTAAGTGATGTTGAATAAAGTTGATTTTGGTATCGAAGTAAATTAATAAGTGAATTAAAGAAATGAAGTCATTAAGAATTTGAACTTGAGTTATATGAATGAAATTCAACTTTAAATTGTTAAAGGAATTAGCAATTGAATTGATAAAGGGATTGCATGTTAATCAATTAAATGTAAATAATGGATATGAAATAATGGATGTAAGTGTAAATTCATTAAAATCTAATGTTATTGGAAGTTGAATAAATTGAATGAAAGTCAATTTAATATAAACCAATTGGAATTAAAAGTGTTGGACCAAATAGAATGAAAAGTGGATAATTTGGTTATGTTAAATATACATTGGTTGTCATGTGAATGTTAGTTGATTGTATATAATTCATTAAGTGTTAATGAAATTGAATTAGCGAAATTAAAAGCTATGTGATTGAATCCAAATTGGAAGCAAATAAATTTGAATAAAATTGGATTTGATTTGGATTGAAGGCGAATTAATGTGAATAAATTAGTGAATGTAAACTAACTGAAATTGAATGAATGAACGTTAGTAAAAATTCCAATGTTAATGAATAAATTGGAAAACCAATTCAATGAATATTAATGAGATTACATTGATTTTGGTGGTTGCATTAGTTACTTTTACTGCATTTGCTATGTTGGCACATATAGTTATTATGTTGCTATATGTTGTATATCGATACTATTGTCTATATACATGTTTCTCATCTATTTGTTGAGTGTTTAGTAGGTGCGGATCGCTTTTGCTTCGCATTTGGAGCTCGCTTTCGCACTATATTAGCCGTATATGCTCGCTAATAACATATAAGGTACATATCTCGGATTAAATATCGTACTTTTACACTTTTTTCCCTACGGGATGCCTCATCACTTGATGAGATGTATATTTGTGATATATATACTGTCATTTTTTTCGGATCGAGCCGCGCAAAGGAGACTATGGCGAATTTTCCGAAAATTTAAGGCGTTAGAATATTTTTGAGAAAGTTGGAAAATTTTTGAAAACTAAGTTTGGATTTGGAAACTTAGTAAAGATTTTGTAATAAGTTTAACTATGAATTTTGAGAAAGTTAAACACCTAAGAGATTGAAAAAAAATCTAATTTGAATGGTTTGTTTGGGAAAGTTAATGAATTCTGTAACTTTTTCTTACTTGGTAATTTCGAGAACGAAATTCTTTTAAGGGGGGAAGTTTGTAACGACCCAGAATTTATATTAATTTAAAATTGTATATTTGATTAATTTTAATTATTAATAAGTGGAATTTATAAGTCGAATAAATTTTATTGCGAATAATTAGATTTAATTGGATAATTAAATCGATAATTTAATATGTTAAATTACAGAAAAAATTGAAAATTGGGTAAAATATGATTGAAAATGATTTGTAAAAATTTTATTTTATCATGTTGGAGTTAGAACGATATTTTAGAACTTTTAAAATTAAAGTAAAAGTTTATTTGTGGAAATTGAATATTTTAATATTTAAATCGACTAGTGAAATTAGCCATTTTTCAAACAGTCTCAGAATTGGACGAAACTAGTTCCATTGGATCCGTAATAGTTTGTTATTATAGGATTTCAATTTTCGTAGCAATCGCAGTTTTCGTTTGACCGTGGCAGCTCGAAACGCACCGAAATTGTTTTAAAATTAATTTGGCGAGTTAAAATAGTCAATTTTCAAAAAGTCTCGGATTTCGACGAAACCAGTTTCATCGGATCCGTAATGTGATATTATTGTAAGATTTCAAATTTCAAGTCAATCGGATTTATCGTTTGTCCGGGGCAAGCCAAAACGCATAGAAAATCGTTTAATCGGTTTAATTTTAAATCGATCGTTTATTGCTGTAACTCACACAGATGATCAAATTAGCTTCCGAAACCTATTCCATTGTGTCCGAAACGCGGGATAAACCTTAGAAACGGTGGTTACCGCGCGTAAATCGGCGTTTGGAAATTCCGGGTGAATAGTAAATTTGAAAATTTTCTATAAAAGCCCTTGCTTTCTTCACTTTTGCAAAGAGAAATCAAACTCCAGGGTTTCTGCGGCCTAGCCGCCACCCTCTTCAACGAATGGCCAGAAATCATCTTCTTTTCTTCCTCAATTACTCTTAATCCACAAGCAATTAGAGAAAGTGTTCAACAGCAAAGTTGAAGAGCGTGAAGAGAGCTTCGAATCTATACGGAGTTGATCGAAATTGGAGCGACAGAGGGGGAGGTAGGGGGCCGACGTCCTGTAGTTGCACAAGCAAATCAAGGTGCTGGAGGGGGACGAGCTCCATGCCCTTGCAGCCGATGGTAGAGAAGAAGATGCTCGTTCATATGGAAGCTTCTGATCGTGTTCATGTTCGTCGTGAAGGTCGCAAAATCAAACCCTAGTTTGCTTTGAATGGGTTCATGTTCGGCTATAACCTGTAGAAGACGCGTGCGTGAGGAGAAGATACAGGGGAGCGGCCTGATGTGCTTGAAGTTGGAATGCACGGCTGTGATTTTAGTGAGGGTTAGAAAATGAAATAAAATTTGTAAATTTAGTTTATATAAAGTCGTGTAACTTCTAAAATTCATATCTTTTTCATACGAGGTCGAAAACACGCGAAACCAGTTGCGTTGGAATCGTATGGACGAGCACTATGCTATGGAATTAGATTGGAGCCGTTTGGAGTTAGTGAGAATTTTGGGTAAAATTAAACGTCCGTTTAATTTTATTCGAAATAAATCGCTAAAACGAAATTGAAATCAAGGTGAGAACTCCTCACTCAATCGAATCGGTTTCGATTTATATTTAAAATTGTTAGATTTAAAATTGCTTGAATGTATGTTGAATGATAATTGCAGTTATTGATTGCTGTTTGGTTGTAATATTAGATATAATAGGATATATCTATATATAGCAATATATATATATATTGGCATATGTATATATTAGAATTGATTTCCCGCATTGTATAGCGGATGAGACCCTATTGCGCCGTCTATTAATCGGATAATATTTTAAAAATCCCATATACCATGATAATTCCATACTGGAATGGAATTGGTATTGTGCTAATGTTTGTGGATGCAGGGAAACAGGTTGGAGGGATCCAACTGGATTTCTCAACTGTATTGATTTATTTACAGATATTGTGATATTTGTTGATTATCATATCGATATATGATATTTGGATGTCGTGATTGACTAGTTGGTGCTGCTGCATCATCGGATCCATTTCTGAAGTTTTAAAAATAATGATTTTGGTTTTAAAAGGAATTTTAAAGTGATTTTCGAAAGTATTCGTTTTATTAAATTTTGAATTGTTAAAAATAAATAAACGTTAAAATTTTAATGTTATAAAAGTATGATTTTTGTGAAATGAAAGTGAAAAGTGATTTTTGAAATAAATAGTTAATAAATTTATGAAATGGTTTAAATTGGAACTTTTGGACTATTACAAACAATTTTTATAAAAGATTTATAAAATGGATATTTATAAATTAAAAATATTGGAATTATAAAACGATGTTTTTTTAAGTGTTAAAATGAAGTATAATGGATTCATAAGTGAATGAGAATTTATAAGATTTATAATTTGTGAAGTTTAAAAGAACAATTTTGTAAATAAATGAATTATAAGTATTTAGCTTATAATATGGACTATTGGTATATATTTGAGATATATAGATTGAATTGGATTAATAAAGGAGATTTATAAGTCGAAGTTTATAAATAGAAATGGAATTTATAGACATTGTTTATAAATTCGAAATCAATGGAATTTGATAAATTTAATGTTGAAATTGGTTAAGAAAGTATATTCACGATTTTGGACAGTGAATATATTATAAATAAAATGGGTATGCTTGGGAAAATGAATATTACAAATTGAAGTTAATCGTTTTAATGATGTTTTAAAAGGTGTAAACATCGAAAACATAGATTTCAACATTCATTGTTGAAATAGACGTTTTCGAGAAATAGAAGGAAATGGTGGACTATAACACTGTTGTTATAGTAAATGATTTCCGGAAGGAAATGTTTTGTATAGTATTGGGATTTATATATCTATTTTAATTTCGAATCCCTATACTAGTGATTTTGGGTCATCGTAATAATGTTTTACGCAACATTCATTTTGACTCAAATAAATGTGTTTAAGCGCACGTTTTCTTTAAAGAATGAAATATATACTTAATTTCGATTTAAGTATATTGAATACTTTCCAAATATTGAAAATAAATGGACTTGTGAATTACTTATTAATAAATAAGTATGGAAATGTTTTTCCAAAGTGAAATGAAACGTTTTGAGAATTTATCTTTTTGAAGACAAATTGAAAATGAATATTAGAAATCGATTTGGGAATCATATATTCATAAGTATTTTGGAAGTGTAAATTCACTATGGAATTTATAAAAGAAAGTGGAATTTGATTTATAAATAAACGTTGATTTATTTTTGAAGTGTGGAAAGATATATCTAGTAAAGATATTTTGGAAAATAAATAATTGGGAAATTATTTGGAATCTGGTGATGTTAAACACGCCTATTGATAGTTAAATAATCTGACTATCAATATTTACCTTTAAATAGGTATTTGTTGTGAATTGTTTGAGTTTGAATGCCACACATATTTTTGAATAAGCGCTCATTATTCGGGTTAGCCGGGAAAGGACCTTAGGGTCGTATAACCCATTCCGAATATGTGATACGTCGTAATGGATTGCATTTGATGACCGGTGTTGAAGACCGGATATTTTTGAAAACGGAGGGATTACCTTTGAGTTACTCTGCATCGGCTGGTCTCCGATATAGAGGTTTTATCACCCTTAGTGACGGGAAGTCCAGACGTGATTAGAAATTATCCGGAATGCAAGGACTTCTTTGTAAGTGCCTTCGGTTCTGTTCGAGCCCGGAACAGACTTGTATGGATTGTATGTCTGACATTACAAGTTGAGATATAAAGCTGATTTCTTTCAAATATATTTCTGTTAGTGGCGGAGAATTTATTCTCTTAGCTTAACATCCTTCTCTGAGACGCACGAGCTTAGAGGTTATATATTTGAAGGTTATTAGTGATATACTCCCAATTTGGTAGTGTGGCATGCTTAGTGTTGTTGTGAAAGATCATTGATTGATCATTTGTGATATGATCATTTGGTTGATCGTTTATCTTTGTGATCATTGCTTTGATCATTTGTTGACCCAAAGCACAGCTTTTGTATAAAGCGTGGCTTTGTGGACGAGACTTCGTCGGACCTCACACCCCGAAAATGGTCAAAACAGGAAGGATGCAGCAAGGTTATTAGGGGGTAGCGCCCCTTTAGTGTATGTCATTCCTTCTGGATAGAGGTGGCATCATGGTATGGAGCCCAGATACTTAACCTATGTTGTTGCTGCAAATGTATTGCTTTGTGGTTGTTGGAAATCGAGGATCCTCGGATAGATCTGTTACGATCAGGGGATGACATATTCGTGTCAGTAGTTACCCAGTTAGGGGTAACCCGGCCTTGTGTTGGCAGAGATCCGGTTTGGTTCTCGGGACGTCATTCCAGAGGCGTTTCCATATGGCAATGGAAAGTTCCTTGGCCTGACCATTTGTTGGAAATCCAAAGAAACAATACGATCTTGTACGGTTTTAGTTGTAGAACCTATCATTCACTTATGGTGGTCATCACTGTTTGGATGGTAGCTATGGTAGGCATAAGTGCGAAATGCCTATGCTGGCTAAGATTTATATCTTTACTTTCGAAATGATCTTTCCTACACTACGCACTAGTAATAATATCAAATGTTTCTTTTTAATGCGTATCAAGCATCTTTGACTATCATAAGGAGATATCTCCTCCGATTCTGCGTTTGCATTGTGTGTGTGCGGGAGGCCTTATGGTAGTCTCATTTTTAAAAAGCATTGCAAATTGACTTTAAAAATATTCCTCTATTTTTACTTTAAAGAAATTAAACTGTTTTAGTTCTCACACCAGTCGCATGACTGACTCGGAGTTTATTGTTTTCCTTCCTAAACTCTGGGTGCCCACCAATTTCCACACGGGCAGTCAAGAGTTAGGTTTATCAGGATATTCAGGAGTTGCTGGAGGCAAGCTGGATGGCATGGTGTATTACTAGTATATAGTATTTCTTTTCCGCTGTTTGATGTTGTTTGTTGTTGTACACTCTGATGATATGATGTAATGTAATATGATGTAATGTAATAACTGATATAGTTCTTTGTTTAAAGATTATTGATTTATCTATTATATGTTGTTCCGCTGCGATTGTGAAATTCTGATATTGTTCTGCTGTTTTCTGTTCTGTCCTATCTTTTCTCTCTTCTTTTTCTTTTTCTTTTCTCTTCTTCAACCCTAACTATTCGGTTTTTGGGGAACGAAAAATCGCGTTCGTTACACAACTTGAACTGCCAAGATAACATGCCTGAACTTGTTGTACTCCTTTACAGATTATATTATCTTTAATGCTTATAACTTGTTAAACACAGCATTTGCAGAAAAATGAGACGAATATACTGCCACTGATTGCCCACATCAAATGACAGATTAGTCGATAAAGGATAATCAACTTAAAGAAATTATTGAAATGCTGTGAATTGACAAATTCAAGTGAAGTATTAAAGCAAAGCAATATTAATCAATTAAGGCTGATTTATTTGCATTAACACTGCACTTGTATTTGGACTTAAAACAACAGGCCCTGAAACTTTATAATCGACAAATGCATATTAGTTTAAATTCAGTTATATTGGCTTATCGTTTTATTAATTTTGCACAACACTTCACACAATTAGGAAACGTGCACCTTCATATTTGAATATCCAGTTCCTTGTGTAGATTTTCTTCTCAAGAAGAGATAATAGAGCAAGCTGAAGGGGTTTTCCCGTAGCCAATCCATTGGATAATCCTCCGGAAAGAACTCCAACTACCCTGAGCCAGCGGGAGTTCAACCAACTACGTATTCAGTTTGGTATTGCTGAAGCAGATGCTTTACTTCCTGGGCCAAACGATACTGCTGACAGGCCACCTTTCGGTTTTATCGTTGTCAACCGTTAAATGTGCCTATGTGGTGTTATTCCTCCTTTTAATGACTTTCTTCAATGACTCCTTCTCCGATTAACTATCTCTCCTTTTCAATTGCATCCCAATGGCCACGCCATCTTAATGGGACTTTGTGTGCTGTTCAGGAGGACACTTGATCGTCTTCTGAGCTTTGAAGAAATCTGCTATTTGTGCACATTTGCAAAGAATAAAGATCATCCCTCTATCACACTCGTGAGAAGCGCCAGGAACCGTAGATTGATCGTCGATCTTCCAGAAAGCGCCCATGGGTTCTTAAATCAATTCTTCTTCGTTCGTCACCCTCCAGGATTTTACGCCATCTAGAGAGTACAAAGTAAGGTTGCTTATTTCCACTCTTTCCATTTGAGCTTTTCGAAGTCCGAGTTGCTAGGTGCTAACTTCATTCTTTACTTTTACAGCACTTCCTCCTCCCTCTAAAGATCCCAGCCACAAGCCGACTTTTGGAAGATTAATTGCTATGACGGTTGAGGAAAGAAGTATTAAATTTTTTCTGAAAGACGAGCTTCTGCACCAGTTCAGACTCTTGTACCCTTCCCGTTCTACTCAGCCTCATGAAGTCCCTGATTCTCCAGTAGAGACATCGAATGCCCCAGTTTCTGTTGGAGAACTTACACCGAAAGAACCTGCTGCTGAGGCTTCACTGGTGAAGTGTTATGCTTCTATCAACATTGTAGGGTCATCCGGCAAACTTGCACTTGCCCCGGCCATTGAGGAAGAGGAACCTCTTCACCAGTCCGAGAAGACTATTGATGAAGGAGCTGAGGGGAAGGGTCCCGCCGGGCATGATGGTGATGACATTTTTGAGGGATTGAGCGACTTGATGATCACTTCACAGGAGCTTTTTAAAGACGATACTACTGCTACTAAAGTCATTTCTCCAGTAGTTGAAGCGACATCTGTCTTGCAACACACTTCGTCAGCCCAAGAGTTGGCACTTGTTGTAAAATCTGTCATCACCCCCCAACCGAGGAGTGGTTCGTAGTTTGTCGCGCGTAGTTTGCACGTTACACACACTTAAGATTTTTCGACACTTTTATGCATTCAACTTTCTTGCTTTGAAGATTTCTGAACTTGTCTTTTCTTCATTTTCAGGTTCTCCAATGGGACGAAGTGGCTCTTACTATGATTCCAGCGTTATGGGAGACGCGGTTCTTACAACCCCAAGAGGAATCTTCCTGCTTCCTGGGAAACCGACGAAGAAAGAGCTACGAGGAAAGCTCGTGAGAAGTGTGCTTATGAAGAACACTACGGGAGAAGGGATGAATGACATGATTCTTCCTAGAGAGGGGAAGATTCCCACAAATGAAAATTTCGTGATGATAAAGGGAAAAGTCATGTCGCTGAAGATCCGAGTAAACGGGCCAAACTCGGCGAAAAACCGACATCTGAAATTTCTGAAAAGCCCGCTGCTCCCGTCTCTTTGGAAATCCCTTCCAGCTCTCATGCCCTTCAAAGAGCTGATATTCAAACAATCATCAGTAGGCCCCCATATCAATTTGGACAGGGTCCAGCTACTCTTCAAAGCAGGTTTCCGCACTGGTGCTTAAAGGGAGTGCGTTTCGATCTTGACTTGGTCCCAATCGATAAGCAATCCATGTTGCGAAATCTTGATGTCGTCAAACTCGATATCGAGAGAATGTCTGGTTGGTAGAAACTTGTTGACGAACTTCAAAGAGTAAACCGTGCAAATCTCGAAGCCATGCTGACTATGGAAAATGATAAATCCGAGTGGCAGAAAACACTCGATCAGCATGATGCAGAGATGAACAGTATTGCCGCTTATAATGAGAAACTTGAAGCGGAAGTTGAAAAACTTAAAGAAGAGCTTGCCACTTCTTCCACTTCCTATTCTCAAAGAGAAGAAGTGCTTCAAAAACAGGTGAGAGATGCTGACGCTGCACAGAGAGACGCTGAAGCTAAATTTGAAGCACAGCAGCAAGTTGTAGAAAGCTACCGAACTGACGTGGCTCAGTTGCTAGAAAAAACCAGCTCCTAGAACTTGGACATTGAAATGTTAAAATCTCGACTTTCTAAAGTTGAAAAAGAGCATGATGAAGCTATTGCCGGCAAAGCAGCAGCCGAAGAATCTCATATGGAAACTAAAGCCGAAGTCAGCTCTACTTTATTCGAGTTTTACATTCATAGTGTTCTGGGGCGCGGTAGCCTTAGATTTTTGGACCAAAGTACGAAATCACTTTGGCCAAAGTGTGGGAAGACGCACTTGATATGCTTGGAGGAGCTGGATATGCTGAAGGAGATTTAATGGTGCACTATCTAGATGACGATGCATGTGCTGCTCTCACCAAGGGAAAGAAGCAACTCGCTAAAGAGAGAGCCGAAATGGCCGAAGGAGAGCGTTTAGGGAAGGCAACCTCAACAGACCCAGTTCAACCTTTGGTTTCGGCCGACATCGATTTGTTGGCTCCAGTTCCCATTCTCCACCTCCTGCTAAAGCTATCATTGAAAGTGCAATCGCCCGCACTGGAGATGGGACTCAAGAAAGCACTGAAGCACGGGACTTTTAAGTTGACATAGTAAAGCCTACTTCTCCAGGTAACCTCAATGCTGATCTTGCTCAAGTGGACTGCTTGTTTACTTCACATGAGCTTGATGAACTTCTTGATTATTACTTAAATCTTGACGCGCCACTTTCTCCTCTTTTTATGAGAGATACTGACTTTAACTTCTCTTCTCCTGTAGTGAAAGCGCCAAGTGTTGATCAGTCTTTCCCTCTTCCAACTGTTCCCTCTCCGCCTCTTCAGATTACCCCTCCTTCCCTTTCTCAACTAGGTTCACAAGAGGAGCAGATAGAAGCTATTCAAGGCTTGGATGACCCGGTCGCTTCACAAGAACAGAAGGCCAAAGAACCTGAAGAAGGCGAAAGAACCCCGGAGCAAACCATTTCTGATGACATAAAGTTGTCTGCACTTTTCACCGCGGGCAATGAGTCTTCTTCAAGGAAGAAGGGGAAGCTTGGAGTCTCAAAGAAAAAGAGGGAAGCTTCTGCCAGCGAAGAAAAAGCAGAAGAAAGTCCAATTGCACCCCTTCCTGTTTCTTCCCCTACTCTCACAAGCCGACCCAAAAAGTTAATCATCCGGCCAGGCGAGGGCTCGAAAGGTGGCAGGAAGAAGAAGTGATGGGTTGGCTCTTATGCTTTTCGTCTTGCTTTTTACTTTTTTGCTCGTATATATTAAGACTTGTGTTGACCGGAGATTGTGCAAGTACCGGTCCTCGCCTTCTTTTATTTTGAAACCTGCACATGTATAAAATTTTCATAGTATGGAATAAAATGATTCTTTTACTTGTACAAACTTCTGTCTGTATTTGAGAATGCATTTATTCTTCTTTTTCATACAAGTTTCTTTATTTTCTTTGTGTGATGTTATAGTAAACATGTGGTATGTTGCTTGAGCGTTGCTTTTATTTTTGTAACTATATTATATTAACCCCATACCATGGTTTATTGTAATCTCATTCATGTTGGCAAGATTTTGGAAAACAACTCTTCTGTTTCGAGAAGACTTGTACTCTTTCTTTGGAGAACAACTTTCCCATTTTAAGGAGGCTTGCATCCGTACTTTAGAGAATAATTTTTTTCCATTTTAAGGGAATATTTCTCTGATTTAGTAGAATGCGCCTCGTATTGGATAAGTTTTCTCCTTTTTTTTTCTTTTTTTTTGAAGAAGTTTTTACACTTCACTTTCGGAGAAAGTCACTTTTATTTTTGGCAAGCGAATTTTCCTACGCGGTAAAGTGGGCCTCCGAAAAGGGCTTTGACCTGTTTGTGCCTCCGAAGAGGGCTTTTATTTGATTGTGCCTCTGGGAAGAGGGCTTTTTTATGTGTGCCTCTGAGGAGAGGGCTTTTGTTTTTTCCCTGTACGCAGGGAAGCGGGCCTCCGAAGAGGGCTTTTTGTTTCTGCCTCTAGGGAGAGGCTTTTATTTTTTCCCTGTTCGCTGGGAAGCGGGCCTCCAAAGAGGGCCTTTTTTTCTGCCACTGGGAAGAGGCTTTTGTTTTTTCCCTGTTTGTTGGGAAGCGGGCCTCCGAAGAGGGCTTTAGCACTCCAACTCTGGTGAAGCGGCCCTCCGAAGAGGGCTTTTTACATTTCAACACTTGTGAAGTTTTATTTCAGATCTCGGTGAAATGTGTGCCTCCGAAGAGGTCTTTTATCATTTCATCTCTTGTGAAGTGTGTCTCCGAAGAGGGTTGTTTGCATTTCAACTCTGGTGAAATGGGCCTCTGAAGAGGGCTTTGCACATTTCAACTCTTGTGAAGTTTTATTTCAGATCTCGGTGAAATGTGTGCCTCCGAGTAGCGCTTTGCCTGGAAGTTTCTTTCTCATGGTTGGATGGATTCATGGGGCGGACACAAGTTACTTGGATGTTTTTTTGCACAAACGATCTCAGCAAGTTAACGAGCGCCATGTGCCTTCCACTTGGGAAGGTGCCTCCGGTCATTCCACCAATCTTTTTTGATTGAGAAGGAGAACTTTCTTTTTATGGCAAGCCTCATTAGAGGTCTTTATCCTCCGAAAAGTTGTGCCTCCGAAGAGGGCTTGTGCCTCCGAAGAGGTCTTTGGTTGTTTCCTGCCTGCTCGCCCATGTCTTTTCGCCATTTGCACATAACAGCGACTCCTTGTTATCATTTTCAAGCACACATTCCTTTCTTTTGCGAGTTTTTTATTTTATCCAAAGAAGTGTACTTCATTGTTAAGTGAGTTCGCAGGGGCAGACACAGGCTAATTAATCGGATGTTTGTTTGCACAAACGATCACAATTAGTTAACAAGGGCCCACTTCCGGCGGAACTACTAACTGTCTGTTTGAAGCACTTCTTATACAGGATTTGAGTCTGGAATTTTTGTGGCTTAACATTTGTTTGTTGAGTGATGTCAAGGATCGCTTGATCTTGTGATGCGTGAGCTTTGTTTTAATGGCCTGCAATATTAAATCGACATTTTAGTAATACAATTAAAGTTCTTTACATATCGAAATAAAACAGGAAGTTTATAATAGTAGAGAACACAAGATTTATAGTGGTTCGGCCAAGAACTGGGCCTACATCCACTTTATAGTTCTTATTATTCACTTGCACTGGATTTACAATAGCTTTCAATACAAGAATCATACATCTGTAATTCTTTTACAGTATTTTAATAAAGCCTTTAAGTAAAATATGGGCGCAAGTGATTGATGTTCCAAGCTCTAGGAATTGGATCTCCTTCGACAGTTATCAGTTTGTAAGTGCCATCAAGAAGTTTTTTGCCTATGACATACGGCCCTTCCCAGTTTGGCGCAAACACTCCTGTTGCTGTCATGATCCTTTTCAAAACTAGATCCCCAATCTCAAAGCTGCGTTAGCGAACTTTGGAATTGAAGTGTCTGGCAATTCTTTGCTGATGGGCCGCTATTCTGAGCTGAGCCTCTTCCCTTCTTTCATCAAGGAGGTCAAGTGCTCAAGTTGCGGCTTTTCATTTTCAGCTTGATCGAAATGTATTCTTCTGTGTGAAGGGACTTCTGTCTCCACCGGAATCATTGCTTCTGATCCATATGCTAATGTAAATGGAGTGTGCCCAGTCGCAGTTTTGTGGGTAGTTCTGTATGCCTATAGTGCTAGTGGTAGCTTATCGACCCAACCACCTTTTGCTTTTTCCAGCTATTTTTTGATGGTCGATTTGATAATTTTGTTTACTGCTTCCACTTGCCCGTTCGCTTGCGGATGAGCCACTGCTGAAAAGCTTTTTTGGATCTTGAATCGCTTTCAAAAATCTTGGAACTCTTCACTTTCGAATTGGGTTCCATTGTCTGTGATTATCTTTTGAGGCACACCATACCTGCAAATGATATTCTTAGTTATAAAGTTTATCGTCTTTTTAGAGGTAATAGTAGCTAATGGTTTAGATTCAGCCCATTTAGTAAAATAATCAATAGCAACAATGGCATATCTGATTCCGGACTTGGCGGTTGGCAAAGGCCCGATGAGATCTATTCTCCAAATAGCAAATGGCCATGGACTGACCATCTATGTTATTTCGGTGGAAGGTGCTCTTGGGATTTTCGCAAATCTCTGGCGTCAGTCACATTTTCGGGCATAGCTTGCAGCATCACGATTAATGTCTGGCCAAAAATACCCATAACGGAGAATTTTCTTTGCTAGAGTTTGACCACCTAAATGATCTCCACACTCTCCTCCATGTACCTCGGCTAGAATTGTCTTAGCCTCTTCCTTGGTCACATATCGGAGTAATGGCATTGAGAATCCCCGCCTGTACAACTGGCCATCTTGGATTATATATCTAGAGGCTTTTCTTAGCAGCTTCTGACGCTCCTTTGAATTTTCTGGTAGAGAACCGTTGAGCAGATATTCCTTTATCGGAGTCATCCACGATTCTTGCTCTTGAGATATAGTCATAATCCAGTCAATACCCATCTCATCAGTGCTTGGAGCTGACAGGACTTCCACAGGAACTAATCCCAATAATTGAGCTTCACCTGTGCTTACGTACTTTGCGAGAGAATCTGCCTTCATGTTCTCTTCCCGGGGTATATGACTTATCGTATAATGGTCAAGATCATCGAGAAGTTCCCAGGCTCTTGACAAGTAAGCAGGCAGATTTCCTTCTTTAGTTTGAAACTCTTTCTTGACTTGGCATACAATAAGCTGTGAATCACTGTAGATCTGCAACACTTTGACATTTAGTTCTTTAGCAATCTTCAAGCCGGCAATAAGAGCTTCATATTCTGCTTCATTGTTTGTCGAAGGGAATTCCAATCTCAATGCATAGCACAATGACCGCCCTTAAGGGGTTTCAAGCACAACCCCAGCTCCGGAACAGTAATCGTTTCTCGCACCATCAACATATAATTTCCATCGAATTGGGGTATTATCAGTCACTTCTTCCTCACTATCACCTTTATCTGTACATTCTGCAATGAAATCTGCTAAAGCTTGTCCATTGATTGCTCTCCGGGGATGATAAGTGATGTCGTATTGGCTGAGTTCAATTTTCTGCTTTGGAAGATGCAGGTTTGTCTTTGACTGTGTACACCTTGGCTGTCTGAGCTTGCTTCATGACTGGTCAGTCTTTAACTTCGTATCCCAATTTCTGACAATAATAACATTTCCTGGGTTTTGCTTGAACAGATTGATTTCTCTTTGTCTTCTTGCAGTTGTTTGAGTAGTGGCCTTTTTCTAGACAATTGAAGCAAGTGACATTCTCTGCTGTGCTTTCCTGATTGCTCTTCTTTTTCTCCTTACCCTGCCATGGTTTCTTGCCCCTAAATTTCCTCTTCTTCCAATTTTGATTGCTCGAATTTCCTTTCTCCATCGGGGATTCTTGCATGTCAAGTGTAGCATATCTGTAGCCCATATCAACCAAATCTGAAAAGGATTCTTTGACATGGCCAGTCATCCTTTCGTGGAACTTCTTATTCATCCCACGAATGAACCTTTCATTCTTCTTTAAATGTGTGTTCACTAGTTCTGGACCAAAACGAGACAATTCATTGAATTTGTTTAGATACTCCTCGAATGACAAACTCCCCTACTTTAAGTCCATGAATTCCTGTTACATTCGAGAAATTCCAGCTGATGGCATATAGCGCTTCTCAAATACTTCTTTAAATCTCTCCCAAGTAAACTCATCTTCTGGCTTATCTACAGTAACTATCTCCCACCATGCTAAAGCTTCTTCTTGAAGTTGCCAAGAAACTATAAATCGCATCTGATCGTCTTGCAACTTTAGCCCTCTAAAGATTCTTTCACATGATCTGATCCATGCTTGGGCCTCAACAATAGACTCCTTGCCGATGAACGGCTTACCACCAAGCCTTTAGAAACTCTTATATAAATCAGCCAGATTCGGCAGATGATGAGTAGATAAAGCTGCTTCTGCTGTTGGGGAAACTTGGCTATGTGATGTGGCATTTCCTCGCCCCCCAGCTCTTCCTCTTCGTCTGCTCATTCTTACTATCTGTAATTACTAAGAAAATTGGTTTAGATATCCGGACGAGATATCTTAAGGAATATCAGCAGTTAAAGGAAATAGACTAAGAAAATTTGAGGTTTCGGCCTCGGTTATACTCATTCTAGGGTATACTTCACCCTATCTCTAATAAGCCATCTAATGTGTTATACTCGGTAGCTAAAGTTCTTACTCAACCTTCAGCTTTGATACCACGTGTCACAATCCGAAATCCAATGTTCGAAAATTGACACAAAATACCTCACTTGTATTTGACTGCCAAAAATCAAACATCGAACTCCAGTCGGATGGAGCTTATAACAACATTAGATGAATATAAAATGGCGGAACAAAATGAATGTCATGCATTACATCCCAGATACATCATCATAATAACCATTACAACATCAGAGTATCATAATACATATATCACAACTCCAAATAGTATATCATAATAGAACCACAAGTGATCATATGTCAAAAAGTCTTCAAGGAAATGAAGTGATAGCGAACTTCCAAAATTAAGCACCTTGAGATCCAAAAGCTTCCAAAATATCTCCAAGATAAAAGCCTCCAAAAACCGGTAGCCTCCAAAATACTGTTAACACCAGAACACGAAAACCTGCTACTAGGCTGCCCATGTCGAAATGATGGGTACCCAGAGTTTAGAAAGAAACAATAAACTCCAGGTCAGTCGTGGAACTTGTATGAGTAAACAAAAACAGTTTCTTTTAAGTAAACAAGATTTATAAAAGAAAATCTGGTATGCTTTTGGAAAATGAAACTACCATAAGGCCCCCCGGCACACACACAATGCAGTTGCACACTTGGGGGAGATTTCCCCTTATGATAGTCAAACATGCTTAATACGAGAAAAGTTCTTTGATATTATTACTAGTGCATAGTGTGAAAACATTTCAAAAATATAATATTAATCTTAGCCAGCATAGGTACCATGATATTATACCTACTATAGCTACCATGTTAAATGGCAGGTTCTACAACTAAAATCATAATGGGTTCGTATTAGGAATTGGACTTCCAACAAATGGTCGGGCTAAGGAACTTCCTACTTCCACATGGGTACGCCTCTGGGGGGACGCCCCGAGAACCTACCCGGCTCTCTTCCAACACAAGGTCGGGTTACCTCTGTAACTAGGTAACTAGTACTCGAGTATGCCACCCACCCGGTCGTTTGCAACCTTTATCCAAGGGCCCACTATCATAAAGAAACAACCACACAGTAAATGAGATTGTAGCAACCACATAGGTAAAGTATCTAGGCTCCATACCGCGATACCACCTTTTTCCAGAAGGAAGTGACATACCCTAAAGGGCGCGACCCTCATAACCTTGCCGCATCTTTCCTGTTTAGACAATTTCCGGGGTGTGAGGTCCGATGAGGTCTCGTCCACAAAGCTACGCTTTACATTGAAAGCCATGCTTTGATCATAAATGATCATCAACACACAGCAGCACTTAGCATGCCACACTACCAAATTAGGAGTATATCACTGGTAACCTTCAATTACATAACCTCTGATCTTGTACGTCTCAGAGAAGGGTGTTAAGCTAAGAGAATAAATTCTCCGCCACCAACAGATATGTATTTGAAAGAAATCTGCTTTTTATCTCAAAGTGCACTGTCAGACATATAACCATACAAGTTTTTTCTGGGTTCGAACAGAACCGAAGGCACTTTGTCCAATAAAGGAAGAAGCCCTTCCAAATCCGAGTATCCACAATCTCGATCGGACTTCCCATCACATATGGAGATCTCTATACCGAAGCAACTCGGTGCAGAGACATTCGATGGGTTTTCCTGTCGTTTTCAAAGACACCCGGTCTTCACCACCATCTTCAAATGCTATTTATTTCGACGTATCACTATTCGGAATGGGTTATATGACACAAAGGTCCTTTCCCGGCTAATCCGAATAGTGGGCGCTTAATTTTAAAACACGTGCGTGTATCAATTACAAAGATTCACATTTAGGGTTCGATGTGGGTTTCGGATAAAATGGGTGTATCAATTACAAAGATTCACATTCAGGGTTCGATGTGGGTTTCGGATAAAATGGGTGTATCAATTACAAAGATTCACATTCAGGCGTGTCGCGTCGAAGTTTAAATTTCGTTTTACGGACAAAAGGGTTTTCACATAAATATCGAAACAAATCACAGTTCAGCACAAAGCAACTCACATCACATAGTATCACAATCACAACAAAAATATCAATCCAGTGCACAATAATAGTTAATTATTTTCAATCAAGGTGAATGTGATTTAAATGAATTAACCACATAACTATTTTTATTAATTATTTTAAATCAATGATTAATTATTCTTAACTAGGAATTAATTAATTCTTAATTAACTTAATTTATTAATAATTCCTCAATTAATTATCTTAATTAACTACTAATTATAAATTAATTAACTTTAATTATCTAATTAACAATTCTTAATTACAAATAAGATAAACACTTAATTATTAATTAACTAATCTTTAATTACAAATTGATAAATCTCTAATTACTTAGTTAATTACAATCATAAATTAATTAACCATTCTTAATTTTCCTTTTTTTAAACAACTATTATTTAATTAATAATAATTATTTATCTTAATTAACATTTAAAAAAAATCTTTCTTAAACTTTGAAATCGACTTATTATTGACTTGAAAACTTTAATGGTAATTAGATTTAATACTTAACTTTGGTTAACTACTTAATTAAAATATTAATTAAGATTTTCGAAAACATTGTTAAGTAATTTCTTAAATAATTAAACTTGTAATAAATTTTTAACTTCAATTTGTTAAACATTAATTGTCATCATTACTTAAAATTTGTTTAAAAAGTTTGCTTAACTTACTTTTATTATATTCAGGTTTGGGAAATCAAACCCAAGCAAGATTCCGGTTTACTCGAGTAAACACTCGAATTTCTCTTCACTTTTCCCGAAACCTCTCTCTTTCTCAAATTTGTTTCTTCTTCTTCATTTTTTTCAGTTAAGTTAAAGTTTAAGCTTAAACTATAATAACAAGTAACCGTGCTCGCGTACTCGAGTTCCACACCGAAGCAATGCATCCCTTTTTCTCGAGTATCAACTCGAGTTGCTACACCAGAACCTCCTGACACCGAAATGATATCATGCACGGCGTCGCGGCGCTGCTCCGATGAACTCCACTAACTTCGGCAAGTCGCGAATCATCCCAATACTAGAAATCAAATCTCGATTTGACACCAAAAATTTCGAATCGAAATTAAGCAGTTCGCTCGAATTCCTGAACTCAACCCAACCAATGAAACCACTTCGCCGCAGTTGCTCAGACCACCGGAGCTGCCCCAACTCCGTCCAAACCACGTCAAAACCCCGTGCTACCATCCCCTCGAGTATCGAGAAGCTCGATCAAACAGAGGAGACGGATAGGTCTCATTTCTTAACCACATCCAATTCAAGCCTTAAACCCTAAAATGGCCTCCTCCCTTCTATTCATGCAATAGAAAAAAAATGACAATTTTTCTAGAATCATCGATGAACAAACCTACTTCGCACGAAATTTCAACATCCAAAATTGAATCGATCGTCAGAAAATGGTTAAAATGCATATTTTGTTCAACTGTGAACTGCTCGTGGCATAAGCAACTAAAAATTCCCATTTTTGTTTTAAAATTCCTATTTTGCAGTGGGGATTCAAGTTATGAACTTGAATTAACATTTTACAACAATCAAATTTTACAAAATATGACATGTTTACTTGTAAAACAAGATTCCAGTAGTATATTTCGCTAACATGTTTTAAAACATATTTAAAAATCTTGATTGAGGTTTAAACTTCTTGTTTGATTGAAAACTTTAAGCTTTACAATGATTTGATGAAAATAATTTGAATTTTGAATAAATATTCAACCCTGTAATCAATAAACATAGAAGTACAGTATACAGAACAACTTATATATAAACACAGAATTATACTCAAAAATAAAACACATACAACACCATATTATCAAGGAATCACCTGTACTGTTTTAAATTAAACTTTAATATTTATGTTTACTCGCCTGGAAAGATCTTTGAATAGAGAACACTTCTGTTTTGAAAAAGGGTAGTTTTGATCTTCCTTTTTTTTCAGCAAATTGTATTTGAGTTTGAAAATATAGTGATGTTTACTTTTTTTTCTAGCTTTGCTAAGTTATTGAACGAACAAGAACTAATATGGATGTATATATAAAGGAATGGTTTGTACAGGTAGGTGTTATCGGGTGTAGCTTATTTCTTTTGGTCAGTTTCTATTTTTTATTTTTTATTTGATCAAATTTTTCTTTTGGAGGCTGAAATGATTTTGTTTGTGCTTGAGAAGATAGCATTTAATGCAATTGTTCCCATTCCTGTCTACATGCATATCTATTTGAACTTTGTATGTACATTTTTGTTTTATAATATAATTGAATTTAGTAGAGTATTAAAGTATTTTCATTTCTGAAAATATATTAAAAATTAAATCAAACAAATTAGTTTCATAATTTTTATAATGTATAAATGCAATTTTTCAATTCATTTTATTGATGAAGATATAGCGGAAATAGCAAAATATAGCGGGAATAATGGGAAATAGCGGAAATAGCGAGGATTAAAGCGGAAAGGCTATATTTTGGGGCTATATGGGAAAATCATAGCGGTTGAAATCCGCTATGAGATATAGCGGGGTTATGGCGGGGTAATAGCGGGGTGTTAACTACACAGACAGAAATCGATCGATATCTCAAAATCCATAAGGCCAATCCACTTAAAACTTTTTGAGCCTTGGTATTTTAAAGAGTGGAGCCTACAGAGAAGATTGCCATCATGATCTTGAGATATAAAGATTGCCGATCATTTTTTGCCGATCGTTTTTTGCCGATCCTTCATAACGAACAATGAACATTTCAATTATAGCAATGGTTGATTCATATCTCGTAATATATAAATCAGATTGACTTCATTTTTCAAAGGCAAGTTCAAGAGGCATTCAAGACCCCCAAAAACAATCGCACATGAATTGGAAGCAAGAATATCAATCGGTGAAACTTAGCTGATCATTCCAAATTGTCAAGTTAAGGTCATCGATCATTCTGGTGGGCACTTGTGTACCTAGAGAGCCTTCTACCGAGATCTTAGCGAAATATCTCATCGTCTCTCTCTATAAATACAGCTACCATTCTCCATAGAGAGGGTCCTTCTTTCTGCTGCTTTGGTTGTGCCATTTTTATTTTTTACTCTCGTACTGATGGATCCTGGCTGATCCAAACATTCTTGTAATCATAATCCAATGCAAGATCAATAAAAATATGAAGTGGACGTAGATCAAGATTGTCGAACCACTATAAAACTCTATGTGTTCATTTACTTTTTCTGCTATGTTTTAATTTCATTCATTTAATCTCTACGAGATTCTATTGGGTGTTGATGCCCATTTTCGCAATCAACAATGGGTGATACACTATCCAACGTTTGGAGAGCGTTACATACTTTAGTTTTAATGGATGCATAAATATTCAGTCTCGATGCATCTCGACTAGGAATATTTAAATGATGTTTTTACTATATTGTGATACAATACTCATGATTACAACTATTTGATGATCAAAGACATGCCATTTATGGATTTTCTGTTAAATATATTTAACTAAATGTTTAATTATTTATAAAATATTATAAAAAAAATGTAACAAAAAGAAAATACCTTTATAACGAAGGACAATTGATTACATAGTTAATAATTTATAATATATTACAAATTTGCCCTTATGGCATACCCTTAACTCTATCAAGCATAAGGATGGCAATTTTTTGACTTTGAATTATAAATCTGGACTGGAATTGGTAAACAAAGAAATAGTAAAAGAAGGAGAAATAGTCTCCATCATTTCTCTATTAAAATAAGCATATCCATCATTCCTTTTAACTGTCTTTGTCTCTCACACACTCTTGGCCATGAGTCTCTCTTCCCACCATGGCCAAAAACTTTTGACCCATATACATTAAAACAAATATAGACAGTGATAGTCCAAGTCGTTGAAATGCTAGGAGATGAATCGAGAAGAACAAATCAATTAAGGTATTCTCAAAGGTCCCATCCTTAAATGTGTAATTCTAATTTCCATTTTATATACTTGTCGCTTGTGTTATCAAAATTTCATATGTATTGTTGTTTCAATATTAATTAAAATAATTTTTGTCCAGTTAAACAATTAATATATATGATTTAATTTAAATAATTAAAAGCTTAAAATTGAAATATATATGATTCAAATTACGGTTATATATATGTTCTTATATGTATAAAATAATTTCTCAACATAATGCATAATTTTGAATTTTATATAATTGTTTATTACCTTAAAAACATAAAATAAATCAATAATATATTTGTAAAACATATATATATATAAACACATCTTTCAATGATTTTGATATAAAACAAAGGTTTATTTTTTTGTCCAAAAGGCTTTATATTATAATTTGTAATATATTAATATCTAAATCATTTTTTATTCTTTATTTATATTTAATATATTATATATATTAATCTAAATATAATGCAATATGGGAGTTATTTGGCATGGATGGCAACGAGGACGTGATATTGCACTGACGACAGCTCCTGACGATGTGTTGAGTTACAGATACTAGCGAGGAAGTATCTTAGTCAAAAAAGGTACTGTTGTATTTATATATGCGCATACACAAACATACACATGTATGTAGTTATTATCTATTTCAAGTAGATGGGGAGCATCGTATATGTACATAAATTCAAAATGGCTAAGTAAAACAATGGACATAACATGAAATTGAAGGCAATCAACTAGTGTTATGTATGAAGTATGTAATTTACTTGTCACCAAAACATTGTTCTGACTTACTTCTTATTAAAACCTACAGGATAGTATTTGAGGAACGGGTACTGGTATAAGGTGGAAAAATTGGAAGGACGGACTTCCTTATTGATGCTCGGCATTGACATGACACTAAATATTCGAAGTGTCAGCCTTGATTAGTAACAACATGTTTTATTATACTTTATTATTCTGTTGTGACTTTATATAGATGGTAGCCTGGTATACTTTTGTTATTTGCGGGATGCCAAACACCAAAGATTCATACTTTGGTGGACTTAGGTTTTCGATTTAATAAAATTTTGGGTCCACTGAGGTGCGGGTAGTTAATTTGATATTGGTCCTTAGGTTAGTCAATTTTAAGAATTAAGATACGATGAGTGAATGTATTTGTAATTTTACTACAATTAATTGTATTTGTAATTTTTACTACAATTATATATATGTGTGTGTGTATGTATGTATATTACATACGGCAAATTTTACAAATTTTGACTATAGAAGTAGTTGCAACCATATTATGAAAAGATAGACAAATACGACTATGAGTTGGAACAACGTATGTAGTTGAAGGTATACATCTATCCTGATTACCCCACCGGAAGTAGTCATGTTAGAAGGCGTTGACTTAAGAAGAGCATGAATGCGAATATGAAGGAGTCCCAGAAGCTGAATAGTACTTGACCCACTTGTAGAGCACAAATTGCTCTATGATTGTAGATCCCCACAGGATTGCAAATTAATGATGTACAGTGGGTCTAGATAAATAGAAAATTAAAAATATATATGTTGTAGATATTCGAAAATAAGAACCAAATAAATTCTCAAAGGAAGGTCTGAAGTAATCACTCCGAAATAAATGTAACAACCCGCATATTTAACGATTTTATATTTAAATGTTTTATTTAAATATAGCGTCGTTAGTCGGATTTTTAGGTCCGAAATGTTACTTTTTGCAAATGGTCGAATTAGGAATCGAAACCACCTCCATTGAGTCCAAAATGGCGTTTGCGATCTTTTTGAATATTAACTTTGATATGTTTGGAGTAAGTTGAATTTTGCTATATTTTTTTAGTTGGGTTTTGGGTTTGGGTTCAGCCCACTAGCTAACTAAATACCCTAGCTCAGCCCATCTCTTTCCATTCACTCATTTTCACCTCCAAACTTAAGCTAAAACTGAAAATGGGGGAAAGGAAGAGGAATTAGAAATTCCAAGCCCTAGTTTCTTCTTGCATCTTGAATTCTTTCTCCAAAATCAAAGATAAGATAGTGGTAAGCCTCCTCTTCATCTTCTCCAACTCTTCTCCTCTTCAATTTCTGAAGTTCCTAAACCTAGTTTGGGAAATATGTGTTTTATTCTTAGATTGAATCTTGTAGAGTGAAGTGAAGAGTAGTTAGTCTCCTTCTTGTGTTGTGCTTCTCATCTTTGTTTGTGCGTAAAAAGGTGAGTTTTGAACTCACATCTTTGTGTCTTGATATCATGGGTGATGGGTATGAATTCCTATTACTTATATGCATTTGATTTTTGTTTGGATTGGTTTTATGAATATTCCAATTCTTGAGTTTCAAAGTCAAATTTTTATGAACGTTCTCTTATGAATGTTTTGATCTTGTTTTGGTGATGAATCAAAGTGCATATAGGGCTGGGTAGCCGGTAGGCGTGAACCCCTAGCGTCCGTGCTTGTCGGATTGAAAGTTGGGAAGTTTGCTCATCATTTAGGATAGGCTGGAAACAGCCCAGGTTGCAGGGTCAGCCGACCGAAGACCCTGTCCGGTCGACCGAACCTGTATCCCGAAAGTTTCCAGGATCAGGGTCCGGTCGACCGAGCCCTATAGCCGGCCGACCGACCTGCTGTTGTTTTTCTTATTTTGCCTTTTTGTGTGTTTTCCAAATTTTATCGATTCAAGTGGTTCTTAGTGGTTGTTATTGCATCTTTGGCTTTGATAACTTATTTTTGACTTCATTCACGGGTTTTTATAAAATAATCTTTTAAATTGTATTAAAGGCTTGCTTCTCTAATTTATAAACTCTATTTAAAACGCACATACACAATTTCGTACTTCGAGCGGAGTGGAAGGGAGATTAAATGGTTTGGTAAAATACGGACCATGAATCCATACGTTTGTCTTTCCGATTAATCCCCTACCTATTCGATTGATTGTTTTGACCTTTTGGTCTGGTGTACCAATGAGATGAGGTAGACTTTGTACTGCTTTGAGTGTGAAATTGACTAACAGATAGCAAACCGTTTAGTGCGAACAAGTGGTTATGGGACTCACGTTACCACTTTTCGGATTCCTATTTGAGAGTTATGAAAACATTCTGCCAGATAGTGGTGTCCAGTACTGGGCCTTCGGATCTTCACCACTACGGTTTGTTGCCTTTGGGATAGTGTCTTCGGACTCTCCTTCAGGTTTGTTGCCTTCAGGTATGTTGCCTTCGGGTTTGTACCTTCGGGTTTGTGCCTTCGGGTTTGTTGCCTTATTGTATCGCTTTCGGAGTTAGGTCTTTATGAGCCGCTCGAGTGATATTTGGATTTGGAGTCTTCGGGCTCATGGATCCTTGTTTATACAGTACTGAGCACGTGCAAATTTTATGATGTTTCATTGATATGTATATTCCCTAGGTATCGTCCTTCGGTGTTGGTCTTTTTGAGCCGCACGATATGTAGCGATTACCTAGTGGAACTTGTGTTACCTTCATTGGTATTTGTTATTTGCCTTTTGGCTTGTTTTGGGATATTCATATCCTTTGTTTATTGTGTTGCCGATGATATGAGGCTTGTTATGATATGATTCATCTTTTTGTTAGATGATTGTGTTATCTCTTTTAGAGATATTTGTTATACATTGTGACCTTGCAGGTTATTGTTGTTCAGTTTATCTAACTGATTTGTTTAGCTAGACTGACCCGTGTATTTTATACTCGGGTCGGATCGAGATATTTCAGGTTAGGTGCATTTGGACTTAGCATATTTTGCTTCCGCATGAACTATCCAGCTTGTTCCTTTTTGTTAAAGCTTTTTGTGCAGTCCTTTTTGTTTTAACTCTGATATATGTATTCATCTGGAATCGTCTGTATATTGTGGTTTGTTATACCACTTGACATGTATTATTTTGTATACACTGTTATGTATCAATATATGTGTATATGATGATCTACTGTTCTGTGATGTATATTACATTTGAGTTGTTATATTCTGTTCTGATAGATCCTACAACCACCTATGGTTTTGTTTTAAGTATTCATTGGGTATGTCGACCTGCTTGGTATGTCTATTGTCGATGTATTCAATAGATAGTTAGAGCAAGGCTATAGATGGTCGCTCCTAACCAGCCTTATTCTCCGTGTTAGTTGACGGCATTACCCTGTAGTGTCCTTGGCTAGCGTGGGTATAGAGGTGGGGCGTCACAGCGTGGTATCGGAGCTGAGTTCAGAACAAAAAATGATAAACACAGAATAGATGCACATATTACGATACATCAGAGTGTAATAAGTGATACAAATCTTCGAATCATCGTGTCTCTCTATTCCTTCTACCATCAAAGGGTAGATAGAATGTAGAAATATGTCTAGGAATGCATTTTGTTCCATAATATTCCATCTTGAATTATCTACCTTGTGAATAATCTTGTTCTTATGTTACTTTCAGCGTATGGCTGGAAGAGGCAGAGGACGATGTTCGGATACTGGGCAATCCAGTGGCTCACATCCGGATGGCGTTTATATGTCTGCCGATCATTTTTTAGAGTTGTTTAGGAGCACTCAACCTCCAGTTCCTCCTCGAGTTTCTCCACCTCACAAGTCTGCCTTTGCACGTCGGTGTAGTGATTTTGCTCATCTTGGAGGGAAGCCGTTTAAAGGCTCCGAGTCTGTTCTTGAAGTTTAAGCTTGGTTTCGCACATGCGAGCGTATTTTCTCTCGCATGGATCTTTCTGATCATGACAGAGTTCTTGTAATTTCTAGCTTATTACAAGGGCGTGCTCTTGAATGGTATGAGCTTCTTGTAGCCAAAATTGATGAGTCTACTCTTTCTTGGACTCAGTTTCGGGGACGATTTGAACTCAAGTTCGTTCCTGAATCTGAAAAAGTTTTATTGACCCGTCGCTTCCTTGAGTTGAAGCAAGGGAAATCTTATGTTTCTGAGTATGTTGCATCATTCGAGGCTTTATCTAAGTATGGTCTTGAATTCATTAGCACTTCTTATAAGAAGAATCTGAAGTTTGTCTCTGGTCTTAAGAAATATCTTAAGAAGTCTTTGTTGCTCCAGCTTAAGTTTTCTTTTGAGGAGTTGGTTGATTCTGCACTTCATCTCGAGACCGTCGAAAAGGAGTGTGATAGTGAGGTTGATGTTGAGGTTTCCAAGAACCCCAACAAGAAGCAGTTTTCATTCCAAAAGTCCAGGTCTTTTCCTTCTAAGAAGAAGAAGGGTGGTGGTTCTAGTTCTCAGCCTCATTCTTCTGGAACATCTTTCGTTCGGAAGTGTTTCAATTGTGGTTCTCCTGATCATATTATTCGAGCTTGTCTAAGCCTCTCTTCTTCCATTATTGCAAGAAGGGAGGTCATCATGTTTCCACTTGCTCTACTGTTCCGGCTGTTGCCAAGTCTAGCAAGCTTTATGCTGCTAAGACTTCTGAATGTCCTTCTTAGCCCAAAGGTATATCTCCATCTATTTTGGAAGGTTCTATTTTATTTCATGATCATAGTATTCGAGTTCTTTTCGATATGGGTGCATCACATTCTTTCGTATCGAAAAAGCTCATTGATGATTTATCTTTGGATGTTTCTTGTTTGGTTACTTCTTTAAGGATTGTGAATTCTATTAGGGGATCCGCGATCCTTAGTATGCTTTGTGATGATGTTGAGATTGTTTTATGTGGCTTTTCTTTTCGTGCGAATCTGCACGTTATTTCTTGTCTGGGATTTGATATGATTTTGGGAATAGACTGGCTAGTGAGATATGATGCCAGGATTATTTGTTCGGAGAGAATTTTGTATCTTCGACATCCGGATTCGCCTACTCAGTTATTTCTTGTTCTTCGGAATGTGGATATTCCGAAATGACTTTATGTTCTCTTAATTCGCGAGATGATGATGACATATCTCGTATTCCTATCGCTTGTGAATTTTCTGATGTTTTTGAGCCTGTTTCGGGTTTGCCACCAAAGCGGGCAATTGAGTTCCGCATTGATCTCATTCCAGGCGCGCAGCCAGTTAGTCGTCCTCCCACGAGGATGTCTATAAAGGAAAATGAGGAACTCAAGAAGCAGCTTTTAGAGCTTGAGTCCAAGCAGTTGATTCAGTCCAGTTTTTCTCCGTGAGGATCTGCGGTTGTCTTCGTGAAGAAGTCTGATGGAACTCTTAGGCTTTGCATCGACTATCGCAAGCTTAACGAGTTAACCATCAGGAATAGGTATCCATTGCCTAGGATCGATGATATGTTCGATCTATTGAGTGGTTCTAAGGTCTTTTCTCAGCTTGACCTTGCCGCGGGTTTTCATCAGTTACGAGTCGCGGAGGATAGCATACCTCTTACCGCTTTCCGCGCTCCTTATGGTTCTTTTGAGTGGCTCATTATGCCGTTCGGGTTGACGAATGCTTCTGCTTTCTTTGTTAATCTCATGAATCGGGTATTCCGGGAATATCTCGATAAGTTCATCCTTGTCTTCATTGATGATATCCTTATTTATTCTAAGTCTGAAGCTGAGCATGCTAATCACTTGAGAATTGTCTTGAGTACTCTCCGTCATCATCAGCTTAGAGCCAAATTCTCCAAGTGCCATTTTTGGGAGAATAGGGTTAAGTTCTTAGGCCATGTTGTATCTTCCGATGGCATTTCTGTCGATCCCTCAAAGGTCGAAGCTATCCAGAATTGGAAGAGGCCTGAGAATGTGCATGAGATTCGTAGTTTCCTTAGATTGGCGGGTTATTACCGTCGGTTCATTAAGGATTTTTCCCGTGTTGTGCTTCCTCTCACCAGCCTTACTCGGAAAGGCATTCGTTTTATTTGGTCCGACAAGTGTGAAGCTTCCTTCCTGACATTAAAGGAACTTCTCACTAATGCTCCTATTCTTGTGGTTCCCGAAGGAATCATGATCTTGTTGTCTACACCAATGCTTGTGGTAGTTGTCTCGGTGCTATTCTTATGCAGAAGGATCAGGTAGTTGCTTATGCTTCTAGGCAACTGCGTCCGAATGAAGTTCGTTATGCCACTCATGATCTTGAGTTAGCCGCCATTGTCTTTGCCTTGAAGATTTGGCGACACTATTTATTGGGCGAGCGCTTCATTCTTTATACCGATCATAAATCCTTGAAGTATTTGTTCACTCAGAAGGAACTCAATATGAGACAACAGCGTTGGGTCGAGTTTCTTACTTCCTATGACTTTGATATCCAGTATACCCCTGGTAAGGGTAATCGTGTTGCTGATGCGCTTAGTCGCAAACATTCGGTTGTTATTTCCATGATGCTTGCCGAGTGGGATATTCAGACTCTATCTTTTTGTGAAATTCGTGATCGAGGTTCATCTTCTGATTCTCCTATTCTATTATTTAGTTTGGGAGCTCGACCCATTTGGTTGGATCGTATTGCCGATGCTCAGCGGCGTGATCCTGATTTGTTGCATTTTATTCAGCTTTGTGAGTCTGGATCCTATGATGAGGCGTTGTGGGATTTCAGCATTGATTCTCATGGGTGTCTTCGCAAGAAGAACCGTCTTTTTGTGCCTTTTGATTTTGCACTTAGGCATGACATTCTTGATCACTGTCATCATTCTAAGTATACCATTCATCCTGGTAGTAGTAAGATGTATGCCGATATGCGTCGTCTTTATTATTGGGAAGGCATGAAGCGCGATGTGGCGAATTATGTGAGTAATTGCATAACTTGTTAGCATATTAAGGCCGAACATCAGCGTCCTTCGGGTCTCCTTCAGCCTCTAGAGATTCCATTGTGGAAATGGGATCAGATTTCTATGGATTTCATTGACGGCCTACCTCGTTCGAGATCGGGCCGTTCTAGCATCTGGGTTATTATTGATCGCCTCACCAAGTCTTCTCATTTTGTTCCTATTAAGTCTAATAGGACTGCTTCGCATTTGGCTAAGTTATATGTCAAGGAAATTATGAGACTTCATGGTGTTCCTAGTTCTATTGTGAGTGATCGTGATCCCTTATTCACGAGTCATTTTTGGAGAGTCTTCAGCAAGCTTTGGGAACAAAGCTTAATTTTAGTACAGCTTATCATCCGCAGTCTGATGGACAGACTGAACGGGTGAATCATATCTTGGAAGATCTTCTCCGTGTTTGTATTTTTGATTTTGGTGGTAGTTGGGAGGATCATCTACCTCTTGTAGATTTCTCCTACAATAATAGTATTCCTTCTAGTATCGGTATGGCTCCTTTCGAAGCTTTATATGGAAGGCCATGTAGATCACCTTCTTGTTGGTTGGAATCTGGGGAGAAGCTTATTCTTGGTCCAGATTTTGTTTGTGATTCTTCCGAGAAGATTGATCTTATTCGTTTGAGAATGAAAGAGGCACAGAGCCGCCAGAAGTCCAACGCTGACAACCGTAGGAAGCCTCTTCAATTCTCAGTTGGTGATCTTGCTTTGTTCGTGTTTCTCCTTTGAAAGGGGTGATGCGCTTCAGTACGACTGGGAAATTGGCTCCTCGCTTCATAGGACCATTTTCTATTACTGAACGTATTGGCCCTGTGGCTTATAGAGTTTCACTTCCACCTCATTTATCTGGCATTCATGACGTGTTTCACGTCTCTCAACTTCGGAAGTGTCTTCGGGAGTCGGATTCTGTTATTGATTCTCCTGATTTGCAAGAGCTTGAGGTCTCACCGGACTTATCTATTGTACAGCAGCCTATTCGCGTACTTGACACGGAGGTGTGGCACCTTCGAAACAAGGACGTGCCGCTCGTTAAAGTTCAATGGTCCACTAGTCCCAATGACTGTCTTGGGAAACCAGAGAGTATATCGAGCGATCCTATCCGGGTTTTCTATCATTGCTTGAGAATGGTGAGAATATCTTTTCGTCTCAAGCTTATTTCCTTTCCTTTTGAATGTTGTATGTATGTAGTTGTTACAAGTATCATCTCTAGGAATTGCGGGGACGCAATTTTGTAAGGAGGGGAGATTTGTAACAACCCGCATATTTAACGATTTTATATTTAAATGTTTTATTTAAATATAGCGTCGTTAGTCGGATTTTTAGGTCCGAAATGTTACTTTTTGCAATGGCCGAATTAGGACTCGAAACCACCTCCATTGAGTCCAAAATGGCGTTTGCGATCTTTTTGAGTATTAACTTTGATATGTTTGGAGTAAGTTGAATTTTGCTATTTTTTTTAGTTAGGTTTTGGGTTTGGGTTCAGCCCACTAGCTAACTAAATACCCTAGCTCAGCCCAGCTCTTTCCATTCACTCATTTTCACCTCCAAACTTAAGCTAAAACTGAAAATGGGGGAAAGGAAGAGGAATTAGAAATTCCAAGCCCTAGTTTCTTCTTACAGGTTGAATTCTTGCTCCAAAATCAAAGAGAAGATAGTGGTAAGCCTCCTCTTCATCTTCTCCAACTCTTCTCCTCTTCAGTTTTTGAAGTTCCTAAACCTAATTTGGAAAATATGTGTTTTATTCTTAGATTGAAGCTTGTAGAGTGAAGTGAAGAGTAGTTAGTCTCCTTCTTGTGTTGTGCTTCTCATCTTTGTTTGTGCGTAAAAAGGTGATTTTTGAACTCACATCTTTATCTCTTGATATCATGGGTGATGGGTATGAATTCCTATTACTTATTCATATGCATTTGATTTTTGTTTGGATTGGTTTTATGAATATTCCAATTCTTGAGTTTCAAAATCAAATTTTTATGAACGTTCTCTTATGAATGTTTTGATCTTGTTTTGGTGATGAATCAAAGTGCATATAGGACCGGGCACCCAGTAGGCGTGAATCCCTAGCGTCCGTGCTCGTCTGATTGAAAATTGGGAAGTTTGCTCATCATTTGGGATAGGCTGGAAACAGCCCAGGTTGCAGAGTCGCCCAACCGAAGACCCTGTTCGGTCGACCGAACCTGTATCCCGAAAGTTTCCAAGATAGGAGTCCAGTCGACCGAGCCCTGTAGCCGGCCGACCGACCTGCTGTTGTTTTGCCTATTTTTCCTTCTTGTGTGTTTTCCAAATTTTATCGATTCAAGTTGATTCTTAGTGATTGTTACTGCATCTTTGGCTTTGATAACTTATTTTTGACTTCATTCATGGGTTTTTATAAAATAGTCTTTTAAATTGTATTAAGGGCTTGCTTCTCTAATTTATAAACTCTATTTAAAACGCACGTACACAATTTCGCACTTCGAGCGGAGTGGAAGGGAGATTAAATGGTTAGGTAAAACACGGACCATGAGTCCATGCATTTGTCTTTCCAATTAATCCCCGACCTATTCGATTGATTGTTTTGACCTTTTGGTCTGGTTTACCAATGAGATGAGGTAGACTTTGTACTACTTTGAGTGTGAAATTAACTAACGGATAGTAAACCGTTTAGTGCGAACGAGTGGTTATGGGACTCACGTTACCACTTTTCGGATTCCTTTTTGAGAGTTATGACACATTCTGTCAGTTAGTGGTGTCCAGTACTGGGCCTTCGGACCTTCACCACTACGGTTTGTTGCCTTTGGGATAGTGTCTTCGGACTCTCCTTCAGGATTGTTGCCTTCGGGTATGTTGCCTTCGGGTATGTTGCCTTCGGGTTTGTACCTTCGGGTTTGTTGCCCTACTGTATCGCTTTCGGAGTTAGGTCTTTATGAGCCGCTCGAGTGATATTTGGGTTTGGAGTCTTCGGGCTCATAGGTCCTTGTTTATACAGTAGTGAGCACATGCAAATTTTATGATGTTTCATTGATATGTATATTCCCTAGGTATCGCCCTTCGGTGTTGGTCTTTTCGAGCCGCACGATATGTAGCGATTACCTTGTGGAACTTGTGTTACCTTCATTGGTATTTGTTATTTGCCTTTTGGCTTGTTTTGGGATATTCATATCCTTTGTTTATTGTGTTACTGATGATATGAGGCTTGTTATGATATGATTCATCTTTTTGTTAGATGATTGTGTTATCTCTTTTAGAGATATTTGTTATACATTGTGACCTTGCAGGTTATTGTAGTTCAGTTTATCTAACTGATTTGTTTAGCTAGACTGACCCGTGTATTTTATACTCGCGTCATATCGAGATGTTTCAGGTTAGGTGCATTTGGACTTAGCCTATTTTGCTTCCACATGGACTATCCAGTTTGTTCCTTTTTGTTAAAGCTTTTTGTGTAGTCCTTTTTGTTGTAAGTCTGATATATGTATTCATCTGGAATCGTCTGTATATTGTGGTTTGCTATACCACTTGACATGTATTATTTTGTATACACTGTTATGTATCAATATATGTGTATATGATGATCTACTGTTCTGTGATGTATATTACATTTGAGTTGTTATATTCTGTTCTGATAGATCCTCCAACCACCTATGGTTTTGTCTTAAGTATTCATTGGGTATGTCGACCTGCTTGGTATGTCTATTGTCGATGTATTCAATAGATAGTTAGAGCAAGGCTATAGATGGTCGCTCCTAACCAGCCTTATTCTCCGTGCTAGTTGACGGCATTACCCTGTAGTGTCCTTAGCTAGCGTGGGTATAGAGGTGGGGCGTCACAATAAATGTCGGATTTTTAGTATATTCTGAAGGAAGATAAGTTAGAAAATAAGTAGAAAAGAAGAAAAGTCTATAAAAAGGGACAAATAAATAAGATTCACTCTGAATCTAACACCATATGAAAGAATTTAATATAATATTTGAAAAAAAGTTTGAGGAAATATATAAATAATATATTTGAAACTATTTTCAAGGGATTTGTTAAAAATAGAAAAACCCAATTTTTGAAAAGTAAGTAAATAAAAAATGACAAAATATCTATATTTTATTTAAATAAAAAAGAGTCCCAATAGAAAATAAATTAGTTAAATCAAAAATTTTGGTAAAGGGTTTTAATAAAAAGTTATTTGTTTCAAAAAAAGTATAGCGTATATAGCTTGTTGATTTTTCTAAAATGAAAGATTTTTAAATTGTAAAATTATTTTTAGGCGTGGATGATAGGAAGTGATACTGGTTTATAAATAGAGTAAGAAGAATGAGAAGGAGACAAGAACGAGAAATAAAGTAGTAGGCGAATACACGACAATGGTACAATAAAAAAAAGTCAATTTAGAGAAAAGAAATATAAAGAGAGGGAATTTCACTAAGAGCGGTTTAGGTTGAAGAAAGATAAATAATAATAACATTATGAAATATAAATAGCAACAATGTTAGAAATTTATATAAAATAATGTTATTAATTAAAACAGTATAGAAAATAAAAATAAAAAACTGGGTAGTTTCCACAAATATGTGCAGTAATTGCACTTACCTTTTAAAAGTTCTCCTCATATGAATCTTTGAAAGTGGAAATAGCATAGATGATAGGAAAATAATAGAACAGGAATTATCCTTTTCTACTCCAGCTTTTAGTAAGAGTTAAAAAAAATGCTTTATAAACTATATAAAGTGCATTTTTGAAGAAAATGGTTTAGTATAAAAATTGGGTTTTTGGAACACAAAACTTAATAAATAGTCCGAGTTAAAAATCCAAATTTTAAGAAGTAAATCTTTGTTGTTAAAAAAAATCTAAAGGAAAAGTTTATTTGAATGATATTAATGTAATAATATTTGATCCTTGTTTGAAAATAAAGAATGGATCTTTTAAAAAAATTAGTCGATAATATTTCCCCAAAAACATGATAAATAAAATTATTTGATAAATTCTAAATTATAGTTTTAGTAGTTAAAGACACCTACAATTAACATTGGTTCAAATAAGGAGATTTTCATGGTTCCATTTGAAACCGAACTATTGAAGGGTTTAAATAAAAAGTTTCCAAGTTTATATATTTAAATATAAAATTTGGGAGTAAATGCTTTATAGTTGTGAAGTTTTAGATTTTGTTAAAAATGGCAAAAACCAGAGAAAAATTTTATTGGAGTGGATAGAAATGATTTCCTAAGTAAGATGGGGTAAACTCAAGCTATGAGTAAAATATCGATGAATGCTTATAGAATAGCAATAGTGAATGCACATTTGATAATAGAAATACAGTTTGAGCCTAGGAATGTTTCATTAACATATGAGAAGACCATAAAAAAGAACCCATAAGGAAATGGGCAATGATACTAAAGTATATTTTTACGAGTTCTAGAGCATACCCTCATGAAAGGGGAAAAAAGATAAAGAAAGTATATACTAAGATTTGAGAATACTATTAAGATATTTGGATAAAGAGAAGTTAATAGTATATTTGGCCATAATGATTGGACTAGTGGATGAACCTTATTTATTGGTAGCCAAAAGGGAAAGTCAAGGTATGTGAGTTACAGTAGAATGACATGTTAGTAAGGTCCATTTAATTTAAGTAAGAAGTGATACGGTTACAACATCATTAATGTCAGTCGACGTTGAAGGGAGACTTCTAGCAATTGGATTTTAGGTTTTGGTGGTAAGCAGTAGATGTTTCTATTTGTATAAAATGCGTACTATGTTATGAGAAATATTCCTCTTTATTTGTTTCTTGATTGACCGCTAATTTTATTGGAAAACAGTATAAATATGAAAATCTCATAAAGAACACTTAACTAATGCAAATAAATAAATAAATAAAATACTAAAAATTTATCTAATAAATTAGAAAATTTATTAAATTAGTTATTAAAGCAAAAGTTAAGTGTCAATAAGTACTAAAATTTTAGGAGATAAATTTTAGCGAACAAATGACAGGGAAAGGTTGTTATGAAATCACGGGTCACTATCCCTATGCTTAAAAGCCAAAATTTATAAATGCACATGTGCCTAATTGTTTTTTAAACTAAAAGAAAATGTTTTAGAAATCTGAAAATTTACCGTGTAGTAGAAAAGAGACAGTCATGAACATTAACTTATTATCTAATTCCGACTATGTATGATGTGGCTTAATTTATTTTGAAAAGATAATAACAAATACTTCTAAAAAAATTTGTTCAAAAATCATTATTTTAAAAATAAACAAATGCGTGGCCCGTGCTACGCACACGGGCAGTCGAGCTGTAAAGATAGTTTAAGTTTTGAAGTTACTGTTTGGTGATTGTGATTGTATATATTTTTACGTTTTTATAGCGTTGAACTGTGATACCATTCATATGACTTTGTGAGACTCGTAAGGATGGGTATATCATGATTTATGTTATAATACTTCAAAATTATAGATGCTCAATTCTTTTTTTTAAATGCAGTTAGCATTAGTCTCAGTCGAGGAAACCAACCCATTATAAAATACTCTTTTTTACGACATCTAAATGCAAAATGTACGTTAAGTTTTTCCTATTACTCCTTTATTTTATTGACAGTGTGTATAGATTATAACTGTATATTTGTATCATTATAGTACTATAGCATTAATTTGCTTATTCTACTTAATTGCATAAAAGTGCAAGTATACAATTCTGTCTTAAATTGATGTTTTTCAAATTTTAATTACCTGTGATAAATGAATTATATAATTGCTGATAAGAATGCAATTATTTTGAATATTTTCATAATTAAACGCAATTATTCAGAACAATTGCTGATACTATGCAATTGTTATGAAGAATTGCACAGAAAGTCTGCAATTATATGGTATAGTTACACTTTTCTGCATTTGTAAGTAATAATTGCATACATTTTAAGAAAAATTGATGTTTTTCTTAAATTGCAGAATTTTCTACAGACATATGGTATAATTGCAAACTTACTGCAAATATGATTTTTTGGTATCGCAATAGATCTCATTTTGAAGATTGTAAAATTTGTGATTGTTTGATGAAAAACTGTATGCTGAACTGATATTTCTATAGAAATTTATACGCGTTTGAAATGTTAAAAATGTAAAAAGTATTTGGATCTTTTGGCGCAAACGGATTTGAAAATAGGGACCGGAATGTAAGTTTATTTTGAAAGGATGTTTTATCCATTTTGAAACTTAATAGGGATGTGAGTCAAACTTTCTCTTAATTAATCAGCAAAAGAAATTGGTCAAATTAAATAAAATATAGAAAAATCAAATAGGGGAATTAGTCATCACCAATTAAAGGAATGTAATGACCTGATTTTCCATTAATGCTATAAGTAAAGGTAAACCAATAAAGCATTTTCGTATAAAATATGTGAAAACAAAGAAATAGGGAGTTTAATTATTACCAACTAAAAGACGCAGGTGTTGAAATCTGAGAACATGTGATGGGTAGCAAGTATCCATGTAAAAAGGGATTGGAATTGGCAGTAAAAGCTGTTAATCTAAAAATAAAAAATTATCAGGGACATGATATCCGTTTTCCTTGTCAGTACTGTTGAGTAAAATGAGTAACATCATGTTTTTCATGTCAGTACTGTTGAGTAAAATGAGTAACAGATAAAACATGCATTGATTTAGTTTGGTTCCAATTATGCAAAGACCTGTTGAAAACTATTATTGCTCTTAAAAGAAACGAAATAAGTATATTCTATTGTTAAAACAGAGAATCACACGGTTCATAACAAATAATAAGAATGAGTGAAAACAATGTATGGACAACAATATAACGTTAAACAAATTGAGACATGATGAAGATTAATTGCATATTTAAAATTGAAATCTTTTAGTCTGACATGGTGAGTTATCAATATCAGATGCTAACTCATTGCATCTTCTGTCTTTTTGAAGCCATGCTAATCTCTGTAACGGTACCTCAAATTCTAATTAAGAATTTCCACATGAAATCAAAACAAGAGCTTTATTGGTAATCTCAAACCGACTCAAAGTTGCATATCTCTTCACTCTTATTTCCATCATCATCCTAACTTTTTTTCCATCTATCCATTTTCTATGCATTTTATGCAAATTTCATAATTAGACATATGATGCATAATCTATAGGCATTCAAAAACTTGTTTTTAACTGCAGTATTTCCTAACTCAAAATTTCTATGAAATCCATAATAAATTAACATATTGATATACATTAAGGGGATATGAATGCACTATACAAATAAAATCACCATTCAAATAATCTCCTAAATTAAATTATTTATTCCTAGTCCAAGTAGGATGTCATACCGGAGAAGGTGCAAGAATTGTGTCTTTGTAAACATACTTAATGGATAACATAAATATACACTCTTCAATCATGTTATGATCATTCAATTAAGTACCCTCAAAAATCATTTTAATAACTCTAAGCTCTGTAATTAAAAATTTAAGAAACAATTTACTGCTCTTTTCTAAAACTATAAACATTTCATGATATCCTATATAATATATACCACTACAATAACAACAAAGGTTATCGCCACTAAATTAGGATATTCAACTAAAATCACTTGTGTGCACATATTTCTATGGTCTTAAGTTGATTAAATGTGTCTTATGTTGCATGACCAAGCAACTTATATATGTATTATTTTATCTCTTTTATATTTTTTCGCATAATGGATAAACGTACTACAACATATAAGAATGTAACTAATTAATCTAAATTTGTAGGACATATACCATTGTGGTTAGTTACAGTTGATAAAATCATGCTTCTTTTTTACTATAATCAACTTTATTAATCGACTTTATTTGACAATTGAAATATGCATTGATTGGTCGCAACCTGTGTAGTTAATGCCCCGCTATTACTCCGCTACAAGCCCGCTATATCACATAGCGGATTTCTACAGCTACGATTTTTCCATATAGCTCTAAAATATAGCCTTTCCGCTTTAATCCCCACTATTTCCGCTATATCCCGTTATTTCCGCTATATTTCATTATTCGCTATATCTTTTTTAATAAAATGAATTGAAAAATTGTATTTATACATTACAAAATTAAGAAACTAATTTATTTGATTTAATTTTTTAATATATTTTCAAAAATGAAGATACTCTAATATTCTACCAAATTCAATTATGTTATATAATAGTTTTTCGTCTATTAAAAGTATATCCGCACATGTTTTTATTTAAAATTATTTATGTATTATCTATAATTCAATCGAATAATAATTTTTCATTTAATTACCATTTATATATTTATAAAAACATTAAGTACGAGTTCTATATGCTATTTTAGAGCCATTCGCTATATCCCGCTATATCCTCGATGTATCCCCGCTGTGACTTTTTGCACCTCCACCGCTTTGAATCTACCGAGCGCATTAACTGCATAGGTCGCAACTAATAAAATTGACTGTAACTGAACCATTTTGCATGACACATAGCTAGAACACAACCATAAGCGTGTAAATACGACTATTAACTAAATAGAATAAATCTCATGCATAATACACGAAAGAAAACGAAAGTTCAACAACACAATACTTGATGTTAGTTTGATGTATTTGTTGTCACAATTAGTTGCATTTGAAGAATTGAAACACATTTAACTATCGACCTCTTACGTACTTTGTCAATACCAAGCGCTAGTATGTCATCGCTAATAAAATCAAAAATATATTTTAAAATATAGCATACAGTACTTGAAAGCCTTTTCACTTCAGTATCTTGACACATAATTATCATTCTGTCTTCATTGATAGCACTTCAATTGGGTGGGGATGGGTAAACGGTAAACCTATCAATTCAATAACGCTTGGTGCCTTCGGCCTGATTATAATAATATAGTGGAACAGACGCACAATGTTAATGTTTCAATTAACCCACTTTACATTCTTATTTGCAAACTCAAATCTGCTAAAAAATCTCTAAAAGAGTGAAAAAGATAAAAGTTAGTAGCCAACAACCGTGTGATACAATCAGCATTGAAGCCAACCAAATTTTTAATCAATTAATTTAGAATTCGCAAGATAGTGAATTAATTAGACAATATGGGTAGAAAACTGGGCACTTATCTGATTTAATGAAGAAAATTGCAGTCAAAAATACTCAGAGAATGAAATTCAAATGGCTTACTCAAGGTGACAGGACTTCTAAATTCTTTCATAATAAAATGAAAATTCCAAAAAACAGTAAAAGAAGTAGATTTTTCTCTGAATGAAAATGGGGATATAAAATCAGCATCAAAATAAATTTCTCAAGAAACCACCTTTTTTCTCACAGTTGTACAATACCCCCTATGTTAATAATCTATTTTCAAACATTATGTAAGAAAATTTTAACGGAGAAAGCAAGATATGAGCTGGACAGGCCTTTTCTTTTAGAGGAAGTGAAAACCGCATTGTTTCAAATTGAGGATAATAGCACTCCTGGCCTAGATGGTCATAATTCTAAATTCTTTACACAATATCGGGAGGTGTTAAAATATGATGTGTGGAATGCTATGCTTGGGAATCAGAGTTCAGGTAAAATTATCAAAGAAATTAATCACACTTTCATTTGCCTTATTCCTAAGAAACCAAACCTAGCTTCTATATCATATGACAGACCGATTTCATTTTGTAATGTTACATATAAGATATTAGCCAATTTTTTATGTAACAGAATGAAATGTTATCTGAATGACTTAATCTTATTGAACGAAAATGCTTTTATTGCTCATAGAGCTATATCAGAAAATTCCATATTAGCATATGAGATGGTCAGATCACTAAATGGTTGTTTTGTTGTAGTGGATCACTAAATCTTCATATAAATGTTTTAGATAGTAATAATGATGGCGACGATAATAGCAGTAACAATATAGTTTTTAAAACATCTTTAGTTGTGAACAGTAAATGGAGATGTGGTAGGGTTCATGACAGCAAGTCAAACTAAATTAGACTAAATCAACGTTGTATCATGACTTAAGTATATGTAAGCTGATTTATAAATTTTTGTAAAATTAGTACATGTAAAGTGCTGAGAAAGCAACATGTTTCTTTCTTACTTCTTTTGCACTTATAAGCATATTCATATTACCTATATCTGGTAAGTAAGAAAAATACTTTTAATTTATTTATTTTTGCAAACATGGCTATTTCCTGATGATTGATTTTTTCAAACATGGATATTTCCAATGTGCAATTTTAAATAACACTGATAATATATTATCCATGTTGTGACATAAAATTCTTCGACAACAGCAGTGAAAATGATGTACGATATGTTATATTACCAATTTATTTTCATTAAGTTGCAATAGTACAATGAAATAATATACTTTCATGCATTGGCTAAAGGAAACTGCAATAAAATTAAAATACTTATGGCTTTAAAGGAAAAAGGATGCGGCTTAGCTTAAACTTCAAAGAGAGCAAATAATAATTCCTTACTAAAGATCCTCACTTTAACTGCATAACGTAATTCCCTACTGCACCAGACTCTTTTATTTATAATACTTTTTAGTGCTTCATTAAGACAAAATCATTTTTCTTAACAACATATAACAAAAATTTGAAATTGAAACTAATTTTTAGACCTGGATTAAATAAACAAAATAGGTCACCGAATTTCATTGTAAATATTCCTCCATATATCAAACTTTGCTCGCTCCCTTAATTTGGTTTGGCAACCCCTAGGCCATCGTTTTCCTCAATTTAAATATGAGACTCTACCTTAACACAGTCTAATAAATCAAAGTTATCTCACCTATATAAATAATGAATATAAAGTAGGACTACTTTACATTTATGTAATTCAAAGGGAAAAGAAGAGTTAAAATACATACAGTATTCAAGTACTATTGTGTATCCGAATATGTAGTCAACACCCCAACTGAATCTTTGTTACATTAACAGAAAAAGCAAAATGAGTTTTATAACTACAAAAGCCAACCAGAAGCATGTAAAAAGAAAAGAATGCAACATATTTCAACTTAAGAATTATGAGTAAAATCACAAAATATTAATTGTCAAAATCAGTTTTTTGGAATCATTTTATATTTTCAATAGGATACTTAGACAGAGAAAACATTAAAAATGCAATCTATAAGAAAAATAGACGTACATAAAATTATTGGCAGTAGATGTTAAAAAATACTACTGGTTGGTTATGCCTGTCGCAATGCACATTTCATTCGGAAACAGCTAAGAAATAACTAAGTGAATGATGTGAAGTAGGATTATAAAAGTATTAATCAACTACAATTAACAAAATTACTTATAGCAGGATAAATTTTAGGAACACACTGGAAGTTGATTTGGGCCTGGCATAAAATTTGTAATGCACCACGATCAGTTTTTATTTCTTCTTACTCAGTTTATCTTCCAAATCGTTATATCATTGAAAATATCACCAACACTGCAAATAATTATACAACAATTTTCAAAAGATGTGACCATGAAGTAATATAAACTATTTAACTACTCGTGCATTATATAATGTGTAAACATGGACGTGCTGAATTACCTAAGTTAGATTCATAGAAAACTAATGTCCCAATACCTCCTTCAATTCACCATTGAAAACAATTGTCCTGTTCACGTTAGAAAACTAATGTATCATACAAAAACACATCGACTATTGAAACAAAGTTAAGATTTAGAAGATAGACCAAGGTCAGCTAGCATTTTAATCACTGTTTAAGCATTTTATATATCCAAATACAAAGGACTGTCCAATTATGACCCGCTATTATATGAAAACTAATTAAATTAAAATTGAAAGTTTAACATAAAAACCACTGATCTGTACCGTGTTACATTTCTGCACATAATAAGCTAATAAATTTCCATCCACGGTTATGGGATGCTCGCATACAGTGTAACACCTCAACAAATAATTGAAAACAGCAAAAGTGGCAAAATGGGTTATCTATTTACATCATTTCCCTAGCAGATCGTACAAAGAAGGGCCCGAGAGCATCTCTTTTTGATTTGAAGTTCAAGTTTATTTATGTAAATCCGCAGTTTAAGTTGGAAAATTAAGTTTGAAATGTCAAAAATTGGGTTATTTACCCACCAAACACCGTTAAACTGGAAAAATGACTGTAGTAACTTATAGAAAATCAATAAAGTATGCATTTTAGAGGAATAAATCATATTTTGGTAGAAATGTATTTTTACACCGTTACCGAAATGACTAAACATGTAGACAAAAGAGCTAAAAAATAAAGAGGCTAAATTTTTGTACATCTGCCCAACATTTTTATTCTGGAAATGTCTAATTCTCAACTAAACTAATGTCGAAAATAAAGCAGAATCCATACATTTTGTTGAAGAACTTACCTTTCTTGGTTGGGATTTCTGTTGACATCACGTGAACTGTTACCCAAGCTATTATAATATAATCATTTCCCTCGTTATTTCTCAGTTCAGTTGATAATGTTTTCCATCATATTACAGAATGAAGAACGCATTTTTCATCATTCCTTTGCTGGTGTTACCGTAGTAATTTACAATTTTCTCAACTCCATATAGTAAGAATAAGTAAACTTGTAGTTAAGTGAAACAAATTAAAATATTCTGCTTGAATCCAAACTTGTGTAATAAATCGGAGAAGTCCCCGGTAACTGAATTTTGACAATCAATTTCCAATTTCGATTACTGGAGCAAATTAAAAACCATACAATTAAGACGGTCGCCACATCTATACTTGGGATAGTAAATTACACTACATCGCCAACTGAAGTACAGTCGGTAAACCGATACAGTGGAAGTAAATAATTTCGAACGTACAGGTAATCAATTGTAATGAAATATAACTACTCAAAAACGGTTATAAACCATATCCTAGCAACTGCCTTGGGCTGTATAGGAAATCCCTAATCAGAGTAATAAATATGAACAAATTACTGACCTATTTCCAGTTAACTCCCCTAGTCGATGATGAGATTTAATCAACCGCAGAGGAAATCCGTTGTGTACAGGTTTGGTGAAGTGGAGTTGAACAAAAGGATAGGCAATGGTGGATCAATTGGGTGGGGACAATGGTTTTTTAGGAAGGTGAAGTTGTTGTAAAAGGGTGGGAGGGCAGTTGAAAGCAATTGGTGAATACCGGTTTAGTGGAGTTAAAAACTAGAAAAGGGAAGAATGACGGATGAAAGGAAGTATGTGAACAATACCGTTTTAATTAAATTAAAAAGAGCATCGGTAGGAATAAAGAACACGTGTCGCTACATAAACACTTTGGTTTCTGCTTTCCTTTATAAGTAATAGATTACTTTTGTCAAATTTTTTGAAAAAAATATGGGCTTTTATTTTAAGTTTTCCAACTATTCCTAAAATTTAACGGAAAAGGGATTTTTGAACCCAAAACGAAGTAATTTTTAATTTTGAAATGCCACATGTTTGGTGGGGGAAAATATCAATGGGTTAGCAACTATGAATTTTACCGTGCAGCAGAAGTGATAATAAAATAAAAGGTAGCTAGTGACGAGGGGAAAGGTTGGTTTAACTTTAGAATTTCTTTTTTCTTACCTTATTCATAAGAGAACAAAACTTGTTCTAAAATAATTTTGTTTCAAAATTATATAGGTTTAAAAACAAATTTTCTTACATGGAATGTATTTGGAAAAGTTGGAAAAGAATTAGACGCAAAAGAGAAGGCCCATTGGTACAGTGAATTGGGTACACAATAGAAGGATGGAAATAAAAAATTCTCTATGTAAACCCTTTTTTGACATAAGAATATTAGTTTAGAAACCAAATTTTCAAAATTTTGGATGTTAAAAAATGAACTGTTGGGATTTTGGATGGTGGGATAGGATGAAAAGTTGGTTGAACTATACTTCATTGAAGTGTGGGAAAATTTAGATCAGAAAACAAGGAGTCTGATTTTCAAATTTTGCATACGTATAGAACTGCTTGTATATATAGGTTGTGCACATATTTCCAAAATTTTTTAAGAAATATGCATCATATAGGAGGCTTCAGTTTAGTATTATTCAACTTATATCACATATATTATGATACACCTTGTACTTGTATGTTATTGGCTGCAAAATTTGTTGCACACTAATTAGTTGGTAGCTTAGATTAGTTACACACTATGTTACATGATTCAGTTCTTAAGGAATTTCAAGGAAGAAAATCTTTTAATGAGGAAGGAATAAGGTAACACTTGATTAATTTAATCATAATTAATCAAAAATAATAATTAGTAACAGTAATGCTAAAAAAATAAAAAAAACATTAGAATTTGGCTAAGAAACTCTTGTTGTTTCGTCTATGACGATTTTTCGAACAATTTTCATATATAAAATTTTATGATCGGAGTTCAAACGGAAAAGTTATTAACTTTTGAATATTTCGGATCTTAAATAAATATGTGTTTAACTAAGAAAATAAATGTAATTAACTAACGTTAGTTAGCGTTAGCATTTACTAAACTTTAAGCATAATTAACCTTAAATCAAAAGGAGCTAAAGGAAACATTATAATTAATTAACATAAAATGATGACTGATTGACCTTTTCACTATGACCGGTTGACCACTAGCGGTCGATCAGTGGAGGGATAGCAGTCAATCGCCTACATATAGGCGGCTATAATTTAAATTTAGGCCATACGGTCTGGATTTAAAATAAAATAATTTAACAGCTGGCATTGATTCGAACTCCTTTAAATACAAGTCTAACCCCTCACTTTTCTTCTCTTTTTTTCTAAAGCACCGTGATGCTTGGCCATTTTCTTTTCTCCTCAAATTCTTAAAGCCAAATAAAATTATAATCTATATACGTATATACAAGAGGAGAATATAGTAGGATAATAGAGAAGAAGAATATGATCGGATCGCCAAAGCCAAAGAAAATTATAAATCCAAATCTAAATTAAATTCAAATCTCTTTCTAGATCTAAATTTCTAATAGATATGTATGTGCTTGTGGTACATATTCCATTTAGGAGAAAATGGGAGTCAACGGAAATAACAGAATTCAGATCTGAAGATTTGGAAAGCTTAAAGGTGGGTGGGAAATTACATAATTTTATATAATATTTGAATTATTTCGTTGCAAATCAATTCCTTGTATGCCTTCACATAAGTATTTCGGAGTATGTGCAGTGAAATTGAAAACCATGCTTACATATTCTGTGAACTATTGACTTGAATCAAATATTGCATATACTTGAATTTGGAAAGTTATGGTGTAAGTAGTAGTCCCTTAATTAACAAGGTTATACGGAAATTCCAGATTTGTGGGTAAAATGTCATATATGGTAAATATGAATTAGAAGTTACTATAGAGTTTATTTGGATTCAAGTAGTATTTTATTCATTAGAATGAAGTATGTTGTAATCTAAATTTCTATAAACTGTCCCGTTTTATAATTGTAAATAAAAGTGTACTGTTTGAAGTAACAAGGAATATGTCTACAAGAAAGACATATATAAAATAGGGATATTTATCATATTTTGTACTGTCTATTTCAAAAAAACAAAATGATAATTCCTTTTACCAAACGTAACATAAATCCTCTTTTTGATAAGTTAAATAAATTTACCGTGTTAACATTTTCTTCTTGGGAACGTGTACTTCCAATGCATCAAAATGTAGAAATCTCAAAGAATAACTAAAGAATTCCAAGTAGTAATAATAGCAACAATATAATTACAAAACGAATATATGCAATAAAGACAAGTTAGAAATCAAATAATAAGCTACGAAATATAGGTAATTAATGTAATGAGTAAGTAAGAAAGTAAAAACCAAAGGAATGTTAGTCCTTGAGATGATGGTTTTAATGACAATAACCTTAGAATAAGATTGTAAAATATATAGTTTAGATATATATGTATATGCAGGATTTAACCATGCAGGTATCAAGAATGGAGACTGTACAGTATAGAGATTCAAGATTGAAGATATCAAGATTGAAGACTCATGAGTATCAAGAGTTCAAGATTTCAAGATAAGTAATTTAATTAGGAATTTTGTTAAAGCTCGTAGAAAAGCACTGGCATCTTAAAATCCAATTTATTCGTGGAATGGGATCCACTTCGAGCCTGTTAAAGGGATGGAACCCTAAGTAGGATGGAACCTACGAAAAATCTAGTGGAATGTTGTTTTGTAACTGCTAACTTTTATTCAAAATGTTTTACAAAATTATATCTTGTTTTCAAAATGTTTTCAAAATCTTCCTTTCAAAAGAATCAAAAACATCTATCCTGGTTTTAATACTTTTGCCTCAAAATAATCTTTATTTTCAAAATCAAATTATCCTTTGTCTTAAACTCTTTTAATAATAATATATTTAATTTTTAATATTTATACTTAGATGAAAATATAAAATTATAGTAAAATTTTATATATACCAAAATATTATTCTCTATATTTACTTATGTATTTTAACTATAGTTAAGTATATTTATAAAGTTTAAAATAGTTTTAATATAAGATAGAAGTTATTTTCAAAGAAAAACAAATCACCAAAATTTCCTTTGGTATGTCAACATACTCAAGTACCCCATGTCGACATGGTAGTAGTTGACTTTAAAAGTTGAATTTCAAATGAAGTGTTTATTCATTATATCCCTACACGAATGGACATGGTTGTTGTTCTACTATAAATAGGGGTGGTTTTGAACGAATTTACATGTATGTTTTTCAGGTTTTCACTCCTCTTCTTCTTCCACATTTCTTTATACATATTCTTACCATTACTCTGTCAAAATCAACATTAAATCTAAATAGATCATTTTTGTTTTGATTCTCTATCACTATCTCAACAAGATCACAGTGCTATTCAGAGTTATATACTTCTTTGTAATCAATTTGATGAGAAAAGGTGTGATTGTAGCCTTGGAAATCAATCAAGCGAGAAAAGGCGTGATTGTGGCCTTGGGAATATCTCAAGTTAGAAAAGGTGTGATTGTAGCCTTGGAAATCAATTGAGTGAACTTGTTGCCCCTGAAATCAAGTATCTCTACCTAGAGAATTGTGAATCTGGAGTGGTGTACCTCGTGGCCTTGAAACCGAGGGTGTAATTGTACAATTGCTTTTGAAAGGAAATCTGTACTTGTGTGCGAGACTGGATGTTGGGTAACTCCGAACCAGTATAAAATCCGATGTGTTCTTCCCTTTACTGCTTTTACTTTATTTCTGCATCTATGTTTGTTTCTGTGATCATATCTGTGTCTGAATACTGTATACATTTGTGTTCAAATTAACAAAAAATCAAAAAGATTTAGTAATTCCTTTAAACACTATTCACCCCCCTCCCACTAGTGTTAATCCTATCCTAAAGATCTGTATCCTGCATTTCTCACAAGGAAGACGGTAAGAATTAAAAGGAACAGTAAAATAGATCTAATGAAATAAAGTTAATGTAACGACCCGTAATTTCGCTACTTCGAAAATGAGAGATTTCATTTGTTTTAAATTTAAAAAGGTTCAAAACTTAAATAAATAAGTTATATAATAGATGATAATAATAGAGAAATTATTTGTTCTCATAGTTGATAATTTAAAAAGTATAAATTTTGATTTTTGAACAAATCAACAAAAGTTAAGTTTTGCTAAAAATAAAAAAATATTAAATAAATAGGTTTAAATATTTATTTAAAAATGATAATCTTATTGAAAACATTTAATAAAGATAATAAAAGTATATTAAATTATTTAGAGGTAAGTTATTAATCGTTTTACAAAAATAACCAAATTTTATCGAATTTTGTCAGTTTTACATACACTGTAAAATTAGAGATTTTGATATTATTTGAATATGATTTTAAAATATAAAGAGACATATTTTAATTTATTTAAAAAACTAAAAATTTCATTTTTAAATTTGGTCTAAATAAATAAATAGTTAACTAAAACGTCAACATGTGACCGTAAAACATTTTCTCGACATTTTGTCGAAAATCAACGTTTTGTTGATTAAAAGTTCTCACAGCATCGTTGCACCTTTATTTTCTTATATAGGAACATATATTCAAATAATATAAATATTAATTAATTCACTAATCAAGTTTGTTTTTACTAAACATAGTTAGAAAATTCTAGAATATAATTAAGAAAAAGTAAGCACAATAAAGACAAATATGTCATTTCAAAGCAATAAGTAAACCTCAAATCAAACCAAACATATTTATTATATTCTTTACTTAATATTTAAGTGAAAATGATATAAAGTAATGATTTGAAATGTGATGTTAGATGTTGAAAAAATAAGGTTGCTTGAAAATTAAATAAACGGTATTTTGGTCTTTTTACAAAATATTATTTTAATCCAAAACTTTTTCTATAAATAAGCATCCACTTTATCATTTTTTTACATTCCTTCTTCTTACTTTTTCAAGTTTTTATTCCACTCTCTAATGTCTTCTTCTCATCTCTTTCCTTACTAACTTTTTCAAAACCATGTCAAACAAAGTCAAAACTCGATCAAACTTTGTCAAAGACCGTAGAAAACCATTAAAACATGGTTTAGCATCTAAGAAGTGAAGAAACGATGGAGGAATAGGAAGAACGGGAGGAGGCGAACCTATGGAGGAGGGAGGAGCAGGTCATGAAGCTTCGAAGCGAGAAAAAGAGAAGGAAGTGTTGCCGGGATCAAAAGAAAAGTCTACGAAAAAGATTTGGTGAAGATAAAGG